>JARFIW010000787.1:1234069-2468138 GCA_036346225.1 Platerodrilus igneus | reverse complement strand
ATTATTAAAAAAATATTTGTAGAAGCCTTTTAGAATCCTCTTTCAAATGATACCTCACACAATATATTTATTAAAACTTTTTTTCTTTTGACCGAATTAACCTCCGCCAATTTAATCTAAAAATAATTTTTTATATTTTCTGACTCTGAGACAGACGAGCAGGCGGACACGAGAATGATCCTATAAAGCTTCCGTTATACCTTATAAGGTACCAAACTCTAAAAACGAAGTAAATTCCTTCGAGTTTATTGTGATCCTGGTTTTCTAGTGTAAAATATTAAAATCTACTATTGTAATTTCAAAATAAATATGTACAACAACCCTCAACTAATTTGTTAACAGCCGCTTCACTTTTACCTATAGTTAAAATAATATGATTGAATTAAGAACGCAATTTTTGAGCAATATTTTGAAAAAGCCGAACACGTTACAAATACCTTAAAAATCGCCCCTACCTTTGTAACTAAACGAAAGCGTCACACTAAACATTTTTTGATGAATTGGTGGTAGATGAACATATAGAATACTAGAAGAAAAGTTTAAAATAACCAAGTTCAATGTATAGACATGTATAGACGTCATAATTCAACAACTGACAACACGTTTTATTCGCGCGAACGATATTTCGACAAAATTTGCAGATCTACAATCAGAATATCTTAGTGTTTGGCCTGATGAAGAAATTATCAAAAAAGCAAACAGACACTATGTATTCTATCCAGATGACTTGTCTTCTACATCTTCTCAACAAATTCTTAGTTTTCGAACGATAATGAAAGAGAAAATTAAAAATCGTTCTTCGGTAAAAGAAGTGGCCGAATTAGTGATGGTAGAAAGCAGTTCTATCTCTAGTAGTGTGCCGGATTTGTGTACAGTATTACAATTGTATTTAACATTGACGGTCACCACCGCTTCTCCCAAAAGGTCGTTCAGTAAGCTTAAGCTCATTAGGACCTACTTGCGTAGCCCCATGTCCCAAATGGCACTCCTTGTATTGAAAGTGAACAAGCTAAAAACATTGTAATGAAAAATGTAGTTCACGAGTTTTCATCAACAAAAAAACGTCGGCTTGGAAAGTTATATGTTTACTATGTATTATATTATAATTAGAACCTAGCATTTGGTATGTATAAAACTCTATGGTATTTCGAATATTGCATGTGTTCTCTTAAAATTTGCGACCAAAGTGGTCCCATTTAATATTTCTTGCATGGGGGGATTAGTTTTTAGTTAGCTCACTGCTATCTTGATACGTGAGAAAGTTATACATCAAAATGTTAACACGGTCATCATGCACTAACACATTTGCGTCAGGCTTGTATCCTTACTCATTTAAATTTAATAAACTCCTGTCTTAAAAAAAATAGAAGAAATAGAAAGGCAGAAGTAAGTTCTAAGGCATTTTTGAGAAATAGTACGGGATGTATTACAAAAAGAGATAGAATAAGAGAGGTAGAGGTACGAGATCAGATTTTCGCACGCAGATAGTGATAGATGCGGACTGTGCAAATTGCATGGAAATGTGTAGGTCAGTTCAGGCTAGGAAACAATGAGGGTATACGTGTAACCAGTTCCAGGACTAAAGACCTGATGATGATGATGATGATGATGATGAAACTCCTGTCTATTAAATTATTTACCATGTTTTCAGTAACATTGGAACGCATGGGAATATTTTACAGTTCCACGTTTGGTGTTATACCGACTTCGGGATTTGTCAAGTTCCGTTTTCTAATTGCTTGTTTTAAAAAGAATCCACTACGTGTTTTTCTCATGGATTTCAGTATTATCTTTTACCAGTACGATGCAATAATACTTTTTTAACATGTAAATTACTTAGCTTTTATAACACTATTCATGTATGTGATCTTTACTACGTTTTCTAAGCTAGCTAAAAATGAAAAAATATTTTCCTATATACCTCACATGCATTATTATTACACGAATGATACAAAATGAATGTGCGATTCTACTTTCACTTAGGAACTGCAGTCATACAACATAACAAAAAGTAAACGATGTGACGATTCAGTCCACAACGGGGATCAAACCATCACTTCATTCACAGTTTGGATACCCTTTTCCAAACAACCACTAGCCAATATCCTATGCAATGTTTCAAAGGGCTATACCAATGCTAGTAATTTGCATAACGCAATAAGAAGCAATATGAGGTGATATCCGTCCCTATATTCGGAATTTCGTCGGCAGAATGGAAGGTCCTTCACAAACTACAACAACCCGATTTTTCAGTTTCGCTTTATCATTATATTTAGGACCCGGCTTAATTAATATAATTAAAAGTATTTTGGGACAATAAATTGAACATGGAAAGGTAGCTTAAATTTTCTTTTTCTTCCAAGCTCTAATAAATTAGCGACCCAGAAACATTAGTTTTTATCACCACTCAGTTAACATCCAAGCGAGACTGTTTAAAAAAAAACATTACCTATAGCTTACCGAAGCAAAAATTTGAATATGAGCTGCATAAGTTTTAAGATGTAGTTTTGATTGATTTATTTTATTTAAAATCAATATTGACAATTAGATTAAATATGCGATATTCAAACACAGAATAACACTAAAATAGTTTTTATCGTGGAAGTGGATAATTTTGTCTGGCATAGGAAAAGTAACCCGAGTATAGTGAAAGAAAATTAATGTAAATTGTTGGTCGTTTAGAAGAATGAGTGTCTTCAATTTGTGTTGCGTCCTGGGAGCCAATTTGAGGTAGCCAATACGCTTAACATGAAATCAGCGGATTAATTGTTATTGTAAAATTTCATATAAATTCAATAACTTGAGGATTAAAAAATATTCTATTTATACAATTGAGAGGGTGGTTATTGAATAAGTGTACGATTACGTTACCGTAAGACTCAAGAAGTCGTTTTTTTATATTTATTTTCCTAACTTTAAAATCTTCGCATATTGTACTCAAACCAAATATATCAAACATCAATAAATCAAAGTTAACTCAATTTATGTCATAATTGTCAAACTTGAGATTTTTATTACTTTGGCAACCATCTAGGTCATGGATCGAAACGTAAATAAAGATGATTTTAACAACTATTAGTGGTTTAATTCCAAAAAAAAAAGATTAAGAAAGAAACTCCATAATGAACTAGACAACCTTTTTGTACGAACAATGTGATATAACAACAATCCACCCATAAATCAAGAATGCATGTAATCTAAATATTGTATTTCTTAAAGGAAATAACCCTTACCCTAATGCTAGGATTTCCTAATTCAAAAACTATTAAAATGGAATATGATTATAAACATTTTAAATGATTGTTACACGGTTTGCGTGGGTGTACCATAATGAATTCCAATATCTTCTGTTATTATGTAATGTAAACTTATGCTTTCAAGTGGTATTTAGAACAAAAAATAACCCTAACTGTTGACGGCACCTGCGTAGTCAGCTAGCTCAAGTTACGGACTATATAGTAAACATGAGAAATTGGGAATAGTTCCTTAATTAGACTTGTAAAAGCGATACAAATACTAAAAGAGGGTAACAACAAGTATAGGAGGAGGGAGGGGGGAGGCGTTGTCACATCTAACTGTGGTAATAAATACACTTTAAGGGAAGATACAGAAACCCTTAAGTATACCTGGATAGTGTTTCCTGTAAAAAATAATAAAACTTTAATATCGAACAGCAGACCAAACCACTAACGAAAGCTGTAATAAAAGTTGAATTATTAAATGAAATACGAGACACTATTTGTGCCTCACAATGTCGTTCAAATATAGACAAATGTATAAAATGTATCAAGAAGTTTCAGATATTAATAAGGAGCGATTTCTCCTATTTCAAAATACTTCCTGTTTTTTAACCTTAGTAAAACTTAATTCCAAAAATTCAACCACTTTTTTTATCGACCACTGAGCTTGCATTCTCTGAAGCTATTCATTTGATTTTACACCTATATTTTTTTATGTTGTAATAAAACAAAATTTCATAATCCAATAATATTTGTTCAAAAAAAAAAATTAAGTTCTTTCAATGTTTTATAAACAAGTGTACAAGAAGTATATATTTTAGTACATATGAGTTACATAGTTTCATTTCCATCGAGTCTCAACTTTGAAAAAAAAAATTATTGAATATGTGTATAAAATTTCGGTGATTCTAATTTAAACATTAGGTTTATTAATATCTCACAGCAGATTTGGTATGACATTTGATAATCTGTTTCAAAAGTTTTTAATTTCTAATGATAAAAATATTTAAAACAAAGCTATAAAATTTAGTAGGGTATTAAATCCAATAAATACGAGCAATAAACACCTTGCAGCGCCTATTAATTAATTTCAATTTATCTACATATTAAATCACGTAAAAGACAGGTGATTACAAGATATAGTGTATCTTTAACCTTTTGAAGTGCATAACAGAAAACTGTAACTTCACTAACAAATTCTAAGAGCATTAAATTTGTTTTCTACCGATATAATTTTGCGTTACATTATATCAAATTATTTCAGTACAACAAACTTAACAAGTATTCTATATATCCACGTAGTGGTTATATCAACGCATAAAAGGATAAACGAACCACATAATTTGATAGGCGTTTTAACACCTTTACCTGTAATTATTTAATTGCACTTGGGCTGATTTTTAAACAAAACAACAGTGCATTTCAGATCACAACACACAATGTATAACAGCTACAGGGGTGATTCCCAAGACCTTACTGGTAGAAAAAGACACTAGTTGAAGACATATAGAGCTAGATCGTCACAGAGTTTTAACATACAATTAGAATATCATTCAAAAGATTGGCCTACTATGTATTGATTTCCTTTTATTAACACTGGCATATCAACTTTATCATTTTCTAACCTGACACCAACAATATATTTTACATTCATCATCATCAGGTCTTCAGTCCTGGAACTGGTTAGACGCGTACCCTCATTGTTTCCTATTCTGTGCTAACCTACGCATTTCCCTAAAATTTGCAATCTGCATCATTCACTATCTGCGTGCAATACTTTGATATAGATCTACCTCTACCTCTTTCTTTCGTATCTCTGCTTGTAATATTTTCCGCACTATTTCCCAAAATGCTTTAGCACGTATCCTGCCTTTCTGATTCTCCTATTCTTTTTGATTTCCACAGATATCTTTATTCCCCTACTATTTCTATAACCTTTTTGTTATTAACTGTCTGTCCATGCTATCATCCTCATACATCTGAAGCACAACATTCCAAAAGGCTTCTACCGTTTTTATGTCAGCTTTTCCTACTGCCCCTATTTCATAGACGTACTGTGCTGTGTTCCACACATATGCTGTCAACAATTTTCTCTTTGTTTCTATGTTTATTGAATTTGAACATAGCCGCTGCTTTTTCTTGATAGATGCAGTTCGGTTCTCCTCCTATTGTTTATAAATATGTCCACTATTTTCCCGATTTGGTAGTATTTGAAGGGGTTAATCAGCTTGCGACTACCAAAATCTCCCAACAATAGATCATTATTAGTTTTCCAACATATCCTTTCGCACAATCAACATTAGTTGAAAATATTTTGAGACCAACATCTGTAGTTCTTTATAATAATCATCAGATATAGGTGCAATTATTTTTTTTGTCTTAGGTTTTTCGTCTTGAAACTGGCTGGACGCGTATTTTCACTTATTTCTATTCTGAGCTAGCCTACACCGTTCCCTGAAATACCCACAGTCGAGATACAGCTCGATTATTCTTGAGTTGTTTCCTAATTATATGCCCTATTTCACAAGGGTCAGTGGTACGTGAAGGGAAAGGTCCCGGGTTCGAGTCCAGACACGGCCCGCTTGAAAAATGTTAGGGGAACATTTTTCACAAAAATACACCCTGGTTCGGATGAGAAGTAAAATGGAGATCCAGTGTGTGAATGTTGTCACGCACGATAAAGAGCCCAACATTGCCTGGAACAGCAAGGTTTCTGCAAAATTTCAAATTTTCCAGTTAAAAAAATACACGCTTCTTGGCCAATGTAGTACCTTCGGGTGGAATTCCCACATCCTATATCTTTCACAATCTGTGTGCAATAGTCTAACGCAAACCTACCTCTACCCTTCTTTCTTCCTATCTCTGCTTCTAATATATCCCGCACTATTACCTCAGGTCTTAGTATGTGACCTATTATCCTATCTCTCGTACTTTTTACTGTTTTCCACATACTTCACCTAGCATTTCCAGTACCTCTTTGTTCTTAACTTTGTCTGCCCATGATATCTTCATCATATATCTGTAGTACCACATTTCAAAGACTTCTATCTCTTTTCGTTTCGCTTCTCCTACTGTCCAGGTTTCACAGCCATACAGTGCTCTCCTCCACATATATGTTTTAAGCAATCTCTTCCTTGCTTCTATGTTTGCTGTCTTTGAACACAGTAATTGCCTTTTCTTGTTAAATGTAGCACGACTTTGTGCTAATTTTTGTTTTATATTTTTTACGCTTTTCTCATCTTGCATTATTTGGCTTCCTAAGTAGAAGAAATCCTTAACTTCTTGTAGGTTCTCGTTACCTATTTGTACTCTAGTTTTTAATTTATTTTCCGTACATTTGCCTACTGGTACCTTAGTTCTGTTTTTGTTAATTTTCATACCGTATCTCTCAGTTGGAACTGTTTCCATTTCATTATGAGCAGCTTCCAACCCTTCCTTGCTAAATTCTAACACCGCTATATTATCTGCAAATCTAAATATATCAATATTTTGTTCTTGCATAATAATTCCAAATGTTTTCTTGCATTTGACAGTATCCATTGCCTCTCCAATGTACAAGTTAAAAATTAATGAGGATAGGGCGCATCCCTGTCTTACCCCTACTTAATATTTACTTTTCTATGTTCTTGCTTCAATTCTATTACCGTGGTTTGGTCTTTGTATAAGCTGTGTACTTACCGTCTATCCCCAAAACACATTCCAACCTTTTTGAGTATTTCGAATATTTTTTTCCATTATACACTGTCGAATGCTTTTTCCAAACCATATGTACACGCTTTCCCCGTATTCTATTGTCGAATGCTTTTTCCAGATCTATAAACCCTATATATACCCTTTCCCCCTTTTCTATTGTTTTCTCCATTATCACCCTCAGAGCTAAAATAGCCTCCCGTGCTGCCCTGTTTCGTCTGAACCCAAATTGATCTTCTACTATTACTTCTTTAGCTTATTTTTCCATTTGTCTTTGTACAACTCTAGATAATATTTTTGACACGTGTGCTGTCAAACTAATTGTTCGGAAATTTCACATCTCTCCAAGCCTCTGTATTTGATATAGTGTCTATGATGTTACGTTCGAAATCTTTGGGTGTCTTGCCTGTCTCTTACATTTAGCTTACAAGTTGGAAGAAACGTTCTGTTACTGCTTTTACAGCGGCTTTTAGAGTTTCTGCTTGCACCTTATTTGTACCTGGAGCCTTACCATTTTTCAGACCCTTCAATGCTAATTCAAACTCATCTAGAAGTATAGGATATTCCAAGTCATCCTTTTCAATGTCTGATTCTTCATCTAATGCTGTTAGTTCCTCTCCTGCATATAAATTCCCAATATATTCTTACCATATATCCACTTTCTCTACATTTTCTATAATGACGTTTCCTCCCGCGTCGCATATATTTTTGCTATATAGTTTTATATCCCTAAATTTCATTTTAATTAGTTTGTATGCTGCACCTGTTTTTCTTATTTCCATCTTAGTTTGTACCTGTTTGTACTTTTCATCAATCCATTGTTCTTTAGCTTTCTTGCATTTGCGAATAATTTCACAAAATATGGCTTTGTATCTATGTTTTCCTGTTTCATCTGATCTATCTTTCTTTTTTCGTCTTTCTTCTATTAGATTCAGGATAGCCTTTGTTATCCATGGTTTCTTATTTTCTTTTTGTGTATACTCCAGAATATCTATGGCCGCCGTGTCCAAGCTGGGTTTAATGTGATTCCATTCTGTTTCTAATACCTTAGTATAGGAAAATTTCCCGATATCTTTCACCAATTCATTTGACTTTTTTTTCAAATCTTTCGTGGATGTCTTTATCTTTTAGTTTCTCAAAGTCAAAGTGCCTTTTTGCATTCCTTTTTCAAATTTTTAAATTTAAGAGCGGCCTTCATAATTACGATGTTGTGCTTATTGTCTATATCTGCATCTGGGTAGCTTCTACAGTCTTCTACTTGATTCCTAAACCGTTGTCTAACAAAAATGTAATATATTTAATATCTTCCTATATCTCCTGGCATCTTCCGCATATATCGTCTTCTAGCATGATATTGAAATAATGCGTTTGAGATGGTCAAATTGTTCTTGTCGCAAAATTCTACCAGGCTATTCCGCTGTAATTTTTCGAGCCTAAACCAAATAAACCTACTATTGCTCCTTCCCTATCATCACCTACCACTGCATTAAAATCTTCCGTAATTATTAAATTTGCATGTCCTTTTACGTATCTTAATATGTTTTTGATATCTTTGTAGATCGCCTCTACCTCTTCGTCACTATAGCTAAAGGTGGGCATGTAAACTTGTATTATTACTGTATTTACCTGTTTAGATTCTAATCTAACCATGAGTACACTTTCGTTCTTTTGTAAGTAGTTTTCTACACGTTGTCCTATCTTTTTTCGCATAACTATTTCTAAGCCCGAATTTACTTCCTCTGATCCTGTATGAATTACCCTAAAGCCTCCGTTCCAAAAATCATTCACCTCCGGCCACCGAACTTCGCTGATCTCTACTATGTCTAATGCTAACCTATCCATTTCAATTTTCAAGTTCTCTAGCTTACCTACTTACTTCATACTTCTGACATTCCACGCTCTGACTCGCAGAATGTTGACGCCTTTTTTTATATTTTCAGATCACATCCCACGAAGCATTCCCCTTCCGGAGAGCCGAATGTGGGACTATTTTAACTCCGGCGTATTTTACCCCAGAGGATGCCATCAAGTTTAATAACAATTTAAGTATGCTGTGTACTTGGGAGGTAATGTGGTGGTTTCCCGTTGCCATTCACATCGCAGTAGTGTGTCTTAGAATGCCATACCGACTCCTATGATCTCTGCCACTCTAAGTACCGAAAAAGATGCTGTCCTCTTTCGGGGACCTGTCTTAGTCTGGTTCCTCACTGAAGACCGTACTACTTTGGTTGGACCTGTAGTTTGACTCTTTAGATCACACAAGTCATTCTACCGTTCTAGTAATCTAGAATTTCTTCAAGGTGCAGGTCCATACGGAATGGATATTTTATATTACGTTTCGTATATATTTGAGCAAAGATAAAAACGGGATTTAGGTATTAGTCGAGCAAACGCTTAAATGAATGTGTATAGGACATCCCTCAGCTTTTTAAATAAAGTATGTTTATTTACTAGTATTGTTGTACAACACCTTACGTTTGTGGAATCACGTACTGGTGTTTTCTTAAAAGCATGTTCTGGTAATGAATTGTATTTGTTAAATCTATCAGAACATTGAGAGGTCAGTTTAATAAAACTGAACATTTTTCAAATCATTACTTTACGTGCACGAAAATTTTAAAATTTGTACTAATTGCGGTAATTCCCTACAATAAATTTAAACTTAATTTCTGCAGATAAAAATCTTCAAACACTTGGTACGTACTTTGTATTTTTTGTTTTATAAGGAGCCAACAACAGTGGCAGTTATTTTCTCGAAAAGTAATCGTTCTTATATACCTTAAATATATACATTTTTAGATAATAGAGGTTAGTTTAACTAGAACAAGATATGCTTCTACTCTTTCTTCTAACCACACGTAATAGGAAAAGAAGTAAAAGTAAAAAAGAGCTACATAAGTTTTAGCCAAATAAGCTTGTAAAAAGTATGAAGGTTACACTATAAGGCATTATTAGCCTTCTCCAGTACATCAACTGTCCAAGGAACATCGTGAATAATCTTGATCTGACGCATATATTTGAAGTAATACCTATGCAATTTGTACATGGTATCTTTACCAAAATGTATAAAAACATACCTTAATTCAGTATTGCGCAAAAATCCAAAATCTTCCAAAAATACGATGCACCAATAATTTACACAAAATAGATTACGAGTAAGGTAGAAAATAACTGATTTTTATAATAGTAATCGAAGTTACATCAGGGATTCAAAACCAGTATTAATAATTAATAGTCCCGCTGTATCGAAACGTAACTAGAATTCAGGTTTTCTTAAGTTAGCGTAATGTCATCAACTACCTGAGCCAGGGGGCCGCTATATAAATTAATTAAACTACGCCTTTAAGGCATTCATCAATCTAAAAAGTCACCTAAGATATATATAACTTAATGGTTCTAGAGTAAAGATAAGAAAGAATTATTATACAAATATTAGGCGCCAGTGGTAAGGCAAAGTAGTTGTTTAGCATTTTCGTGCATAGCCTTATTTAAAACTAACTAAACGCAATAAACTAGGGTTGCCATTTCATAATTTTTTCGTAAATTCCCGTTTTTGTAATAATTGAGCATATTATAGCAAGCTTGTTCATCGATCGATCGAATTTCATGACATCTATGATTTCCACGTTGTAAAATATTTGAGCTTACGGGGAAACATTTTGTAGTAAAATCTCTCAGGATCTTCCCCTGTCAAATTTATATCACCACCACTAAAGATGCTGCGGCGTTAGCTAGGAAATGTTAGGTATATCAATGAATAATACTGTTTTACGAAAGTGTCTGCGTCAGGCTCGTTGAGATAAGTTACTGCAAATTTAAATACTGGAAATAAACTCAAGTTGTAAATCGTGTTTTTTAAATCATATAGGCATAACGCTATCCGTTTTCACGGTATGTTTGTTATAGGAGAACTTGACACTCGGTTATTTTTTTAACAAAATAGAAACCCTGGAGTTCAAATTTTACCAAACCGATTTGTAGTACTACTCTTTTCCTATAAAATGCAAAAAAGCGTATTCCATAAAATATTATCAAATAAGACTTTCAACGTTAATAAATTTACTATTAAAAATCCAATTAAATTACGATACCGCAAGTATTTGTCTTAAATACTAAATTATGTGGGCAATTCAGTTGCAACATGCCGTTTTTGCAATTTTTTTCTTTAGGCACTTTTTTAATGGGGACGTTTCACTTTTATCTATTGCGGTCAATTTTTTTAAACAATCTGATTAGCTAAAAATTGTGCTATCGATCGTAGTCTGTTAAAACACTAAACGCACTATATAAGTATATATGTTACCGTTAAAGTATGAAATCCGTTATTTCATAGAATACCTAGTTATTTCATAAATTAACTGATCGTGTTCGTTAAATTGTAAAACTCACTTCCATTTCATGGTTTAACTAGTTTTTTCGTAGAATAACGATCTACAGCCCGTTAAAGTGTAAAATAATCTTTTTAGTAGAGGGTACATTTACGTTTCGTTTAATAATATGGAAAGTAACAGAAAAAAAATATTAATTTCGGATTCAAATAAAAATAATTTTTGAAGGATAGCTAAAAATACCAAAGCATAAACCAACGAGAATACTTTTTCGCAATATTCTCAGAATGTCACCGACAAATACATTTACCTTCCACCCCTACTGCACTTGTGAACTATTCCAGGCCATAGGGAAAAAACTTGTTTAGCGTGCCGGTGCCAGTAACCGTGCCAGCTACTGTTCGTGAAATACTGTTTCCACGTATCAGGTATTGGGATACATTATTTTTTTTAAGTTTTATAGTTTAGTTATTTATTATTACGTTAATTTACTTTGCTTACGTTAAAGTGCAATTATTTTTAACCTTAAATTTAACTTAAGACGTTAAATTGTCCTGAACAATGAATTCTTTAAGCGATAATGAAAAAAAACTGCAATGAAAGACAGGTATGAATCTTTACTAAATAAGCGTGATGTGAAAGAGATCAGTTCTTTGCTCACCCGTAAAAAATTATTAAGTTTGATAGCTGATGTCAAGAAATCTTAAACGTCAGACAACAAAGTGCCACGTGATTATTGGTTACTTCAACATTACGATGTCCTTAAAGTTCAAGGAGTAGAAAAATTAATAGTCCCAGTAACAGATGCAGAACTAGATGTAATGTTTTATTGCTCGACCCTTACCCTAATGCTAGGATTTCCTAATTCAAAAACTATTAAAATGGAATATGATTATAAACATTTTAAATGATTGTTACACGGTTTGCGTGGGTGTACCATAATGAATTCCAATATCTTCTGTTATTATGTAATGTAAACTTATGCTTTCAAGTGGTATTTAGAACAAAAAATAACCCTAACTGTTGACGGCACCTGCGTAGTCAGCTAGCTCAAGTTACGGACTATATAGTAAACATGAGAAATTGGGAATAGTTCCTTAATTAGACTTGTAAAAGCGATACAAATACTAAAAGAGGGTAACAACAAGTATAGGAGGAGGGAGGGGGGAGGCGTTGTCACATCTAACTGTGGTAATAAATACACTTTAAGGGAAGATACAGAAACCCTTAAGTATACCTGGATAGTGTTTCCTGTAAAAAATAATAAAACTTTAATATCGAACAGCAGACCAAACCACTAACGAAAGCTGTAATAAAAGTTGAATTATTAAATGAAATACGAGACACTATTTGTGCCTCACAATGTCGTTCAAATATAGACAAATGTATAAAATGTATCAAGAAGTTTCAGATATTAATAAGGAGCGATTTCTCCTATTTCAAAATACTTCCTGTTTTTTAACCTTAGTAAAACTTAATTCCAAAAATTCAACCACTTTTTTTATCGACCACTGAGCTTGCATTCTCTGAAGCTATTCATTTGATTTTACACCTATATTTTTTTATGTTGTAATAAAACAAAATTTCATAATCCAATAATATTTGTTCAAAAAAAAAAATTAAGTTCTTTCAATGTTTTATAAACAAGTGTACAAGAAGTATATATTTTAGTACATATGAGTTACATAGTTTCATTTCCATCGAGTCTCAACTTTGAAAAAAATTATTGAATATGTGTATAAAATTTCGGTGATTCTAATTTAAACATTAGGTTTATTAATATCTCACAGCAGATTTGGTATGACATTTGATAATCTGTTTCAAAAGTTTTTAATTTCTAATGATAAAAATATTTAAAACAAAGCTATAAAATTTAGTAGGGTATTAAATCCAATAAATACGAGCAATAAACACCTTGCAGCGCCTATTAATTAATTTCAATTTATCTACATATTAAATCACGTAAAAGACAGGTGATTACAAGATATAGTGTATCTTTAACCTTTTGAAGTGCATAACAGAAAACTGTAACTTCACTAACAAATTCTAAGAGCATTAAATTTGTTTTCTACCGATATAATTTTTGCGTTACATTATATCAAATTATTTCAGTACAACAAACTTAACAAGTATTCTATATATCCACGTAGTGGTTATATCAACGCATAAAAGGATAAACGAACCACATAATTTGATAGGCGTTTTTAACACCTTTACCTGTAATTATTTAATTGCACTTGGGCTGATTTTTAAACAAAACAACAGTGCATTTCAGATCACAACACACAATGTATAACAGCTACAGGGGTGATTC
Source organism: Platerodrilus igneus (assembly GCA_036346225.1). NCBI lineage: Eukaryota > Metazoa > Arthropoda > Insecta > Coleoptera > Lycidae > Platerodrilus > Platerodrilus igneus. The sequence continues at coordinate 2,454,567 of JARFIW010000787.1, read as the reverse complement.
CCAAGACCTTACTGGTAGAAAAAGACACTAGTTGAAGACATATAGAGCTAGATCGTCACAGAGTTTTAACATACAATTAGAATATCATTCAAAAGATTGGCCTACTATGTATTGATTTCCTTTTATTAACACTGGCATATCAACTTTATCATTGTCTAACCTGACACCAACAATATATTTTACATTCATCATCATCAGGTCTTCAGTCCTGGAACTGGTTAGACGCGTACCCTCATTGTTTCCTATTCTGTGCTAACCTACGCATTTCCCTAAAATTTGCAATCTGCATCATTCACTATCTGCGTGCAATACTTTGATATAGATCTACCTCTACCTCTTTCTTTCGTATCTCTGCTTGTAATATTTTCCGCACTATTTCCCAAAATGCTTTAGCACGTATCCTGCCCTTCTGATTCTCCTATTCTTTTTGATTTCCACAGATATCTTTATTCCCCTACTATTTCTATAACCTCTTTGTTATTAACTGTCTGTCCATGCTATCATCCTCATACATCTGAAGCACAACATTCCAAAAGGCTTCTACCGTTTTTATGTCAGCTTTTCCTACTGCCCCTATTTCATAGACGTACTGTGCTGTGTTCCACACATATGCTGTCAACAATTTTCTCTTTGTTTCTATGTTTATTGAATTTGAACATAGCCGCTGCTTTTTCTTGATAGATGCAGTTCGGTTCTCCTCCTATTGTTTATAAATATGTCCACTATTTTCCCGATTTGGTAGTATTTGAAGGGGGTTAATCAGCTTGCGACTACCAAAATCTCCCAACAATAGATCATTATTAGTTTTCCAACATATCCTTTCGCACAATCAACATTAGTTGAAAATATTTTGAGACCAACATCTGTAGTTCTTTATAATAATCATCAGATATAGGTGCAATTATTTTTTGTCTTAGGTTTTCGTCTTGAAACTGGCTGGACGCGTATTTTCACTTATTTCTATTCTGAGCTAGCCTACACCGTTCCCTGAAATACCCACAGTCGAGATACAGCTCGATTATTCTTGAGTTGTTTCCTAATTATATGCCCTATTTCACAAGGGTCAGTGGTACGTGAAGGGAAAGGTCCCGGGTTCGAGTCCAGACACGGCCCGCTTGAAAAATGTTAGGGGAACATTTTTCACAAAAATACACCCTGGTTCGGATGAGAAGTAAAATGGAGATCCAGTGTGTGAATGTTGTCACGCACGATAAAGAGCCCTACATTGCCTGGAACAGCAAGGTTTCTGCAAAATTTCAAATTTTCCAGTTAAAAAAATACACGCTTCTTGGCCAATGTAGTACCTTCGGGTGGAATTCCCACATCCTATATCTTTCACAATCTGTGTGCAATAGTCTAACGCAAACCTACCTCTACTTGTCTTTCTTCCTATCTCTGCTTCTAATATATCCCGCACTATTACCTCAGGTCTTAGTATGTGACCTATTATCCTATCTCTCGTACTTTTTACTGTTTTCCACATACTTCACCTAGCATTTCCAGTACCTCTTTGTTCTTAACTTTGTCTGCCCATGATATCTTCATCATATATCTGTAGTACCACATTTCAAAGACTTCTATCTCTTTCCGTTTCGCTTCTCCGACTGTCCAGGTTTCACAGCCATACAGTGCTCTCCTCCACATATATGTTTTAAGCAATCTCTTCCTTGCTTCTATGTTTGCTGTCTTTGAACACAGTAATTGCCTTTTCTTGTTAAATGTAGCACGACTTTGTGCTAATTTTTGTTTTATATTTTTTACGCTTTTCTCATCTTGCATTATTTGGCTTCCTAAGTAGAAGAAATCCTTAACTTCTTGTAGGTTCTCGTTACCTATTTGTACTCTAGTTTTTAATTTATTTTCCGTACATTTGCCTACTGGTACCTTAGTTCTGTTTTTGTTAATTTTCATACCGTATCTCTCAGTTGGAACTGTTTCCATTTCATTATGAGCGGCTTCCAACCCTTCCTTGCTAAATTCTAACACCGCTATATTATCTGCAAATCTAAATATATCAATATTTTGGGATTTAGGTATTAGTCGAGCAAACGCTTAAATGAATGTGTATAGGACATCCCTCCGCTTTTTTTAAATAAAGTATGTTTATTTACTAGTATTGTTGTACAACACCTTACGTTCGTGGAATCACGTACTGGTGTTTTCTTAAAAGCATGTTCTGGTAATGAATTGTATTTGTTAAATCTATCAGAACATTGAGAGGTCAGTTTAATAAAACTGAACATTTTTCAAATCATTACTTTACGTGCACGAAAATTTTAAAATTTGTACTAATTGCTGTAATTCCCTACAATAAATTTAAACTTAATTTCTGCAGATAAAAATCTTCAAACACTTGGTACGTACTTTGTATTTTTTGTTTTATAAGGAGCCAACAACAGTGGCAGTTATTTTCTCGAAAAGTAATCGTTCTTATATACCTTAAATATATACATTTTTAGATAATAGAGGTTAGTTTAACTAGAACAAGATATGCTTCTACTCTTTCTTCTAACCACACGTAATAGGAAAAGAAGTAAAAGTAAAAAAGAGCTACATAAGTTTTAGCCAAATAAGCTTGTAAAAAGTATGAAGGTTACACTATAAGGCATTATTAGCCTTCTCCAGTACATCAACTGTCCAAGGAACATCGTGAATAATCTTGATCTGACGCATATATTTGAAGTAATACCTATGCAATTTGTACATGGTATCTTTACCAAAATGTATAAAAACATACCTTAATTCAGTATTGCGCAAAATCCAAAATCTTCCAAAATACGATGCACCAATAATTTACACAAAATAGATTACGAGTAAGGTAGAAAATAACTGATTTTTATAATAGTAATCGAAGTTACATCAGGATTCAAAACCAGTATTAATAATTAATAGTCCCGCTGTATCGAAACGTAACTAGAATTCAGGTTTTCTTAAGTTAGCGTAATGTCATCAACTACCTGAGCCAGGGGGCCGCTATATAAATTAATTAAACTACGCCTTTAAGGCATTCATCAATCTAAAAAGTCACCTAAGATATATATAACTTAATGGTTCTAGAGTAAAGATAAGAAAGAATTATTATACAAATATTAGGTGCCAGTGGTAAGGCAAAGTAGTTGTTTAGCATTTTCGTGCATAGCCTTATTTAAAACTAACTAAACGCAATAAACTAGGGTTGCCATTTCATAATTTTTTCGTAAATTCCCGTTTTTTTAATAATTGAGCATATTATAGCAAGCTTGTTCATCGATCGATCGAATTTCATGACATCTATGATTTCCACGTTGTAAAATATTTGAGCTTACGGGGAAACATTTTGTAGTAAAATCTCTCAGGATCTTCCCCTGTCAAATTTATATCACCACCACTAAAGATGCTGCGGCGTTAGCTAGGAAATGTTAGGTATATCAATGAATAATACTGTTTTACGAAAGTGTCTGCGTCAGGCTCGTTGAGATAAGTTACTGCAAATTTAAATACTGGAAATAAACTCAAGTTGTAAATCGTGTTTTTTAAATCATATAGGCATAACGCTATCCGTTTTCACGGTATGTTTGTTATAGGAGAACTTGACACTCGGTTATTTTTTAACAAAATAGAAACCCTGGAGTTCAAATTTTACCAAACCGATTTGTAGTACTACTCTTTTCCTATAAAATGCAAAAAGCGTATTCCATAAAATATTATCAAATAAGACTTTCAACGTTAATAAATTTACTATTAAAATCCAATTAAATTACGATACCGCAAGTATTTGTCTTAAATACTAAATTATGTGGGCAATTCAGTTGCAACATGCCGTTTTTGCAATTTTTTTCTTTAGGCACTTTTTTAATGGGGACGTTTCACTTTTATCTATTGCGGTCAATTTTTTTAAACAATCTGATTAGCTAAAAATTGTGCTATCGATCGTAGTCTGTTAAAACACTAAACGCACTATATAAGTATATATGTTACCGTTAAAGTATGAAATCCGTTATTTCATAGAATACCTAGTTATTTCATAAATTAACTGATCGTGTTCGTTAAATTGTAAAACTCACTTCCATTTCATGGTTTAACTAGTTATTTCGTAGAATAACGATCTACAGCCCGTTAAAGTGTAAAATAATCTTTTTAGTAGAGGGTACATTTACGTTTCGTTTAATAATATGGAAAGTAACAGAAAAAAAATATTAATTTCGGATTCAAATAAAAATAATTTTTGAAGGATAGCTAAAAATACCAAAGCATAAACCAACGAGAATACTTTTTCGCAATATTCTCAGAATGTCACCGACAAATACATTTACCTTCCACCCCTACTGCACTTGTGAACTATTCCAGGCCATAGGGAAAAACTTGTTTAGCGTGCCGGTGCCAGTAACCGTGCCAGCTACTGTTCGTGAAATACTGTTTCCACGTATCAGGTATTGGAATACATTATTTTTTTTAAGTTTTATAGTTTAGTTATTTATTATTACGTTAATTTACTTTGCTTACGTTAAAGTGCAATTATTTTAACCTTAAATTTAACTTAAGACGTTAAATTGTCCTGAACAATGAATTCTTTAAGCGATAATGAAAAAAAACTGCAATGAAAGACAGGTATGAATCTTTACTAAATAAGCGTGATGTGAAAGAGATCAGTTCTTTGCTCACCCGTAAAAAATTATTAAGTTTGATAGCTGATGTCAAGAAATCTTAAACGTCAGACAACAAAGTGCCACGTGATTATTGGTTACTTCAACATTACGATGTCCTTAAAGTTCAAGGAGTAGAAAAATTAATAGTCCCAGTAACAGATGCAGAACTAGATGTAATGTTTTATTGCTCGAGCGATTCTTTGTTTGACATTTTGTACGAAACTCATTTATCTATTGGGCACGGTGGTAGAGGCCGAATGATAAAAGGACTAATCGTCGTTTTTGTGAATCTTGTCAACAGAAACACAAAGCGGGCAAAAAAGGTGTTCTTAAGCCTATGATTTTTTCACATATGAATTCAAGATGTCAGGTTGACCTCATAGATTTTCAATCACAACCTGATGGAAACTATACATTTATTTTAGTTTACCAAAATCACCTTACAAAGTTTGTGGTTTTAAGCCCTCCTCAGACAAAAAGAGCAGAAGAAGTTGCAGGACAGTTGTTTGATATATTCCTGTTCTTTGAAGCCCCATGTATATTACAGTCCGACAATGGAAGAAAATTTTTTAATAAACTTGTTAATGACTTAAAACTAACTTGGTCAGAGCTTAAGATCGTGCATGGCAAACCAAGACATAACCAAAGCAAAGGCAGTATTGAGAGAGCCAATCAGAACATAGAAAATATGTTGACGATTTGGATGCAAGACAACCACTCAACCTCGTGGAGTAGCGGGTTAAAATTTAACCAGTTTGTGAAGAACAGAGCGTTCCATTCTGGTATTAAAAGGTCCCCCTACGAAGCTATGTTTGATTGCGCAGCTAAAGTTGGACTGTCAACAACTGCTATTCCGAGGGATGCATTTAATTCCTTGGTAGACGAATATTTTGACTGCAATGAATGTTTCTTCTAAACCTGATAATGAGAAAGTAATTGAACAAACAGTATTAAATCCCATTATGAAAGTATGTGTAGTCTGTTCAAAAGAATGCAGTAAAGATATCGTTTGTTGGAAATGTATGGAGCCTGTCCATATATCATGTTCGGAAGATTATGTTTCAGAAGACGAAGTTGAGCAGAGCATCTGCAAATTGTGTTTTAATGAACTTAATATTCAAAGCGAAAGAGAAAAGTTTAAAAATGATTAGAAAATCAAGCTAAAAGGAAGAAATTAATGTGTGATAAATCTCATTCTGAAGCCTCTGTGGGGTTTACCGCCTGTATCCCACTGCCAGAAGTTGACAGATGAAAAAGTGATGCCAAATTTATTTCAGCTTTCATCATAAAAATAACTGAAGAAGAATTTTTCCAATTGGGCATAAGAAACGGTCGCATAAAACAATTATATTCCCGATCCCAGTTCAGTGTCCGCGAACAAAAATTAATTAAAATCGAAAAAGTGCCGCATGTAAAAATATCGCTCCGGTCGGTTGCTACAGCTCAAAGTTTAAGTACTGGTCAGGGATTTAAAAAATGTTCGTGTAAAACGCAGTGTATCAACAAAAAAGGTATTTCTTTTAGAAATAATGTTTTTTGCAATTCCAAGCGCCATTTTAGTAATCCTTGTTGTAACAAATGATTTTACGGTACGTTCTCATAAATACCATTTATATGCTGCATAATTTAAATAAATGACTTCTTTTTCATTTTAACTGTCTATCATTAGTTTATTTATAGAAGACGTACTTATTTCATGTTAGATAATCTGCTTATTTTTCAATTTAACAAACACCTGCGTTTTTAAAAAAGGTTACATTCGTCGAAATTATGAGCATATTAAGACAGGACTTCATAGAAAATATTTTCAACCGTCAGTTTGGTGTGAACAATCAGCTAACAAAGTTCTTAAAGAGCAAGAAAAATGCACGATCGGTTATATACTACAGATAGAGACAGATATAGAAGCGTTGATATTAAAAACGCACGTACTATATCCACGTGGAGTGAAGATGAGCTATCAGCAATATCAATTTTCTATAACTCAAGTGGAGTTTTGAACGCGACAGCAGACATGCATCAGACAGAGATAAAGATAGTACAGGCGGAGTTTTATGACGACAGAGAATATTATCATTGGTTAAGAATTGAGAGTTTTACAAACGCGAAAGGTGGGAGCGCTTTCGGATACGTACGGCACGTAGACGGAATAAGTTTCAGAAATTTGCAAGACGGTTGTATCAAGATTTGTAGAATTTAAATTTGAAAATAAGCTTATCACGGGAAGTGTGTCCGGGTGTAGGCTTTTTAACTAATATAAATACTGAATGGAAATTATTAAGGCTCTCTTGTCTCTTGTCTTCTCGTCGCTTCTATACTACTTTACTAAGATAAAGTACTGAATACTGACCCACATTATAGAAGATTTTTTTTTGTGACTATTAGATATGTTAATAATACAGTAAATATAGTGCTAACACGTGTAACTTATTAGTAGTTGCCTTCTATTTATTAACGCGAAATATGTGTAGTGTATATTAAATTAATAGAGATCTGGCTACTACTATACTAAGCTAAAAATCAATAAATGGAAGCATAATATATGTGGGGTAAGCATCGCAAACAACCAGGATTGTATGCTGGTATGGAAGGGTACTTTGAAACGAGGTTCTTGGCTCGCAAATGCGGTTATCATCTGTGAATCCGCTGAGTATCACAGCGCATGATCACGAAGCCAAGGTGTTCTAGTGATCGTCGTCGAAGGAATAGAAGCCTGAAGCATTCTCCAGTTAATTTATTTGAGATTTCTGTTGTCTGATAAACTTTTGTGAAATTTTGGTGATGTGTTAGTGAATTTTGGGGTTTATTTATGGTTATATAAACTTATTGGAAAAGATACATGTACTGGACAATTTATTGGGGTTAAATATTAAAAAAGGGATTATTTAAAACTTACAAAATTTTATTCTGAATATAAATTGGATTGTAAAGGGTAAACGGGTCTATTAATTTTGTATTAATTTATACAAAGTAGAAGGCATATACTAAATAAACTGGGTTATTATGAGCTCACCATACTTCAATGTACAGTCAATTTAGGGTAATATAAAGGGCCCATCTACTCATATTTTGCTGAATTTGTTTGAACATAATAAAAAATTAAGTTCTTTAGAACATATCACATTTGAGTTTGTAATTAGAGTACCAAACTGTTTGTTTATACATGTGAATAATTTGTCTGTAAATAGCGGTAAATAAAATATAGTATGATTGTTGTATTATTTGGTGATTTTATTGAATGGTGTGCGAGTGGGAAGGAAGAATGGTTGTAAATTTAAGCATCCGAGAAGAAGCACAGCTGCGCTAGCCAGGGAAGCTGCCGAAGATTTTTGAAGCAGAAATCAAAGGGTAAGCAATTTTTTTGAAAGTTGTGCATTTTTGAAAATTATTTGATGACACTGGTGAAGCAGTAAACCCTTAATACCCGATTACACGGCATATATATATATATATATATATATATATATATATATATATATATATATATATATATGGTTCCGGCAAAACCAGGATACAGGTTCAAGTCCATTATATTCTTATTATTCTTTTGTCTAAAACTACTGATGGATTCCTTTCACATGTAATTACTATTTATCATGCGTGAGCATAAATATAGTGGTACAGTAATAAACGCACAATTCAAAAAATTACTCTTAACTCTGTGATGTGCTTTTTAAACCAATAATTTATATTTCGCGTTTATATAAAAAAAATCTGGTCTTTAGCGTAGACTTGTTATTTTAATTTGATTAAAAACCGGTATCAATAATTAATTGCACTAGATACTCAGCATAATTTCAGATCTAAAAGTTTTATGATGTTTTCATAATATTGCTTATTTCCTGCGCCCATGGGCATGTTTTTCTATTAGTCTACAGGTTTTATTTTTAGAGACGTATTTATGGCTGTTTAAATATTTCCAAGGTGAAATTATACTTTTCATGTTGTATCATCTAATTTTGCATATTGACTTTTAGCTTCTTATGTAAATTCGTGTTGACTTCTACTAATGTAGTAAAGCATATCATGATAACAAAATCGTATGCATGTTTAATAAAAATTTGAATGCACTCATTATTAGGGAGTAACAAACCATTTTTCAGGTATGAATCGACTTAAAGTCATAACCTGTTTCTATTAGCATTTCTCTCACAATCATCGCCGTTTATAAGAATATGATGCCGGTTAATCAATCAAAGTACTAGAACAGCTTCGGCCATTCAATTATGAGTTTAGCAGCTTTAAACAGGTCCCTAGCAATTAACAATCTTACCATGAGCCATATCCACGATGCTTTTGATCTAAAGATTGCAGTACTTATGGTTGAAGTAATTAGTGACAACGTTATAAACATAGTTCTATGGTTTTAGTGTATGGCGTGTTATGTTGTTCAGGAAATTTTTTAAGCAACCTATATCTATGCGTACATCTAAAAGTATAGAAATAAATAGAGTATTAAAAAAAGTAAGAATTAAATGTGTTGAAAGCGTTGTAGTTTTATTAGAATGCCCGACTTGGACTCTCAAAGAGAGGGAGCGAAAATGAGGTGCATTTGGAACGTGTATTTAGCACCAAATGGCGAAAACAAGGTATACGTTGAAGGTTCAAAACGTTGAAGTATTTCACTTAGTAGTGCAGAAAAAATTATCACCGAAAACATAACAAACAACGAAGAACTTAAAACGGCACTTTTTAAGAAACAATAGCAAAATTCAGCTACAACAATCGTGTAAGAGGAATAGGAGATACAGACTAAGCGGTTGACTAACCACAACAAAAACCGAAGGTACTAAACTAACTGAATAATGCGGTTGTTTTAAGATTTCAATTGAGTCCTCACATATTACGGCAATTATTTCTTAGGTCATTACTTCAAGCATTAATTTATTCATAAATTTACTCATAGCATCACTGTTATTTCAAACATTACTGCTAGCATTAGCTTTAACCTATTACGTTTGATTCTGTTGCAAATGAATTCGTTACGAATTGGATTTTAATTTATACCTGCTGTGAGTTTTAAATAATTTTGTTTGAGTATCAATCCTTAAGACAAAGGTCTGTGTTCAAGCTTGAAAGCGCCAGGAAGCTGTTTGTCTGGAATTGGTTCAAGACACCTGAATACAAAGATCAGACTAGTTTTAAAGATTTGTGTTTCTATGTAAAGGACTTTTGAAATCATCTTTGTGTATTAAATAATCTTAATGTGAGATTCTGTAGCTGTTATATTTAATTACTTAAAAATTCACTTACGAAATTATTTATAGCGAAGTTTAATCTACGCGCATCTTTGTTGAAAGGTGTACTTTCAAAGAATTAATCACGGTGATAAGAGTACACTGACACTGGAAAAACATGTAAGTATATGCTCGGTGTAAGTTCATATTTTGGTAACTACTTTTGTAATTTTTATGTTATTTATACTGCAGGAATTTCCATTTTTTATATTATTATTATCTATAAATATTTGTATTCTAAAACTTTTAGTAAGGTTTAGCATACCAATTTATTCGAGAAAGAGAATGTGTATGTTCTACCCACAGAAATAGTGGAGGAAGTAGTTTCTTTTATTTAGACAAGCAATTTTGTATCTGTTGTATTAAGAAGTATGATTCAGTATCACAGCAGAAAACGGGCGCCAAGTCATGGGGGTCATCAACTTCCAATATCACAGCAATATATTACTTCATAGGTAATTTATGTCTATTATAAGAAGGCATTGTGTAATTACATATAAGCTATCTGTGTAATATGAATTACTCCATATATTGAAACCCAAAATTTCAGTCACGATCTGTTTAAATGCAATATACTCCTGTAGACCACACATTTTTATTGCATACAACCCCAATCTTAGGTTTAGAACACATGAACTACTTACAGTTGAGAGTCGACCACTTTGGAAAACATTTGGCTAAATGTATGCTTTTAAACCTGGCCACCCTCGAACTCTAATGAACTGGCGCAACCGACGGACTTACCCGCTGACTTTAGGTTAAGCACGCCTAAATACAAAATATCATTGGTTATATTGCGACATGACATTTAAAGGACGCTTATTATAAGCAGATGTAGTATTGCGCCCTCATTATTCCACGCCATAGCACTTTATAATACAAAGTACTGAAAATTTACAGGTACCTACGGCACACTACAGTTATTGAAAATTCACATTAACTAAATTATTCTTAAGCATAACTACGTTTTGCTACCTTAGTACACAAATGACAAATTACGTTGAAGATATATGAAAAAGCTTTGGCCGTTTTGCTGAAAACGGCTTTTAAGTGTGATATTAAGAAGGATCTAAGTCAAAAATCTAATTCACAAATCTAAGAATTCTAAGTCTGGTATTCAGAACTTCTAAGTGGTATCGTGAAATGTAAGGGTGGTATTCAGAGATATAAGTTGTATCTAAATTGGGATAGCTAAGTTGAAAAACCCAAGTAAAGCACGAGGTGAGTTTTTAAAACAAGGAGTAACAATACTGAATTATTGGTTCAAACGTACGTGAAGGAGTACAAAGCAGTGCACTGCCTTTCGATTGAAGATAATAAAAGAGATGCTGATCCAACACACGCAACAGCAGACCAAAAGAAAAAAGGACGTATCAGAAAATCACAGGTCAGGGCTAACTAGAATAAGGAATCATTTTAAATTTAAATTTAAACAGTGAATATATTTTTTTCTCTAATTTGTAAGAAGTCAACAAAAATATTTAATACGTTGAAACTGACATAGAAAGGATAAAAGATCTTTAACGTTCTAGATTTTTTCAGTAAAAGGTGTCGTTTTTGGTGACTTTAAATTAAATTAAAGGGATATAATTTTTGGGATAACTGGTCTAAATAATATTAATTGATTGAAGGGTTTATTTGTCACATTACCAAATTGTGAAGTGTAGATATTATTTCCTTTCATTAAACGAATATTGATTGACTTCGTTTTATCATTCCAAACAGGGGTAAATTTATTTGATCATCGTAAGTTCTGCACTCTGTGTAAATTAAACTGGGCTAACCGTGGGATAATTAAACTTAGAATATTAGAAAAACATAGAGCAGTGGCGTTCAGCAGGAAACTGGACGTTCATTAAATCTGGCTGCACATACGTGGGGAAGTACTTCATAGCAAATTAATATGACGCAACAACGAGGGGCGAGACAAATATACAGTATATATATATATATATATATATATATATATATATATATTAGGTAGTTAATTACACAAGGTAAGTTGATAAATACTAACGTTTTACAATTAATAAGATGAAATAATAGACTTTTATGCAAAGCTTAAATGATCATTTCAAATCGAGCTAATAATTGAAAGAAGGAAAATATAAGGTCTTGGACAGGATTTGAACCTGCATCTCAGTCTTGCCGGGACTGTGCGCTTACCAATTACGCCACAGAGACCGATGACTATACTTGGAAAATTTACAAATCTAAATCGTGTACAGAACCATACATATACCTAATTTTTAATTACGTTTAGCATTTTTGTCAATCATATTGGACATTGTCAAGTTATTAACTTATTTTAGATATAGACAGAAAGCAACGCTCAAAATTACGGCTATAAGCCAAGTATTAAATTGGTAAACGCACAGTCCCGGCAAGACTGAGATGTAGGTTCAAATCCTGTCCAAGACCTTATATTTTCCTTCTTTCAATTACTAGTTCGATTTGAAGTGATCATTTGCGCTTTGCATAAAAGTCTAAGTTATTATTTTATTTTATTAATTGTAATACGATAGTATTTATCAACTTACCTTGTGTAAAAACTACCAGCAAAACGAGCTTTTTATTACCTTTAAAGACCTGTTAAAACATTTCAAGATGTCTATGCTTTTCATAAATTTACACAAGAAACCCCAATTTGTCGGCTTTTACACTTTAAATTATGATTAAGATAAAACAGTTTAAAAATAAATCATATCCAAAATAGTTGAGATAAAACAGTTTTAAAAATAAGTCATATCAAAATCTCTAACCTGAAGTAGTTTCATGGGTGCTCCTAAGAATTGAAGTCGATATCCAAATCGTTATTGGTGCGTTTATTCTAATGAAAGGTTTTTCATTTCCGCAATAGAATATTTATCATCAATTTGCTTGAACAGGCAGCATTCTCCAAAATTGTATTTCTGATCGTAATGGCTCGTAATTTAAAGTTCTACAGGAATCATAACATTATTTTAATTGTAATTTAAGATTGTAATGGTAGTTTTCGGATGTTATTCAGATTGTAATTCAGACAGAAATTCAGATGGTCAATGAGATGGTAATTAAGATTATCATTCAGAGCCGTCTCAGAAGTACGGCACTTTTTGCACAATTATACACGCTAGAATTTTACTGTTAATTTAATTTATTATTCACGTAAATATTTAGCGCTTTCAAGTATAGTAACTCTCCAGTTTAAAGTGTACTAACTCAATATTCAATTTGAAAGATATTTATAAGATCTTCCCTCTTTTGTTTGTGATTCGTTGGCTTCACGTGCTAGGCGAGGCCAGGCGTATTATCACTTATTATTTTGGAAAATTTACCAATTGTATGTATTTTAATTGCATGACGCGGTGCTCTAAGTCACGTAATTTAAATGTTCTACCTTACATCTACTTCAGAAATCCCAGGAATTTTCGTTCATATAGATCACGTAGTATTGTTTGTTGGCCTTATTCTAATTTAAATCGAATAAATTTGGTGTTTGTTTATTTTCTAATAAATTGGATTTTCGAACAACTGTGATTCTTTTAGATCACGTACGCTTTTAAATAATGCATATTTCTGCGTGCGTTTACGATGATGTCTTAACACACTTTTTGAATGCTTATCTAGCCAATTCATGCAGGTTTTTCACTGATATAATTTCAATGCGTTTTGTTACATTTTTAAAATCTAATCTTTGCTAGTAGCTACTCTTGGATATGTGTTTTAATTGTTTGTACTGCTATATGCAGTGTGTTCGCAACTAATAATATTTATAATAACCCATTTACTCTTCTAATATCTATAATTATATGTTACTTGGGAGTTCCCCTTGCTTATTCTACGACCCCTATGACTTAACCTACCCCTAAGTTAACCCTATAATTACAGCAATATATATATATAAAATACTAAATTCTCAAACGTAGGTAAGTAGTTAATATAAATAATAGTTTGTAAAATGTAACAATACAATACAATACAATCAATCCACTTCATAATTACTTTGACTTTATATGAATATAAAAAACAAAAAAAATGCAGTTCTATACATAACGCACAGCATTAATAAATAACTACACAACACTAGAGTTAAACGTAGCAGGTCCAGAATTCTATTCATCTACATACTTCAATGGAAAACAATAGTATTGATACTAAATTTAACTCCCTATCATTCAGAATTTAATTCCCAAAATCATCAAGATCTTTATGATTCTAAACATCATGGGAATTTTGATAATATCAAGATTTTGGATATTGAAGTAACTATTACAAGACTGTTCCAAAAATTGTATTTACCGACAACGTAATCCTTTAAACAACAAGTTGGATGTTAATCATTTAAATGTGCTGTATTCGTGGTTATATAGTGTAAATAATACAAGCCGATGGAGATAGCATTGCTTGCTACATGAAGGAATCAGGTTTAGTTTTATAGTTCCTATTTGTCCTATTCTCTTGTATTACATTTATATTGTCATCTTCTTTAGTCGTGCTGCGCCTTGCTTTCCGATAATAATTTTATAGGAACCATTATCATGTATGTATATATATATATATATATATATATATATATATATATTGTTGTAGATTCAAAGGGGTAAATTAGTGTGAAACAATAAAATTTTAACAACCCTGTATATAAAAAAGAGCAAATTATTTACGCGAAAAATTAATTTAATTCATTTAGGAAAACGGACAAGTATTAGAGTATTTTTATATTTAATAATTGATATGTTAGAATTCCGTAAAGGAAAAAAGCTTCAAAGCAAATAAAAGTTCAAGGATACGCATAATTAACCATAAGTTATTTTAATTCAACACATATAAGCAAAAGGAAACGTGCTGTGTAATAAAATCAATAATGTATTCGTTGTAAAAGTCAACGTCAATTTTATCAAATACGAAGAAGTAGAACGTCTAGAAATTGTTATGTTCAAAGCGGTCGATAATTAACAGAAGCACCTGCTTTTTAAAAGGTTACGTTCAACGAAGTCGAGCGTATGTTAAGATAGGATTTCATGGAAATTATTTTCAACTGTCAGTTTGGTATAATCAACTAAGGTAACATACATCTTAAGGAGCGAGGAAAATGTACAATCGGTTATATACAACAGATAAAGACAGATATAAAGCAAGCAAGAAATTGAAATGCACGTACAATATACACGTGGAGTTGAGATAGGATGTCATCAACATCGATTTTCTGTAACTCAAGTGGGGTTTTGAACGAGACAGCAAACATGTATAAAACAGAGATAAATAGAACTTTGGCGGAGTTTGTAACGGCAGAGAATTTTGTCATTGGTTGAAAGCAGACAGTTTTCCAAAAGAACGCACATGCAAAAGTCGAGAACGATTTCTCTGTAAGCAACTAATACAGCACGTAGGACGGAACAAATTTTAGAAACTGTTATATTCAAAATTTGTAGAATTCGTTTTGAAAATAAGCTTTTCGAAGGAAGCGCGTTAAAAGGATATAAATACCCAACCTAGGTTATTGAGGCTCTTCTCTTCTCTTCTATTTTCCTTTATTTCAATAAAATGCTGAATGACAATTCAGACCAACATAACAGTAAAGCTCTCTGTGAGTATTTTATGTATGTGATTATGTTACCGTAAATGTAGTGGATGCAAGTATAAAACAGTAGTAGCGGACCTCTAATTATTGACGTGAAGTACGAGTGGTGCGTATTAAATTAATAAAGGGCCGGCTACTACAACACAAAAATCATTAAATGGAAGCATGTTAGATGGGGGGAAGCACCACAAGTAATCGACTTTGTATGCATGATATATGGAATGGTACTGTGGTACGAAACGCATAGCTTGCAGAGGTAGCAGATGGTTGAGGCCTGTGGGTCCCCTGAGCAGCACAGTAAATCGAAACAACACTGAGGGGTTCTCTGGCACTCATCTCCGACGGTAAGGAAGCCTGCAGAATTCTCCAGGTAATTTGTTTGAAATTTCTGTTGTTTTATAAACATTTGTGAAATTTTGTGCTGTGTGGTTGACTTTTTTTTGGTGCATATTTATGGTTGCAGAAACTTATTGTAAAAGATACATGTACTGAACAATTTATTGATGTTGAATATTAAAAAAGGTGTGTTTAGAACATCCAAAATTTTATTCAGGATAAAATTGAATTGTAAAGGGTAAACGGGTCTGTAAAATTTTGTTTTAATTTATGCAAGGTTTAAAAGGCATATACAAACTAAACTGGGTTATAATGAGCTCATCATACTCTAGTGTGAAATCAATTTAGGGTAACATGTGGGGCCTATCTACTCATATCTCATTGAATTTGTTTAAAAATCATTAGAAAAATCAAAGACTTTAAAAACATACCTTAATTTGAGTTTTATAATTATTGTATCGAACTGTTTTAACACATGTGAATATAATTTGCTTGTTAATAGGTCTAAATAAAAGGTTGTATGGTTGTGGTATTATTTGGTAGTTTTATTGAATGGTGTGCGAGTGTGAAAGAGATATGTCTGTAAATTTAGGTATTCGAGAAGAGGCACAGCTGAGCTAGCCAGGGAAGCTGAAGGAATTCGAAGGCGATCTCATTAAGAAGGGTAAGAAATTTTTAAAATTTTTTTCTTTTTTTCGAAAACTTGTATGTTGACCCAGGTGAAGGATCGATATAAAAGCGATGATAAAGCTTCGTTCTATATATATATATATATATATATATATATATATATATATATATATATATAGATGATTCTGATTATAGTGTTTAATGTATTTTTAACTCTTGACTTGCTACTTTTAACTCTAGTGTTGTGTAATTATTTATTAATGCTGTGCGTTATATATAAAACTGCGTTTTCTAAATAGCATTTTTGTCATAATAATGATTATGTGATCGAAGCATGAAACATAAATTTCATGCCGAAACGTTAGAAAATACATTATAATTGACGCATTAGCTTTTACTTTACGAACAAATGCATACCAAAATAATATAACAATTATAAGATATACCTACTTTCGTTCGAGAAAAATACAGCATGCCCTCGTGGCTGAATTTGAGTCACTTGCCAATAATTTCTTTTTACTTTGTATATATATATATATATATATATATATATATATATATATATATATATCCACATATATCCACTACTACCAGGTGATTCGCAAAATGTCCCGTATTTTATGGTTCAAATTAGTATGAAACTTCAGTGTGAACTACCGGGAAAAATTGCACGTTTACTAAAACGTTAAATACCTTATAAATAATTTTTAATTTTTCTGTTTCAATTACAGAATTTTGAATTATTTTCAGTAAACTAGTGTCTCTCACTAGCGTTCACTCTGCTCGCATTTAAATTATTTTTTTCATTTTTGAGAAAATATTACGTTTGTTTACTATAAAACTGCAGAAAGTATGGTTATATCGATATCGCTATTGTTGTTAAAATTTTTTGTTACTGTCAATTGTGCCTAATTTTTTTGCACAACAGCTTACTTAATTACTAAAATCTAAACCTATTCAGCATAGCGAGGCAGCTTTAATTTTTCATAAATGGACAGTAATACTTCTAATGGGTAACTACTTTTATGAAACAAAAAACCGCTCTATTTTTAATAAAAGTGTATAATAGACCTATTATAATTCTTACCATTTTTGAAATCAAATTGACCAACTGCTTCCTGAAACAAAAGCACGCACAAAGTTATAACAACACTCCGATAACTCCGTCTAATATCAACGACACGCATCTTGTGTCTATTTTTAATGTGAAAATCTACAGGAATTTTATTTCAAAATCAATAAATAATAATTGAACGTCAAGCACGCGCTAAAATACGAGAATCGTATTCGAGAACAACCTGTAAATATTCAGTATATTACCACGCTACACGGACGATTAGATACTGCTTTCAGCCGCTACACGGTATTCCGCTGCAGCTAATCGAACCATAGGGTTGCCTTCATTTCTGCAGGTTTCCTGCGATGTCATCCGAGAGTAAACGAGAATTTGGTTATTTCATTCCGTCCTTTGATGGACTAGGTCCCGGTGTTCTACAATATAAAATCTAAGTTCATTGATGATGCTTTCAATAGGTCAAGTATGTAATAATATATTTTCAGACAAATAAAAATTTATGGCCTGCGTTTCAGTAGTCACGCTTAGACAAGTCCACTTCAACTACATCGTTTATTATACCTCCTGAATATTTATTATGCCTGAATAATTTTGAAATCAAGTATTACTGTTGTCATTCATTTTGTGCGACCCCGAAATAGATCCATATAGGATAGGATATCAATATTCTAATGTAAACCACAAACAGGTTGACTATAATGTTTTGTGTCAGAATTTAACTATAAATTACGGAAAAAACATTAATTAACTGCAATATACAAAAAACAAATTAAAACTTTGTTTCTCGCTAGAAATCGACCGATATTCATCAAATGAATGACACCGTCTGCTTTTTTAAATACAACCGCGGAATTTGTAGGTAATTTAATATATATCACAATAGCCATATTCCATTACAGTATTATTCATTGTTTAAGAACATATTACGTAATTTTTTAAAAGTAATTTGAGTATTAGAAGGGCATATTTCTTATTACAAAAATTCTCTTTACAGATACCGGATATAGCATTGGTGCACGGTGTCCTGAAATCTGAAATAGACCGTAGGACAGATTCTATCGTGCGTCAGGAAAGTTCAAATGTACGACGGCCTTAAATACAAGTCAAAGAGCAACCTTCGTTTTTAATAAAAAAATATAGATACGGTGTTGTTTAACTAATTAGACGTGTTTCACTGCAGAATATTTTAAACGATCGCGAGGTGGCTAAAAATTAATTACCAACAAAAACGTGCCTCTCATTGAGCTTTTGTTACGAAAATTTTTTTAAAATGTACAAAATAACTGTGACGCAGCATCATTTTCTAACTAGGATAAATATTCTATGTGTGAAGCTCGTTGTGTTACGCTAGAAATAAATTAAGAGAGAAACGCAAAATTCTTAAAATGTAAATGGGCAAACTAAAATATGCATGCATTTGTACAATGAATTTTATGAATAATTATTCTTCATTAATAATAACAATATTTAAATTTTGTTTCCATAAAAGTAATTCAGATAATAATGTATAACACTTTCTTTAAAGTACATTGTACCGTAATGATTCAGAACGATGACTTACTATATAACCGCAAATGAAGACATCTCAATAATGTGTACGTTCCAATTTTGCTTTTAAAATTTCCCGGGTTAATTCAAAAACTGCTCGAATAAATTTCTCAACTTAAATCTAGTTGCTTTGAAACGACAAGTACGTGCTACAAATAAATAGTTTATATCCTGTTTTAGGTACCTGTTATCTTGGTATACATTATGAGCGCGTATAATGGTTTTTTCTATTGTTCCAATGTAGAGACTTGTTGAAATAAGGTCGCGCACTATTTTATAAAACCCGGGTTTTCCAGTTTCAATCGCGCTTCGATAAGCGAGGATTTGCAGTTCGAATTCGTGTCATTTGAACCATTGTTGAATTTGATTCTGCAGCTTATGCGTCGAAATATTTTCTACATTATTCGTCATCGTATTTCAAAAGCAATGCACGTTTGTTTTCTTCTGTCGACAACTAGGAGTTGTCTTGCGTGGATTGCTTTTTTTAGCTGGTGGCTAAATGCGTTCTTTCTTTCTGTAGACCAACTGCTTTTGTCTGTAGACCAACTGCTTTTGTCCGTGACCGCTGCTGCAGTTATGGTAGCAGGGTAAATAGATACTGACGACCAGGGCGTTGCTGTGCTGACTTACCCCCGACGGTTTGCAAGCTAAGTATCCGGACACCTACAAGTATGCAACTCGTTTTCTTTTGTGTGTGTCTATGGCATATTCCGTATCAACGTTTGGTGTTGTTACGTGACATTGTAGAACTATTGTTCGTTGCTGCTAATCGATATTATCGCTCTACAGGTGTGATATACCATTGTTAAAAATGGTGGACAGACACACGCTTATTCCTTTGTACTGATTGGTTTATTTTACTATATACGATTTAAAAGATGTCTGACAAAAGATTTAACACATTAATTCTTTCCTACTAATTAGTTATTTTAGAAAAAGTATTAGATGAAATTTTAAAAACGCTTGACAAAAGCTCTTACAGGTTTATTTACTACTGATTCATTTTATTTTGTGTAAAATACAAGATGCGCACTTCGTATCTAAATTCCTAAAATGTCCGTACAATATAATTGTTTGCTGTGAAATAGTAATGCTTAATTTATTTTCTTTTTGCTTGTTTGTACAGAATCCTTTATTTATTTTTATGTGTTAATAGTTAATTGTGGGCGATGTGTTTCTTTTTCTTTTTGGTATGTAGGCAAATTCCCCCACTCTTCGCGTTTGATAGTTAGCCTGGTATTTACTTTTCTTTCGGCTACGTCTAGGTACGTAGCAAGTGTAAGATTTCAAGCATGTGCTTCTTATGAACCAGATAATTTACAATAGACAGATATGGTCCATCTCGACCATCAAGGTCAGGAAAATTTCATATTACAACATGTTGTCCAATATGTACAAAGTAAAGGGACAATAACCTTGTATGAAAGCACAAATAGAACGAATTTATATACTGAAAAGTAATAGCGTAGTTAGGAATCCGACATAAAAATCAATTAGATATTCGTGAGCCTATACTAAGAAAACATCGGAATGTAGAAACGCGAGCGAGTAGTGAATAGCAGGATATGACCGCGGGGTTTAATGTTAGTACGATTTCAAGTTAAAACTAACGTCAAACGAAACACAGCTTGAAGAAAATCATTAAATGTTGATGTTTCTGCGGGGCAATATGCGCGGTTTGTGACAAATTTTTGAATTAACGTTTGCTCGAGAAATGTATTTTTAATTCACATGGTTGTAAAATTATCGTCGTTATAACTGGTTGTAGGACATATAACTTGGAGTGTTCATCCCTCCACTAATTTGGAATTTGGTGTGGTGTTGGGTCAAGATGCTGTTCTTTGAAAGAAAAATAGAAATGTTAGAAAATTGGAAAGTTGGTGTTTCTGGATATTTTTAACCTTACCATAGATGTATTAAACAGTCACTGGTTATGGCCTTTAATATTTATAAATTTTTTTGATGTGTGCTTTGGATGTAAACATGGTTGGTATTTTATAAAATATCAAATTAGTCGAACATTATTATTCTGTTGATCAATGTGTTACTAATAAAACGAGCGGATAGGTAAGAAAATAGCGAAATGACAATACACACCAACCAATTCATCTTTTTCTTTGAACATTTGTACTTGTAAGAATAATTAATACAAAACGTACATAAAATATAACTCCAATAAATAATTTCTACGAATTTAGTTAGCAAAACGATATTGAATCGTATGGACAAAGATCTGTATCCTCCTCTCCTTAAATACTAATTATATCTAGTAACAATCAAATCGAGAGGTGTTTTGGAAACAATGGAACTATGCAAGTATACACTCTGTTAAATTTAGTCGCATAATTTCGGAAAACAAATTAAGTGTATTTTACCACTGTAATTAATAATAGTCTCTACTAGAACAGCAAGCAATTAATACTAATCATGTATATATATATATATATATATATATATATATATTGCTATGATAATAGGGTTATTTAAGGGTATATAAGGTTACGAAGGAGGTATACTTCATGTAAACAACATAAGAATCAAGAAAACTAAACATTTAAACCGTAAAAAGTACACAATTCGTTCATTTTGCAAAAAGCAAATACCAGACACCCTGTATAAAATCAGCAACTAACTACAGTCAACGAAAAAAGCTTTAACTTATAAATTGTACATATTTCTTAGTTTATTATACAAATTTTGGTAAATTTTGTTTACCTTACTCAGGTATGAAGTATTTGAGGGTAGGGCGGAAATATTCTTTGTTATCATATCGTCGTTCACTTTGTGCGGGGTATAACTGAGCTAGCCGAGGCATAAATTTAATTGTGTGAATTTTAAAATTATTCTAGATTATTTAGGGACTCAGATAGGTGGCGATCAGCAAGGCAACTGAGCGATACATACACCTGGCGAGCGGCGATAACGTAGCAATCTATATAATATATATATATATATATATATATATATATATATAAAGCGGCAGAAATCTACATAATCTAAGTGCTTGCTTATTATATTCTTGTAGACGGAGGTCGTCTGGCTAGAGCTACTGAAACATATGGGTACACAAAAAACACACATATTTACAATAGTATAGTTAAAGGTAAAACCCCAAATAATTAGATAAGTCTGTAAACTAAAGTGTTGCTCTTAATATTGCTAGAATATAGGCAAACTGCATACCATTCAAGAGTGAAACAAGCAGATGTCGGACATTATCATATACTATTCCTACATGCAGGCTGTGAAGGGTATGGATAGCTACGATGGTTACCCAACGTAACAAGTGATTTGCCGACGTATCCAGTGTTGATTTAATTTAAATATAGTGTTGTCCGTTCAATATATTAAGAATAATGTATGTATAGATTTGAAATTATTTGGAATGGACCCTAAACAGATTACGAAAAAGCGAAGATTTAACTGGTTTCTATGTTTGCTATGATCGCCATTTTCAGGTATTGGAAACAGGAAAATTTGGAGTGTTGATATCTTTGTTGATGATTTAGATTTAAGGTCTTCGCCAGATGAGTTTAATAAACTAACTTTCTTTTATTAGGCATATTTGCGTGTACACTAAGGTGATTTAACGTTAATATAGCTTAAGTTTAAGTTGAATTCTGTTTGCATTTATCTAAGAACTAGGATAAGATTTAGATTATTGTAAAGAATTGCCAGCTACCTTGGTAACGGAATCGTGTTTGGAAAGCATTTTATTTTTCAAGTTTATCTAAATTGACTATAATTGAAGAGGCGTATTATGATATTTTAGCGAAAGGTGATAAAATTAATGAAACCTAAGCAAGGGCTATGCAGATTAGCCATCTCACGTATAGGGAAAGAATTGCTGTGACAGAGGGTTTTATAAACACGAATAAAAGTGTTGCAATTTTTTTTATATAAACATTTTGTTTTAATGGAAGGATGCATTGGTGACTGGATCAACCGCAAAATACTACAATTTAACAGTTTGAGCATTAAGGTGAATATTCGGAGACGAAGGATGTACCAAACTTCAACCTGAACTACATTCTAAAATCCTTCGCGGCAGATCGAACTTTAGGTTGTACCTTTTTCCTTCTTTTCTACGCTCCCCTACGACTAGGTGTTGCCATGCCATTCTTCCTTTCCTTTTTTGTTGAGGTAATCGGTACGGACCACCTACATAGCTTTCGTTATTCTCTTCCTTCGCCGGCCGATATACTGTAACAGTGTTGATGAAAAACATACTGTTACGGCTATTTCTAATAATTTTAACAACCGTGTGCGTTTTCAAATGTATGGCGTCACCTTAGCTCTCTTTCCGTCGATTCATACCAACTTTGAAGATTTTTTCCAAGATACTTCCGAAATAAACAAAGATCTGCACCTTTAAATGTGATTGTGAAACTAATCTCTCTTAAAAAATCAATTTATAGTTTTAGTTAGTTATTTAATAACGTCACGAAAATACAAATGTGTATCTTTCTAAAAAAAATTATAACTGCCGATACTTTTATACACGTTGGTTAATACCCCATTTATTTCCATTTGTAATTCTAGAACTAGCTTTACTATCACGCTTCCCTCTCATTATGTTGTGTAAATAATTACATTTCATTACAATTCATTAATTACACAAGGTAAGTTAATAAATACTAACGTATTATAGTTAATAAGATGAAATAATAACTTAGACGTTTATGCAAGTCTCCAAATGATCATTCAAATCGAGCTGGTAATTGAAAGGAGAATATATAAGGTTCCGGACACGATTCGATTTGAAATGATAATTTGGGCTTCGTCTTATTAACTGTAATACGTTGTGCAATTAACTACCTTATATATATATATATATATATATATATATATATATACGAATACTAAACATTCAAACCCCAAAAATGTACATAACTCATTCAATATGAAAAAGCAAATACAAATCACCTTGTATAAAAGCAATAACAACTTACAATTAATTAAAGGAAGCTCATTCCGTAATAACTTCACACATTCTTTAAAATTAAAAATTTGCTGAAGCAATTCAAATCAGTTGTAGACCATTTAAGGACATTCTTAAGGTCAAAACGAATACAAGTTCAGCATATCTGAATAAATAAATAAATGCGTGTGGTGGTCAAACACTTGAAAAGTAGGCATATTTGAATAAGATATGGATATTTAAGGCGACTGTAATACGTGATATTTAGAACGTACATAAAATGACATATCTAATGGCATTTGTTAATCAAGTTACTCCAAAAAGTTCTGATATTTGACCATCTAAAATCCAACACAAACAAATTTAACATATTTGCGTAACGAAACTAATAAATGCCTGTAACCTATACCAGCTTGTAGTAATTGAACATTTAAAAACAAGTATATTTGAATAAAGTATAAATATGTGAGGCGACGGTAGTACGTGCAGTTTAGAACGTACATAAAATGCCGTATTTAATACCATTTGTTAATCAAGCTCCTCTAGGAAGCCCGATGTAAGTGCAATTTAGAACGTATATATTAAAGCATCTAAAATCCGATACATTTCGGCAACAACTATAATTGAAACGCCTTCTGCACGTATGTACAACTGATAGCGTTCCCTCAACCATTGAGAACGCGTAAAATATTGGAGAAAAAACTTGATTCTATAAAACTAACGGAGGAAGTACAGATGCATCATTCTATAATCCACGCGCCGACTGCGCTAGTTTGAAAGAAGATATTCACGTGAATAGAAATTTTTAGTGAAGGCAAATAATTTTAAAAGTTGAATTTAAACGCGAAGCGATATAAAACAGTAGAGTGCGTGTCGAAATAAATGTAATTTAGAATTTTGTCGTTAATATAGACGTAAGTCTAGAAATAGTCATTATGAATAGAAATTTTTGCAATTTTATTAATTTATGGGATTAAGTAATTAACTTAGTCGCTGGTAAAAACACTAAGTTACTACTAAGTCACCACTAAGTCACTACCAAGTTATCAGAAAAGAAACTAAGAAACTAAATCACTGGATAATATTCTAAATTACGGAATAAACGACACTAAGCTACCGAATAAACGACTCCAAGTTACTGAACAACAATTAAGAGTGATTTCTGGGCTAGGAATTTCCAACAAAAAAAAACAGCAGAACTATAAGGTCAGAAATATTTATCTAATTTATAACGTGTTGCATTTGTAATTTTAAATAATTTATGTATTTAGAAGTGGGCCTAAAATTTGCAGGTGATAAAATACGCTGTAAAAAAAGTCAACAAAAATTTGGTTACTACGTAGATTTACATTAAAAATGGGATATTTCTTTGAACGTTCAATGAAACTATTTGTGGTAAGATATATCTCTTTTTGCTGGCTTTAATTGCTTTTAGGGGTGTAAAATTTTATAATCCTCGTAAAGAGCCAATTCTATAGGACTATTTATTTTAATTTTGATTTAAACGTTCTATAAAAACTAAAAGATATTAAAAAGGGTGTCGATTTGTAAATTGTAATATAACAAAAATTTTATTTAGTACATTATACAATCTTTGGTAAATTTTGTTTGTCTTATTAAGGTGTATTGTGTGTTGTAGAGGAGTGAGTAAAAATTCTTCGTTTTCATATCGTCGTTTCACTCTGTGCGTGGTATCACTGAGCTAGTCGAGGCATACATGTAATTGTGTTAATTTAAAATTATTTTAAAAGCACAGGGAGGTGGCGATCAGCAGGCAATTGGTCGTTGCGCACCTGGCGAGTACTGCAATATCGTAGAAATATATTACTTTGTTTCGTGGAGTCGATACAGGGACCGTATCGATATATCGGTGCGCCGACCCAGCCCTAATTATGATGTTTTACTGATAGTTTTCTGTCAAAAATTACACCAAGCGCTTTAATTGCATTAGAGCAAGGACTTCATTATTATTAATTTTTAGCGCTTTGTTTCCGCGTGCATTGCATAGTCTGCCATTAAGCTAACAGCAATAGCAAACAGGGTGGATCACTGTGAAATTTCTTTGTCCAGTGTAGGGAGGCGGTTTGACAAATGATTGCTAATGCTAACTTGAAAACTCTCGTTTATGTATAATGTTTTGAATGAATTTTGATAAACGGTCCTGAAGTTCCATTCATAGAGTTTGTTTGATATAGCGTTTAATGTAGTAAATTTGAAAAATTTCGGAAACGAAGAAATAAATTTGGTTCTGAATGATTACGATTATACCGAAAAATTCATTTACTAGAAGTGTCTTTGGTAACCCACATATGTAAAGTTGTATCTTGAGTTTGTACAGAGTTAACTACAATTTTAAGATACGTATTAGTATATAATTTTTTGACTATGCTCGTGACTTAATTATGCAGAACCCCGTTGAATGATCGTGCAACCATTGCCAAAATTACTTCAATTGGCCTTGAACTCATTTGTGCAAACCAGCCGATTTGTAGTTATTGCTGTGCCAAAGAATGCAGATAATCGAAAATTGAAATAATAGTCTTTTAATTTTGTTAATAAGATATTTGATTTTTAGTCAGATTAAATCTTAATTGTTACTTATAGAAACATCCATTACAGTGTTAAGTGTCAAATGAGCTCAATTTAATATTTATTTATACACTCACTGTATAGTGGTTCTGGGTTAGACACTAATTATTTTTAATTGGAACAAATTATACGTTTCCCTAATGTACATTAATATTGCGTGAAGTTTGCAGGAAATAAAGTTAAATGATAAATAAGCTATAAAGTATGCTATATAACAGAATAATTTAAATTATTAGGGAGGTAATATACATACCACAAAATGACATCATCCAATATCTTTATGAGCAATTTAAACGCAAACAGAAAATAAATTGTATTGTGCAGAGTAATACACAATTTAGACTTCCAGAAACCGTAAAAGCTCTGAAATTGATACAATTTCAGTTATGTTTTCAAGATATGAGAGATAGCCCTGTTTAATATTTTTTATTAGCCAGCAATGCATGAAATTACCAATGAACAACATGCTTTATTTGCTATTTGGAGTGAGCATACTGAAAAGCTTTAACTCACTCTATATTTTGGGTGACTGCACCTATACCGACTAAAACACCTTGTCGTGTCGCATTGTGTATACAGGGAGATAAACGAGATTAAACATCTTTTGCAGCATAATACCTCTAGCGTGCAAGGACCAGGAAGGCATAGAATTAAACGCACGCACTTGAAAAGTAGAGATTTTAGTAGTTGATAAGCAGGCTTAATGGTAAGTATGTTGCATTATTAGTGCGAATAGTGACCCATTTCACACGAGTGGAGATTATTGTCGCACTCCGGTAGCACCTTGTGCGACAATTCCACGAGTGTGAAATTGAACGTTCCACAAGTAGTGTACACTATTTTTCGACGACTACGACCTTTGTCTTTATAATATCCTCAACTGAGTTGCTTCTAGAAAAGAAGAGATGTTGGTTATTGATTACAATGCACTCTCAAATATTTTTTGTTGTGGAATTCATTCCGGTTATACACTATTATGAGTAGTTACACTTTTAAGGAAGAAAAAACCATTGGTATCTATTTAACTCTGAGTATTTTAAACTGCATCAGCCAAAACGAAAGGAATGAGTGCAAATAGGTAGAAAACCGTTAGTCGTCCTGGGTATGTTGGGTTGTCTAGGTAATTAATGTAATAATATTCGTCATATTACTCTAGAGTTCAAAGTAATTTCGTACTATAGAGTGATATACGTCACTTTTTAAATAACAAAGTAGTGTGCAATCTGTTGGTTTCACACGTAGTCGTCGGAAAAATAAAGTATAGGACAGCAAAAAATTTTAATCTTTTCTGAACCATGGGTTGGTTTCGTATATTTGGTGTATAACATCATGACGTTGATACCGATTCCTAGCACAATCCGAAACACTTAATGCTGGTAGAAGTTTATTACATACAGCTTTGGCCCCAGAAAATCAAGCCGATAATTCACCTAGAAACTCGGTGAAGTACTTCATACGTTTGGTTTTTTAATGCTCCACCCGAATGTACTACATTGGCCAGGAAGACAATTCTTTTTACCTGAAAATTTTGAATTTTGTTGACCCCAAATTATTCCAAGCAAGGTAGAGATCTTTATCGTACGTGACAACACCCACACTGGGGACCTACAATTTACTTCTTACCCTAACGCAGTCGAATTTTTGTGAAAAATGTTCGCATAACTTATTTCAAATGGTTCGTGTCGGGAATTGAACCCGAGACCTTGATTGAAATACTCCGTTGAAATTCTGTACTCTGAGAAAGTACCAAAACCTCGACTGTGCTGCCGACTAACTCTTTGGGAATGGTGGTGTAAGTGTTTGAAGGGGGTTCCGGAATGTTGTCGCGTGAAAAATAGGGCTTAATCGGGAAGTACCTTGGATCTCTAAATACGAGGGCTCTTACAGAAAACCCCTCAAAAGGAATAACAAAACGCAATATCAGAAAAGTAATCCTAACTTTAAATTCACTCAAGAAATAGCTAACTATACTAATGCTAAAACCAACCTAAGATATACGTTAACTATTTGGACACTAATATATCTATTTAAAAATGCTAGCTGAAAAAAGGAAATAAAAATCAAATGCTAAACTACTTGAGTGTAAATCACGCGTTTAGGTAATTGCAATATATTTTATTACAAAGCTGAAACTAACACCTTTACAATAGTTGTAAAAAACCAATATAGAACTATTACAGAATTATATTTTCATTACAAGTGCGTATAAGCCTTCTTAAATAAACAGAAAACCAAATATATCAAAAATTTACTTAACATAATGAAAAAGTCTACAGCGAACAAAACTACTTTCTAAATTCTTAAACTAATAACCGGAATTTACTGAGGACACGTTTGTAAGTTCATACAGTCAAAGTAAAATATAAAATGAATGTTTGTTCGTATACAGTTACTGTAAGTGGTAGTTTCAGAAGGTTTATTACAAATACCTGAAGCCGTTATCTTCTGGGCTGAATTCGTTTTAACCAAATCTTACTGGGACTTTGAAAAGAAACTAGATGTTCTGAATTAATATGCTTTTGTCCAACACAAAAGTTGTCAATTTATGCGAACCCATTTACCCATAGAATTAAAAGTAGTCAATTTGGTAGGATACGATTCTAAACATTATTGACTAGTCACATTAATAAGTTCTATACCTGTCCTCGAAGTTATCAGCACCTACTTGAGTCGCATGTTATAATTTTTGGTTCTAATTGCAAAATGCTTGACAAAAAAATATCTTTCTTCCACGCACGATTCGGACATTTTTGACATAAGTCCGAGAGATGAATTAGGACTGCAAATTAAAATTACTTTGTGTCGTTTTTTCTCTATCAAACATATTTAACATTTATCTTACTGGAAACTTTAACTAGAACCGCAGGAAGGCGCTTTATATTTTTATAGATCACGTAAACTTTTCTCGTGCCAAAATGACAAGGTCAAACACGTCAATGTTATACCTTCATGATCAAAACAAATAGTTCGAAACTCTAATAATTTAAAGCACAAGGTAACCATTCTGTCATTCTTGACTTTAAAATTTGCCATAATGAATTTAATAACCTCTGAGTACGAACAATACGAGGTACAAGAGTAATCCTTTTACCGATCCAGCATGCATGTAGGTAAAAAATTATATATCTGAAAGGAAATAGCCGTGACTATTGGTGAGATTTACCAATACAGAAACTATTAAAATGAAATATAATTATAAACTTTTCAAAGGAATGTCACTAGTAGTTTCCATTTTACAAATACGTTGACGCCCATTACACGTGCTATTGTTTTATAAAAAATATGTTTTCTAAAATCTTTGAATGAGTATCTAGAACACTGATATAAATTCATAAAATTATTTACTATAGTAAATCTAAAACAACGATGTTGATTTTACGTCAATAAAATTGAGAGAACGATATGGGAGTAGAAGAAGCTGTAATATTCATTTCTGCCATTAAATTCTGTTGCTTGTGACATCAGAGACTGGCACATTTATCACTACTACAACCGCCTGGCGAACGGATATTATTCATATCTCAGGCGAGCCGAACAACTTGTATTTTTAAAAACTCCTAATTTCAACCTTTCGTTACCATTTAACTCTTTCATTTAACACTAACCTTTTCCGAATACGCCTAACGCTACATATGTATAGTTTCGGAAATATTTCGGAATTGGAAGAATTTTGTAAAAGGTTTCTCTGAAATCGTGCTCAAAGTAGTACAAAACCTTATTTGGGACAAAAAATATTGTTTAAACCAACTGCGTAGTTAATTCTACTAAGGTGAAGAATAAATCCAATTTATGTTTTCATTAGCTAGCAGTTTGTGTGGTTTTTGATAGAAAAAATTTTTACTGCACTTTTTCACTAATTCTCGTTAATCGTTTCCCTGAAATCATATCCAAACGCCAGATCCATTAGGCTAACGTAGTACAGATACCTTACATGAGATAGGAAAGATTTGATAAGCAAACTGCGTTTACAGTGTTTAATTTGTAGTACGATAGTACGACAAATGTAGAGGTTTTGTAAATAATATACGAGAGGACATGGAATCTTATAAAATATTACATTCAGCGAATTAAATATGTTTTGCAATAAATAAAAAATTATAAAAACTGGTAATATTGTAAACATCCTCGGTGAATCATGAGACTTAACGATGCAGAAGGACTTGCAAGTCTTAAAGAAACAAGTAGCTGGGCCGAAGGTTCAATCATATCAAAAGGGTATTCGCGGGGGACCAGATTAACGAGTGGTTCCTGGAACGAGCAAAAAATCCCTTTCAGTAGTTACAAGGGGACAGTTTAGATAATTCAATGACTTGGCTTTATAATATCACCCCACAGGACTTAGCTTTGTTGGTACGGCTGCACGGGAAAAGGCAAGGGGAACTACAGTCGTTAATTTTTCGGAAGACATTCAGCTCGAATTGTATGGTTTGATGATGATAGTATCCTTACGGGTAAAGTATCTCGGGGGTAAAATAGCCCCGATTTGGAAGTCTGGGCGGCGATTACTCGAAAGAAGGACTTTGCAAAAGATAAACATAACAAATTATAAGTCGGAGCATGGAATGTTAGAAGTTTAAATCGTAGTGGTAGGTTAGGCCACTTGAAAACGGAAATGGATACGCTGAAGTTGGATATAGTTGGAATTAATGAGGCACGCTGGAAAGCTATTACAAAAGCTATTACAAAAGCTATTACAAAAGCTATTACAAAAGCTATTACAAAATCATTAACACGAAATCCAGAAGACGCCTTACGGGAATAGGTTATTTAACAAAGAAGAAAATACGACGGACGAAAAGATATTACGAACAACATAATAAAAGAATTGTAGTAGTAAAGGTAGCAACAAAGTCGCAATCCAGAACAAAAGTGCAGGTCTGTATGCCTACTAGCAACGCAAATGATGAAGAGATTAATAAAGTATATGAAGAGAAATAAGATATCATGCAATACATTAGGAGAGATGGGAACTTGATTGTAATAAGAGATCAGAATGCAGTAGACTGCAGACAAGGTAAAACGGTAGGAAAACATAGCCTGGTGCAAGAAACGAACGGGAAAGCAGCATCAAAGTTTTGTAGCATGAATGTGGGACTTGATCAGCTGTATTAGGAGTTCGTAGCAATTTTTGTCGACCAAATCGTGGGTCCTTAGTAAACGTCGTAGCAATTTTTGTCGACCCAGTCGTGGGGCTTTAATAGTAGGAGATCGTAGCGTTTATTTAATATGATTGTTTGCGGGTTATAGGTCTACTGGAAATAAATACTCTTCTTTAATACCTAAATTTTCGCATATATTTTATGCGTGATCACAGGTTTAACTAAAAATATATAAACACTGATTATAAGTATGAAAACTTTCAGCTACTCACAATGAGCTTGGTTATAAATACGATTGAAATATGAAAATACTATGTATACATTAAATAATTAAAACATCTTTTTTAAAATGTAAAAATTTTGTAATATAGAAAAGGTAAAATATTGGTTTGGCGGAATTTCAAAAATTTTATTAATACTATCTTGGATTTATATGTATGTATAGGTGCATGCGTGAGTAGGAGGAGGTGCTTAACTGTGTGTTTGACAATGTGTGTGTGTGTGTGTGTGTGTGTGTGTGTGTGTGTGTGTGTTTTAATATGTCTGTGTTCCCAAGTAACGTAAAGGTTACCATATATAAGGGTTGGTGTTTATATAATTCTTGAGTGTCCAAAGTTTTGTAGAAGTTTATTTATTGGAATTGAAATTTAGGTTTAAGAGATATGCGTTTATATAACTAAGATCACCAATATCACTTTTTTTGTTCATAGATTTTGTATTCTTATAAATATGACATATTTCCATAAAAGTTCTTTTGAAAGTATTGTTTTCTATTTGAATGATATTTGGGTTGTTGAAATCCAATTTATGTCCGTCATTAAGTGCATGTGTAGCTAATGCACATGCTTTAGGTTTAGTATGAATATCACTTTTATGTTGTGTAATTCTTTGTTTCAAATTTTGAGACGTTTGACCAATGTATGAAAGATCACGATCTAATTCTAAACACTTTGTTTTGTAAATGACGTTTCTTTGTAATACCTGCGAATTTTGAAAATAGATTACCAACACTAGTCACATTCTTTTTGCAATTTTGATGTTATGGTTTCTAAATATTTTGGTTAATTTTGGTGTTAAATTTTTTAAATAAGGCAAAGAAGCGTGAATTTGATTTATATCACCGTATATATATTTTTTATTTTGTATATCTACAGTTAAATTATTTTTAGATCTTTGGTTATATAATAATTTATTAACTAAAGTCTTAGGATATATATTATTTTTTAGGATACTGCTCAGTCTTAATAAGTTTTTATTATATAGAGCAGAATGTGAAATCTTTTTTATTTTGTTTTTCTTTTCTAAAATAAAGTTGAGTTTTATATCGAAAAAATGATATGAGATATAATTTAGATATCGGCCAGAGATATTGCTGTGATAAGGGGTTGTTTAGGGATGTACTGAGTAGTATTAACTGTAACACGTATTAACTGTAAATTAACTGTAAATAGCAATGGGAGTCAGAAAACTTTATATATTTAGCAGGAAAATAAATAATTCGCACATTATGTAAATAGCAAGCATTTAACACCCTGTATATCGACCGTAATTAACTTTAATCAATGCCAGTAAGCAAATCTTCCAATAATAGAACGCGTATACAGCAGAGAAATAATCATACATGTAACTTAACTACGTTGAGGAGTGTTCAACAAGTTTATAAAATAAATACGCAGAAGATAAAACAAAACCTAGTAAATCTGCATGCAATTACGCTTGTAAGAAAGAAGGAACAATAAACGCTTTGATAAGAAAACGCACTTTCATAGATGAGTTTAAATAAGTACATAAACGAAAACAGCACTCGTGTTACATCATTTATTTTGTACAATTCCCCAAAACCTTTATCTACACAAAACAACAGACGTAAGCTAAAAGTCCAGCAACGATAACAACAACAAGGCGATCAAAGAGCGTAAAACAATAGCAAATAATAGCATGATACGGAACTCCAAAATAATTTCATCAGAAATCAGCTTGAAAATATACTAAAAATGTTCAGAAAAATATGGTTGGTTGCAAGGCTGCTTGGAAAACTAATCCAAATGTAGAGGGCAAAAGCTATATAACGCCCAGAGGTGATAAGAAACAGTCAGTTTCAATTTGAAGCACGTTGAATCCACCATACTCTTAATCAAATATTTACGCGTCAGATAAATAAATTTTATATTATAGTGAAA
The DNA here is from genome assembly GCA_036346225.1 of Platerodrilus igneus. Taxonomy (NCBI): domain Eukaryota; kingdom Metazoa; phylum Arthropoda; class Insecta; order Coleoptera; family Lycidae; genus Platerodrilus; species Platerodrilus igneus. The sequence continues at coordinate 2,420,764 of JARFIW010000787.1, read as the reverse complement.
TATAGTGTTGTGTAAGAATTTCGTCAAGAATATACGGAAAAGCTTTTGCCGTTTTTGCAGAAAACGGCTTCTAGTCCAATGCTAGTCCAATTCTGATCCACTTCAAATTCACGATCCTAAGTCTGGTATTCAGAAATTCTAATTCACGACAAGTGGAATAATTCTAAATTCATAATACTAAGAAACCTACAAATTTCAAGTGGTATTTAAATGAAGAAGTCCAAGGCGTATCCAGAGAAATATAGACTAAAGCACGAGGCGAATTTTGGAAACAAGGTGTAACCGTACTGAATTATTGGTTCCAACATACGTTAAGGAGTGCAGAGCAGAGCATTGGTTTTCGATTGAAGATAATAAGAGAGTGTTGATCCACAACACGAAACAACTCATCAGAAGATCACAGGTCAGAGCTACCTAGGGTTAAAAAATATTATCAAATTTAAATTTTAACACTGAGTATATTAATTTTCTCTAAAGCTTGTAAGAAGTCAACAAGTATATTAAATACGTTGAAACTTACGTAATAATCATAAAAGAGTCTTGAACGTTCCAGATTTTTTTGTAAAAGGTGTCGTTTTTGATGACTTTAAATTAAATTAAAAGGATATGAATTTTGGGATAAATAATCCATATAATATTAATTGATTAAAGGGTGTATTTAAAGGATTACAAAAATTGTGAAGTGTAAATATTATTTCCTTTCATTATATGAATATTGATTGACTTCGTTTTATCAATTCACACAGGTAAGAGTTAAAGGGGTAAATGAAAATTGATCATCGTAACGTTGTGCACTCTGTGTAAATTAAAAAGGGCTAGCCGTGGCATAATTAAATTAGAAGATTAGAGAAAAACACAGAGAGGTGACGTTCAACTGGACGTTTATCACATCGGCGCACGGCGTTATCATATCAATATATATATATATATATATATATATATATATATATATATATGTTTGCTTTTCTGACCATATTATTAATATTATATGTAGATTTTCTGGGTATTGGTCACAATAATTTTCAACTAATTTTGTATGACGCGTTTCGGTTTATTACAACCATTATCAAAATATCTAAAATACATAAAATTAATTACAATATATAAAACGTTATTTGGTATAAATACAGTATAAAATAATAACATTATACTTTATACCTGTTCAAATTTTGAATAGTAGAATTTACATATTAAAAACATGAAAACATCAGTGGATATTGTGTCAATTGCTAAAATATACTGTTAACTGTGGGACTGTTTGAAACAAAGTGTAGGCAAAAGTTGTGTGAGTGTAGATAAAAGAACATCATGTTTGTTTTGTTGTTATGATATTTATTCTGATATTTTATTAAGATGCAAACTACTGATTTAATTATTAATTATGTTATAGTATATATTAACAAAGCCATCATTATCAGTCTTTGAATTTACAGCATTATGATCTCTTTGAATTTGTATCATTTCTAATATGTTTCTTTTTATTTCATGTTTTTCGGTACCTAAAATGCTAATATTATCAAAGTTAAAATTATGTAGATTGTTTAGTGCGTGGTTGGCTAAAGCGGTACATCTGTTATTGGTTTTTATAGAATATTTATGTTCATAAATTCTTTTGTTTATGTATTGTTTTGTGCTTCCTATGTAGGTGCTAGGGCATTCTTTACAATTTATTTTATATATAGTGTGTGTTTTATTTTTATCAAGAATTTTTGGTTTCAATTTATTAAAGAATTTATTTGTATAGTTATTTGGTTTATGTCCTACTTTAATATCATAACTTTTTAAACATTGTTGAATTTTATGAGAAAGTTTTGGTATGTATTCTAAACTTATATAAACATTATTACTGTCATTGTTTTTATTTTCTTTGTTGTTATTATATATTTTATGGATTTTTTGTTTTATAATAGGGTCATAGAAAGTTTTAGGGTAATTATTTTGTTGTAATACTTGTTTTACTTTTCTCAAATTGTTGGGTCTAAATTTTGAGTGAGACAACTGTACTGCATTGTCTACCAGATTATTGATGACGTTAGTTTTAAATTGTACAGGAACGGTAGAATTAAAATTTAAATATCTACCAGACCAGATATTTTTTGTAAACCAATTTGTAAAAATTTGTCCTGTTTTATTATATTTAATTTTTATATTTAAAAATGAAATACTATGGTTTACTTCTTTTTCGATAGTGAACTGTAATTTACTATGGAATGAATTAAATAATTGTAAAGTGTTTGTAATTTGGTTTTCTGGTAGACACATGATACAGTCGTCGACATATCGCTTATAAAAGTGGGGTTTATAACTTAATTTTGTTATGATAGTGTTCTCTAACTCTTCCATGACTAAGTTGGCTATTGTTGATGAAATGGGTGAACCCATGGCAGTTCCAAAAACTTGGGAATAAAAGGTATTATTGAAATTAAAATAGGTTGATTGTAGACATAATTTTGTTGCTTTAATAAATTCATCTAAAGGTAATGTTGTGTGAGGTTTTATCGTTTCCCAATTTTTCTTTATGACTGATAATGCTAATTTAATTGGGATATTCGTAAAAAGAGATGTGACATCTAAAGATATTAATATATAATTTTTTGGTACGTATTGTGTTTTTATAAAGTTTTGGAATTGCCACGTGTCTTTAACATGGTATTCAGTATTTCCAATTATTTTAGATAAAGATTCCGATAGGAATTTTGATAATTTGTATGTTGGAGATTGAATATTGTTTACTATTGGTCTTAATGGGGTGTTTTGTTTATGTATTTTTGGTATTCCATATATATATGGTGCATGACCGTTATGGCAGATTAATTTATTTTTTATTTCTACAGGTATATATTTCTTTTTTGCCCAGCTATTTATGAGACTATTCATTTCCATTTGAATTTTGTTTGTAGGGTCATATTTTTCTATTTTATAAATTATAAGTAGATGTATCGTTTAGTAAGTCATGCATTTTGTTAATATAATCTTTTTGGTACATAATTACAGTTTTATTGCATTTATCTGCATAGGTAATAAAAATATCTTTGTGTTTATTAATGAAATTTTTTGTTATTTTAAGATAATGATTAAGAATACTTTTGGAGTTGTTACAATTTAAATTGTTTATATTTTTGTGATTCGTGAGAATATTACAAATATGGTTTCTTATTTATGTTTTTATATGTACAGTTTTATTCTTAATAGCTGCTTCTATGTTGGCAATGATTTTGTCATAATTAACTTTGTTCGTATTAATAGAAAATTTATTTCCTAGGCTTAAAACGTATTTGACATTATCTGGGATATCAATCTCAGTTAGATTTATTAAACAATTCTGGACGTTTTTAAGAGTATCTTTAACTTTTATTTGTTTTGTTATTAGGTTTTCTATTTTCTTTTTGTGTTTATTTTTAATTCTTTCAAATACAGTCTTGTGGAGAGTTTGTTGTTTATTTAAGAAAGTTTTTGCTTCATAATTATTTAAGTTACAACGGATCGAATATTCAGTTGATTTAATATCGGTTTCTAGTTGTTTTAAGTTTGAGTGACATTGTGCTATACATATATTTAAACACTGTAAATAAAAAAAGTGTAAACATTTTAGGTACCGGCCCGTAAAATGAAAATTAAAAATACCTGTTTTTTGTTTGGATTTTAAAAATGTTGGAATCACTTGTAGGTTTTTGCATCTTAGTAAAAATACCTTTTTGTTTTGTTCCTTAGCTAGCTTTTTTATTAATAGGGGTGTGCTTCTTCATTAAAGGGAGGTATGCTGTAGTTCTGTTATCTTGATTCATAGTAATATTTGTTAAATATACGGAGTTATTCATCAATTGCAAGGTCTTCAATTAAAGTTGTTGATAATCTTTCCCAAAGTAATTAAACATATGTTTGCTTTTCTGACCATATTATTAATATTATATGTAGATTTTCTGGGTATTGGTCACAATAATTTTCAACTAATTTTGTATGACGCGTTTCGGTTTATTACAACCATTATCAAAATATCTAAAATACATAAAATTAATTACAATATATAAAACGTTATTTGGTATAAATACAGTATAAAATAATAACATTATACTTTATACCTGTTCAAATTTTGAATAGTAGAATTTACATATTAAAAACATGAAAACATCAGTGGATATTGTGTCAATTGCTAAAATATACTGTTAACTGTGGGACTGTTTGAAACAAAGTGTAGGCGAAAGTTGTGTGAGTGTAGATAAAAGAACATCATGTTTGTTTTGTTGTTATGATATTTATTCTGATATTTTACTAAGATGCAAACTACTGATTTAATTATTAATTATGTTATAGTATATATTAACAAAGCCATCATTATCAGTCTTTGAGTTTACAGCATTATGATCTCTTTGAATTTGTATCATTTCTAATATGTTTCTTTTTATTTCATGTTTTTCGGTACCTAAAATGCTAATATTATCAAAGTTAAAATTATGTAGATTGTTTAGTGCGTGGTTGGCTAAAGCGGTACATCTGTTATTGGTTTTTATAGAATATTTATGTTCATAAATTCTTTTGTTTATGTATTGTTTTGTGCTTCCTATGTAGGTGCTAGGGCATTCTTTACAATTTATTTTATATATAGTGTGTGTTTATTTTATCAAGAATTTTTGGTTTCAATTTATTAAAGAATTTATTTGTATAGTTATTTGGTTTATGTCCTACTTTAATATCATAACTTTTTAAACATTGTTGAATTTTATGAGAAAGTTTTGGTATGTATTCTAAACTTATATAAACATTATTACTGTCATTGTTTTTATTTTCTTTGTTGTTATTATATATTTTATGGATTTTTTGTTTTATAATAGGGTCATAGAAAGTTTTAGGGTAATTATTTTGTTGTAATACTTGTTTTACTTTTCTCAAATTGTTGGGTCTAAATTTTGAGTGAGACAACTGTACTGCATTGTCTACCAGATTATTGATGACGTTAGTTTTAAATTGTACAGGAACGGTAGAATTAAAATTTAAATATCTACCAGACCAGATATTTTTTGTAAACCAATTTGTAAAAATTTTTCCTGTTTTATTATATATAATTTTTATATTTAAAAATGAAATACTATGGTTTACTTCTTTTTCGATAGTGAACTGTAATTTACTATGGAATGAATTAAATAATTGTAAAGTGTTTGTAATTTGGTTTTCTGGTAGACACATGATACATGATACAGTCGTCGACATATCACTCAAAATTTAGACCCAACAATTTGAAGTAAAAGTAAAACATTAGATAATGATAAAACAAAAATCATAATATAACAAAGAATAAAATGAAGTTTGTTAATATGATACCCTATAACATAATTAATATATCTAAACATATTCATCTTAGTAAAATATATAATAAATATCATAAAATTCTAAAACAAACAATGATCTTTTATAAATAAATAACATTAGTAATAAATTGCAGAATACATACCAATAACTTTTGCATTGAAAATATCAACTATAAATTTTGAAAAAATTATACTATAAAATTTGAATCTATAAACTCGAAAATTTATATTTATACATATACAAAAAATATTTTATATTTCTATATATGTAATTTTACTCAGTAAATATTTTGATCTGGATATTATATTATATAATCATCACAACACTATACAAAATAACGTAAAAATGTGACCAAAACCAAAAGCTTTTAATTATATATATTCATAAAGAATTTATATTACATAAAATTCTCATTGCACTACATAAGAATATATCGATTTTGTACTCTGAATTAGCTCACAAATGCCTAACTCTGGGTAATGCTTTATACCTTCTCAAAATCTATATTACCTAATTTATTATTTGTTACACGTCATAAATGCCTAAACTCTGGTAAAACACCAACTAACAGCTATTATTGTATTACTATTTGATAAAATTCAAAACTTGATCAAATTTACGTTAAATTATCAAATATTTCTTACCGTTTTCCTTTTCGGTTAATGCTTCTATACAACATGCATCGGTAGTATTTGACCATCCTATTATGATATCTATATTATTATATTTATATTCACGACACTCCAATATAAACCACAAAATACAACAAACATACAACTTATTATCTTATCTACTATTTGACAAAAGAAATTCAATATTGTCCAATATTTCATTGTTCACGTTACACTTAGTAAATTTTATTTTGTAAATGTCCTGATAAGTTTTCATTTTAGAATCATCAAACACATAAAATGTACCTGGAGTAAATGGGCCTTGAATAATACCTTCTAAAATTCCTTTATAATTTATTTATTAATTTTTAATCTAAGTAAACTCTGGGGTAGGGTGAGCTCATGATAACCCAGCTAATTATGCTTAATGTATGCCCTTCTACTTTGCACCAAAAAAACAAAGCCATGTACTCTTCACAAAAATTTCACGTTCTGATGGAACGTTTAAAAGCTTTATAGACACTTTCAAATTTCTAGTTAAATACCATAATAAAGTTATTTACACCAATTATGTTCAATACGTAAATAATCCACACTACCTTGAAAAACACTCTCATACGTCACCCAATATTTACAGTTTATAGGAATCACAATTTCAAATCGTTACCTGGAAGTTTCTAGAAGATCTCCGCTCTGTAGATGATGGTAGGTATTTCTTCTATCTGGTGTGCAGGCCGTTTCTAGCTGTTACTAGACGAACTCCATCTAAGTTGAACTGCTAACGCCGCCTTTACGGTGCAACCAAATTCCAAATTCCATTTCAATTATACGTCTTTCACAAATGTTTACTGTAATCTACGTTACTTAATGTCCCGACACGAGTTGGTTAAAATTTATAGGTGATACCTTAATTAAAAAAATGCAATCTCGGCACACTAACCGCGTACTAATTAAGAGGCTACCACTATGCAATACAATTTAAATGATTTTATAATACTTACAACTCGTGTTAACTTTCATACGTCGTTTGGGACGATCGAAATAATAAGGGCTTTAATAATGTCCTCGTAAACTATTTATATCTTTAGACTGCCACCTCCTGACCACGTTTATTCGAAATCTGCTGCTCACAACAACACATTCCCACAATTTTGCACTCAACCCAATTTTCAAATCCGCGAATTTCAGTACGTCGTTACAATATTTTCAGAAAATTACGCTACACTATCCTCGTGTTTATATCAAGTCAAACTAAACATATCGACCAATTGTAGACCCACTGACGTCTCTCAAATCCCTCCCATACTACCGTTGTCTCATGCTTATGCGTTTTCTACGTCGCTTTTTAACCTTGCTTGAGTGGTAGAAAATCGATATTCTTGTTTGTGCGCTGTCTACCACACGTGGACTTACTACGTGATTTAACTAACCGCTCATTAGCATTTCCAGAGAATATAAGCGACGGTTTACCCGATATTCTCTGCAACCGTTTGCTATCTACAAAAATAATTGGAAGCTTGACATTTCCAAACTACGCAGGTGTTCAATCGTAACGAACGTTTCAAATACATTTCTCGGAGTTGTATTTCAGCGTATTTTAATCCCACCGATATATTTGTCTGTTAGCAACGCCTTTATGCATATTATACATAAATAATCGTTCAATTAAATTCAATTTAATTAATAAATTAATGGCATTGGCTTCTACCACTTAATTTCTTGGCTAACCTACTAAATATTTATCATTATTTGTAAAATTTCGTTAATACCTGATACTTAAAAATGAACTAACTAATATAACTTTCGCACGTAAATTCGGGTTGTTCCTTTATACAGGGTGTTTTGAAATTGCTTCGTTTATATTTATTTTTGATCTTTTAAAACCACTATAATATATATACATAAACATATACTAACAGCATATATAGTAAACATTCAGGTATATTTATACATACATTAACAACATACATTAAAATACATATTCTGGTTTTGCGTTTCTTATTTTAATGACATGCAAGAGGTAGCGTATTGTGAGAACAAGAAAGCAAATAAAGTTTGCCATGAGCTGCACTTATGGAAATCTTATCTTAAGCGACGATATAGACATAATATGCTAAAATTATCTTTTTAAATTCATCTACGCGGTCCACACTCTGAGAGTTTAACTTCTGCTTCCTCAATTGTCTTAACAATCTCGTTACATATGACTTTCATTTTAATAAAAACTATAATCTCCTTAGTAGAACCAATCATTGCCAAAACGTTTATTATTTGTAGTAAATTTGCTATACAAAAATATTTTGTTGATTTCTATAGAAACAATTTTTTTCGATTTTTTGATTTGATTTTGAAACTAAAGGGAAGTGTAAAATCGAGGTAGTATAAACTCTTCTTGGGCTCTGCTCCTATAGAACTGTAAATATTAAGCTACTCTGAGTATTTTATATTCACAATCAGAAGTAGACAAATTCGGATCGGTGTTGCGTGTTAACTCGAAGCCAATGACCTTTAAATTTACTTTATCTTGGAACGCAACAGAAAGAAATATGTCAGTTTGCTCGTTGGCGAGAGATGAGTTCAATAACAAAATTAATTTTTTTGGTGGTGTACAGCTTCAACATATACAACCTACCTAAAAGAGACTCCGGAATTCTCAGTCCAATTATAAACTGTTGAGCGCCAACCCACCTACCACTTTTATCTTTGCGCCTTAAGTAGATGGTGAGTAATCTACAAAACGACTAAACGATTATTTCTATTTTTTTGACAGACTTATGAAACGCTGCTCACACTCACTTCTTCTATTACTTTAACCTAAGTGAAATCGAAAGAAATGGCAATACCTTCACTTAGCCTATATTAGCAGACATGAAAATCATAACCTTTAACAATCGTCTCAGCTAGGTCGATCCAGGGCTTCTCAGGTCCTACTTCCTCTTACAACATTAATCATCAAATGATTTTGGCTGTCTCGTCGCTAGCCGTTGTTACAAATTTTGTCATGTTTTGGCGGGTGGTTGATGCGGTGAGTAGCTTTCCAGATCTACTTCTTGATTGCTCTCCAACTATACAATATCCAAATCCTGGATCCACCGGCCTGTGGTTTTCGACCGACAGGATGGCTATTCGCCACAGGCCGCTCCATCGTCAGGTAGCTCGTCAAAACGGGACTGACGGATGTGCATCCCCAACGATTTCGCTTGTGTCCCCATTCCTTCGCACCCCGCATAGCTAAAAAAACCCCTCGAGTTGTCACCGTTCCGATGCTCACCTTGTTTCGCACGGAGGCAAAGGTAGATAGTTGTTTACTCCTCGAGCCCTGCTCTTGAAATTTTTTAACAATCGTTGCAAATACAAATAAAGTAGATTCTAACCCAGGTTTGGCCAAACTGCATATATTTAAAAAAGAACATCTTAAATTTATTTAATTATCTAACAAATTTGAACGTTTACACAAATGTCTATGAACACAATCATGGTGCTTACTCTTAGCACATTTCGCGTGTATATAAAGCGTGCATCCATCTAAAAGTTTGAATATTATTAAATTAAAGGTGCATAACGTCAACTAAATATAGAAGATAGGAAGTCAAATATTTTATTACTTATAACTTTCTGGTCCAACCACACCATTCCAAAGCAAGATAAACTTCTGGTGTTAATAAGTAAACCGTTCTAATCCAACTTGTGTTGCTGCAAGCCTCTACTAATCCAGATCATTTTTACCCAGTGCCAGTAACTTATTTAATTCCGCGTTTACGAACGCGTTATAGAAACTTTTCACTAATAAATCCAACTTAAAGCTACCGTACTTTTGATTATTAGCACTTGTCATTGCTCATTTTGGCCGAGGGTTGATTTCGAGCCGCTATAAAAGCACGATCGATCAACTGTGTTTTAATGTTCCTTACCACTATGGTTCGATGGAATACATAGGTTAAAATGTTTCCAGGTGCTTTCGTGCTGTACTAATTCATAGAGTTCGTGAGTTTTGAACCAACCATGCGGTTAAGGTCGGACGCTGTCTTAGTGTTTGAGTGAGTATGTACAATGAAATATTCATAATGTCAATATTTACTATGGGCACCTGTGCATCAGGTTTGGTCTCTATGCATCCAAAATTATGACGTTTTATGAATTCTGTCTATTAAAAGAATTTACAGTATTTTCTGTAACGTTACAATGCATGGGAATGTTCTCGATTCCACGCTTGTAATTATGTCATGGAAATTATGTTAAAATTTGACAAATTTTTGTACGTTTATCGTAAGCCCTGATTTTAATTGCTGGTTAAAAAAGAGTGTACTACGTATTTTCCTATGCATTACGGTATCATATTTTAACAATATGGCGTAATAGTGCCATCATAAACTGTATATTGCCCAACCTTCTATAAAATTTGTAAGGGTATTCTTCTAACTACGGTTCTTGATCTAAATAAAATCGATATTTTTTTTTCCAATACACCACTGTATGCATAATTATTGCACTAACGTTTCAACTACCCTATGAGACTTGCTCCAAAAATTGCACGCAGATACTAAAAAGTATTATATCATAGAAACCATTATAAAAACTGCTATCGATTACTTTTAGTATGCAAAGTACACTATCGTATGAAAGATAAAGTTTCATTATTTTCAGTTGCTGTTGTACCCATTTTTGTAAAACTTAAGAATTATTTTTTTGAATCTTTGTGAATAGATTTGCCAGGTGTCATTTAAATAGAAATATTTGACGACCAATACGAAAAACAAACAAACGTGATGATTGTTTATTGTATTAAACGAATAGCTTACCTTTTTTCTTTGAAACTTGACAGCACATTTGTCGATTCACTAAGTAAACGATTAATTTAATTTGGTTTCTCTCTCAAAAATTACAAATCTACTTAAATGGTTTTCTCATGGATATTTTTTGTATTATTATAAGATATCATTTACGTTTTTAAATAGGAATTAGTATTAAAATTGAAAGTCAGTTTTATGTTCATATTTAAAAAAAATCTAAGTTCTCATGTGCAGAACTTCTAACCAAACTTACAGATATGTTGTTATCAAAAATATATAAATATTACATATACATTAAAAACAAGATGTCGAATAACTCTAAAACCTTTCGGCTTAGAGCATTGGTGCTTTGAGAAAATATGTTCAGGAGATATGGAGCTATGAGAGCTATGAGAAAATATGCTCAAGAGGTCGATATTAACCTAAAGCTTTATTTATTTTTTGCTGGAGTGAAGTTTATCATAGTCAAAATTTCGACTTTAAAGTCGAATAACTCGAAAACTAAATGAGATATCTAAAAATGGATAGCATATTCTTAATCAGCGTAAAAAACTGAACAAGATCCATATATCAAATGTTTGTAAAACGAAAAAAACGTGCAACGGACGACGGCGGCGACGACGGCGACGTAGCGATCCTATTAACCTAACTTACTTTGTAAGTTTGGTTGATATCGATATCGATCAAAAACAACTAGATGTACTTCATCGCGCAAAATTTGTATTTATGCATATCAAAACACTAAATTTTTAATCTAGCTACACATGCTTATTAATTGTTATCCGGTTAATCGCACAATGTATATTTTTAAAAATAGGTCTCTCTGGAATTCAAAGGCCATTTAACATACCATTATGCTGGTACAAACGCTCTTCGATTAATAATCTGATAAAATCAACTATTCGACACCTTTTTATTACTAAATGTTAAACTAACCCCTTATCTGGAGTGGCATTAATAATCTGTCGCCCTGAAGTCCAATAGCATTTTTAATTCATGAGAATGAGTGCTGCTGTTTATAATTATAAAATCCCAAGCTATTACCTGCAGCTATAAGCTGCAGTTGCTCTTGTAACTAATTTAAGAAGTAACTCGTAATTTAAGGCCTTCAATGAATATTAAGATCATGTCGTTCATATTTCATTATCCAGTTCAAGCTGTATGAAAATCAATTACGTTAGTGTGTCCATACCCAAGTTATTTCAATTCTTTTTAAAAAAGGAAGCCCTTCTAAAGAGTATTATCTTGTATATAACGCTTTTATAAACGGTCGACTGTAGCATGCCAAGCCAATAGCTGACATGGGCGAAATAGACAAGAGTTTATGTAGACTGCAAAAAATAAAAAAATTTTGTACTATTTTTTATAAAAACTTAATTTTATTACGAAGGGTATAGTAAAAAGAAAACAAGAGCAAAGATAATATTGATGCTTTTTTTTTCTGACACTTGTCATCTCTACTCTCCACCATGTCTCCTACTTCGCGAAAAGCTTATTCGCAACATATACTTTCAAAACTGATCCACGATGAATGTAAGCAATTCTGAATCTGACGTGAGACTTATTTTAGTACAATTGAAAATAAGTTTTCATGCGATAACTATACGTACAAGCAAGGAAATAATTGCAATTGCAAATTTTCGAGAAATTTCAAGCTTGGAAGGTAAATATTTGCAAAATTCGGATGAACCAACCTCGATGAAATTTGTTTTCGAATTTAAATTACACTGCACCTCAGCTAATTCTTTTTCATCAAATACTGATTCTACATTTTTAAAATAGTTGAAGAGAAACTAGGAAAGCTGTTGTCTAATAAGCTGAAATATGCAAATCTTGTTTCAAATTCATTTTATAACTTAAATATATATTTTCGGCGTATTCATTTAAACTGAATTTATTTATGTTGCATATCGAATAGTGCGTTAATAATTCTTTTGCAGCTGTTCTTCTCATAGAATTAGTTTGCTTTAACTTGATCACTTGTGTTGGTAATGGTCTAGTTTTTTCTTTGCAGTTTTAAATTTAAATCATATGAGTGTTTTGTAATACAAAACCCAAAAAACTAAATCTAGTAAACGAATTGAGTCAAATAACAGGTATGATCTTGATTTTTACTTATTTCTTTTTGAATCCTAAATATGTTTAATCACTTTTGAACAGGATACATACGTACAATATAACAACCAGGAATTACCGGCGTTTCATTTAATTCAAAAACCAGAGATCTGTCTCTGATATAAATTTCAACATTTTTCTGATAGTTGTTAAGACATATTGTCAGTTCATTAGCTTCACGCAAAATATTTTTTTATGCATAATGCATTACACAAGATGAAATATGGATCTATTATTAAGTTTCTTTTGCTTTTGGTGCAATAAAGCAACAAAACTATAGTTGGGGGGGTTGCACATGGTCGTAACGCGAGTCCTTATCTAAATATCGCTATGTCGAGCAGGGCGGAGCCGCATAGGTTATCCCCAAAAGTCGGAAAAGTCAGAAACCTTCGTCCCAGTTATTTCTTACAAACTGTTATACCTGCAGAGGCAAGATGATAGTAGACCAGGTTTGTAGTACACTGTTTCTAATGTTCGTCAATAGCGCGTAGGGATACTACCTTTAATATATGGCGGTGCAGCTAGCAACGCACAAACGGTTAACGGTGCAAGATTCGTACAACAGTGTTTTCAGGAATCAAGTTTTCATAATCAAACAAAGGAGGCTATTGCAATCTGAATAGGAATTCATTTGAATTTTACTATCGAGGACTTGGATTATACCTGAAGCCCCTCTCACACAATGACTGGTTGTGTGTGTAAGCGAAGAGATCCATGACAAAAGGAAATCTATAACATTTCAAGAACCGTACTTAATCGAGCAATCTATTTTGATAACACTGGCAATCTACGGCCACCCAGGAAAGCTACTATGTGCTCAACTTTGTTTGGTTGGTGCGCTTTACATTACAATTATTCCAACTATTTTTCGCTAGATGTCATAGTAATAGATTTCTAGTGTTGCAGATACCACCGTGGAATTTTATTCTATTATTGCTTTTATGGTTACTTCAATAATATTCACTCAACGCTAACCTCCACTGCTACACTCTCTTTACTTTCAAAGTATACACTTAATCTTAGCAACCAAAATCTAGGGACAGCCATGCGAAACTTTGCATTGCTTAAGTCAACAATAATCCGAGTAACGAACATTTCTAGAAAATACTTTTATTTATTTTACTTTTTTTATTTTTCACCATTGTTTATTTACTTGTAGTACTTGAAGTACACAAACAAAAATGAACTTAGCGAAGTTTAGGCTACCGAGCCCACATTTACACCTAATTAAGTTTACCCCCTTAAATTAAAATGAAATAACAAATTCCGTAAAGCTACAACACATACTCCCGTACGCGCATACACACTCGCACACACACACACACACCGGGCCTCTATCTCCCTCACGCTCCAAAGTGTATTAATATCGTGCTAGCAGATGCCCCCGATACGTTCTTCAGATCACAACAAACGCCGTAAGATTTCTTATACTTATAGACATGAAGCTCCAGAGAATTGAACCAGAAATAAGGAAGGAGGTTCATTCCAGTACGATGAGGCGGAATAGCCAAACGGTTCTCATTCCTGCTCTTGTACAGTCTGCTAGATAAAAGTGCTAGTCTGAAGGCCATGTAAGGGGGACCAATTTCGTAAACAAGCTTATACATCATTAACGCTTGATGAAATTGTCGTTGCTCCCCTAACTTTGACTACTCTAGTTGTTTATAGTACCGCAAGGCATACTCACAGCGCCCAATGCCAAATATAAATATAATACAGCCATTTTGAGCTTTATGCAATCGATCGTTACGTGTAACAGGTAGATGGTGGTATAGATCGTCCCCATAATCAAACAAAGACAAAATTAATGACTGGACCAGTTGGACCTTAAGACGAAAACAAAGAAAACGCTTTAATCTGTTCAGATTGCGAAGTCGACTAAACACTTCGCTACATATTTGCCCAGTGTTATTCCTCCATTTAGATTTGAATCTAACGCCGCGGCAAGGTTGTTTACCGTCGTGTTAATTTTTATTTCATTGCCATTTAAAAGTATGTGTGGTAGAGCGGTATGGTCGATTGAATGTAATAGCTCAAATATGTCAACCAAAACGGCTTGGGATTTAATTGGATTTAATGTGAACTGATTTTTGTCACCCCATGACTTAATGTTAAAAAGTTTGATGTTAATTTTATCTAAGACGTCCACTATTTCATTGGGTGAGCAATGTAGATAAATTTAAACGTCATTTGCACAACAGTGGTACTTATTGTTATTAAAATTTTAGGAGATTTTGAATGTACAGCCAGAATAAATCGGCCCCAAGACGCTACCTTAGGGTATCCTAGCCTTTAGTTCTTACCAACTGGAGAAACAATATTTTAGCACATTTTAATTTAAAGCACTTAGTTTGGCACATACGTTGCTCTAGTCATGCAAGGTATCATTGTATTCACTTCTAGTTGCAAATTTTGTTTCTGTCGCCAAATATTTTTTGAATGTTACATGTCTTATTTCAAATATTTTATGAGCATAAAACACATATAATATAGGTAAATTTTGTGTGCAAGGTCCAAAAAAAATCTTGGTTGGTTCGTAAAAATTACGTTAAAAGGGGAATAGTTTTTTTGGACGTTCAACGAAGCTTTCAATATAAAACAATTATTTTTGCCGGCTTTAATTGCTTATAATTTTGGTAGCGAACAAATTTAATAAGAATGTTTATTTTCATATTATTCAAAAGATTTTATAGCTAAGAATAGTACAAGAACGTAGAATTATAAATTGTACATTTTCTTAGCTTATTATACGAAAATTGGCGAATTTCGTTTGTCTTATTCAAGTATATGAAGTGTTAGAGGGGGGGTTGGTAAATATTCTCTGTTATCATATCGTCGTTCACTCTGTGCAGGGTATAACTAAGCTAGTCGAGGCATAAATCTAATTGTGTTGATTTTAAAATTATTTTAGGTTATTTTAAAGGCACAGAGAGATGGCGAACAGCAAGTAACTGAGCGTTAAACACACCGGGCGTTCGGCGATATCGTAGTTTAGGCTATAACTACTCGAACCCCTCCTATAGGAAGCCATAATTCATTGAAGTTATCCTGTATTTAAGCCCCAACCTTGTGCCGTCCTAAATAATGCCGTGAAATGCCTCGGCTGCTCAAATTAACATCCCAAAATATGCTTATGACACTAACCAAGAAGCTTACCTGGATTGCTCACTCTACTATTCCTGCTCACTGCCTAGCTCTGCTGTCATCTAAAATAAAATCACTCCCCTCAATCATACTCACAAAATAACCCAACTCACAAAATACAATATATAATATTTACACAAAATAACTATAACATTTTCAAAACTCGTTTCGTATTTACAATTGTATCGCTTGGATTAGTAACAATTCCTTTTTTCTTAATATTTGATTGAATTTTGACAACCGCATCAAACATAGACCCTATATAAGTAATTGGGCTTTTCTCATACCTGACGTTGAACCCCAGTCTTAACATGAGCTCACAGTAAAACTCTTTAAGCTTGAGTGCAAATTTACAGCACTGCAACAAATAAACTAAGTCCCTTTTACTTTGTACAACATCGCGGTTATCTTTATATTAATTATCCTTTTTCTATCTCAACAAATTACCCTATACATCTAAAGCCCCATAAAATTTTCAGTTAATTAAAATTTTATAAAATAAAATCACTCCGGAGCACAAGAAAAATAAAAGAAACCCAGCTAACTACTACCACAAATTGTTTTTATAAAGCAAGTTACCTGGTAACCATTCTCCTGCAGGTCTCTGCCAATCAACCTTGAAGTAGATGCCGTCACTTATAGCGTTAGGCTGTGGAACCCCTGCCAGACTCGCCCGGAATTTTCGATTATTTTTTGCATTTCAGCGAAAACTCTTTTCAATGGAAATCGATTCTACGTAGAATCACGCCTCTTCACCCAAACCAAACATATTCCATCTTCCTTGCACCTATCTGTTACCTTGTTCCACTTATGCTAGATTCTTACAAATCCTCCGTTGGATGTCTCCTTACAAAGTTTTTAAACTGTTACGCGTCTATACTGTTACTATACTGTTACGCGTCTATACAATGAGATCGCTTAATTTCTCTCCAGATATTATTGATTTTATTACCTTATGCAAACAAGCTTGTATCTCCCTCCTATACTATATTGACAAAGTGTATTACGTCTCACTCATACTAATGCAGTCTATACTCCGTTCTTGTTTCTCTTAACTTGTTTGTTTGTGGTCTCCCTGCTATACTACCTTTAAAATTAAATCGATCCTATCAATTTCAACGTTCGCAGTTCTTCTTGGAAAATACAACAGCTTGTTTATGCTGTTTACGTATAAACCTTGAAATAGACGACTACTTGGAACATTGCTGAATGTAATTGTTTCTCTTCCCAACCGAAAATTGTTAAACTTGTTTATCGTACCATTTGCTATAATTGATATTTAGAATTCTTTCCCCTGTTTTGAAACGTTTCTGGTTTACTACAAATATCGATCTTATGCTAACGAACTATGCAAAAGTTTTACATCATTTTAACTACAATTAAATTATAATAAGGCGGTGTTTATAAATTGTTGCTTTGGACCATTCTTGCCCTACTCTATAAATATTGTTCCTATGCTATAAATAAATTCTATTCCTTACTCAAATAATTGCAAAGCTATAATTAATTAACCCGAAATTCCAACATAAATTGACTACGCTCTAACTTAATAATCTAAATACCTAATTAACTTACTCGTCTATTGTGCCTACATACAGTAATTTGACTTAAGACCTATTTAAGTACTTTTAACCTATAAAATTACACGATATAATATATATATATATATATATACAAATTCGAACGGGATTTTATATTTTCCATCTTTCAATTACTAGATTGATTTAAATTGATCATTTGGGCTTTGCATAAAAGTCTAAGTTATTATTTTCTTCCAATTAACTATAATACGTTAGTATTGATCAACGTACCTTCTGCAATTAAATACCTAATATTTCTATATAATTAATGCTTATCTTATAACCGTAATTTCGAACGTTGCTTTCTGTCTGTAACTGATATAAGTTAAAAACTTGACAATGTCAGATATGATGACAAAAATGCCAAACGTAGTTGAAAGTTAGGTTTATGTATAGTTGTGTACACGATTTAGATTTGTAAATTTTCCAATTGTCGTCATCGGTCTCGGTGGCGCAATTGGAAAACGCATGGTCCTAGAAAGACTAAGACACAGGTTCAAGTTCTGTCCAAGACCTTATATTTTCCATCACTTAATTACTAGCTCGATTTGAAATGATCATTCACGTTTTTTTAAAAGTCTAAGTTATTATTTCATCTTATTAACTATAATGCATCAGTATTTATCAACTTACCTTGTGTAATTAATTGCCTAATATTTCTTTATATAATTATATATAGGGTGTGATAAAAATTTTATATTAATTAGAGATGTTAGGTAGTTAAAACTAGTGCTCGTGAATAATAGGTATAGATCCCTCAAAAAGCTAACAGAAAGGAACTATTGGTAGAACAGGTAAGTGGGGGAAACCTCACAAAGCTTGCACCGGCAACATTTCTAACGATACCTAAGCATAAACGTACTATTACCAACACCTAAAATAATGAATCACAGTGAACAACGTAATAAAAGTAAAAGCCGGGATGATACCAAGGAGAAATTCATGCTTTAGTAGAAGTGTTTAAATGATTAACTGTACTGAGCATTATTAAAACTTACACATTCATCTATATATAAGGTTATCATAAAGTAAGGGATATATTTTAAATTATGATAACTTTTAACAAATTAAGTTAATAACAAGAAATAAATGAAATCTAATTGCTTATGAAATGGGATTTAGTATGCCCAAAACAGGTTACGGCAATTGCTCAATATGACCTCCATTTTGTTGTAAGATCACCATCCTTACCTCCAAATTGTACACAGCATTTCGTAACATTTCTGGTTGAATTGTACCAATTTGCTCCGTAATACTGTCTTTTAATTCTTGTAGCGTAGTTGGTCGTCTTCTAAACACTAAACTTTATAAATAACCCCACAGCCAGTAATCCGATGGGTTTAGATCAGGTGATCTTGGTGGCCATGAATTTACGAAATGTCTGCATAACACGCGATCTTGAAAAACGTTGGTTAACAATTCTTTGACTGGTCGAAAATGTGCGGGGTGCTCCATCCTGCATAAAATGATGTTTTCAATTCCGTAGTGCTCGTTTTGCAGCTGTGGAATAACATAATTTTGTATCATTTGCAAGTATCGTCCACCATTTACAGTTACAGATACGGCTTGTCCATTCTGCATTTTCTCGTAGAAATACGGACCAATAATAAAATCAGCTGTAAAACCGCACCATACGGTGACTTTCTTGTCATGAAGACCTTTTTGAACGATTTGTTGCGGATTTTCTGCAGACCAGATTCTACAGTTTTGAGTATTGACTCCGCCATTCAGAGTAAAATGTGCCTCATCTGTCCATAAAATACGGGATAACCATTCGGGTTCAATTTCCATCTGAGCCATTACTTGCAAAGAAAAATCGTACCTAGTAGCCAAATCTGCGTCCTTTAATTCAAACAGCATTTTCAGTTTATATGGATACATGTTTAGAATTTTGCGTAAAATTTTCCAAACCGTGGTATACGGCATTTGCAATCGCTTGGATATCGCATTTGCACTGCTGATTGCGAGTGAATTGCTTCTGGCTATGTCTTGATTTTCATGAAGAACCTCTGCAACTTCGACATCACTAATTATTGGTCTTCCTGATCTTGGTAAGTCAGTTACAGACCCTGTTCTTTCAAATTTTGTATCAAATTGCGGTACGCTTTCATTTGACAGGGTCCCGCTCTCAAACCCATTCTCGTGCGAAATCTTCGTAATCCAGCGGTGTAATTTCTGCCGGATTCATAATAGCACTGAACTAAACCAATTCTTGTTTGTAAATCCATGTTATTACAGTTGAGTCGTTTGAACTCAACGTTTACTTGAGTTTTAATTTCAAAATAAAACTTCAAATTGAATAATTTCGTTTTGACACTAGTGTCAACAATTGTTATGACAACGCTTTTGTTTCTCATAGATACGGTAAAATCCCATTTATTAAGCAACTAGATTTCGTTTATTTTATGTTACTAACTTAATTTATTAAAAAGTTGTAATGATTTAAAATATATCCCTTACTTTATGATAACCTAGTACATTTTAGTATGTATAATTGACTGAATAAATTAGTACATGTCTAGTTAAATCTGATCTAAGGTTTACAGTATGCAAATCACAGTCTAAATAATGTACACGCTATTTAGGTGTATTCCTTGTATGGTGATGTTTTTTATACAGAAGTACCCTACATAAATATCCTTAAATACAGTTATATAGAGTTCTTCAAAACGAACGCCGTATATAAAAAACCCACCAATTTTACTTATTTCAGTTGGCAACATTGTTTTTGTATATTTTGTTATTCGCGATCATTACGGTTTAGTTTTGATATGGTGTTTTTTGTTCTATGTTAGCCTTTGAGTAGTATGGTCATGAAAAGATACAGTAATGAACAGCGAGCTTACATTGTCAATATTCGCTACAGGAATGGTGAAAGTTCGCGGTAACTGTTCGGAAACTGCATACGATTCTTGGACATCACATTGCATCAAATGAATTTACCGTTCGTAGGTCAATAAAAAAATTTGAAGAAACCGCTTCAGCAGCAGACATCAAATGCCCTACATTGCCTCGAATTGACCAGAGTCAAGCCAATGTCGCTGCGGTACTTAATTCTTTTACTGCGAGTCCAAGAAAATCACTTTGTCGTCGTATTCAAGAAATACAAATGTCTTCAACAACAATGCAAAGAATCTTAGCAGAGGATTTGCAAAAAGAAGCGTACAAAGTTCAGCAGGAGCATGACGGCGACAAGATTTTTCTGGACTTACTATAGACCGTCCAGGACCTTCAATGTCTACTATTGAAGCGGTTTTCCGGTGCATTGAAATGTCTAGAAATCGTACAGTTTCTAAACAGTTGCCGCGAAACTTTCTCCATTCTGGTAGTGAATTTTCGCAATCAAACCTCGCTGTTCCTTATTGTATTTTTCCATTACGATACTACGCAAAGACTAACCTATATCAAAAAATAACCGGACCAAAACGAAACCTTAATAATCACAGATAACATGTAGCATGTCAATTCGCTGTTCTCTTGCCATGTTACGTTGGGGTCCCACTTGCTTCCATATAAAAGTATTTTTGGTTTTAATTTTTTATTAATACCGTTTACAATCACAGGTTAGTTTTGATTTGTGTAACATTTCCCTTTAGTAGAACTCAATAATTAAGTATACTTTCTTTCATATTTTACGCATACAGGTATGAGTTTTCTCTTATTTTTCTTTATGACGGAAGAATATGCATGTGTTACATTTTAAATCTTAAATATATAGAAAAATAATGCTTGTAAAATATAAAGTCATACTCTTACTTGCCTATTATTTTAGCTAATTTAATATTACCTTTGCTTTCCTGGTATAACCTTAGATCTGTAAGCATAAAAACTTTCATGAAACCTTTTTGTGGATTTTGTGGTTATGTTCAATTTAAATGTCTAATTGAAATTCTCTTAACTGAGTTAAGTACAACAAAGAGAATTTATGATTTCTTTTACTTAGAACGTTAACTTGAAATTGTGTCTAAGTACAATAATAATTGTAGATTTTCTAATATCTTATATGGTTGAGTTTAAGACAATTTTAAAATTATGAGAGTGTATATATATATATATATATATATATATATATATATATATATATATACATCCTACTATCATTTTTGCACCCGATAGACCGGTATTTGCATTCAAACTTGCGTCCCTTGTAAACTTACTACCGTATATCGGACGCAAGATAGAACTTTTCACTTTTAGCATTATTGACATTGCGCTTCCTTGTCTAAGATGTTTAAATGGAAGAAGACCCAAATTGGTAAGATTTGGAATATGTCAAAGTCAATAGGTTTTTGTACAGATTTTTATTTTAAATCTTTAAGAAACACAAAATGGACTTAAAATTGATAGGAAAATGTACAGAAATCGTATAGTTTTAGTCTAGCGATTTTCCGCTGAGAGCGCCACAGAATATATTTTAATATACGGAATATTCTATTGTGTTATCATCTTTACAACCGCTAAATGGCAACACAGCGTGGCGCCAGTTAGTCTGCTTAGATGATAGTGCGACGAGCAGTTTCGTAGCGTCCATAGAGTTTGCTGCAAACTTTCATTCGCTAATATATATTAAGTGTTTGAGTATTTAAAATTTTAGCTAACCGCTTAGGTCATGGACCTGTTTATATGATGTGATATCGCATTTATATATTTGCATGAAGTTATTCACTGTTTCCCAGCAAAATTTTTGTAAAGTGTAGAAAATATAATTTATATATTGATAACAAATATTTCCAATTTTGCGAATTGTACACCTGCACTTATAATTCTGTAAATAGTTCAACCTTACCCTACTACTCAAGGGGTAGCTACGACTTCCACACTAAATAAATTGTAGCTATTAAATGACGCAATAGAAAATATTCAAAATGTTTGCATGCAAACAACCTCTAATAGTCTATAATAGAAACGCATAAGCAAAGGTGCACAAAAGCTAATGTTGAGGGTAGTAGCAACCCTTATTCAACAAAAATTGTAGTTCGTAAACGGCTGAATAGAAAATTTTTAAAATTTGCAAGTGCAATCCTCTAATCGCATACTAGAAAATATTTTCAAGCAACGATACACAAAAGTCTATCTTTGAGGGCGGCAACACCCTATACTAAATAAATTTTAGCTCCTAAACGACTCGTTAGAAAAATTAAAAAATTTAACATGCAATGCTTAATAGTCTATAACAAAAGCATCCACCAGCAATGATGTGCCCAAGTCATTCTTGGAGGTGGCAGCAACCCCCAAGCTAATTTAAGTGTTCCCCTAAAAGCTGGATAATTTTTTTTTTAAATTTGTACATGCAATCGTCTAATACTCTATTGCAAAAATAAACACCAGCAACGTTTTGGGGGTGGAATCAACCCCTATATTAAAAAAAAAAGTAACTTGTAAACGGTGCTACGCAAAATTTTCAAAATCATCACATGCAATATTCTAATAGTCTCCTCAAAATTATCATCAAACCCTGCTGTGTCAGTCCGTCCTGGGGGGTAGCGATAACCCTTATTCTGCAAAAATTTTAGTCGTGAACGATGCGATACAAAATTTTCATAAATATTCACACACAATTCTTTAATAGTATATTGCGCAAACATCCACTAGCAACAGTGCATTAAACTCACTCACGGGGATGGCAGCAACTCCAACACTTAAGGAATTTTAGGTGGTAAAAAACTCGTTAGAAAATTTTCAAAATTTTTACATGCAATGCTTAATAATCTATAGCAAAAACATCCACTAGCAATGGTGCCAAGCCGTTCATGGAGGTGGCAGCAACCCCTAAACTAAATACATTGTACCTCGTAAAGCGTTGGACAAAATTAAAAATTTTAACATGCAATTTTTAATACCCCATTAGAAAATAAGCAACAACAACAACGGAGAGCGAAAACTAGTCTTGGGGTAAAAGCAACCCCGATATTAGACAACAATATAGTTTGTAAGCGGCTCAATCAAAAATATTTAAAATTTCACATGCAACCTCCTTCAAAACTGTTCGCAAGCAACGCTATGTCAACGTCAATCTTGGGGTAGTAGTAACCCCTATACTGAAAAACTTGACTCCTGAACGATACGATACAAAATTTTCAAAATATATTCACATGCAATCCTATAATAACATATTACACAAATATCCAAAAACACTTCACCAAATTGTCTTAGGGGGTGGAAGCAACCCCTACACTAAGAAAAAATTCTGTTTGTAAACAACTCGTTAGAAAATTTTCAAACTTTTCACATGCAATCCTCTACTACTCTATTACAAAAATAAACTCCAGCGACGAGGCGCGAAAGTCAGTTTGAGGGTGGAATCAACCCTATTTTTAAAAAATGTGGCTTGTAAGTGTTGCAATGTAGAGTTTTAATTTGCTACAAGAAATCTTCTAATAGTTTCCTTCAAAACTATCCTGAAGCAACGCCGTGCCCAGATCAGTCTTTATGGTAGTAGTAAACCCTATACTGTAAAAATTGTAGCTCGTCAACGATGCGATATAAATTTTTATAATATTCACATGCAATATGGTGTCCCAAAAGTAATGGTCCAAATTGAAGGGTTTGATAGCTGAGATTACTACCTATTCAAATAACTATATATGTTGTTATCCAATTGTTGATGGTTTCAAAGTTATAACAACTTTTGCGTTTTGTGTCAAAATTGTGCAGAACTTCGAATATTAGTTTGCAATAAAAGAAATACTGACCTTTTGAAGGTAGTTCGTTTTCTGATGTATGAGTGAATGTTGCGTGTTTAATAAATGAGGACTTCCTCAAACATTTACTTATTATCGCAAGAGAAAATCATAATTTTTCCATAATTTTGGTTCTATGAAAGAAAAGAAAAGTTCTATTGTGCGTGCTTTTCAAACTAAAATTACTCAAAAAAAGTATTACCATCGAAGAGTGCACACCTATCCAAAAAAACTTCATTAATCTAATAACTGGTAGGTCTAAAATTAAATGCATAGAAAATTTTTGAGTAATTTGTAGGTACAATTCCAAGAACAGCACTTTTATTAAAGAATTCGTAAGTAATAGCTAGGGACGGGCTCGGACTCTCGGCCGGCCCGGCCCGATTTCGGCTCGAATCCGGGCCGGGCCGTTAACTACTTTATTCGGGCCGGGCCCTGGCCACGCCTATCTTTTTTCGGGCCGGGCCGGACCAAACGATTCGGGCCGGCCTGAATTTTTCGGGTCGAAAAACACATGAGTAGATATTCCACTGTCCTTCCACTTCTATCTCACATTGAGTAAGTAAACGTTCTTAATTATATTTTCACGTAGTGTTTTCATGCACGCATTAATAATCAGTTTTTCGTCTTGTTTAGTATAAAGGAGACGTGATATTATAACTCACCTCTTATTCCGAATATTTTTTTCTAGTGGTTTTTAATGTCGCTTATGTTGTACTTTAGGCAAGTTAAAAATGCCCAGGAACATCGAACTAGGTGATGCATTCATAATTCAAGAGTTTATACCATTCATATTATGTATATGTATATACTTCAAATTTCAATCATGCGGCGAACGTCGATATTATGAATCGCGTGTATAGTTTATGTCTACCGCCTAAAATACCAGAGAGTTATTACAACGTTCATTTTACCAATTTTTAATAAAGTTTTTTTTAGGCAAGGAATGCTTTTATTTAAGGCCCTTAATTTTGACATATACCAAATGCCTAACGTACAAACTTACATTTAATTGTCTGATTTCTGTATAGATATTGTGAAATTAAATGGCTTTTTGTAGTGTTGTTTCCGTAATTAAATTTAGAGATATAATGTCCAAGTTTATAACACGAGAAAGATATAAAACGTCAACGCTCTAAATAGGATGATGCTCTTTTTTAATGCTTTTCCTAGAAGTAAGGTGTAAACATCCTTTTGATAACAGATATGCTATAGGCTTGGGAAGAAGTAAAGACCAGTGTCTTGAAGTAAACTCGAAGAGTATTCCGTGAAAACACTTTGATAACACTTACAAATGTTATCGAATCAGTGAGAAATGAAAGACTCGAATAATAAAAAAAGATACATCTTTGTGTGAATAGAATTTTTTTGATCTTTTCAAATATAGTTGAACATGTTTTATAGGTCACCTAATCACAAAAGAGATTAATTCTTTATTCATTTTTAAAATATAACCTATAGATATAGTATACTAAACATATATGTCAAAATTAAGAGTAAAGGAAAAAACACTTGCTCTGAAATAGTGTAGGAAATTGAACTATGTAGTACTAACGCAGCCTCACATTTTTCAGGAATTTATTTATGAATACTGTCGATGTTTGAAATATATCATTTCCATAGCAACGTGTGATGTTAAGACACTATAAAAACATATAAATTCTAGCTATAGCTTAATCAGTTAAGTGAAAATTTTTTGTAATAAACCATGCACGGTTGCACCTAGACGACGAAATTATTTTAGCGACCTCGAGATTATATTGCCTCCGTCGCAAGCGACCTATGCGATAAACTTTCTTTCGGTACGCTAAAAAACAATTTCGCAGCCTTGATATACAAATAACTATTTAAACGCTACCATGTAGTATATATTAATTAGTGTTAGATTCTTTACTGCTGCATGTATTTTAAAATAACGATCTCAATAAAACTTTCGAAAACTATACGTTAATCGTCTATTCGTAGACTATAGGTATAGCAGACACTTCTAGGGTACATGAAACTTTGAATTTCATACTTTGATATTATCACCTTTTGTTTGGGGGGGACTGAACAGCCATTAATTATTTTCTAAATACAACTTTATTTTTAGCGTGTTCTGAACACCTTTCTTGGTGTGGGCTAGAATATTTAGGGTAGGGGGGTGCCCTCTAGCTACGTGCATGATTGTCACTTAGTTTAATGTTGAACAGTAGAATTTGGCTGCACATATAGTTTTCTATTTATTGTAGGAAAATGTATAATAATGCCATTATCGAACTCATGCCATAAAAAGGATAAAGTAAATAACATTTTATTGGTATATAAAAGGATCTATGTACTGATTTATACCTTTTGGTAATCATTTTTTAAAAAACTTTTCAACCTTAAACAATTACTTCATTTTACTTCCATTCCATCAGATAATATGTATTTCTTAAGAATATGGTATCCTCTACATACCACAATTTGAAAATTCGACTTTTTAAGCAAACATTCGGTATATTATTTGACTTTCAGGTTGGTACCGTTTATACTATGACCTATCAACAATTTATTTAATTTTAGCATTCAGTAATTCACCAAAAGTGTTAAATCTTGAACTTTGGCATGATTTGTCAGTCGGTCAAATAAAAATTTAATAGAACTAGAACAAAGACAGTCAAATTATAGATCAAAGTTCAATTCCAAAAGTTTCAGTTTCTCAAAGTAAAAAAGGCTATAAAATCAGTCTGTAACAATTTCATAAACATTGAAAATTGCTAAACATTTTGTACTTTTATTACATATTTCTAGGATTTTCAAAGAATCAAAAATCAAATGATATACTACGGTATGTTCCACAAGTATTTTGATTGTAACTCAAAATCATTATACTCTTAAATCAAACAAAAGAACGATAGTTACTTGTTGAACACAACTGAAAAAATATCTTCTCATTCACTGAATGAAAGTCTTCTGGCCGGCCCGCCGCCGGCGGTCGGGCCGTCAGTTTTATTTCGGGTGGGGCCTCGGGCCGGGCCGGTCACTTTTCTGCGTCGGGCCGGGCCGGGCTATTAAAAGCCCGGCCCGGCCCGGCCCGAGTCCATCCCTAGAATAGCCAACTTATAATTTTTGTAAAATATGAACTCAAAATAATCAAATGTATTTAAAATTCGTTTACAACAAATGATGGACTGTCCTGCCACCAGTTCTTATACATAAACGACACCGTCCCAAAAATTTGGTTTTAAAACCTGAAAGCGCGACCGATTGTCTCAGCCTTCCAACGGCTTCGCGTGTTTCTCTACGAAGGTCCTGCTCGTTTGTGGTATGTGTTTTATACACATTTTCTTTCATATAACCGCACAAGAAGTAATCCAGGGGGTTGAGGTCGGGCGAACGCGATGGCCACTAGATAGTGCCAATGATTGGGATATGCAAGACTAAGTGTTCCCTAACATTACGCGCACTGTGTGCTGGAGCGCCATCGTGTTGAAACCTTATATGTGATTTTCCAATGCTCCACCCGAAGGTACTACATTGGCCAGGAAGCGGGTTTTTTTTACCTGGAAAATTTGGAGTCTTGCCGAACCCTTGCTGTTCCAAGCAAGGTAGCGATCTTTAACTAGTGGCAGGACATTCGAACATTTGTTGTAAACGAATTTTAAATACATTTGATTATTTTGAGTTCATATTTTACAAAAAATAAAGTTGGCTATTACTTACGAATTCTTTAATAAAAGTGCTGTTTTTGGAATTGTGCCTACAAATTACCCAATAATTTTCCATGCATTTAATCTTAGACCTACCAGTTATTAGATTAATGAAGCTTTTTGGATAGGTGTGCACTTTTCGATGGTGATACTTATTTTGAGTAATTTTAGTTTGAAAAGCACGCAAAATTTTTCACAGAACCAAAACTATAGAAAAATTATGATTTTCTCTTGCGATAATAAGTAAATGTTTGAGGAAGTTCTTATTTATTAAACACACAACATTCACGCATACACAGAAAACGAACTACCTACAAAAGGTCAGTATTTCTTTTATTGCAAATTAATATTCGAAGTTCTGCACGATTTTGGCACAAAACGCAAAAGTTGTTATAACTTTGAAACCATCAACAATTGGATAACAACATATACAGTTATTTGAATAGGTTTTAATCTCAGCTATCAAACTCTTCAATTTAGAGCATTACTTTTGGGGCACCCTATAACGCAAATATCCACCAACCATAGTGCACCAAACCCAGTCGTGTAGGTGGCAGCAACCATTATGGTAAAACAGATTTAGCTGGTAAACAACTCTTTAGAAATTTCCAAAATTTTTCATGAAATGCTAATAATCTATAACAAAAATATCACCAGCAATGGTGTGCCAAAGCCAGTATTTGGCTCGCAGCAATCCTAAGCAAACTAAATCGTGCCTCATAAAGGGATGGATAAAAATTTTAAAATTTTCACATGCAATCGTCTATAGTTTAATACAAAATAAACACCACCAACGGTGCGCGAAAGCCAGTCTTCGGGGTGGTAGTAACCTCTATAGTAGAAAACATTACAGCTTGTAAACGACTCAATAGAAAATTTTTAGAATTTTCATATGCAATCGTCCAATAGTCTCCTACAAAAATATCTTGCACTTTTGACGTTAAACCCATATTTTACGTTTATTAGAATTCATTTCTATCGATATTTTACGAACTAAAACGAATATTTAAAGATTTTACGAACAGGAACAGCTGTATTGCCGACGGTTAAAAAATTTAAATTGCGCAGTAATTACAATTAAATAACTGTATAACCATCACACCAATAAAACCAAATAGTGTATGAAAAAGCAACATTTTTGGAATAAAACTGTTCTGAGGGTAAAATTAGACGCTTACAGTATATTTAGCAAGCGCCCACACAATAAATATCAAGTTTTAACGTACGATTTATATTAATAAGATAAAAAAGCGCCATCCTTTGTAGAATTAATAGAATTAAATTTTCTATTTAAAAAATAATATCATATTAAAATACATCTGAAATTTAAGCTGCTTCATGACGATAACAACGCTATGATAAATGATTTAGCATGACATAATTACTTTTATTTCATACATACTGCTATTTATAGAACATAAGGATGCATACATTGTTTTAATTTAGCGGCGTATCGGATACACAAAGTACAGCGATATAATATATAGTATTAAAACGGACGCAGCATTTTTAGAATGATTCACGTTCGAATTCGCCAGCCTGTAAAAACCAAACGATTAAATGTAGAAGTAGAATGTCTCATTACTCATATCTCACTCTCTCTTAAGGTATTATTTCTAAGTTTCATCTTTGTTACTTGGAAGAGTTACTGACAACATTGCTGGAAGTTAAACTGATAGAAATCTTATTGTAAAATGAAAGGAGATATACAACGGACGCGACAATAAATGCCTTTGAAAGGGTTCTAGAATAATAGGGAAATATAAAATAGTGTATATCGATATATTTCACTATTTTAAAAATTTTTTGTGATTTTGGGCTTCTTCAACAAGCAAGTAACAATATATTCTATATATGTAAATATCTATTTCCGCTATTTCTGGGGGACGCCAAAATGTATCAATTTTGTAAGGATGCAAAATTGCTAGTAGGATGTATATATATATATATATATATATATATATATATATACATATTATGGTATAATATATATATATTATATATATATATATATATATATATATATACTACATGTAGTGATCTTGTCGCATGAAAATTTGGTTGTAAGAAAATAAGGGTATATATTTTGTTTTGTTTAATGTTATTAAATAAACGTCGATATATAAGTTATATTAAGGTATTTTCTTTTGTGATGTTCTAAATTGCAGCCCAGTAACTTGTCTGGGTGAAATTTAACTTTGTTCTCAAGATATCTAAGAGTAAAAACCCCTAAAATATAGTCTTTCGTAATCCACCGCAGCCACAAAGGGTCGATGCTGGTCCCGCCAGAGTTTCGTTTAGACTCTGTAGTACATCTATTCCAACCTGCTAAAAGGAAGGGTGCAAACAAAACAAACAAACAAACAATGTTGTCAACTGAAATAAGGGAAATGTTTCGGTTATTTAAATTTGGCGCTTTTTTGGAACATACTTTATAACTATACAGCTAGTTGCGGAAAAAACAATTATAGATCTGTCTTACTATGCATAATCAATGGTGTTGGGACACAATACTGAAGTTGCTTTCAAAACACAAATTGTGGTATAGGTTTCCACCCTTTATACCTTGACGACACAAGTCAGTGTACAACTGGTTACAATGACTCACTGGTAGGAAGGCATATAGAGACGATCATACTAGAGGGAAGTCGTATATAAGAAAAACCACTAATCGATATTGAGGATTATAATAAAAGCGCACCCGCATGTGCAGTTGACATTGTAGTTTATATGTTGTGCATATAAATGGGGGCAATATATAAAACATAATTATTATACATATGTTTAATTTAAAAGTGTTGAATAGTTGAATATTAACTATTTGGGTACTTGCGATAACTCATTAATTCATTATTACACTTAAACCACGAAAACATTGACAGTCGAATGGACAACTGTGGTCTCACTTATAGCATCAGAATTGAATTCACGCGTCCATTAATGTAGCAGCAACAAAAACCTTTAACTAGCAAGTTAAAATTTCACGTGCACATTTTAGTATTATTATACCGTAAAAACTTTTCAATAAGTATGATATTTAGACTGTTCAAGAATAGAAAACTTTTAAATTGTCATAAACCATAACTTATGTAACTGTTTATACAATCTTACTCAAAAACTTCAGTTCTAAAATGCAGGCCCTTTTCAATTATGTCTACAATACTAGCTTAAGATTAAAATACAGTTTATGCTTTCCCTGAATATATATATATATATATATATATATATATATTACTCATATTTAGACCAGGGTAGAAAATGAAATAATCACATCAAATAAATTTAATCACCGTGTATAAGGAATTTTATTAAATAATACGCTTTATTAAAACCTTGAAGCATAAATAAATGCGGTCGTTTCAGTAAAAATAAAAAATTTAAATTATGTACAAGACGCTTTATATCAAAAGAAACAGTATTAAAAAAAGCTCTGCGTGTAATTTATTTATTCCTAATAAAGAAACAAATGGAAATTACGTGCAAAATTTATATTAATTAACCCTATTTTAAGTAACCGGTAGTAAAACAAAGTGTACACATAATAATTAATATTTAACTTGTATTCGCTAAAATGAAAGGATAGAAGTCAATTTTAATTGAAGTTAATTGAATCGTTAGTAACAGATAATATCTATAGAAACTTGTAAAACCCAATAAAAGCAAATCCTAGAAGTGTTAGTTAGAAGTAGGATGTTTGAACACACCTGCGTATTTTAAAAGGCAATTTCAGTTTAATTTGTTTAGATAAACATGTCGATGCTAAGGATATTGGAAACGGTCAGATGCTTTAGCACGAAATACAAAACAGGGTTTATTTAAAAAGCTCTGAGAATTAATATTATTTTGAACACCTGCGTAGTTTAAATATCACGTACGGCGAAAATTGTGTAGATAACAAATGGTTTCAAAGAATCTTGGAGAAACCGGGGCTTAATATTCACAAGAATGTGCGATACGGGGTTATTTAACCCAGATAGTCCACATGGACTAAAATATAATCGATAATAAAGAATATCAATTTGCACCAATACGAACAGGTTAGAAAAGGAAAGAGAAAATGCGTCAAGCAAAGACACATATAGTAAAAGGCGTGATTTAAGCAACGTCACGAGGGTCACGATTGGTTGAAAGTAGGATGCAAATATCAGAGGTAGAAACAACGATTTCTGTATAAAATTTAATTAGGTATTCTCAGACGTTGCGTGCCGTGTGGAAATTTTCTGAGATTTAACTGGGGCGAGAGCAAAATTTGTAAAAACCGACGCGCGAGCTACGGAATGGGAACATAGCAAGCGAAGTTCTTTAGAATTGTCCATTTTGGGGAACAGACCGACAGACAGGCTTTTTGCTATATATACCGAGGTGAATATAAACAAGCTCTCTTAGACTTTTGACTATTCGATGCGTTAAAAGCTCTTACATCCGCGACTTGATTCAAGATGTTAAACAGTGCATTTTAGTTTGATAAAATAATTTAAAATTTTGCTCGTATATTTTAGTGATTCAAAATAGTTTGTTATTTACGTGCTAACATGAATGTACTTCAGTGCACTTAGATACAAGGTAATGAAATTTAGTATCACTGTACCAATTAGCAAAATTTACAACGACAAATGTATACACAAAAGTAGGCAGTTTTGCGTATATTGGTGAAAGACGCATGAATTTCTTTGCTATTTTTCGGGGGTGTTAATAATTAAATGGTTCAAATACGTGTCTGGATCCACGAAACAAGGGTCAGATATACACAGATGAGTTCCGGAAAAGCCCAGAAACAACTTTAAATAAATGGTGATGGAGAAAATTTTAAAAGCGTTGAGAATTAGAAGCCGTAAATATAATCCTGTTGGAATGGTGTGATTAACTAAAGGGACGATGTACATTGAAGCTACGAGGACAGTGACCTTCAGGTAAATTATACTATTTTGTTTGACATTTTTGTGTGTGTTGAATTACTTTATAATTGATTTACTTTAAATGGACATTAGTGAAATTGTACTAACCATAAAATTTTAATGTTAAGATGAAATTTGCTTGTTTAAGTAGAAAGGGTATTTAGTATTGATGTTCTGGATTATGATGAAATTTTAGGTATGTCTTTGAGCTCAATTAGACGAACCTGGTTAATTAACGTAAAGGGGTGGTAGATGCTCCCTTTTTACTCTGCATATATTGTTATATTAATTAGTAGGCATCCAACAAGGACTTTAATTCTGGATGCACATTAAAATGATAATAAAATTAATCTTGAAATTCTTTTAAAACTGAATTTTATGCTGAAATTTAATTTGAAAATTTAATGTATTCTGAATATTGATGTAAATAGAGTTAACGTTGATGTTTGTGGTAGGAATGAGTTGTTTAATTTTATGAATGAGGAGGTTTATAAAATTAGGTGAGCAGCCGAGGCGAAAAGAGGATCACAGCAGTTTATGACGCCCAATCGGCGGGACTAGAATTTTTTTGTTGAAAGGAGCCAGTTCCCGCATTCAAAGGAGCATTTCACAGCATATTTGGCGACCCAAAAGTGAGGCTCGAGTTCCAAATAAAATTTTGTTATTTTATTCCAGGAAACTGGCGATCTGAGAGAGAGAGTTTTTGTGTGTGTATAAATTTAAGAGTATTTTAGAGTGTGTGAGTGATTTGAACGTATGCAGAGAAAGGAGTGGTTAAGGAGTCAAGGAGTGGAAATTGGAAGTGACGATAGTGCATTGTGTGAGAAAATTTCGAAAATGGAAGAAGCTGGAGGCAGTAGAGATCAGTCGAGGACGGAATCAGGAGAAACAGGAAATGAGTTAATGATGAGAATGTTAGTGGAAATGCGATTAGCTAGGGAGGAATCCAATAGAAAATTAGAACAGCTAAGCGATGAATCGAATAGAGCGAGAGAGGACTCAAATCGAAAATTTGACCGAATGAATGAGACATTAACAGGAGTTAGGGAAACCCTAAGTGAGAAAATAGATAAGACGAATAAAGAAGTTTCAGAATTTAAAAATAGTCTTACCGTAAAGATGGGGGAAGTTGAAAATAGGGTTGAAAAAATGAGCGTGATATTACAGGTCTTCGACAGGAAATGGGACATTTAAAGTCCGAAGTACGCATGTTCTGTGAAGAAGAGATTAATGTAAAATGACTGAAGTGACGGACTCATGTAGGGATCAGTTAGGCAGGGTAGAACGCGAAGTTAGTAGTATTAAATACAACATGTCAAATTTAACGGGGGATGGTCCCAGATTTTCTACAGGTGGAGTATCATTGGACCAACACATGAAGTTTTATGGCGATAACAGGGTAAATCCACAAATTTTTATTAATAGCGTAAGAAATCTAGTGGGAAATTTATTTGACGAACAGACTAAACTGAATACGATAAAGGCTTTATTAAAGGACAATGCGGAAGCGTGGTACAATTTAGTAGGACAGGACATAGACACGTATCAGGACTTTGAAAACAAATTTTTAAAGCACTACTGGAGTGACCACAGACAAGACCAGGTACGAGACGACTTAATCACAGGAAATTTAAGGAGAATTTTCAGGAAGTAGGAGCAATATGCTATACGCAAGTATAGCATAGCAAAGCAACTGAACCCACCACTGACGGACCGACAAATTATTAAGTATTTATCACGACACTTCGAGGTAGACATAAGACAACACGTAGCACTACAGAACATAGTGGACAGAGAAATATTTTTAGAATACCTGCAGAGGTACGACGCCGTAAGTAGTGGACGACCTCGGGAAAATAGGGAAAGACAGATCAACACAGTTAGGTTTGACAATAGACGGGACAACTATGCTAGACGGGGGAATAGTTACGGATACCAGCGACAGAATTGGGAACAGAGACGGCCATACTTTAGGAGTAATAGTTTAGGAAGGGGACCTGCACCGAGACCTGGACCTACCAGAATGAATAGTTCACCAGACATGAGCGGGACTGCTAATACAGACACGGAACGAGTGGAAACGCCTAGGACATACGCTGAGGTGACGGCTAGACCAGGACCGAGTAGGGAAAACAGATCTGGACAGGATTTTTAGAACGCGACAGACCACTAGATTTCAGTGTAAATGTATATGAACATCCACGTGAATTTTTCAAAATTGAGGAGGAAGTAGAGCCAGAAACTAAGGAAAAATTATGTTTGCCAATTATTAATTTAGAAATTTTGAGAATAATGTAGAAGTATTACTTGATACAGGGCAGAGGCGAGTTTAATATCGGAGGAATTCGTCAGCAAAATTAGGGATAAGGTTTGTGATAGAATTATGCCTATAAAGCGTAGCCATTTAGTAGCTCCAAATAAAAAGAAGTTTGCTGTAGTAAATAGTGTTGTGGTGCTTAGGATAGATATAGGAGGTTTAAGCTGTGAACAGGAGTTTGTAATTGTACCTGGACTGAAGTTTCAGAGCATTTTAGGTGTTGACTGTATGATGAAGTTAGGGTTTTGATAGATATGGAACGGAAGGTAATAAGGATTAAGGATAGGGTAGTGCCATGGAAGGGAAGTTATGAAGTCACAGAGGATGACACGGGGTTGAATATTAATGTAGTAGAGTTAGAGGATGATGAAGTTAAACAGATCAACACGATAAGATGTCCAGAGGATAGGATAGTAGAGGTTCAAGCTTTAGTACAAAAACATGCAGAATTAGTGGTGGTAGAAGTAACAGCAGCATATCGGGAGCAGGTGAAGGCAGAAATATTTTTGACGAGGTTAAGTGGCAAGTTTGTTTTTAATAAAGTAGATTTAAGGAATTCATTCTGGCGGATTCCATTACACAAGAATTCTAGAAGGTACGTAGGATTTTCCGTAGAGAGAAAAATCGAGAATTGTAAAGTAGTATCGTTTGGTTTGTCGGCAGAAAGGGACACAATGATAAATGAGAAACAGGCAAGTGTAGGAACTGAAGAAGAAGTAATATTTAAGAGTAAGGATAATAGGGATGATAAGTTTATTGTATGTGAGAGAACAGGGATGTTAAGTATAGATATAGAAGGGGGAGAAATAGGGATGAAGAGTATTAGGATAGTTAGACGAAAGACTTGGAGGGTCAAGAAGAGAGTTAGATTTAAATAGGATAGGGATAGAATAGGTGTATATAGAAGAGTAGAAGTAGGTGTGTATAGAAAATAAAGCTAGGTATAGGATAAATATGGGAGATAATTAGGAATAGGTTTAGGATGAGAATAAAGAGTAAATGTAGGAAGAAAATAAGATAGGTTAAGTGTAGATATTTCATATAAGATTAGTGGAGAGTTAGGAATAAAGTTAGGAATAGGATAGGTATATAGGATGTATATAGGATTAGATGGATGAGTAGGATGAAGTTAGGGATAATTTCAGTTTATAGAATTAGGTGAGAGTTAGGAATAGGATAGGGATATAGGATAGGTGTAAATATTTTTTGAATTGGAGATAAGGTAGGTAAGTTAGATAGATAAGGGTAGAGAGAGATAGGTAATTTTTTTTGTAATTTTTTTTTGGGTCTAAATGCTTTATATTTGCATTCAAATAAGTGGGATTATTTGTATTCAAATAGGGGGAAAATACTCATATTTAGACCAGGGTAGAAAATGAAATAATCACATCAAATAATTTTAATCACCGTGTATAAGGAATTTTATTAAATAATACGCTTTATTAAAACCTTGAAGCATAAATAAATGCGGTCGTTTCAGTAAAAATAAGAAATTTAAATTATGTACAAGACGCTTTATATCAAAAGAAACAGTATTAAAAAAAGCTCTGCGTGTAATTTATTTATTCCTAATAAAGAAACAAATGGAAATTACGTGCAAAATTTATATTAATTAACCCTATTTTAAGTAACCGGTAGTAAAACAAAGTGTACACATAATAATTAATATTTAACTTGTATTCGCTAAAATGAAAGGATAGAAGTCAATTTTAATTAAAGTTAATTGAATCGTTAGTAACAGATAATATCTATAGAAACTTGTAAAAACCCAATAAAAAGCAAATCCTAGAAGTGTTAGTTAGAAGTAGGATGTTTGAACACACCTGCGTATTTTAAAAGGCAATTTCAGTTTAATTTGTTTAGATAAACATGTCGATGCTAAGGATATTGGAAACGGTCAGATGCTTTAGCACGAAATACAAAACAGGGTTTATTTAAAAAGCTCTGAGAATTAATATTATTTTGAACACCTGCGTAGTTTAAATATCACGTACGGCGAAAATTGTGTAGATAACAAATGGTTTCAAAGAATCTTGGAGAAACCGGGGCTTAATATTCACGAGAATGTGCGATACGGGGTTATTTAACCCAGATAGTCCACATGGACTAAAATATAATCGATAATAAAGAATATCAATTTGCACCAATATGAACAGGTTAGAAAAGGAAAGAGAAAATGCGTCAAGCAAAGACACATATAGTAAAAGGCGTGATTTAAGCAACGTCACGAGGGTCACGATTGGTTGAAAGTAGGATGCAGATATCAGAGGTAGAAACAACGATTTCTGTATAAAATTTAATTAGGTATTCTCAGACGTTGCGTGCCGTGTGGAAATTTTCTGAGATTTAACTGGGGCGAGAGCAAAATTCGTAAAAACCGACGCGCGAGCTACGGAATGGGAACATAGCAAGCGAAATTCTTTAGAATTGTCCATTTTGGGGAACAGACCGACAGACAGGCTTTTTGCTATATATACCGAGGTGAATATAAACAAGCTCTCTTAGACTTTTGACTATTCGATGCGTTAAAAGCTCTTACATCCGCGACTTGATTCAAGATGTTAAACAGTGCATTTTAGTTTGATAAAATAATTTAAAATTTTGCTCGTATATTTTAGTGATTCAAAATAGTTTGTTATTTACGTGCTAACATGAATGTACTTCAGTGCACTTAGATACAAGGTAATGAAATTTAGTATCACTGTACCAATTAGCAAAATTTACAACGACAAATGTATACACAAAAGTAGGCAGTTTTGGCGTATATTGGTGAAAGACGCATGAATTTCTTTGCTATTTTTCGGGGTGTTAATAATTAAATGGTTCAAATACGTGTCTGGATCCACGAAACAAGGGTCAGATATACACAGATGAGTTCCGGAAAAGCCCAGAAACAACTTTAAATAAATGGTGATGGAGAAAATTTTAAAAGCGTTGAGAATTAGAAGCCGTAAATATAATCCTGTTGGAATGGTGTGATTAACTAAAGGGACGATGTACATTGAAGCTACGAGGACAGTGACCTTCAGGTAAATTATACTATTTTGTTTGACATTTTGTGTGTGTTGAATTACTTTATAATTGATTTACTTTAAATGGACATTAGTGAAATTGTACTAACCATAAAATTTTAATGTTAAGATGAAATTTGCTTGTTTAAGTAGAAAGGGGTATTTAGTATTGATGTTCTGGATTATGATGAAATTTTAGGTATGTCTTTGAGCTCAATTAGACGAACCTGGTTAATTAACGTAAAGGGTGGTAGATGCTCCTTTTACTCTGCATATATTGTTATATTAATTAGTAGGCATCCAACAAGGACTTTAATTCTGGATGCACATTAAAATGATAATAAAATTAATCTTGAAATTCTTTTAAAACTGAATTTTATGCTGAAATTTAATTTGAAAATTTAATGTATTCTGAATATTGATGTAAATAGAGTTAACGTTGATGTTTGTGGTAGGAATGAGTTGTTTAATTTTATGAATGAGGAGGTTTATAAAATTAGGTGAGCAGCCGAGGCGAAAAGAGGATCACAGCAGTTTATGACGCCCAATCGGTGGGACTAGAATTTTTTTGTTGAAAGGAGCCAGTTCCCGCATTCAAAGGATCATTTCACAGCAATATATATATATATATATATATATATATATATATATACACAGAATGCCTTGATTAATGCACACTAATAACCTTTGAAACGCCATATTCTTAACTTATAGATCAGAAATATATAATCTGAAAAGAGAAAGTAGGTCATATGAACATGTGAATGACATGGCGAAAGATTAATGGCCGCTGTTGATATTCTTTAATTTTATCACTTAAGACTTCAATATACGCAAGCACTCCAATACCCACTACTCCCACAACTGCCAAGGCGCAATAATTTTTGTGGCTGCTTATAAAACGATTAAGTTATTTGCATCGCAAGTTATGTTATCCGTCTCTGAGATTTATGACTGACTATACGACTAGTAATTTCAAAATTAACTGAAAAATTAGTCGCAGAAATTGAATCTAGCGGTACTCATCTCTTGGTGACAATACGATCTCTATATTAGGACTGCTAACAAATTATCTCAAACAGCATTGGATGCAAGAAAATAACGTTTTACAATCTCCCCGTTTCAGACCGACACATTCAAACACTATAGGTAAGTTAATAAATGGGCATAGTGTTGATGCTAATTTTAGAAATCTTTAAACGGTTTAATTATTGTTTGAATTAGTTGCTGTTAATTACGCACTCTAGTGCCATTGAAACTGTATAATTTTTTGTGTGCACAATACTAATGAGAGTGTCACGATTCCTACGATCTCCATGCTGACGACTCAAGATATGTCATGAAATGTGATTGAAATTAGATAAACATGATCCAACTGCTTTATAGAGGTCCATTTCTACGGCCCTCCTACAAAGAGTATATAACCATTTTCTTACATCATTCGTTTGTGAACTACAAGTGCCGAAGGTGTACAAAGATTTGGGCATTTTACCATTCATAGGTATGGAAAAATAAGTTAAGGTGTGCACAGTATACACACGTTTGTGTACGTCCCCACTCAAAGATATGGGGAAAATAAACTGGGGGCTGTATAAACGGCAGCCTCCCACTCCCAAACAATTTAGGATTTTTTTAGTCGCAATCGTTTGTGAATCGTGGGTGCAGAAATTTGCACACTATACAAACGTTTGTGCATTTTTCTATTCTATGGTACGGAGAAATTAATTTGGCGAGACTGTAGAAACTAGGGCCCTCAGTCAAAACCTTTCACAACAGTTTTAGTGGCAATCGTTTGTGCAACGTAGGTGCGCAAATGTGCAGTTTGTACAAAAGTTTGTGCACTTTCCAACACGAAGACGTGCAGAAATTAATTTTTGCATTTTCTTATACTAAAGTATTAGAAAAGTATTTGCGGTGGCAGCCGACTTGATAGCTCCCTTAAAAAAAATGGTAGCTTAGGATAATCATTCGGTAAGGATCGAAGCGTTTCTACACTTTTCCAAACTAAGATATAGAACTATAAACATGAAAACGACTGCCGAAGTAGTAGGGTCCTTCAAGAAAGTCATCTGGATTTTCAAAAATTTGTATGTTAATGGAAAATGTATAAATATGCGAAGATCCTCAACAATTTATTTAAAGGACATGCTTGTATGGCATATATATAAGAAAAATTTTTTATGTCACTTCTGTTTTAGTAGAGTTCAGACTTAGAACTTACTGTAAATTAACTTGTGTAGCATTCCTTTTGGATAACCATTGTTTAATAAAGTGTCGACCAATGTTTTCTTGCTTTTCTTAATAAATTGAGGATCTGATATATGCTGAATGCAATAACGAAGGTCTCTAACCATCAGTCTCAAAACATGGACCAACCTCATAACAAAACTTGCAATTATCAGGAATTGACGAATCTTTTTGTTATCATGTCGCTCAAATAATTTGTATTCCTTATATTTTGTGCAAAACCTAGTGTTGTGAAAATTTGTTAGTTTTCAATTTAGGAAAATAAGGAAATGCTGTTTCTAGATTTAGCGAAAATATAAAGAGAAAATGCTAAATTTTGTAATTTTAGTAACATGTTACTAAATAATTTAGAAATCCATTTGGAAAAAATAAAAACGGTCGTCAACTTTCCTCCACTACAGAGAGTTGGTTCATTACAATACGATTTACTACAAAACCAAAATTGCTAAACTTAAAGTTTCAAACTTTGAAAGAAGATAAATAAGAATACTATTCAGGTGATTTCTGGTTTTAAAATCTATCAAATGTAAATTTGCCAAATGAGGTGAAACGATTTATAGCGTTCGGTCCAAAATTCAGCGTGGCCTCTACAATAAAAAATATCAATTAAATAATTTCAAAACTAGTTAGTGATGTAGAATCAATAGTTTGCGGTACAAATGAAGAAAAGAAAAATATGCTTTTAGCGCGCACCCCATCCATAACTAGCATACATTTCACTCGAATATACATCAACTTTTCCAGAACTTATTGTTTTTTCAGAAAAACAAAAACTTAATTTTAACACAATCAGACGGTTTTACTTAAAACGACTGAGTATATAAGCCTATCTAACAGTATAGTTAATAACAAAGTATACCATATTGCTTTAGGTAAAGACCCCAGGAATTCCATTCAGCAAGAAGCTAACAAAGTCATATAAGATTTGAAAAATCCAAAAAGTTACCACAAACGTAGCAAAAAATTGAAAATTTATTATGCTGTCGCTCTCATAATGCATAAGTCAACAACTCACGCTTTGACCAATAATTTCGTCAATTCCAGCAAATAATTTCCAAAATTAATTGCAGCAATAGTTATCAATATACTTACCAATGCATATAATACCGACAGTTCATATTATGTAAAAGATTCTTTCAATTTTCCTAGTTTTATCAATAAATATAGGATATCTGAAGGGAATATGTTGATTAGCTTAAATGTGGTGTCCCTTTCCAATAATATCCCACTGTAACTCGTAAGAAATAGCATTGAACATCATTGGGAAATAATTTGGTTACTCTGTAAAGTAAGTAAAAACAATTTTATCAAATTAGTTGAGTTTGCCTTCAACACAACGTTCTTCACACTTAACAAATCAGTTTAAAGTTATATATTGATGTGATAAGGAGTTTATAAGAGGTTACTGAACACTACACTCTGTAAGAAGAACCACCCCGAACCGAGAAAATTAAATTGCCTAATATTTAATTTCTACTCTGTATAACATTCATCGTTTAATACATAAGTAAAATCTCATGTAAAATAACATATTCTAATTACATATTTTGTTAAGGAATACCATTTAAAACGAAGTACAATTTTTAAAACAAGTTCCCAATGCATTTATGCATGTTAAAAAATACTCTTGTTTTCTGAATGTACATGCTAGATAACATTCAATAATACACTGAGTAGTAAAGTACTATCTGAAAACCAATCCT
This sequence comes from Platerodrilus igneus, assembly GCA_036346225.1. Classification (NCBI taxonomy): domain Eukaryota; kingdom Metazoa; phylum Arthropoda; class Insecta; order Coleoptera; family Lycidae; genus Platerodrilus; species Platerodrilus igneus. The sequence continues at coordinate 2,378,693 of JARFIW010000787.1, read as the reverse complement.
GTAATTTAGAAAGAATGGAGTTCGTAAAGTCATATATCATGTGTAAATAAAAAAAGCTAATTATCGTCTCAATATGAATGAACACACAACAAATGAGTTCGTGAAACGCGATAAGACAGCGAAAAGGAGCAATTTTTTTTGGTAATATCTTAGTATAGTAAAATGCACAAATTTGATTTCTAAATATTTTAGTATTGGAAAGTGCACAAACGTTCGTACAAACTGCACATTTGTACACCTATAATATTCAAACAACTACTTCTACAAAATCAAAACAGGTTTGGGGGGGGGGGGGAGCGACCCCCGCCCCGCTTATTTTCTTTATATTTTTGAATAGGTGTAGCGATTTTTATTTTTTACGATGCGTGATATGACGTCGATGTTACAGATTAAGATACGATGCGTGTTTCGAACACATTTAAAATAATGAAGGCGATTTCAATTAATGTTTGCACAAAAAATACGATCGTAGTAAACTTCAAAAAGAGTTGAAGTTTATACGCGAATTAAAGTTCGTGGCTTGGGAGCGGCCTTTTTAAAAAACCAGTTCCAAACTTCTTAACAATTTTTATTTTTTAAACAGACATTAACTATGAAATTTTATAAAGCTTGATTAAAATTTATTCTAAGTCCAAAATAACTAATAAATGTACTATTTTGAGTAGTAAGTAAACTGCAATCTAAAAGCGGATCACTTGACTGACTGTCGTCAACTGGGGCTCCCGCGCTTTTTATAATATCCCTACCCCCTCACATGGCTGTGGGAACTTGCAGATCTCATGTCTGCTTACTCTTAACTCTATTCATAATTACATTGTTGTAATCTTAATTTCTAAGTAATCACGGTACCTGACCGTTTGTGACCTGACATCTGCAGTGTCACTCTCGTCTGCGATACAAAGTAGCGCATCCGTTCTCATGAACGTTAATAAACTTTACAAATTGTCCTTGTGTTACAATGTTGCACTTCACTTGGCGTATTCTTAACACTTTCTAATAATTTCTTAATTATTCTATTTTATAACATATACATCAATTGGGGGATACATAACTGCGTACCAGTTGAGAAAATTGTAAACCACTATGCCGACGGCAAAGTTGGCTGTCACCCCAAAAGAGTGTTTGAGTTAGACTGGTTGAAATTTTCTTAGTTAAACTGAAAACAATTTAAATTTAACTTGGGTGCATTGTATCTGGCAAGTTTTAATTAAAAAATTATATTTTACAGTAGATACAGAAACCTTTTTAGTTGATAATTTTAAAATTTTCGATTTTATCATATTTCTTTAATATAGAGAAAATTATCATAATAAGAATAATTTTATTCGATAAAAAATAATTTGCTTCAAATAATAACACTATTTAACAAATAAAAAGGCTCTCAAACTTTGGTTATCTTAAAAAAGAGTCAAAAAAGATTTAGTTATATAACAATTAATTTTGCGAAAGAGTCTCAAATCTGACAGTCACGTATTAATATAAAAGTGTAATTTCCAATAATTTTAATATAAATCCAATTTCAGTATATAAGTATATTAATCTTTTCTAAGCGTTTTTGAGCGAGAGCTTCAAATATAACAAATTTTTTTCTTTCAAGAAAAAATATATACGGTGGGACGACGAGTCTTACAAACCGGAATTATGGTGTTTTCGCGACTAGGGTTGTGGAACAAATTCGTTCAAGGATTCTGAGAAAACTAACTCACCCCTAACCACAGGCCGCTGATTGCTACCTTTATGTTTGCTGTGTCCAGGTTCCAGGTGATTGCTTGCCGGTGTAGACCCAGACCGATTCCAAATTAGATAACCTATTTGCCTTCCTGATTTGTGGTTACTTTTATTATTCTGCACATCTTCATTGAGCTGTGGGGGTTTTTGACGATTGGGTTTATTTTTTCTTTTATTTGACCTATGGGTGTTGGTGCATCAACGACTCCTATCCTGCTTGCCTCAAGGATTACATGGAAGTGAGCTGATTGAGAAAACAACTTATAAAGAGAATTTCATCTGGGGAAATCTAATCAGAACAAATAATTGGTGACTGCGCGCGGTGTTAATGAAACAAGTTGAAAACCTTGAGATACGTTGTGATCAATAGGTTATTTACATGGACTTTGACAGATTAGACCGTTATTTAGAACTTTTTAAGCAAGATTTCAAAACACCTGAAATATTTTCTACATTGTTGTGGGTACAAAATGTGGAAATTAGTCTTGAAATTTAACTAAACTAGGAAACAACAAACAGATCGTATTTTGTTTAGGACTTACTAAAAATTCTAAAATCTATTTAGGTTTGCAAGTAAATATACTTGGCAAATTTTTTCATTTTTTCTATTGGCTTAATACATCGTTTTTTTCCGAAAAGAAATTTTGTTGTATACTGAAAAGATTGTTACATGGGATAGTACACAAACGTGTATATACTGCGCACATTCGCGCACATACGATGCACAAACGAATGACATAGGAAAACGTTCATATTCTTATTGTGGTGGAAACGGACTTGCTTTAAAGCATGAGAAACGAAACTTTTAGGATGTAGGACCATTCTTTTCTTTATTAACTGTAAGCAGGATAATGGATAAATATAAAATGAGTGCTTATGCACACGGGCTTGAAATCGGCTATCTCTTATCGGAGTACTGTTTTGCCCCACCCGTTAAGAAGATTTTATTTCCTAATAACCTGCCTAACGACGTTGAGAAGGTAGTTCGCATCATATTCTGCACACCACAAATTCTCTTTTGCTTGATACACTAAACTTTTACTATGACTGTTTAGGAACCAAGTTAAAATACCGTACCATTTATAGAGCACCACAAATTATCCAAATGTATCTGACAATTTAAAAAAACTCATTCCCTAGGATGCATGACTGTCAGGCTCCACACATTTACATAACGTGGGTCAAAAAGACCCACTAGATATCTATTGACATGTATATGCTTTAACTGAATAATTACGGCTTTAAGTTGTTTTAATAGGTTTTTTTATTTACAAATAGTACATAATAATTAAGTATTATTTACACATTTTGTACATGTATATACCGAGTAGTCCCTGCAAATAATACTACTGCAATTATTGCATACGCGATCGCATTTTCTATCCTTTCATGCGGGACATAAGGAACATTGTTTAATTGTTGCTGGTTTCTTTGATGGTGTTTCTAATAATTTTCTTAACTTGAATAAATTTTCTAACTGCATCTACGACAGGTTTCTTCGATCGATTTTCCGTATATGATAAAATAAGCTGCATTCACTAACTCTTTTAGATAAATAATCTTCTTCGGTCTGACCTTATGCTTTTGTAGTCTTTATTTTTGCTAATGAACAAAATATAGGCATTATGAGCCCCGAAGTCTATTATGTTGCTCCATATGACATAAGGCCATCTCTTTGTCTGTCGCTTGCGTGCGCAATTTGATATTTTTTGATCCATCACATCCCCACCTTTTGTTTCATTATAAAATTTTATTATTTCTGGTTTTTTCTTCTCCGTATTATCCACTTCGATGTCTTGGTGCATTGTGCTCAGTAGAATTACTGATTTATTTCTCTTTGGAACATAACTCACAAGAGCTATGTTTTGAGTAAAACCAAAAATAGATGATAATATCTCTCTGTTTCTATTAGGTCACATCTCTGCAGGTATATCTCTTTAGGTTCTTCTTATAGTGCCCACAGCGGGTATTTCAATAGATAAAAGTTTTTCGTATAATTTGACGCTGTTCAAAAATTATGTACTGTCCAATTCCTTGATGTAGTTTGAATTGAACGTACAAGAGACTGTACAACGTGCATTCTCTAATTGCGTTGCACTTCGGCACCAGGTTGCTTTCCAATATATATCTCCATCGATGGCATAAGCAGTCTCTGCTTCACACACCCGAAATATTTTTATGCTATATTTCACCGGTTTGCTTGATATTTATTGTGTAAAATGGCTTCTTTTAAATCCTACTAATTATTTCTCAATTGTAACAAATTGTTTGGTGCTATTACAGTTCTACAGTCCTACATTGCTCCAGGAATAGATTCCAAGTATGGCTTACAAGAGCTAAATTGTCCATTTCTTACCGATAAGCCCGAGTTCTCTAATCGTCGAATTTCAAAAATAGTTTTATATTTTCTAACGATTCACGGATATAGCTGAGTTGTAGTTTGGATTAAACACTTTATCAAGAAAAAGTTCTCGTACTGGTACATTCCAAGTTTTTTCCACTCCAGCTATGAGTAGAATTCCGATAAACACCTCAATTTTTTCTTTATTGGTTGGGTACCAAACTTTCTTTTGATGTAGGTATGTGCAAGCAGCTTCTCTATTAGTACAAACAATGATTTCGTTTATCATGGTCGTTAGTTATAAATTTCCTACAAGCATTTTTTCTTTAAAATTTCGCGGTGTAAAACGAATGACATTCTGAAGACAAGCTTTTCTTGATTTTCTATCAGGCATCTTCATCCATTTCATTCCACTGTTTGCTGTATGTATTCATCCACTTTCTAGTTAGCCGTTGAAGTGTGCGGACGTGTTTTACGCAGCTCCTGCTTCTGCAGTAACAAGTAAGTTTTTATATAGGGTTTATTACTATATTTTTATACTTAAAACGTTATTATTTATTGTATTTAATTTTATTATTGTGTGGCATTAAATTTTAATACGTAAGGCAGTAAATAAAACTGAAAAAAAATTAAATTTGAATCGAATAAATTATAAATAAATCGCATTTTAACTTAAATTTTAATCGAAATTCGCGTTTAAAAATAAGGTATTTTAAATTTCGGACTACTGAACCAAAAAACTAATCAATAAATACCAAAAATAAATTCAAAATAATTTAAAAAGGCGTTTTTAAAAAATTTAAACAAAAACCGCGTAAATCGTGTAAAAAACATCAAAAAAGTATGTAAAAATTTTATAGTGCGCGTATAATAAAGTAACAACCTATAAATCAAAATCTAGGCCCCTTTTAAATTAAATAAATAACTCAAATGCCATAAATTTTGAAATAAAATAAATATAAATATTCCATATTTTAAGTACACGCGTACTTGAAGATTCCTAAAAGTCGATCTTTTGGTGTAGTTAGTGGTGTAACACTTGAAGACAGTACCAGGCAGCGAGTACACACGGGATAAGTGCGTTTCCGGTACCGCAATACAATAGTGCGTGTTTTTATTTGTGTATCTCCACAGTTAAATTTAAAGTACAGTAGTTTATAAATTTGAAATTTAGAAGTAATTAGCTCGTGTATATTTAGAATTTGATTTTTTGGTTTAAAAATTTAAATATATAAATACAGTGTTGTTTACGGTTTATTTTAAATCGAACTATGTTTATTGGGCTAGCGATTTTATTTGGTTCTAGCTGTTAATTTGACGTTTAGTGCTTTTTTTACTTTTGTTAAATTTCAAATTTAATTTGACCGTTCGAAATTTAAACAAATACATAAATACAGGGTTGTTTACGGTTCATCTTTAACCAAAATATTTTTATTGGACCAACGTTTTGCGTGCTTCTACCGTCGTAACGGTCAGGTCGTTTTTTGAGTTGCGTTTTTCGTTGGTTACTCTTTTTTTCGTTGCTTTGTTAGCATGGTGGTCCACCGAGACGAGGAACCAGTGCCACGGAAGAAGAGGGGTGATCGATCGGAGTCTGCTAGGTTGGAGGCTGAGGGCGCTGTTGGGGGAAACAGCCTAAGGTGGTCTTGAAGAACGTTAGGTTAGGTTAGGGAGGAGGTTGAGGAGTTAGGGAAGGAGCCTGTGTCTGCGACGGTCGTGTCGGGGGAGTCGGAGCCTACAGCGGTGGTTACGGCGCCTGAATTGCCCTTTACTTCAAGAGGCCAGCGTAAGACGTCGACTAGCAGTAACGGTAGCGTTGCCGCTAGCGACCTCGATGAGCGGAGTAATTGAAGTTTAGGGTGAGGAAGGTACACGCGGTCATCTGCGGGAAGGTGCCGACAACCTCCACCACTATCGTCGTGGAGGACAGAATAGCTATTCGTCATTCCGTGGATGATTTCCGCGACACGACGAATCAGCTTGTAGCATGGTTAGGGCGGTTAGACTCTGTTTAAAGAATTCTGGGAGAGCCAGTGTTGTCGGGGGACATGTCAACTCTGAAGAAAAAGGTCGATCCTGCTCGTGATGGTTTGTCGTTGTCAGAGCTCGTCGTACACCTAGGGGCGGTGTTGTAGTAGAGTGCGCAGGTCGTGAAGACGCTAAGAAATTGCAGTCGGCGAGCTCTGCAAAAAGCTCGTTGCGAAGACGATCGATAAAAAACGTCCACGGGTCGTTCCTTCGGGGGTCGAATCGGGGATGAAGGCTGAAGCGCTTGTGCTGTTGATTGCAAACGAAATATCGACATCGGGCTTATACAGGAACCGCACCTGTATAGCCACAAAATAACAGGTTTTGGGAAGGGGGTTACCGTTTTAAACGCAAACAGCGAACGACCGCGTAGCGGGATAATAATAAATAACGGGACGTGCGCCGGAATAATCCTAAACAATCTGTCGAATGAGTTCATAACCACAGCAGAAATAAAAACGGGATTGCATACGTTTTACGTGATAAGCACTTACCTTCCGCCGATCGATTCCCGGCGGGAGAATCCTCAAACAGAGGACTTAATAAATCAAATTGAAGGAATCCTTCGTAAAATCGGTAGAAATAGAAATTTAATTATCGCGGGAGACTTTAATGCTAAGTCGCCATTATGGGGCAGCCCTTTTGAAAACGATAGAGGCTCGCAGGTTGCTGATCTTTTTACGGGATGGGACCTTAGTGTGATAAACACTAATGATTCACCTACGTTTGAGACGCATAGAGGCAGCAGTTTTATAGATATTACTGCAGTCTCGCACGAAATGTTAGAAACGATTTGTAATTGGAAACTAAGGTCGGACGAGGAAACGCTCTCTGACCATAAATTAATAACATGGGACGTTGAAACCAAAACAAGCGCAAACGAGCAGCTAACTATATTTCCGCGGTTCTGTAATAAAAAAGCAAATTGGGAGCGGCTTAAAGAAAAATTTGGCGAAAGTATCCCTGCGCTCGAAAATGAGCTATTTAACTGCCGAGAGGCAGACAAAGTAGAAACACTCGCGAAAAAATTGAACGACGCGGTGGTAGACGCGTCGTCGTATTCCATGCCGCAAAAGAAAACATTTAAAGACGGCGTACCCTGGTGGACCCGGGAACTAACCAACAAGCGGGCAGAAACACGTGACCTATGGCGCCGCTATCAACGCGCCTCGGGAGATATAAGAGAACAACGGAGAATAGAATATAATCAAAGTTACCGCGAATATAAGATATTAATAGAAGAAACGCGAACGAATAAATTTAAAGAATTCTGCACGCAAAACTCAGAGAAAGAACCCTGGGGAACCGCATACCGCGTAATTAGAGGAAAACAACAAAAAATCGCGCTCAGTAATATAAAGAAAACAAATGGCGAATACACGGAAGGTTTTAAAACCACAGCGGAATATTTACTAGAGAAATTTTTCCCATCGGATAATCCCGAGGGGGATGAAGGGTCGCACGATTTAATGCGTCGGGAAGCTGCAAATGCGCAAGGAACAGGTGCCGATAAGGCAATCCTAGTTCACGAGGTCCTCAGGTCTCTTAGGAGGATGAACCCTAAGAAGGCACCGGGGCATGATGGAATCACTTCAGACGCAGCTCTGCAGGCGTGCCTGTTAGCCCCGTGTGTCTTTGTTGGGTTGTTTAATATTTGTTTAGGAAGGGGCGTTTTTCCGCGTTGCTGGAAAATCCAGAATGTGAAATTTATACCCAAACCTAAAAAGGCGGATGCGTCAGATCCGGGCAGCTATCGTCCAATTAGCTTGCTACCGGTGCTGGGGAAAGTTCTAGATCGCGTTATGACTACGCGTGTTGAACACCTAGTGCGAGACAGCGGCGGTTTTAATAACCGACAGTTTGGTTTCGTGGAGGGCAAGTCGACTATCGACGCGTTAGAGTTCGTTGTCGGGGAAATTAAGCAGGCAAGAGATGCCAAAGAGTACTGTGTCGTTGTTGCTTTGGACATTTCAGGAGCATTTGATGCTGCCTGGTGGCCATTAATCGTTTGCGAGTTAGATCGTAGGGGTTGTCCGCGAAACTTGATGTCTTTGGTCAAGAGCTATTTCTCGGGGCGATTAGCACAGGTTGAAATTCCGGGTGAAGTTCTGTCGCGTGAGGTGGAAAGGGGATGCCTGCAAGGGTCATGTTCTGGTCCCACATTTTGGAAGTTGTTGTATGAGAGCATCTTTAGGGTCAAGTTGCCCGCAGGATGCTCAATCGTTGGGTTTGCAGATGACACACTTTTAATTGTAAGATCGAGATTGGTAATGGATATGCGCACAAAACCGAACGAGGCGCCTAATAAATTACACGAATGGTCGCAGGCGGTAAAATTAAAATTTAACACGGTGAAGTCAGAGGCGCTTTATTTCGGCACGAAACCAGGACAGAGACCTCCTAGGTTAGAGCTAGGAGGGGAGAAAATCCCGTTTAAAGATTGTATTACCTACCTCGGCGTCAAAATCGACAATAAATTAAATTGTAAAGCGCACGTACAATACGTAAAAAGTAAGGGCGGCGAAATATCAAATAAAATGATGGCGGCGGCTAAAATAAAGTGGGGTTTCAGGGCGAATCGCTGAGGACGGTTTATGCCGGAGCAATTGAGCCGGCAATACTGTACGCAGCTTCTGTATGGGCAGAAGGTTGTAAAGTCCGGGAGATGCGTCAATTGACGAGCGTACAACGCATAACCGCGGTAAGAGCGGCGAGGGCGTACAGGACCACCTTCACGGAGGCTGTCCTGTTGATCAGTAGGACTCTCCCTATCGAATATGTCGTTAGGAGATTAGAGATAGACGATTAATAAATATAGGAAAAGGGCGCGAAATTATCGAAGATCTTAATCTTGGTAATAGGGAAATTGCAAGGAAGATTGTTGTATCTGAGTTAGGGCACCCGGCTGATATTAGAGGGATCGAGTTTGTCGAAGGTGATGAGGACGCGATGGGTATCAGAATTTATACGGACGGTTCACGTATGGACGATGGGCTAGCAGGCGCGGCGTTTATCGTGTATAAGCAGGAAAGGGAGGTGTTTCGGTTTCAAACCAAACTCGCGAACTGGAGCACTATCTTCCAGTGCGAATTGGTAGCCATACGAGAGGCTATCGATTACGTAATAAACCATACGGGCAGAGACGAGTATTATATAATCAGTGATAGTAAATCGGCGCTAACGGCTTTAACAAACATGAACACCTCGACAGATCTCCAAGCGGACGTCTGGAGGATAGCGCGTACGGCGCTAGAGTTTCGACGTTTAAAGTTCTGTTGGGTCAGGTCGCACAATGGTAACGTAGAAAACGATAGGGCTGACAAATTAGCTAAAGAGGCCGCGACGGGCGACTTTCGAATATCACATTCGTCGATACCGAAGTCTTTAATCAAAAGAAGGCTGCGCGAAAAATCAATTCGACAATGGGAAGAGAGGTGGAACAACACTGCCACGGGCAGGTTGACCCACAAATTCATACCGAACATAGAAGCCAGAGGTAAGATCGAGGTTAAGCTCGATCACAAAATGGTGCAGTTGATAACAGGGCACGGCGCCCTGAAGGCGTATTTACAAAGGTTCGGTCTAACCAACAGCGACCGCTGCGAATGCGGTGAGGGCGCGGAAAGCGCAGAGCACGTGCTCTTCGACTGCCCGCTTGAGGCGGGAAATCGAGGGTTGGCTGATAGCAAACTAGCTATCCTAGGTCTGGCATGGCCAAAGAGCCTAGAGGAAGTCGGGGAAGTGGTTAACCAGAAGGCGTTCTGGACAGCCTTAAAAGAATTCGCGGGAAGGGTCGCGAGATTAGACAATCAATGACGACCGCGTGAAAAAATTCGGTGGGGTTGGTGGGAGGATTGAAAAATTTTAGATTGACTTGGCGTGAGTAAGGATACAAGCATAACCAAAACCTGATATTAAATAAAAAAAAAAAAAAAAGATAATTATACCAAAATGTCCAATATGCACGAGAAACCCCCACTCCATTAATACAATCACTGCCTATCTTCATAATTATGTGCGGAAAATCGGGAATAAATAATACCAAATAAACAATAACAAATAAATCATAAACCCTCATTAAATTAAATCAATAAAGTAAACAAGGATAATAAAACAGAGCGCAACCGCGCATCCCCCCAGGACTTGAAAGTGAAGTGATAGTGATAGTGATTGTGATCCCCCCAAGAACATTTAGTGCATACCCACCAGGACTTTAGCAGTGCACCCCGTCCCACCTTTAGAAGTAAGTTACAGACGACCAGATCTTCGGATGCAGGAGAATTTTATTATCGAGGTAAGACTTAAATTGTGGCGGCTGTACTCGCACAAGCATTGATTTACATTAATTAGTAGTTTTGAAATAATTTAAGAAGCACGTTTGGTGTGTAAAGGCGCTAGCCGACATAATGCTTGTGCGAGTGCACCTGATAAATAGGGTGATGCTTTCGCTATTTTGTGCACTGCTATATGCTTAACGCTTATTAAACATTTATTTATATATTTACATAATTATATTTATTTATATTTTATATTTACACTTTATATTTATTTATATATAGCATGTATTATGTGGCTTATTTGTTTTGTTTGACGTTCTGTCGCCATTTTGGTTGCAGTATATATTTGGGAAGGACGAGCAGAATTGCGAAGATTGTAATCATAATGTAAATCAGTTAGGGAACGATAGGAAAGCTAGGGATGGATTTAAATTAGTTAGCTAGATTTGGATAGTTTTAAAACGACCCTTCAGGTCGCACTGGTAAGCAGAACTGGCGTCTGCTATCCGGTATTACGGATCCCTCCCCCTCTCATTTTTGCTTGTTGATCGGGTACACTCGAAAGTCAGCGCTAGGGATACCATTATTTACAACCCTGTTTTTAGTTTTTGTTTTGTTTTTGTTCCAGTTTTTGTCAGATTTTTAGGTTTGTTAGATTGTTAGAGTTTGTTAGGTTTGTTAGATTTTTAGGTTTGTTAGATTTTTATTTAGTTTTTATTTAGGGTGAATCAACTATGAAGTAAGAATAAATTAGGGGCACGACTATTTTTCGCGTTTAAACCCAATGCAGTACCTCCGGGTGGAGCATTGGGGACGTGGCCGCAAGTATAGCGGCCCTAATTCAAATTATAATGATTGCAAACGAGAATCCCCTCTTTGGCGATTTGAAGCTAAAAAACACCTTAAAGAGAAGTTCAGGTTTGGCGGAAAGGGATCTAGGGATCTCTTCGTCAACGTAGTCTTCGAAGTGACCCCCACACTTCGAAGGCGTATATTAGCTGACGCTATCAACCTCAGGTGGCGAAGAGTCTGGGCTCGGGACCACTTCTCGATGACGCAGTGTTACCGGTGCTACGAGTACGGCCATAGATCGATAGAGTGCAGGGAGAAGGTACAGTGGTGCAGTAACTGTGTTGAAGTCGGGCATAAATTCAAGAATTGCCGGAAGGCAGTCAGTCCCCTGTTGTGTGGTTTGCACTATGGCTAACGACAGAACTGGCGGTGGCGCGAAGGTCGATACGCGCCACGACGCCAAGTCTAGTAGTTGCCCCACGATGCAGCGTCTGATGAACGCAATTACACGTAACATCGATTATGGACTGTGAAGATAAAACAAAGTGTATGAAGCAAAAAGATTAAAAGAAACAACAAATAACTTCGTAAAGTTTTCTATGAAAAAGGTATCGACATCGGGCTTATACAGGAACCCCACTTGTATAGCCACAAAATAACAGGTTTTGGGAGGGGGGTTACCGTCTTAAACGCGAATAGCGAACGACCGCGCAGCGGAATAATAATAAATACTGGTACGTGTGCCGGAATTATATTAAATAATCTGTCAAATGAATTTTTAACGACGGCTGAAATCAAATCAGAGGGAAATACGTTCTACGTAATGAGAACGTACCTCCCGCCGGTCGATTCCAGGCGCGAAAGTCCTCAAACCAAGGACTTAATAAATCAAATAGAAGGCGTCTTTTGAAAAATTGGTAGAAATAAAAAACTAATAATTGGTGGAGACTTTAATGCTAAGTCACCGTTATGGGGTAGCCCTATCGAAGACGATAGGGGCTCGTAGGTATCTTTTTACGGAATGGAATCTTAGTGTGATAAACATTAATGATTTACCTACGTTTGAGGGGCATAGAGGCAGCAGCGGTTTAAAGAAAAATTTGACGAATGCTTCCTCGCGCTCGAGAACGAGTTATTAAACTTCCGAGAGGCCGTTCAAATAGAAACACTCGCGAAAAAATTAAACGACGCGGTAGTAGACGCGTCGTAGTACTCCATGCCGCGAAAGAAAACATTTAAAGTCAGCGTACCCTGGCGGAACCGGAAACTAGCCACTAAGCGGCAGAAACGCGTAACCTAAGGCGCCGCTATCAACGCGCCTTGGGAGAAATAGGAGAACAACGAAGAATTGAATATAATCAAAGCTACCGCGAATATAAAATATTAATAGAAGAAACGCGAGCGAATAAATTTAAAGAATTTTGCTTGCAAAACTCCGAGAAGGAACCACGGGGAACCGCATACCGCGTATTAAGGGGTAAACAACAAAAAATCGTGCTCGGTTACATAAGAAAAACATACATACACGGAAAGTTTTAAAACCTTGACAGAATATCTGCTACATAAATCCTTCATATCGGATAATCCTGAGGAACATGAGGGGTCGCACGATTTAGTACGTCGGAAAACTACAGAGGCGCAAGAGATAGGTGCCGATAAGGCAATCCTAGTTCACGAGGTCGTAAAGGCTCTTAGGAGGATGAACCCGAAAATGGCACCGGGGGCATGACGGAATCACTTCAGATGCAGCTCTGGAGGCGTGTCTGTTAGCCCCGTGTGTCTTTGCCGGATTATTTAATCCTTGTTTAGAAAGGGACGTATTTCGCCGTTACTAGAAAGTCCAGAACGTGAAATTTATACCTAAATCCAAAAAAGCGGATACGGCAGACCTGGGCAGCTATCGTCCAACTAGCTTGCTACCGGTGCTGGGGAAAGCTTTGGATCGCGTTATGACTATTCGAGCTGAGCACTTGGTGCGAGACAACGGCGGTTTTAATAACCGATAGTTCGGTTTTATGGAGGGAAAGTCGACTATCGACGCACTAGAGTTCGTTGTCGGAGAAATTGTGTCGTTGCGTTGGACATTTCAGGGCGTTTGATTCTGCCTGGTGGCCAATGATTGTTTGCGAATTGGAAAGTGGGGGTTGCCCACTAAACTTGATGTCTTTGGTTAAGAGTTATTTTGCGGGGCGATTGGCAGAGGTTGAAATTCCGGGTGAAGTTTCGTCGTGCGAGGTAGAAAGGGGATGCCCACAGGGGTCATGCTCTGGTGTCACATTTTGGAAGTTGTTGTATGAGAGCATTTTTAGAATCAGGTTGTCCACGGGATGCTCAACCGTTGGGTTTGCAGATGATACACCTTTAGTTGTCAGATCGCGATTACTAATCAATATGGCCACAAAGCCGAACGAGGCGCTTAATAAGTTACACGATTGGTTGCAGCAGGCAAAGTTAAAATTTAACACGTTGAAATCAGTGGCGCTTTATTTCGAGACGAAACCTGGATAGCGACCCCCAGACTAGAGTTAGTAGGGGAGAGAATTCCGTTTAAGGATGCTATCACATACGTCGGTGTCAAGATCGACAATGAATTAAATTGGAAAGTGCACGTACAGTACTTAAAAAGTAAGGGCTGAGAAATATCAAATAAAATGATGGCGGTGGCAAAAATAAATTGGGGTTTCAGGGGAGAATCGCTTAGGACAGTTTACACCGGAGCAATAGAACTGGCGATGCTGTACGCAGCATCCGTTTGGGCAGAGGGTTGTAAAGTTAAATGAAACTCGACCGCTGACGAGTGTGCAACGCATAACCACGGTCAAGACGACGTGGGCGTACAGGACCACCTTTAAGCAGGAGGTCCTGGTGATCAGTAGGACTCTCCCTATCAAATATGTTGTTAGGGAGATCAGAGATAGAAGGTTAGTTAATACAGGAAAAGGACAGAAATTATAGAGGGTACGAATCTTCAAAATAAGGAAGCTCAGAGGAAAATTGTCGTGTGAGAGTTAGGGCATCCGGCCGATGTTAGAGGTGTCGAATTTGTCGAAGGTGATGGGGACGCGGTAGGGATCAGGATTTACACGGACGGTTCGCGTATGAACAATGGTCAAGCAGGCGCGGCGTTTGTCGTATATAATGAGCAAAGGAAAGTGTTTCGGTTTCAGACCAAACTCGCGAACTGGAGCACTCTTCCAGTGCGAATTGGTAGTCATACGAGAGTCTATCGAATACGTAATAAATCATACAGGCAGAGACGAGTAATATATAATCAGTGATAGTAAATTGGCGCTGACGGTTTTAACAAATATGAACACATCGACAGACCTCTAAGCGGACGTCTGGAAGATAGCGCATACGGCGCTCGAGTTCCGACGTTTAAAGTTCTGTTGGGTTAGGTCGCACGATAGTTACATAGGAAACGGCAGGGCTGATGAATTAGCTAAAGAGGCCGCGACGGGAGACTTTCGGTTATCATATTCGTCGTTACCGAGGTCTCTAATTAAAAGAAAGCTGCGCTAAAAGTCAATCCGACAATGAGAAGAGAGGTAGAACAACGCTGCTACGGGCAGGTTGACCCACAAATACATACTGAGTATAGAAGCTAGAGGTAAGATCGAGGTGAAACTCGATCATAAAATGGTGCAACTGTTAACAGGGCACGGCGCTCTGAAAGCATATTTACAAAGCTTCGGATTAACCGATAACGACTGCTGCGCAGAGCACGTGCTCTTCGACTGCCCACTCAAGGCAGCTGATATGAAATTAGCTGCCGCAGGGCTAGCAGTGCCCAAGAGCCTAGAGGAAGTCGGGGAAGTGGCTAACCAGAAGGCGTTCTGGACAACCTTCAAAGAATTTTGGATCGCGAGATTGGACGGTGATAACCACGCGTAAATCGGAGGGGATAAGGGTGGGGGAGGTTTGAAAATTTTAGATTTGACTTGGCATAAGAAATGGATTTGAGCATGGTAAAACCAAAACCTGTATAAAAAATAAAAAAAAATAAAAAAAAATTATAAAAAAAAATAATAATAAAATTAAAAAATAAAATTAATTAATTATTATTATAACCAAAATCTAATATGCACGACAAACCCACACATCACTAAAACAATCACTGTCAAACCTTAAACGCGCGGAATATCGGGATTAAATGAAAACAAGTAAATAATAACAAACTAAACCAAAAACCCTCATTAATTTAAGCACATCCCCCCGGACTTTAAAATGATAGTGATTGTGATTTCCTCCAGAACGTTTAGTGCATACCCACCAAGACTTTAGCAGTGGATACCCATCTCCCTTAGCTGTAACATATTAATAGACGTAAGAAGATGACCAGATCTTCGGATACTGGAGAAATTATTATCGAGGTGAGAAGAAAAATTGTGGCGGCTGCACTCGCATAAACATTGATTTGTATTAATAAGTAGATTTGAAATAATTTAACGAGCAGGTGTTTGTGAGTAATGGCGCTATCCGAAATAATGCTTATGCGAATGCACCTGAAAATTGGGCATTGCTTTTTGCTTTTTTTTGTGCACTGCTATTTGCTTAATACCTATTAGATATCTATTTACATAAATATATTTATTTATATTTACATTTTATATTTATTTATATTTATTTTGCATTTATTTTGGGAGCTTGATTTGTTTTGTCTTACGTTTTGCGCCATTTTAGGTGGCAGTATTTTTATAGGAACAAAGATTGTAATTGTGAAGAATGTAGTTATAATATAAATCAGTTAGGAAATGGTAGGGAAAGATAGGGGTGGATTTAGGCTAAAGATAGAATAAATTACTTAGACCAGGGAGAACGAATTTGCAAATTTATAGAGCAGGCAAAATAGCTGGATTCACTATTAAAATATTTGGCGAATGCTTAGAAATTTGAATCCATTTTTATTATTAGTTAGTTAGATTTGGATAGTTTTAAGACGACCCTTCAGTCGCACCGGTAACCAGAGCTGGCGACTGCTATCCGGTATTACGGATCCCTCCCCTTTTACTTTCGCGTGTGTCTTGTTGAACGGACACACTCCAAATTAACGCTAGGGATACCATTATTGAAACCCTATTTTTAGTTTTTGTTTTAGTTTGTTAGATTATTATTTAGGATCGATTAATTTTGAAGTCAGACTGGATCTGAAGCACGTTTATATTTTCGCATTTGAACCCAATATGGTACCGCAAGTACAGCGGCCCTTGTTCAAATTATAATGTATGTATTCATCATGTAGCTGATCAAATCGAATATTTTCGTCGGGTGCTTTGATCGCTGTCACTTTCACTGCTACTAAATTGTGCATTAGTTAATGGCTTTTGTTTATCATCGTCTTCATGATGCGAATCATCGCTGCTGGATTCTCTATCTTCTGATTTAGCATTGTACCACTGTTTCTTCAAAATCGAAATCGGTGGCTTGTACAGTTCGTTTATAACTCGTTGATACCATTTTACTACATACAAGGATAAATTATTTGTATATGCAACTAACAACAATCCAAATGTATACTGATAAATTACAGAAGTACAGATATATTTAGAATAATACTGATAATAGATGCTAGGTGGGCATATACTGACATGTGCAAGCAGGTAGGTACAATTCATCGAATTTCTCCTAATTAGTATGCTGGATTTTCTATTTATCATGACATAATTTCTATATTACTTAAATCCACTACACAATACGCCAGAACAGAGTAATTTAATACTCATTATGCAAATTCTTAAAGATATTTGAGTGTATTTCAATGCGGGTCAAAAGTCCCACCCTATGTAAAAAGCGCAAAAGTTTCTTTTTGTTTATTTCTCAGAAGAAATATATTTTATTGAAAACTGAGAACGCTTACAAGCTATTGACAAATAAGCAAACAAGGCATACATAAAATATCAAATATATAAAATTAAAATTTTTAAAAATATGACGTTTTAAAGTAGCACCTGGGTCAAAAAGACCCACTGTATGCATCCTGGGTATTTTGTTAAATAGGTAAGTACTAGATACAGAATTCTCTCTAAAGGAACTGGATGAATATTCTTTATGGTAGGTTACAATTTTATGGTAGAAGTTTCAATAATTGTCAAAGCTTACCACATAACAACATAATTAGGGTTGCTATTCATAGTATAAAAGCATAAAAATGTAAAAGGCATTATTTAAAATTCTAACCTCTCTACTGCAGGGTCTTGCTAATTAAACTGAAATTTTTATATCAAATTATTTAATACCACTTTGCCCAGCAATTCTGTGCACTTCTGTATATCTTACATATTAATTAAATACCATGTCTGTTAAAAAGTATAATAATGTTCAACCAACCAAAACTTTAATTTCAGGCGCAGTTTATGTTACACACGGTTGGTGTGGTTTCCCTTGTCATCAAGTATATAATAGTGAGCTCGTGTTAATTAAAGAGCATCAAGGTGGCTAAACCCTAAAGATCTCTTAATGCTAATGCATAACAATAGAATCTATACAGACACGCGATAAAATCTTGACGATGACAGTTTTAATTAAATAGGGCGTTTTGGTTCAACGTACTTTTAATTACAATGGGTTAACGATCCTGTGATTGGATGCCTTGTTTGGCGTTTAATAATGTATGTTACTGTAGGGATCGAAAGGAAGAATTTTACCCACAAGCAATGTTGTCATCTGTACGTATCCCACAACAAAGGTTTGGGCAATAGTCCCCGCTGGTAGTATGAGTCAAACTACAAAAACCATTTCCTTCTATGATTGAAGTTGCTTTCTTAGTAGAGCGCTACTATTGTCATAAAACTTTTATCTATAAAACTTTATTAAACAGTAAAGGGTTGTTTGTGCTAAAATCGCAGCAAGCTATTGTCAGATTAAGAAGTTTTGGAAAGATTGTGGAAATTCATTTTCTATATACATATTGGACGGAGCGCGATTCCACTATTGTATTTCTGAAACTCATTAGAAACATGCAGGTTCAAAACACTTGCTAAATATACCATTAAAATATGTAATATTTAAAAAACTAATTTTAAGACTATATAAAATTAAAGTAGCAGCTTTGGTTTAAATTTTTTTGTCAAAATTGAGATGCACAAGCTATTTATGGATTGTACGGATAAAGTCGTGCAATTTTTCTTGTCAACTCATTCTGTCTGATATGTTTGTATTTTCGGCGTCACAGCTATGGCACTTTATACGCGTAAAAAGAAACGTTTGTTCTTATCCATACTTTAGTTAGCTAAGATAAATATTACAAGAACAACATTTAAATTAATTTCTTTCACATTTACAATAGTAATTACGACCTGGAAGTGTAGTGCTTTCTAGAAGTATTATATTAACATTCTAATTAAAACCCATCTTTTTTCACACTAATTTAAAGCAAGAGGAATAATAGATTTTGTGCAACCAAACTCACAAGATCCGATGATTGCATTTTTCTTGCAAACCACCAACTTGTAGGACAAAATTTTGCTAGCATTTAAAAACGTTGGCGATACGTTAAATAGAAACTGGATAGAGAAGGAAAACATTAATCTTGAACGGACAAAACTAATATTGATATACCCTGCATATTCTGATTACATGAATAGTTGTGTTCATTAGGCATGCATTTCAATAGCTTTTGAGTTTTATCAAGGGAATTCCAGCTACAAACTAAAAACCACAAAGTTCAGTTTTATTTCTATGCAATACACGTTTGAACGTAAATTAGGTGTATAAATTAGTTCAAAATACAAAAATAAGAAAAACATTTCAATGTTATGAATTTTTTCACATAAAATTAGGAAGGCATTTGTACACGGTTCATTAGAAATACTTCTAATAGTAATGCACCGAAATAAACAGATACGGTATATAATGTAAGAAAACAAGATAAAAATAAGATTTTATTAATGTAGTTAAATACAAAAGCGAATCGACTATGTAACGGGAATTTTTGTAGTTTAACATTTTTCGCTTCCTTTCTGTTAACGTAATTAAAAATACATCGTTTCTTTGAGATCGCTGTTTGTATAAAGTAAATACGTCAGAATAGTTTTCATATTGTATGCAATTTAACTCGCATGTATTAACTTTAAAAGATAGATAAATTGAAAATTGATTTTCATTAATAAATTACTGTCCAACTTATGGAAAATGATAAACAGCTCGCAATTAATTAGTAGATATAAATTTTGTTCCTTATGTGGATATACGAGTCGAGTTGATAGGCGATAAGCGGTTGGAATAACAACAATTTTATATCTACAGACTGAGAGTTGTGGTTTGTCCTTTGTTACTATATGTTAATGACGTTACGTTGTTAGTTTCGTGTTGAGTTCCTATATGTTAATTACGTTACGTTGTTAGTTTTCGTGCTTGGTTCTTATATCTATTAAGTACGTGAAAAATACTGTTCCTTTTTGCTTTGATAATAGTGAAAATGAATGCGAGATTAATTCTCGAATTGTTCATGAACAAACACGACACGATTTTAGTTGTTTTTCTTGTGGCATAAAAGTGTATTTTAACTGTAAAATGCGTTTACTCGACCGCACGGGTTTTAAGGTCATTGACTGACGGTTTTACTTAGTGATACGAGTGGCTTTTACTTATTGTTTTTGTTGCTGTGATACTATAGTTTCTGAATTTTCTAACCCCAAAGAATCTACAACAGACTAGTGCTTGCGCAAATTTCGTTATTTGCGAAATATAACAGATTACCGGTCTACAAAGGTATTGGTTGAAGTTTCTCACTGCTTTTTGGATGTTTATGAAAATAATATACCTCTGGTCCCAGTTGAAATTATACTAGCGCTACAGAGTATTTCGAAATTATTGTCTTAGGAAATAAAATTTATCAAAGCTACATAGTTCCGACGCGTGATATTGTCTGCTGCTAACCCCAGTAAAATACATAGGTGTGATTCGTGTAATGTGTTAGTTTCATCAACACCCTTACAGTCAAGGGTGAAGTGCTTTGTTAGTGCAGGACTTCGTCGAATCCCACACTTCAGTTGCAAGGAGGCGTTGCTGAAGGACTTTTGTAAGTTGAACTGTTTCCTACTGATTATTACTCTAAATATCTATCCGTTGCTTTACCCTATCTTTGTGGTTCTGATACCTTTTACAATAGACTTGCATGCTATTTTAAAACAAAAAAATAGAAAGAAAGAAAAATTAATACTACTGAATTACTCATACCAATTGTGTTTTATCTATTTATCTTTTGTCAACATTTTATCGATTTATGTTTAATTGGTGTGTGAGGAAACGTTTCTGCTACTCCCCAATATTACCTCACTTTGTACTAAAAATTTTTGTATTGCTTTTACCGTTGTTATATTATATAGATTATCTAAACAGTTTTTTTTTACATTCTACCAAGTACTGAATAACTTAGACTATGCATTGCTGCTATGCTTTTTCTTTATTTCAGGTTTGCAGGACTAATCTTTTTTATTTTAGGTTTGCTATTCTAATTTCTTTTATTGCAGGTACTGTTACTAACTCCTTACCGCCGCATACATCATAGGTCAGTCTGCTTTCTACAACCCCCCCTACTCTCCGATTGAGCCGGGTCATTTCTTTGACTTTCTTTGTGTTACGTAGCATAAATTTGGCGCCCAACGTGGTTGCCACGAAAAACGTAACAGAATTTTGGCGCCCAACGTGGGCCCGATTTTTAAAGGGCTCGAATACCAACGTGGGGCTCGATTTTTTTTAAAGGGGGCTGTAATACCAACGTGTGGGGCTCGATTTTTTTTTGATTGGCCCGATATTATTTTGTCTTCCTTCTCGTTTGCGTCTCGACTTTTTTTTGAGGGGCCCGATTTTTTTGATTTGCTCTTGATTTTCTAAATTATTTTTTTTATGACTTGATTTTTTTGGCCTTGATTTTTTTTTTCTGGTGTATCGGTTCGATTTTCTTTTCTGCCTATATTGGCTGGCTCTAATTTTTTTTTGTTGTGGTGTAGTCTTGAATCTTTTTCCTTCGCTATATAGAAATTCCTTGATTATAATTTTTTTCCTTTTTTGTGTGAATTATCAGAGTTGTGTTTTCGCTGGTAATTTGGTTCTGGAAAACACTGGCGCCCAAGTTTTCTGTACACCACCTTTTTTTCTTTTTTTCACGTCACTTTCGCTACCTCCCTTAAATATAATCCTAATGTCCCCGATCTAAATCTGGTTGTATTATACGACTTTTTTCTTCCTTCTTGATACCACAGTTGAAGCCTTTCGTTACTTTTTCCAGTTTTCCGTTTGTCGTTCCCTAGCTTACTTGAGGCTTGACACTTGTGTCTTATGTTGGCTATTGCTGTGGGTTTCCTTCCTCGCTACTTTTCTTTTCTTTTGGTTTCTGCGAGCGCGAAACCAATTTCTTGAGGTTGAAAACGGTGCTGTTTCTTTTCTAAAGAGATCCGTCCTTTGACAAATTAATGGCAGCGTTTATGCCTTAACACCTTGGTCCTCTCCGATCGCTACTGTTTACCTATCTTTCCCTGTGGATTTCTTTACTCTTAGTTTTGTCCGACATTTTGACCCCTACGTGTCGCTGTCCCTAATGACTTGTAACTTTTTTTGTTGACTTATTGGTCTTGTGTTTTCTCTGATAAGCTTGTGTCCGAATACACTAGCGCCCATTTCGTATTCCTATTCATATTTTTGTAGCTAGCTCATCCCGTGACTTTTTCTGCTGGCTAGTTCTACCATTTGTTCACTATTTGACTATTATAGTCGCTTTCTACATCCATTCCCTGAGGTCGCTTCTGTAGGTCTGTTAGCCATACTCTGCTTGAGTAATCGTTTCATACGAATCTGTTTTACCTCAGTTGGAAGTATTCTAGATGGTGTACTAGCTTGCCTTTGTCCTTTACTTTGTCTTGGTTCTTTCTTTGCTGCACACTTGAGGTTGGTTTGCTACGAGTTTTCTTCCTCGTTTTTTTTCTTTTCTCTTGGTTTTTCCGCGGGAAGCCAAAACTTTTCTTTGAGGTGGAAAACAGAAATGTCCCTTTTGGGGGACATCCGTCTTTGACGATTTTGAAAGTAGCTAAAACCTTTAATCCTCATTGCGTGTTTACTTAATGCTTTCTTTATCTATTCTGTCGTTGTTGGTTACGATAGATGACTTTGTCTTCTTTAGAAAAATGTTTTTTTTCTTATACTGGTTTTGGTCCTTCGAACCGGATAAAAATTTTGTTGTTTGGTTCCTTGTCTGTCGTTTTTGTTCTTTTCCTTTTTTTTTCTTTTTTCTTTCACCCCGACGTCTTTATTTTGCTAGGGGGGAATTTGTAACGGGCATTTTTGTAGTTTAACATTTTTCGCTTCCTTTCTGTTAACGTAATTAAAAATACATCGTTTCTTTGAGATCGCTGTTTGTATAAAGTAAATACGTCCGAATAGTTTTCATATTTAATGCAATTTAACTCGCGTGTATTAATTTTAAAAGATAGATAAATTGAAGATTGATTTTCATTAATAAATTACTGTCCAACTTATGGAAAATGATAAACAGCTCGCAATTAATTAGTAGATATAAATTTTGTTCCTTATGTGGATATACGAGTCGAGTTGATAGGCGATAAGCGGTTGGAATAACAACAATTTTATATCTACAGACTGAGAGTTGTGGTTTGTCTTTTGTTACTATATGTTAATGACGTTACGTTGTTAGTTTCGTGTTGAGTTCCTATATGTTAATTACGTTACGTTGTTAGTTTTCGTGCTTGGTTCTTATATCTATTAAGTACGTGAAAATACTGTTCCTTTTGCTTTGATAATAGTGAAAATGAATGCGAGATTAATTCTCGAATTGTTCATGAACAAACACGACACGATTTTAGTTGTTTTTCTTGTGGCATAAAAGTGTATTTTAACTGTAAAATGCGTTTACTCGACCGCACGGGTTTTAAGGTCATTGACTGACGGTTTTACTTAGTGATACGAGTGGCTTTAACTTATTGTTTTTGTTGCTGTGATACTATAGTTTCTGAATTTTCTAACCCCAAAGAATCTACAACAGACTAGTGCTTGCGCAAATTTCGTTATTTGCGAAATATAACAGATTACCGGTCTACAAAGGTATTGGTTGAAGTTTCTCACTGCTTTTAGATGTTTATGAAAATAATATACCTCTGGTCCCAGTTGAAATTATACTAGCGCTACAGAGTATTTCGAAATTATTGTCTTAGGAAATAAAATTTATCAAGGCTACATAGTTCCGACGCGTGATATTGTCTGCTGCTAACCCCAGTAAAATACATAGGTGTGATTCGTGTAATGTGTGTTAAGTTTCATCAACACCCTTACAGTCAAGGGTGAAGTGCTTTGTTAGTGCAGGACTTCGTCGAATCCCACACTTCAGTTGCAAGGAGGCGTTGCTGAAGGACTTTGTAAGTTGAACTGTTTCCTACTGATTATTACTCTAAATATCTATCCGTTGCTTTACCCTATCTTTGTGGTTCTGATACCTTTTACAATAGACTTGCATGCTATTTTAAAACAAAAAAATAGAAAGAAAGAAAAATTAATACTACTGAATTACTCATACCAATTGTGTTTTATCTATTTATCTTTTGTCAACATTTTATCGATTTATGTTTAATTGGTGTGTGAGGAAACGTTTCTGCTACTCCCCAATATTACCTCACTTTGTACTAAAAATTTTTGTATTGCTTTTACCGTTGTTATATTATATAGATTATCTAAACAGTTTTTTTTACATTCTACCAAGTACTGAATAACTTAGACTATGCATTGCTGCTATGCTTTTTCTTTATTTCAGGTTTGCAGGACTAATCTTTTTTATTTTAGGTTTGCTATTCTAATTTCTTTTATTGCAGGTACTGTTACTAACTCCTTACCGCCGCATACATCATAGGTCAGTCTGCTTTCTACAACCCCCCCTACTCTCCGATTGAGCCGGGTCATTTCTTTGACTTTCTTTGTGTTACGTAGCATAAATTTGGCGCCCAACGTGGCTGCCACGAAAAAACGTAACAGAATTTTTGGCGCCCAACGTGGGCCCGATTTTTTAAAGGGGCTCGAATACCAACGTGGGGCTCGATTTTTTTTAAAGGGGGCTGTAATACCAACGTGTGGGGCTCGATTTTTTTTTGATTGGCCCGATATTATTTTGTCTTCCTTCTCGTTTGCGTCTCGACTTTTTTTTGAGGGGCCCGATTTTTTTGATTTGCTCTTGATTTTCTAAATTATTTTTTTTATGACTTGATTTTTTTGGCCTTGATTTTTTTTTTCTGGTGTATCGGTTCGATTTTCTTTTCTGCCTATATTGGCTGGCTCTAATTTTTTTTTGTTGTGGTGTAGTCTTGAATCTTTTTCCTTCGCTATATAGAAATTCCTTGATTAGAATTTTTTTTCTTTTTTGTGTGAATTATCAGAGTTGTGTTTTCGCTGGTAATTTGGTTCTGGAAAACACTGGCGCCCAAGTTTTCTGTACACCACCTTTTTTTTTCTTTTCTTCACGTCACTTTCGCTACCTCACTTAAATATAATCCTAATGTCCCCGATCTAAATCTGGTTGTATTATACGACTTTTTTTTCTTCCTTCTTGATACCACAGTTGAAGCCTTTCGTTACTTTTTCCAGTTTTCCGTTTGTCGTTCCCTAGCTTACTTGAGGCTTGACACTTGTGTCTTATGTTGGCTATTGCTGTGGGTTTCCTTCCTCGCTACTTTTCTTTTCTTTTGGTTTCTGCGAGCGCGAAACCAATTTCTTGAGGTTGAAAACGGTGCTGTTTCTTTTCTAAAGAGATCCGTCCTTTGACGAATTAATGGCAGCGTTTATGCCTTAACACCTTGGTCCTCTCCGATCGCTACTGTTTACCTATCTTTCCCTGTGGATTTCTTTACTCTTAGTTTTGTCCGACATTTTGACCCCTACGTGTCGCTGTCCCTAATGACTTGTAACTTTTTTTGTTGACTTATTGGTTTTGTGTTTTCTCTGATAAGCTTGTGTCCGAATACACTAGCGCCCATTTCGTATTCCTATTCATATTTTTGTAGCTAGCTCATCCCGTGACTTTTTCTGCTGGCTAGTTCTACCATTTGTTCACTATTTGACTATTATAGTCGCTTTCTACATCCATTCCCTGAGGTCGCTTCTGTAGGTCTGTTAGCCATACTCTGCTTGAGTAATCGTTTCATACGAATCTGTTTTACCTCAGTTGGAAGTATTCTAGATGGTGTACTAGCTTGCCTTTGTCCTTTACTTTGTCTTGGTTCTTTCTTTGCTGCACACTTGAGGTTGGTTTGCTACGAGTTTTCTTCCTCGTTTTTTTTCTTTTCTCTTGGTTTTTCCGCGGGAAGCCAAAACTTTTCTTTGAGGTGGAAAACAGAAATGTCCCTTTTGGGGGACATCCGTCTTTTGACGATTTTGAAAGTAGCTAAAACCTTTAATCCTCATTGCGTGTTTACTTAATGCTTTCTTTATCTATTCTGTCGTTGTTGGTTACGATAGATGACTTTGTCTTCTTTTAGAAAAATGTTTTTTTTCTTATACTGGTTTTGGTCCTTCGAACCGGATAAAAATTTTGTTGTTTGGTTCTTTGTCTGTCGTTTTTTTCTTTTTCTTTTTTTTTCTTTTTTTCTTTCACCCCGACGTCTTTATTTTGCTAGGGGGGAATTTGTAACGGGCATTTTTGTAGTTTAACATTTTTCGCTTCCTTTCTGTTAACGTAATTAAAAATACATCGTTTCTTTGAGATCGCTGTTTGTATAAAGTAAATACGTCCGAATAGTTTTCATATTTAATGCAATTTAACTCGCGTGTATTAATTTTAAAAGATAGATAAATTGAAGATTGATTTTCATTAATAAATTACTGTCCAACTTATGGAAAATGATAAACAGCTCGCAATTAATTAGTAGATATAAATTTTGTTCCTTATGTGGATATACGAGTCGAGTTGATAGGCGATAAGCGGTTGGAATAACAACAATTTTATATCTACAGACTGAGAGTTGTGGTTTGTCCTTTGTTACTATATGTTAATGACGTTACGTTGTTAGTTTCGTGTTGAGTTCCTATATGTTAATTACGTTACGTTGTTAGTTTTCGTGCTTGGTTCTTATATCTATTAAGTACGTGAAAAATACTGTTCCTTTTGCTTTGATAATAGTGAAAATGAATGCGAGATTAATTCTCGAATTGTTCATGAACAAACACGACACGATTTTAGTTGTTTTTCTTGTGGCATAAAGTGTATTTTAACTGTAAAATGCGTTTACTCGACCGCACGGGTTTTAAGGTCATTGACTGACGGTTTTACTTAGTGATACGAGTGGCTTTTACTTATTGTTTTTGTTGCTGTGATACTATAGTTTCTGAATTTTCTAACCCCAAAGAATCTACAACAGACTAGTGCTTGCGCAAATTTCGTTATTTGCGAAATATAACAGATTACCGGTCTACAAAGGTATTGGTTGAAGTTTCTCACTGCTTTTTGGATGTTTATGAAAATAATATACCTCTGGTCCCAGTTGAAATTATACTAGCGCTACAGAGTATTTCGAAATTATTGTCTTAGGAAATAAAATTTATCAAGGCTACATAGTTCCGACGCGTGATATTGTCTGCTGCTAACCCCAGTAAAATACATAGGTGTGATTCGTGTAATGTGTGTTAAGTTTCATCAACACCCTTACAGTCAAGGGTGAAGTGCTTTGTTAGTGCAGGACTTCGTCGAATCCCACACTTCAGTTGCAAGGAGGCGTTGCTGAAGGACTTTTGTAAGTTGAACTGTTTCCTACTGATTATTACTCTAAATATCTATCCGTTGCTTTACCCTATCTTTGTGGTTCTGATACCTTTTACAATAGACTTGCATGCTAGTTGATAGGCGATAAACGGTTGGAATAACAACAATTTTATATCTACAGACTGAGAGTGCTAGTTTGTCTTTTGTTACTATATGTTAATTACGTTACGTTGTTAGTTTTCGTGCTTGGTTCTTATATATATATATATATATATATATATATATATATATATATATTACGTTTAATGGTGCTGTTCCTTGTTGCTTTGAAAATAGTGCGAATTGATGCGGAATCAATTTCGAATCGTGTATGAACAATTACGACACGCTTTTAGTTGTTTTTCTTGTGAAGTGAAAGCTGTATATTAACTGCGAACATGTTTACTCGACCGCACGTGGTCCCTTTTTGTTTATCAGGGTAAGTGCAATAAACTTGTACAGAATTTTTAAAGGAGCCACTTTAGTCAGGTTTTAAAACTCCCTAACACCTTTGCAAAAACGAAATTGCAGAAGTGTTTAACTCATTCCGTATTAATGATATGTTAAATTTACCTTGCATTTAATAAGTAAATAAACTATGAACGTACATTCTACTATTCTACTATTTAGTAGAACCAAACATCATAAAATACAATGTTTCAATGTATCAACCCAGTTAAATAAACAAAAATTAAGCAGGTATTAAACCGTAGGGAGTCATTCATCTTTCAGGTGTTTCAATACAAGTTGAATAGGCAGACTGTACCATGATCCTCCCAACGTGCAGAGTGGAAGAAATGACAGGAAGTAAACACCCGACGGGAAATAATTAATTCGTTGTTCGCAAACCATAAACGAGAAAACGTTCGACGGTGATAGTTCAGAGGTTAACCGCGTACACCTCTTTTAATTATAAATTAAAGCGGGCGTTAACGTAGCCAGATCCGTGGATTTTTGAAAGAACCCAACAACACTACTAGAAGTGAGACGGATTTGTTCCAAGGCAACAAAAATTTTAAATGGGAAACCCAATGGCTCATACATTTAATGCTGGCTCCATGGAATTTTTTCTCCACATTAAGACGCGTCTCTAAGTCGTTGCTAATTAGAAATTGCTTTCATTAATTGTTGGTGCAACGTATACTATTAACAAATATACATTGTTAAGCTAGTAGATGTATAAAATCTAGACCTTGCAGGTTTAATTGGAAAATTGAAAGGGTATTGTAAAATATTGTAGTTGGATCAACCAGGTAATGGCTAATTAAATATAAACTATTCTTTGCAATTTCACAATTCCAAGTAACTTTTTACAGGAGTATTGCTATGTCACTGATATTTAAAATGATTTTGGTAACTTTAAAATTTAGTTTGTTGATCTGTTTACAGGACAAATGAGATAATGCTGCATTAAGATACGTTTAGGTAATGCAGTAAGTTGAAATTTTTGGTCTCTTTGTTTAAAAATATAGTATAGCATTTTAAGAACTCCGTTTCACCATGGGTCAACACCATTAAAATCACCTAAAATATTCGTCGTTCAGAGGATTCTCACTACATTAGACTAGACCAGTTGGCGGCCAGAATTTAGGATAAGTTGAAAACCTTTCAAGGTTAAGCGTTATTGGTAACGTTGCTTAAAATTGCGCATAGGTAATTTTATATTTTTCGAATGCCTCATCTGAAGCCTGCTATTTTTTACAGGATTCCCACCCCTTCTAGGCAGTTACAAATTTAATAATTTACCGCTTCATACATCCGTAACGCGTCCTAGTCAGATATTTCCAACTAATTTTATACGTGTAGAGTGCAACCTTGTCATCGAATCATACTATACGTACCAAACTGTGCATACTTTGGTTCAATCTCTTTCTCATGGTTACGCAAGTTATGTATCCCCCAATCTATGTATGTATAACAAAATAGAATCTATTAGGAATTATTAGAAATTGTTAAAGAAGTTTAAGTATATGCAACAATGTCAAGGATGAACCAGAAAGGTGATTAACAGTTCACAAGCAAGTTGTGAGAACGGATGCAATACATTGTATTCCAGACAGTAAGTGATACTGCAGGTGCAGATCACAGATGGTTAAGAAACCGCAATTACTTAAAATTTAAGATTGTTCCATTGTATAATGAATAGAGTTAAAAATAAGCAAACGAGCTCTGCAAGTTCCCACAGCCATGTGAGGGGGTAGGGACATTATAAATAGCCCGGGAGCCCCAAAACCCGGCAGTCAGTCAAAATATTCAGCTTTAACATTGCCGTTTGCTTAGGCTACTTGCCCTAGTATTAATTCAATTATTATTTTATTTCGACTTAGAATATTAAATCCAGTTTGTCAAAATTCCATATTTAATATCTGTTTGATTAAATAAATTTTGTTACAAAGTTTTTGGAAGAAGTTTTTAAAAAGACCGCTCCCAAGGCCCGGAACATAACTCGCATAGCTACTAAAAACAATTAAGAATTTGGCAAACATTACCTTTATGTAACCTAATGCTTACACGATAGATCAAACTTTTGTTAAAATGGTTCGCAAAATGGTGATGCATGTGATTTTTGTCAAGGTGCCATTGCCCTTTGTTCTATTCTAAACTGTCTTTCTTTATTATGAGCATATGCAACGCCAAATTATTAATGAAAGATTTCTTGTTAACTTGATCATTTTCCCCAAAGTTAGCAACACTGAAACGTAGAAATTAGATTTCTAATAACCTTTGGTTTGAAGGTTTTAATTATAAACGAACAGGAACATCTTCTGCAGTGATTTGCAGCAGGAAACTATGTTGTCCATGAGTAAAATATGACTGATGGTTCTGGAACATTAGGCTGCTCCTTATGAATACATATTGAGTGGGGTTTGGTTTGGTCCTTTTGGAGTATTAATGGGTGCGAAAGAGAACGCAAAATATACCCTTCATTTTAATTCTTTCTAATTTGAGCTCATTCGCCCTTTCCGACTAATAAGGTTGTAAGGATTTCCATTTAGTTAGATACCACAACGGGTAATTATAAGATGTGTACCGCCGGTCATATCGTATTCACATCCACTCCGACCATTTCTGTTTGGTACCTAATATAATTACACAGCTTTACGTGTATACCACTGGCAAATAGTTGAATATCCTGAGTTTTACAAATATAGCTATCTAGGATCGTTTATTTCTGTCCTCTTGCCACAACTCACGGATGTATCGCACGAGTAACAAGGGCTTAACGTTTGTTAATTAAATTATTTCTAAATGATGCCAGTAAAATTAATTTTAATTACAGTAATTATTTGCGTCCATTGAGCACCGAATGTCTTTCATCGTTCGCCGGCGGTCATTTTTGAAGGCAACATCCACCACAGCGGCTTCGTGGGGTAGTTGGCATGCGTGTGGCTGCTATGCTTTAGGTTCCAGATTTGAATCTTGACACGGTCTGCTGGAAAAATGTTAGTCGAGCATTTTCACAAAAATACGCCCTCGTTCGGATGAGAAGCTGAAATGGACGTACCGTGCGTGGTTTTGTTACGCATGCTAAAGATCCATACTTTGATTAGGACAGCAAGAGTTTGGCAAGATTCAAAATTTTTCATATAAAAGGTTGCTTCCTGGTCAATTTAGTACCTTCGGGTGGCACATAGGAAATCATATGTAGTGGTAGCATCCACGGCATCTATGACAGAACAGGTAATAACAACACGATGAACCTGTCGTGGTCGACGGCTTTCGTTCAATGACACCCGACATTCTTGATATTGATCATGACATACTGTATTCGCCATACACAGCAGATGTTCGGGCATGAATTTCCTTTCCTGACACTCCTTGGCCAGTCATGAACCGTACTAAGCACGGTATTCTTCTTTCCTGGTCTCCATAATGTTATCGGACGCACGCACGACTCGCTGACATTACTTCGAGCAGGTCTAAAGGACAAATGATACAGCGTTGCTCCTTCCTGATTCCTAATAGAGAGAGCTTTTATACACAAATCTACCTGCGTTAGTAACATCCGCTCTATGCTAGTTATATATTCTGCCTGGCTTTCATTTGACTGCCCCTTATAAATAAATTGATTTTACTATTATTCGCCAATTACTAAGATTTTGTATTCCATCCAAACATCTATTTTTGTTTAAATTTCAGTATGCCTTATGTCGTTAGAATTTGATATTCGTCATCTAGTTGTACAAGATACCTCAGTTAGGCGGAATTAGGAACTAGGAATTATTGTGCTAGCTTGTGAAGAACTCTTGATTAAGAATATATACACGTTATGCTGAAAGTTGACTTCATTATGGCGACATCCAAATAGAAACAAATATATCCTTCTAATGATTATTTTACTACAAAGAATGCAGAAGAAGTTCTACTCTGGAAGTAGCAGTAGTACTTTAAGCAGAAGATAGTACGAGGGGTGCTCAATATGTATCGGGAATAAGTAACGAAAACAAAACTTAAGGTGTAAAAACTTCCTTACTGTTTTTCAAAATATTCTCTACGATGATTGATACACTTTTGCATACATAGAAACCAATTTTCATAGCTTTTTTTCCATTCCAATTGAATATCTGCAAAATATGGGTATTGAACGCATCAACCGCCTCTTCTGGTTGTCCACACAGTTTGTTCTGCACGTGTGGGAACAAAAAAATCATTAGCTACCAAATCAGGACTATTCGGCAGATGACTCATTTATATAATGTTTTGAGTACTCAAATAGTCACTTTTTGAGACGATGTGTGAGAGCTCATATTGTCATGATGGAGAATGATTCGGAGTCATTGGTTTATTTTTCTTATTTCTCCGAAAAATTGTGACAAACAAATGATTGTATACCAAGCAAGATTAACTGTTCTACGATCCTCTAAAGCAACAGTCGTGACATGTCAATTTTTTCAGAAAAGAGGCAACCATTTCTTTCCAAGTGCTTCAGGCGCGGATAACTTTTGTTGGATTTCGTTCATCTTGGAAAACCTATACAGTCGACTGCTGTTTACTTTCGGGTTTATGCGAATAAATCCGAGATTCGTCACCTGTCTAGATATTGTATACTTCATTTGAAGCACCGCAATCGTATTTTTTAGGCATTGCTTTGCACTAATCGACACGAGTTTTCTTTCCAGCTAAATGTTTATGTTATGTCGAATGTATACCTGTAATACTAATGCTTAGGAATGCCTGAATCTCACAATAAGTCACACGACAATTTTGTATTATCAATTCGCGCACAGTATAGATATTTTCTGGCACAACAGACGATTTTGGACGACCTTCTTTAAATTTATCCGCTAGCAAACTACGACCACGATCGAGTTCACTGTGCCAACGATTTACGGTGGCTTCTTCCTCAAAAGGCGAAATAAGTTGATTCAGATACTGTTGTGGAGATAGTCCATGTCGGAAATCGTAAAATATCTTCACACGAAAATGTTCCACGTGTTAATTCCATTTTTTGGCCGAGACGACATTTTCAAATTAATCAGAACAAAACAAATAATGTTCATATGGCAAAATGTCATAAGCATGTATACTGTCAAAAATGTCAAAATTTAGGTTAGAAACGTCAGATCATACCAAGCAACTCTAGTGTTGTCAGTTCCCGATCTATATCGAGCACCCCACGCACAGTCATGTTTTTGAAACGTCTTGGCGTGATTTTAGAGGAGGCTGTTATTTATTTAGTCATATACATATCCGCCTGAAGTGGCTTTTGACAAAATGTACCTTTTTTAAGTAAGAAAAGACATTTAGTTGAGTGCTTTTGATACGTAGACAGTCGTTTAATTTTATTATTATATCAGATTTTTTAAGCATATTATGGTCCACACTACTGAAACCGTATTTATTAGGCGCAAGAATATGTAGTAAGTATTTTGAATTTGACAAAAGTAAGGTGAAGCAAACTTCTGATAATTTTCCTTTTGGTCTTTTATAAAATTTTTGTGATGAGTCTCATTTCGGTTTTTGATTAAAATGTACCAAACAGAACATTTCTTTCTTTACATACAGACTAATCGTTACATGTTTGGTTTATTTATAATAATATTTCGTTACGCGGTATTGCAATAATGAGATTAATGACAAAAGCTGTGACCTCCTGCGTATAATATTGTACAGTATTTTTCTTTCGGGTTTGAACCTGCCTGTAGGTAATATGTCAACATTGGTATTAGTTGAGCTCTAATATCCGCAGGATAGATTTATTTTCTCTTCTCTAATAATTCCCTACTTATTTATTTAATATTCATCAGTGCGGTTGCATTCACTTCCTTGCGTCTCTATTATGTAGTACACAATTTTAACCGCTTCGATGCTATTTCTTTGTAGGAGAATGCCAAACTACTCCGGAAATATCTCTAAGCGTTCTTTTATTTTCAATCGTTGTTTGTTCGTTCCCACAGTAAGCCTATTACTCATGTATTAACCTACACCCTCCGTCAAAGATATATTTCCGAAAATATAATTATAACAATAATAATAGTTACACCCAAATTATAATGGCACTTGTACCAAGACGTACATTTCAGGCTACAGAATATTCTCATAACAGCGTTTAAGCTTCAAATGCAAAAATCTAGAATTTATAAAAAATGAAATTCATTTGTAGGTTAAATTTTATAATAGCATAAATAATGCATATTTCTGTAGAATTGTTCTAAAGATTTGGAGTTAGCTTTATAATAATAATTAATTGGATTAGATATTGGTAGCCAATGTGGTACCTTTAATTAATTTATTACATACATATAATACGGCTTATATACAGACGACTATAAAATAATTATTAATAAAGTCGGTTTGTGTTATTGCCGAAGTAGTTGTAGGTTCCTTAATGTTAACATATATAATAATGGCATTCACACATGTCCTTTAATAGAGTTTTATTTAAGTGTGTAAGGTGATCATAAAATTCTAATTATTTCTACACAGGCTGTCCTTATTTAGTAGAGTACTAAAAATAGAAAATATCTGAAAATTTACATATACTACTCATTGAAGATTGACTACCAAAAAATATTTTATGCGTGGTATTATATTAAGTTATACCAGAAATGGTCACTCGTTTTCTTGTTTCAAACGAAATACTTTAGAAATTTGAGCAGTTTTGAATTTTCTGTTCAATTTTATATAAACTTGTGTGAAACAACCATATGTGCATTTTGAATCGTTTCGAAATTTATTTGAATTACAATATCTAGAAATTCAATAAAAGTCATAACGCTGTCGCGTTACTTAAGTGCACATTAAGGTGTAGAAATACATTTATATAATTTGAGTTAGTTCGATGAGCTTTTAGTAATAAAAGCAACCTAAAAAATTTTTGAAGCTTGGCTGATTTACATTAAGTAACGTGACTATTTCAATACATTATTGAATTTGGACAAAGAAATACACCAAAAAGCACCTAGTGCACTTTTATGCTACCAGTAATAAAAACCGGGGACATTACTGTTGGCAATAATATTTGTATAAACACGCATGGGGCTCAAGATCCAGAGAATCAAAATTAGTACGTTCACACGAACTGATGACATTGATCTCAACCATTTTAATGCACAAAGTGTAAGAACAGAATTTTAAAAGGAACGGTAAGATGGAATATAACGATTAAGTTCGGAATGAGTAAGCTAAGTTAGAAACAAAATCTTGGTATAACGTTATTGTAAAATATTGGAAAAAGCGCTTCAATAAAAAACATCGGTCTAGAAGTTGGAATGGTTACTCTAAAATAATGAGAAAACTAGTTCAAGGTAAAACAATTGCCAGAAGTTGGGCACCGAATTTTATTGCGGGTGAAAATGGCAGTACGTTACGAATTTCGAATTGTCCAGAATGGGTCGGAACCCCGTAGCAATTTTAAGGGTGCACATATTAACTAAAGTGTCGCGAAAGTGTCTTGTGATGAAAAAATGATAAAAAATAATAAAATTATAAAATTTAAAATGGTTAAAATACCGAACTATTTTGCAATTACTACTTATCTTGAAAGGTTTTATTATCAAAAATAGGGATGCCAAAGTGTTTTATCCTATCAATTCCTTTAATATTTTCGCTACTCGAAAGACTTATTCCGGATAGGTCTACATGTATTCGGTTTTCTTTAATTCTCGTCACCTCCTTCTACCTTTCGTAAACATACCTTAAAAGCACTCCTTAACTTTTATTAAATCAAATCAATTTTTCAAAATAATGCCTCTCCCGCAAATGACTTTAGCACTAGAGTAGCTGAATATCCTTTCACGGTGAACACCTTTATATATCTTATAAATAATTCCAAATAAAAATTCATCTAAGCTTTAACTCTATTGACAACAATTTTCGAAAATATTATTGAACGCACATTAAACTTAAAAAGCAGGCCTAATCTAAATCCACTAGCCAGGTATTATTAACAAAACTCCTTAAAAAATACATTGAACAGTAAATAGCACTACCATTCTATTGTCTAGTTTCATAGGCTGCTTTATACGATATTCTAAGTCCCATTTACTTGGAAATGCCCTTATTAGCAAAACATAGAGAAACAGCGAAATACCGAATTCTGCTTTTGAGATCCTATGTTTATTAAGAATGCAGAGTTTGCACTTTTAGGTGACACTAATTCCACAATTGAACGTTCATTTACAAATTTCTTACTCCCTTAAAATGTTCAAACTTCCTTTGCGAATAATATAATGCTTAAATTTAAACCAAACTATTTCTGTCGCTGTTTCATAGTCCAATAGAATAATTCTGCAACGGAATATTAATTTCCCACTACATAGATAGATGTCATTTCATTTAAAGCGCACAGATATATAATTATACATCATAAACAAACAAAAAAGCACACATAGTACTTGCGGTTTGAATTTTCCCCATAACTTTCAATATTAAAAGTGAAGGATGCCCAGGGAAGTCAACAATATACTTGGTTTACACTTCTTCGGCATATTAGGTCATCTCATTTCATATATTTAAGCTCCAACTTCCGTTGACGAGTGAAACCAATCTATCACCCTTTCATTATTTTATAACTCTGGACGATACTAATATAAATTCCGCGTTTCGCGTGTTTGACCTTGTTGACATACGCATCCAGCAATGCCCAAATCAATTTGACATCGGTCCTGATGCCCACAGCCAACCGCTCTATCTTCTTAAACTAATTTACTCATTCCGAACTTAAACGTTTAATCCGATTTTCCTTTCGTTTTAAAATTTTAAAACCAATATTTTTAATTTAATAAAAGACCGCAGAGATACTCATAGCAGAGAGATTTTTAAAAGAATCACGGGTGCTTCGGATTTAGTATCTAAACATGCTGTGTACCATAAAACTTGTTTTCTGGAGTTTCATAACTATGTGCCTGAAGATAAGGAACGCAAAACACGTAAGCAAGTCACCTTAGTTGATACTGCTGTGAACACTATTTTCGACTTTATAGAGCAGCATGATGACTGTCAATTCACTTTGGAATAACTAAAAAATAAAGTAAGTGGTCACGTTCCGGATAATAAAATCATCCTTTCAAGATTACGGAACAAGTACGGAAATAATATAGCAATGCACTAAATAGCTACTACGTACAAAATAGCCAGATTAATTCTGGAACCCATAAACGGGCTCTGAATTTTTATAAAAATAAGTTCACAGACTCTTGTTTTCTCGTTTAGCTTAATAACTTTGGATGTTGTTACAAAAATTTTGTATTCAATAAAGACTAAATAAAGCCGAGGGTA
Organism: Platerodrilus igneus; assembly: GCA_036346225.1. Lineage (NCBI taxonomy): Eukaryota > Metazoa > Arthropoda > Insecta > Coleoptera > Lycidae > Platerodrilus > Platerodrilus igneus. Next base: position 2,342,077 of record JARFIW010000787.1, on the reverse strand, counting down.
GCGACAACCTAAGTATTATCATGATTAAACTTTGTTGCCCGCACATACCATCTCGTACCGGTGTAACAAAATGTAAACATTAATCAATTGCGTGGTTTGATGTGAACTTGGCAGGAAAAAGTCACCACTGCAGTTGGTGAGTTTTAGTTGACCACATCCGCGTCAAATTTTAGTCAGGTAATGACGTTTAGTGAATCAGGAGGTGAACAACCGCGCAGTCTAGCAATTTTCGTTTCGCTGTGTTTTAAAGTTATTTGGTGCGAATAAGCGAAAACTGTTTAAAAAATGTTATCGAGATCTCAAAAAATGATTTATATGATAAGATAACAAGAAATACACAAGGAAAACATTCCAAATATTGTAACTAAACAAATAATCGAAACATCATAACCTCACATTTAGAACCGCTATAGTTTCACGATCTTTACAAGTGGTATTATTGTTACAGGATGCAAATAGTATGCAAGGCGACAAAGATTACGAATATTCTGAAAATTCAAATGCAATTACACATCATAGACTCACGGACTGAAATAAGGAACTAGACATTAACCAAGTAAGTCTATTGTATTAAAACATTGATACACGATAGGGGTATCATTATTTCGTTATTTATAGTAGTACTACCTGAATTAAAAATTTATTGTGATATTTCAGTTAACTACAACTGTCGAACAGGATCATTGTATTGTCGAATCACATCAATTTAAGGAATCTGTTCGAAATGATGTAGCTAATGTGCAACCCCTACAAGGGGCAACCGCAGAGGCAACTGAACAAAACAATATTGTTAAGGTCATCATCATTTTGTTTTCGACCTTACTTAAGGTCGGTTTGACGCAGCTCTAACTTCTTTTCTATTCTGTGCTAATCTAAAAAGCTTTACATACCCTTCACAACCTAAATTTCTAATAATTTGACTAATATAGTTTGGTCTAGGTCTTCCTATATCCTTCTATCTTTTTCCTATCCAGCTGACTCTACATAGATATTAGCAACCTGATGGTTGTTAAAGAACTCTAACATGTTTACATGATTACCATTTATAAGGAAATGAAATATAACCTGGTTATCCGCTTCAAAAAGGAAAAGTGTTAAATTATATGTTATGGTAAGGCTTAAGCAACGAAACGCTACCAACATGCCAGACCGCTAACTAATTGTGAGTTATGTCCAGATCACATTTAGTTAACTGATTTTTATTTTTTTTTTTTTTTGTTTTCGAACTTACTTAAAGTCGGTTTGACGCAGCTCTAAATTCTTTTCTATTCTGAGCTAGTCTAAAAAGGTCTACATAGCCTTCACAACCTAAATCTCTAATAATTTGACTAATATAGCTTTGTCTAGGCCTTCCTACTCTATTTTTATTTGGTAGTCTATAATCTAAAACTTTACTAAATAGTCCCTCATGTCTTAACTGGTGCCCTATCATTCTATCTCTCCTGACCTTCAATTGTTTCCACATACAGGGTTCCTCACCTATCCTTCTATAAACTTCCTCGTTTGTTACTCTATCTGTCCAACTAATCTTTAACATTCTCCTATAACACCAAGTTTCAAAAGCTTCTATCTTTTCTTATCTACTTCTTTAATTGTCCAAGTCTCACTACCGTATAGTAGAACGCTCCATACGTACGACTTTAAGAAACTTTTCTATTATCTAAACTAATACTATTAGCTATTAGTAAATTTTTCTTTTTAAAAACATTTTTCTAGCTTGAGCTATTCTAGCTACTATATCCCTTCTACTACGTCCATCCTTTGTAATTATACTACCTAAATAGCAAAATTCATCTACCTCCTCTAACTCGGTATTACCTATTTTTAATTTTGGTTTAGAACTAGGCTGTAACTCACTTGTCATTATCTTTGTCTTTACTGAGTTAATTCTCATACTATAGTTACTCTGTAGTATCTCATCTAAAATATTTAAAACTCTCCTAACTCTTTTCTAGACTCTGCTATAATGGCTATATCATCTGCAAAACGTAACATGTCTATTTTCTGTCCCTGTACACTAATACCTATCTCTTTTCTCTCTCTAGCTAAGTTTAAAGCTTCCTCAATATAAACATTAAAATCAAGGAGACAGTATACAACCCTGTCTAACACCATTTCTAATCTTAGCTTCCTTTTCTATTTCATCAAATCTAATTACTACGCTTTGGTTTTATATAGACTGTAAATAATTTTTCTATCCCTATGAGAAATTCCTATTTTTGCAAAACCCTGAACATAACAATCCAATTAACCCTATCAAATGCTTTTCTAAATCTACAAATGCGAAATGAGTCTTTTATTTTTTGTAACCTTTTTCGATAATTACCTAATCATTAGTATCGGTTCTCTAGTCCCTCTGTCTTTACGAAAACCATATTGGTCTTCGCCTAAATAATTCTCAGTCAAAGCTTCTACTCTATTTTTAATTATTATTGTTAGTATTTTGGAAGCATGAGAAGTTAAACTAACCGTTCTAAAATTCTCACACCTATCAGCTCCTGACTTTTTTGGGATTGGGATAATAATATTTTTTTCGAAATCTATTGGAACCTCACCTGTGTCATATATTACATTTATTAGTTCATATAATCTGTCTAAAGTTTTCTGACTTGCATATTTTATTAATTCTGCGGGAATATCGTCTATCCCTGGCGCTTTATTTAATTTAAGATTCCGAACAGCTCTATCAAATTCCTCTCTTAATATTGAGAACCCTATTTCTACATCCTCTTCTTGGTCGTCTCTAACTCATCCATATCGTCTCCCTTATATAAATCTTCTAAATATCTTTTCCATCTATCTGCTACCTCAACTTTATTTATTAGAAGCTCATTATTCTCGTCTCTAATACCATTACATTTTTCCTATCTTCCCAAAAACTTTTTAACTGCCCTGTAAGCCCTGTCTGTCTTACCTACTCTCAAATCATCTTGTATTCCTTACAATTCTCCTCCATCCATTTATTTCTAGCTTTTCTACACTCATGTACTATCTTATTTCTAACTGTATTATATTTTGCTTACTTTCACTATCCACTTCTCTGAAAGGTTTAAGCTTTCTTCTATTCTCTATTAAATCTAATATCTCCTTTGTTACCCACGGTTTTCTCGCTTCTATTTTTTCTTACCTATAGTCTGTGTTGCTGTATCATGTACAGTCAGTTTTATTTCTTTCCATCTATTTTCTACATTCCCTCCTACAGCTATCTCTTTGCTCTTATTATCTAATACTTGTTTATATTCCTCTTTTACCCTACTATCATTAAACTTACCTAGATCCCATCCTCTCTTTTAACCTTTCTCAATTTTTTGAATTTTAATTGTTAATTGTTAAGGTGAAAGTGACAATATCTTTTGTTGTTTTTTCCTCATTTCTGGTACATAATTTATTCGGCCAATCCTCAGTTTTGATTTTATTATACTAGATACCTGAATAATACTTAATTTTATGTTAAACTTATCCTCTTGTGTGAAGTCTTAGATATTCAAAATTTGAACAGAATAGTGTGTTCTTACTTTGTTTTGATTTTCTTTTAGGTTAAGAGAAATCTAAGTAAACTGGCACCTTATGATTATGAAACAGATGATGATTTCTTTGAGGATTCAGTTCAAGGTCCTTACCTTCCATTTTTCACCTGCAATCGATACATCTGCTATTACTGATTTCTCTGATTATGAAATAGAACAAAAACGCAAGCAATTAACACGTAAAAGAAAGAGTAGTACTATTGAATGGAAGGTAAACATTACCAAATCTCTAGGATCGCAATGTCTACCTTACAAAAACAAAAAGAAACACTGTCCCGCAAAGGTTCCTAACCAACTGATTGTACAAAATGTAAATTTAAATGTAGTTCAAATTTTACAGAAGAAGAAAGAATTGCAATTTGTAAAACCTATTGGGGTTTTAAAAATTACAGTAGGCAAAAAAAATTTATTTTAAAACTTGTTCAAGTAGATCAACCGAAACGTCTAAAGGTACTTGAAATGAATCAAACGGCTCGCAGTGTTTCAATCACTTATTTTTTGATAAATAACAGTGGTAAGCACAGTGCTCAATTTTTTGAAACAACCTTATGCATTTCAAACGGTCCCATTAATACAGCGATCAAAAGGTAAGTTCTGTTGGCTGCTTCTCAGGAGAAGATAAACGAGGAAATAACCACCCGGAAACATAACTTCTAAACCAGCATATTGCAAGTTTTCCGGTAATGGAATCTCCCTACGTTTGTCAATCTTCTAAGAAATTATACTTAGATAGCAACCTATCGATTGCAGACATGTACTCCTTGTATAAAAATGATTTTTGCCAAACAAATAATATTGATCCGTGAGTGAAAAACCTTATCGTCGAATATTTTGTATTAATTATAATTTTTCGTTTTTTAAGCCCAAAAAGATCTTTGTGCTACATGTGCCAATACCTTTCACTTAATTAAAAAAAACCAATGTATGAAGTTAAAGACAATGATAAAGTCAGATGCAAAAATGTGTCAACTTTTATTACTGCAAAGTGCACTGCAATTGCCGCATTCAGTGTATCTTTATTTTATTACTTAAGAAAAATTTGTGTGTACAACTTAGCCATTTATGTTGGAGATGGTGAATCCGCTCACTATTATACGTGGAACGAATTACATGGCAAAAGAGGAAGTAATGAAATAGGATCGATTTTGTATAACTTTTTAAAATCTCTTTCTACTACGGTATCAAAAATTTCACTGTTTTCTGACACCTGTAGTGGGTAAAATAGGAATAAAAACATAGCCGCTATATTGCTCTATGCTGTTCAAAACATAAGTACTTTAAAAACAGTAAAGCTTAAGTTTTTAGAATCAGACCACTCACACGTGGAATGTGATTCCATGCATTCGGCAATTGAATCGGCTAAGAAATATAAATTGGTTTTCTCAATGAAGAACTGGGCAGACATATTTAAATCTGCCCGAACACCAAAAGAACACAAACATAGAACGAAAGGGGCTTACCAGGTTCATCTTCTCAAATTCAATAACTTTTATGATTTGCATGCTCTATCCGAAGCTACTATTAAAAACAGGAACATAGATCAGAATGGTAATACAGTTTCGTGGCTTAAAATAAAAAGTATGAAATGTGAAAAAGAACACGCTGCAACTTTATTTTATAGATGTGACCATACATCAGACAATAAAAGGATTTAGGTCGCTGGGAAGGGCTACTCCCGTAAAGCTAAAACCTGTTTATCAAAATTTAATTCCTATATTACAACAGAAAAAGAAAGACTTACTTAAACTAGTAAATGCTGGACATATACCAGAAGAAGTAGTTATGTGGTATACTAATTTACCCACTAAGAAAATGCTTACTAAAGATCGCTTACCAGAAACCAAACTATGACGAGGAAAGTGAAGAAAATGATGATGAGTGATTTGATTAATGAATTAAAATAAATGTTAGTGTATGTTATTTTTATCAATGTAGCTTAGTAAACATTAAACAATAATAAAAATGTTTGACTTTAAACGTAATTTTCATTATTTTTAGTTCATGGGTGTTTCTTTACGGCTGGTAAAAATCATTAGGTAATTTTTTTAACACATGCTATGTATTATAGTATAAAAAAGTTAAATACGCATGTGAAAGGTAGAATATTTTTCATATTTACATTTGATTTTGCAATTAATTGCTTTCTAACTGGATTTATCTCTCAAAAATCTAATTAATTCTTGATTGACTCGTTTGTTTGAAATAACACTTGGTGACTTTTTCCTGTCAGCCGACGATATGTAGGTAGTTTTTAAAATGGATTACTTAATGTAATAGAATATGATAGTCCTCATTTAAAACGGGACATTTGCTAAATTTTTAAGTACAACTTAAAATTCGGTTTCTGTTTTCTTTCTTTGAAATATTTTCAGCATCTTAAAATCTTAGTAACAGAATTTCATAGAATTTATGCAGCACATATTCGGGTCCTGGCTCCTGAAATTTATATGACTGAGTCCAAGTGTATAAACTGTGAAAGAACCATGAATCACGGAAAGTTCATAAGGTGCCCTACAAATTTGTGTGTAATTTAACGAAGAATATCAGAAGTGTAAAAGTACACCTTAAGGGGGAGAAGGGCATCTATTTAAAATAATTTTAAAACATTTTAATTAGGTGAAACAGATTTCATTAGCCCAGTGTGCAAATTAGATACTTAACAATACTGTTCTAAACCAAAACCGAAATAGTTATAGTTTGACTTTAATAACGGTAATGCGGTTTTTTATCATATCAATTGTTGTTGCAAGTTCTGCTTCCGCCGCACTCAAATATTTTTCAACCGGTAGAATTATTTTATGCATGTTATATCACAATAAAGTGGAATTGTTACCGATTAGTAAAGAACGCCTTTTGACGAACTGCACCAATAAAATTAGTCTACGTTTTCTTGTGAAGTAGCCAGCAAACATTCGGTTGATGAATTAATGATTATCAAAATGCACACTTGTTTAAAATTATAATTATCTATTATTAAAACGATCATCATGTTATAAAACAAAACTGTTCGTAGTAAATTCTTCAAAACGCGCTTCAGAGTCATAAATGCTGTAACTAATAAGTACTAAAAATGACGCCCCATCATAAAGGTATGCAAGTTATTCAGTTCATGCCGTTTGGATGTTCATTTTAGAAAGACAGGCTACGCTAATTTTTATGTGGGACATGATAATCAATACATAGTCTTGCAAGAGTTGTATGAATGCAGTTATAAGCAAGGAGAAGTGGACTATACACCGAAGCTTTTTCGACAAATTTATACATATTCAGGTTTGAATTTGCAGACGTCATTAAGATCAATTCTGAAATCCTAGACTGCTATTAAAATTCTTACTTGTATACTGTAACTCATTAATAAAAATGCACTTGAACCTCGTGAGTAACCCCCTAGAGCAGAGCGTTAAAACATTGATGTATATTTCAAACTCGGGATTACGAATTTGTTATTTTAAATATGAAGGAAATTGTTTATGAAGATTTTAAAATAAGCAGTAATTTAAAGGAGTGTTGAGAACTTTACGGTTATTTACCTTAGCCAGCTTTTGAATGTATTCAAAGATTGAAAATAAACGGTGCCACTAAAGGGTCGTAAGTGTTTCCACTTAGACTTATTTGGGGTTAATCATACTACACTCGCACATATTAATCTTGAGTGAAAGCTTTAAACGAATTTACCATCGAAACTGGTGCTGCATAATTTAATGAATTTATCAACGACTATCACAGCTGCACCACTTTTATTGACTTGGGAAAATTTTGAGACGATGAAGAAATAACGTTGAATAGAATTGATAGAAAAGTACGCTTGAGCAAAGGAAAATTTAAGTACCAAGTGATAGTATAGATTCAATTTAGTCACTAAAAGATTTCTGAATTGCGACGTATTGACAGTAGTACGTTCTATCAAATTTTAACCAACGCCTCAAAAGCATGTTATCTACTGAAGCAAGTGTAGGTCAGTGCATATTATAATACGAGGGTATTCTGAAAAATGATACACACATGCTTGTAGAACACGAACAAAAACAAATAGCGAGATCAGGCAAAAACTAAGCATAAGTACAGTTCTTAAGGTTCAAAAGCATATATTTATTTTCAACATAGTCACTTTTAAGTCCAACAAATTTTTCCCAACGCGTACAAATTTTTTCATCTTGTCACTAAGAAATTTTTCTGACTTCCCTCGAATCTAGGACCCGATAGCTGATTTTACATCAAAGTCCAAACGTAGTGCTTACCCCTGAGGTCTCTCTTTAGTAGACGAAAAAATAAGAATCCCAAGGTGCGAGATCGAGAAAGTAAGGAGAGTGTGGAATCGGTTCAAACTTCAGGTTTCGCAATGCCTCTTTGGTTGCGCGCGAAATGTGCGGACAAGGGTTATCAGGTTGCAAGATTACTAGCGCCAGACTGCTTTTAAACCGACAAACTCGACGTCGGAGATGTTTTAGAATGTTTTGAAATCAAATCGTCGACGAGTTGGTGATGTTCATCGTCTGTAGCAGTGATCGGACGTCCGCTGCATGTTTCATCAATAATTATGGCTTTTGCAGGCTCGCAACCACAAAATTTTAATACCCATCGATTTACAGCAGATCTATTAACAACATCGTCACCATAAACAGGCTTCAAACGGCGATGAATCACAGTAGGAGTTACACTTTTAACAGTTAAAAATTCGATAACGGCGCGGTGTTCAACTCGCGTTTACATACCACTAGAATATGTCTTCATACATTCGCTATTCGAAACGAACGAACGCATTCAAAGTGTGGATTGTGGTTTCCGAATGCACCATGCATGCTTCTGAAGGTTATGTTGTTCGTATTCTGCAAATGCGTGTGCATCACTTTTCAAACTAACTTTCTAAAACGAAAAAATTTTCGTAATTAATGCTTTAATTGAAGTTACGTAATACGATGCCTGTATCAAAACAGCAAAAGATTCGAAACATGTTTCATTTGTATTCATTCACCTGTATTGATGCATTTTTATTTAACTAAATTGTATTTCTAAAGGATTTCGGTTTCTACTTCACGTTTAAAGCACTTTTAGATCATTTAAAAGTATGTATTTGAGCAATCTATATAATAGGTATGAATTGTATTGTCTATCCGCATAATGACTAATGCTAGACATATTACTAGCACAGATAGGGAATCAAAAAAAGGATTTTCATCGGTTGTCCGGGTGCTTAATTATACACCACCTTTAAATCTATTTCGGTTAAGGAATATGGTCCGAAATTGATTGAAATAATCCAACATGGCGCAATATGGCCCGATCTGACCCGATATGGCCCAACATGGCCCAATATGGATCCATATGACCCGGCAAGTAGCGGTACGAGTTTAAGCCGCTAAAGTATTGTAACCCCATTGATTTTATTTCTCGATTTATAGAAAACATTTCAGACTATTTCAATTAATAAAGTTTGTAGGGTTTCTAACAAATAACCAGAAATTTTAAAAATATGCGGAATTAAGACGAAATCCCATAAGAACACTATCAAAAAAAAGGTCCAGGTTTTCCGATTTGTAAAAGACTAAACTTGTATCAAGTGCAGTATGTCTACTGAAACAAAGTACATGATTAACCGACCGATTAAAATTACTGGTTGCATCCAATCAAGATAGAAATATAATAAAGAGCTGATGGAAGAGAATATAATAGAAAAGGTGTCTCAACAATCATTCGGTCTCAAAATGATTATCGATCATTTCGGACGTCTAGAGCTTAACGATAAAAATACGTCGAGTTTCTTCAGATCAAGGATTTTTATAAATAGTCGATGGAGACGGCTATAATATCCCACACAGAAGACTAGTGAATGCAGTAAATTTCTGAATTTGACTCTGATCTGGTTACGCAGGGGGGATCAATAATTTTTAAACATGGAAAAGGAACAATAAGTTTTCGAAATAAACGAATAGTGGATGTGATGTAACTTCAAGAGGATAGCAGTTGTGTTAATAAGAAATTTACAGTTAATCCAGTAAATCATATTTTCTCTGACTGAATAAAAATTACCGATACATCGAACTTAATGCTTAAATTTTCAATGCCAACTATGAGTGTATATAACCATGATTGTACAACCATAAAGGACGCAGATGTAGTAACTAAAAATTACGATGAAGAAGAAATTGATAAACTTATATCTGATTTGAAAACTTTATAGATTTATCGGCCGTTTGTAGTTCTAATGAGCGGGATATCTCCGTACCTCTGTCATGGATTTATAATGCAGAAGCAGACAGGTATTATAGATCAAAAGTCGAACTTACACCGAGGGTACAACAAGAAAATATGCACACATTAGTTTAACATCAGTATTAAGTAATAATACGTAAAGAAATCATCATAGAAGAACTATTCAAACAAGCGGTCAAGAACTTTTGAGATACCTCACCTTCAGCATCGGAACCATGGCCTAGGAAACAGAGGGGTGAGGTGCTTATCTGCGATGTCTGCAACCCCTCATTTACCCCTTGAGATAGTTTGAAGCGTTACTGTGAAATCGTACACGGATTGGAACCAGCGACGTCGGCAGACGTTAAGCCCGCAAGATCGGATGACGCGGAATCCTCCAATTCTCTAATAATTTTTTGTCTTTGCTATGTTATTATTTTTGGAGGTAAGAGGATGGTGGAAGACTCAGGGGTTGGAGGATGATGGATATTAAAGGATGGTGGAGGACGGTGATAAAGAATGAGGGAAGTTGGAGGATGATGGAGAACTGAGGAAGTGAAGGACGATGGAATGTGGAGGAAGATGGAAGATGATGGAGGACGGAGAAGGTTGTAGGAACAATAAATTTTTGAAATATTTTCAGGACACAACAATTTATTGACAACTATATAAAATGCTGCATTTTGCTTTATTATGATTGAAAACAATATACGCATCATACTTACTTTAAATTTTTTATAACCAAAACGATTTTTTTTGCAAGTGGTGGACTACTTTTTATATATATAAAATTAAAGGTTGATAATTTTCCTTTGAAGATTGTCTGACGAACTACTACTAACAAATAACGTCTTAATTAGGTGTGAATGAAATCAAGGAATTTGTGTGGGCAACAATACATGTTGAATAGAAAATAAGACATAAAAGTTTTCTAACGGAAGTTACAAACGGCATTTGAAAGAACTATTATCCCCGAAGTTTGAGGGCAAAAAAGGATTTTGCAAACTTCAATAAATTTTTATAGTAGTAACCATGTAAAATGCTGCATTGAGAACTAGACTCTGATGTTTGCATGCAGTATGATTTAATAAAGAGAAAACTGATGTAATGATGGAGGATGTAGGGGTTTGAGGATGATGGAGGACTGAGTATGGTGGAAGACGATGGAGGACGATACACTTTAAAGGATGATTAAGGTAGTAGATAGGAGGATGACGTAGGGGATCCTAAATATATTTGATTTAGAACTTAATTACACTCTATTCTTATATTTGGGGGTATTTCATTTGCTTACCAGAGATCATAAGTTTCAGCTGTTGATTTCTTTTAATAATAGTACACTAGATCTAGTAAAACTTATATACCACCATTGAGCTGCGCATGTGCGACAACCAGTAGTATATATAACTAGAGAGAAAATCCTCATACGCAAGTGTACTAAATATCGTCGACTCGGTAAGAAATTCAAGTTAAAAGTGAAGAACTTTTTCGATGTCGACGCCATTAATGGTAGAGTGGAACAATTTGATTTTGACAGACTAATAGGTTAGACTACTTACACCCTAGGTGATTATAAACAATAAACTTATAACTATATACTGTAAGTTGGGTTTGATATATACGGCGGTCTGTGGCCAGCCATACAAATTAATTGCAATAAGAATGTGTCAAAATTATGTTATAAAACTGAACTACTCTGAATAAAGAAAGTTTGCAAATTTTCAATTGTAATTTAGAATCAAAAAATTTGTCCAAAAAGCAAAAAAAAGACGTGATATTGAATGGTTTATCTGGTGAAAGTGTTTTAGAATTACAACTAAATCGTGAATTCAAATTGAAAGTGGCACGCGATTCATCTAATAGAAGTGTATTGGTGGTAAATCAATTACAAGAAAAAAATTCCTATAATATGGAAATTGAGAAAAATAGAAATGTTGTTGTTCTCAATGAGTATCAGTGCTTCAAGTTATTAAACATGCGCCGATCGGTCTGCTTCTGGCCGGAATAATTACATTGAATTGTAAGCGAGGCGTTTGTATACAAAAAATGATTGATAGGTTCCGGCGTACCTCATCTTTCAGATGGTTTCGATTGACAAGTGCATGAGTTTTGCATTTAAGAGTTATTTAGATTACAATTACATTTGGGATGTTATTTGCAGAATCTATGGAATAGTCTAGAAGATTTGGATATGCGCATAAGTTGCCGTCGTTGATATTGGAGTTCGGTACTGATTGAACCTTTAATTACAATAAGTTCTAGTTTACAGCACTGAAGGATGTCATATAAATTACTGATTATATAAATTATTGTAGTGATAATATAAATTTAAAATTAGAGCTTGTATAGCTAATTATAGTGCTACGATATTAAGTTAATTAAGAATATAGCGTTGCAATTTGAAAAGCTAGTAACTGTACTGTTAGCGATTAGCTGAAAATAAAGCGTTTTTAGCAAATTCCATTGTAACCACGAGTTGTTGAAAAGGCTTGTGTAATCAGTTTGAAAATAAAGAACTGTTTTTATTGCAAATGAAGTATTCGTTGCAATATGTTGTAATATGGAAGTGATACATTTTATAAGTAATGTGCAGTTGAAAATACTGCAGTTGAACAAAAAGTTACAATTTTGTTAGAACGCGAGTATGTTGCCAGCAAATATTTGTTTAATGGTAGCAGCAACGCAAACTACTTAACCATTCTAGAAATAATTATATGTATCCCAATGAATATAAAAAAGATGTAGGTGGTGTAACATATTTCATGCAGTTATATAGAGAATTGGCTATTCCCATTCACCTCGTTACGGATATCACAGCGGATACTAGTGCACTAAAGGAACGAGCATTTTTCCGTTCCAAATATACCAAACCAATGCAGCATAACTTATAAAACTGCATTATTTTATAAAATTTGTAATCGTTTGTTCAATAAGAGTGATGAGAGAAGGAGAAATTTGGAAGATAATGGAGGCTGGAGGACGTTGGAGGGAGATGGAAGACAGCGGAAGTTGGAGGATAATGAAAGACGAGGAGGTTGGAGGATGCTAGAGGCTGTTGGGGATAGGAGGACGGAGGAGGTTGGAGAATGGGAAAGGTTGGTGGATGACGAAGGAAAAGGGACTGTGGGGTGATGGAGGACATAGAGAGTTGGAGGACGATGGAGGACAGGGATGATGGATGATGAAGGAGGACGGAGGAGGTTGTAGGATTATGAAGTACGTATGGGGTCGAAGGATGGTGGAGAACGAAGGAGAATATAGGTAGTGTTTGGAATTCCAAGAAGGATCATATATAGTCTACTTTCTCATTAACAACGATGTTTGGTATTAATAAATAGAATTTTAAGGAAATAAATACAATTGGAAAATGCAGTAAGTTTTATTTGATGCAGTTTATTAAACAAATCGTGAGGCTTAGAAATTTGCTAAAGAAAATGCCTTGATTGTAAATAATTTCTCTGGTATGAGGTAATATGCCTCTTTTTTATGTATTTGTTCTGCCGTGACCTCTTCTCTAGCTTCGTTCTGCTCCTCCTCTGGTATTCTTTTGTAGTATAATCTGTCTAACTTCAGTATTCAATTTTTCATGCGTTCAGATATTTTTTACTACAACCTTAAATTTGATCAAAGTTCTTTCTGATCCTTCATTACGCAGATCTTGCAACTCCGTTAATTAACCTATAAGTATACAACATCAATATGCCAATTCTTGCACATCGAGCTTAAATCGTTTTGTTTACGATATCAATGATACTTAAAATTTAGAGTTGAACAGATGATATCATCAAGTATTGCAGTGTCTGTTAATAACTTTTCTGATCGTCGAAATTATGTCGGCATTCAACCGTCAGATTGTGTCCCCGAAGGAAGAGAAAATTCAGAACATTGCAAATATATAAATTTCACTGTAGAAAACGCCAGGGCTCTGGGACAGCTTGAAATCGCTCATTTTCTATAGAAATTAGCAAATGACATAGACATACAGAATTGACAGCCAAGTTGTTTTTTCTACTATTTCCATCTGTTCCTCTTATACCTTTTTCATATTACTGCCTTTGTTCAATCCTTGACGCGAGAATCAAATTGCGGTATTTTAGGAGGCAGGGGACAATTTCAGGAGCTAAAAGATAGCTTCACTTATTTTTTACACAAACCATAAAGACCAACATAGTTCCTGAGTCACGGTTGACGTATTGAACTAAAGACGGCCTTGCTTGACACCAGCAGTAAGAAATATTTTGATCTTTTACGTTCTTTAGGCACGTCTTTTACAGTATTTGTGTTCGCACTAATCTATAAATTCGTTCTATGTTTCTGACACCATACAATGGTATTGCAATTGCGTAGCCGTCTCTATAAATTGTCGTAAATTTCTTAAGTGCTGATTAAGGTGGGTCGTTTTAGCCAACACCTCAAGCAAACCAATAAAATTGCCGTTTAGTAGGTTAACGACCTTGTTGTCAGTCACTCGAAAAATTCCAGACGATACTGTGCAACTTCAAGTTCACACATTAGGTGTCCTCTCCTCCCCCAATTCAAAATAAACTATTCTTAAGTTATTGGTAAAACATCTTTAGTTTTATCTTATCATTTACCAGTTTAAGTAAACTCTATGGTGAGGCTTACATTTTTCCTGCTTTGGAACTTTCTCAAGCAAGTTCTAGCTTTACAGGCGCTGACCAACCCTCTGGTAAAACCAAAGACAATCCTTTAGGTGGATTGAGTTAAAAATTCTACACGACAGGCAGTGAAATGCTTTCTTTCTATGGCATTTTCTAAATAATACTTGAGAAACTTTTACAAGATTTCTTAATATCCACATCGAATTTGAAATTAAAGAATTCGATATCGTATTGTCTCGAATAGCTTAGCTACTAATCAATTAAGCTATCATTGAAGGAAAAGAAATATAGATAATAGTGGGAAACTAAAATACTTCGGTTTTTCTAACACAAGAGATAGTAGATCAGATGACTCAAATTCTACTGTTGTCTAAGACGGGAACACAGTGCATGAATGACGGGGGAAGCTTCTCACCAAGTCTGAGACGTAAAAGAAGAATAACTGGCCACTGTGATTTGAGCAGACACTATGGTGCAACCAATTCTGCAGTCTGAAAATGTTAGATGGAGATGGATGAACCGTTTCAAAAGTGAAAGTCTGATCTAGAACCAAATCTGCGAAGCCTGTTGTTTGATTTGACACATGTATTTACTTCGTTAAGTTGTGTCTATAACTCATGCGAGTGAATCCATTCCCATTCAGAATTTATATGAAGCAATATAACGTGAGCTAATACCTAGAAAGCGCTGTTTACATTTTTAAATCAATGTGGCAGCGAGAAATTTCCACCAACACAGAAAGGATTGTATTCAAATTGCCTGTATTTATTTTTATTGAAGGGCAGTATTTGAGAGTTCTGCATATTTTTTCAAAAAACGCAGGGATTGCGACAACTAAAAACCTGAAACAATTTGGGCAACAACATACATGATTGTTTTGACCGGAAATTGCTTTCTTTTCACTCTTTTAAATTTACTCAATAAATGTTTAAACACCGTGAATAAAACGTTATATTGTATCTGCAATGGCTAGGATCGAATGATATTATTAAAAAAATCGCAAGTTAATGGCTAATTCTTAATTTTTGTCAAACGGAAAAAACTTTTTATGTTAATTAGCCAAACCCCTGCCTCAACTATCCTACTGCACACAAATAAATAACGTTAAAGTTCTGCAAGCTTCAATGTCCAGTTTTACCTCTATCTCAGTATTAACGAATTGAATAATCTGCGTGAATTTTGCGCTTCTAATAGGGCTTGACGGTTTAGTAGTTTTTATTCCAATAAACACTAAAATAATTACAGGCAAAATTTCTTGACTCATTCAACTCTATTAAATTTTTAAAAATTAACTCATTTGTTGTTTAGTTTTGTTCCCTCTTTGTTCTGTAAATTAAAAACCTGTAAGTTATTAGGTTAGCTTAACTCAGTTTCAAAGTAAAATTAATTTGTCTTGTTGTTGTCATGGCAATTTCATTATATTTCCTATTGAAGGTGTAATTAAAATTCTGAGTTTAATAATACGACGACCTTCTATGTTATAGAATTACACAAAAATTTAGATAGATAAAACTTTCCTGTAGGTTGTTCGAAAAATCACAGGGGATGTACGATAGATAAGCTTAACGTGTAGTAGCAATTTTCTACAAATTGATATTGATAATCAATCAATGCCAAATTTAGTATAAAGAAAATTTGCACCCTTTCTAACAGCACTTAAGAGATATGCCAATATCTGACATTTGAAGTAGATTGATGAAAATCAAAATAAAGCTTCTTGTACTTTCATGGAACGTACAGAACGAAATGATTGGGCTTTGTAACGTCTATGTTTTTGTAACTGTAGCTTTCACGACGGTTCATATTTTGTGATTGAAGCAAACCGAAGCAAGTGAAATTGTAATTGAACGAAAGATGAAATGCTATTCTCGTACAACTGAAATATGTAGCAGCTTTAATTGTTGCACCAAAACTTTAGGCTGTAATTAAGTCGCAATAATCCAGTAGATACCTTTCACTTGCCTTTCTTTAAAGGCTGTACCAGTTTCTACAATAAATTTCTATTTACGATAGTTTAATAATACAATTTTCAACTAAGGTCCTGCTTGCACACAATATTCTATTCTAATCAAACTCTGTTTGTAGTTTAAATTATCGACATGCAATATTCTATTTTTAGTTGCGTTCTGTTTAAAATATCATTGTCAGAATTAATCACCAAATGCCATTTTTATGTTTGCGAAGTATTTTATAATCAGTTATTTATATGCTATAGTTTAGCAGGGTTTTAAACACATGTCCGTGAAGTATTAAGAAACAACTGACTTTGAAAAAATTTTCCTCCCATATACGGCAATGTAGAATTGAGGGATGCTCCTCCCATAAAAAATACATGGTGATTGTCTCTGTATGGACTAAACGTGAGTAGATTGGAGCTGGACATACATAAACTTTTCTATTAACAGCAGCTTGTCTGTCTTACAAGCCCAGAGTACAATTTTTATTAAATATTTGAAATTTTCAGATATTTAAACAAAAGAGTTTAATTAAATTCATAAATAGCCTCCTCGTTACTTACAGTAAAAAATAAACTGCTCATTACTTATATATCTAAACGTGCACTAAATACGTTTGGTTCGTTACCCATATCTGTATACATTCTCGTATATATATGGTATACTTGCCAATATTTACTGTCTGCTGGACATCTAACAAATCATATGCCAATAGTACCAGCTTATAGTTTTGACAGGACAGATACTTAGTATTCAAATTTAACCATACACAAGTACGCTGGGTTGCCTGGAACACACACGAAGATATTATACATTTCTACCAATTCTTCGCTAAAGTATGCAAACTCTAGTACACATACAATTTATAAAGCTGCACACCAATCTAGTCGTTGTTACTCGTAACCGATTAAATATATTTTCAGTTATCATAGTTTTAAAGGCCACTCACTGCTTTACTTCAACTCTATCTTTGTCATTAGCTAGAGCACAATGGGAGTCGCAACTACTTAATTTTCAGCCGTGTCTAATTTGTAGTGGACTTGTCATTCATGATTCAAATTTTCAGCATTTAAATAATTAAAATATAAAGTTAGGTATAAGCCATTTTTAACTAAAAATCGATCAAAACTTTTTTCGATTACATTAAAAATATTTCATTAATAGCCATGAAGGAAATTGTAGGCATTATGAAGAAAAATATGTAACACAGGATACTTTAATTGTACGTAACCAGAAGTATTCTATATTGAATTAACTAATTAGTTAGGTTCATGTAAGATGATGGTGCTAGCATTTTAAAGACAGCTACGTTAATAGTTACTTACGCACCCTTTCAACCGCTTTCAGTTTTTCTTAGAAGCTAGGTTTATTTAATGTGTGCTAGCAAAATATTTTAGATCTTATAGTAGTACAATAATTTAGTATAATTCAACAAAAATTGTTTATTTAAGTTAATAATTTTTCAAACAAATTTAATATGGAAACTTTAGTCTTGTCAGAATTTCATTGATATTTTTTACACAATCCAACTACTATCTGAACATAGCAGTATTACCTGAAGCTTAAGATTTTGAAACTTCTTCGCTGCAGTTATATACACGTTACTAAACTTAGAGAAATGTATCAACTTTCCAATAGTTTAGTCAAAATAGATTGTTTATTAATCACACGCAGTTATGCACCTATCTTACCACGATTGCTTTGGTTATGTTATTTCTTGTAATAGAAACCTATGGAATCCCATCGATGCGTAATCGTACATTGTTTGCCAATCTTTAATTATCCAGCTGTATAACAAAATATATTCTGGTTTATTGAAACAACCATACTGTAGTAATACCAAATATCGTGACAGTGTAATTGATCAATATCGAAATCTACAATTCATTGAACAGCTTAAATATAGAAAACTACTATGGTTGGACAGGTTTTCATAAAGCGTTTAAGAAATAATTAATTAGTAATCAAGAACCTTGAAATAATGACTTCTTGTTTGAGAGATGTATTAATATATTGGTTTGAAACCGTGTTCGCAAACAGCAATTGATATTTACATGATCATTATTTAATAATTGCCAATTCAGTGGTCGTTTGAAACCAATCTTCTCACATTCCTCGTCTCATAAAAACATCGTTTATTCAAACATATGACGACATTATACTTACGTTGATCCTAATAATGCTAGCTGGCGTATTTCTAAATGTGGTAGCTATTAGTGGAACTCTTTTACTGTCTTTTGCTCACCCAGTGGTCACATTACATAAAAAATTTTTGTAGGAAGAAAGATATAATTTTCATTTTATCATTCGATATTGAGTGCTTGTAAATTTTGGACGTTTAATTAACCCTCAACCAAAATTTTTAATCAGATTCACTTTTGTATCATTTTTATATATATAAAATATATATATATATATATATATATAAAATATATATAAAATAAATATATATAAAATATATATAACTAGCTCCAGCCGGCCAGAAAATTAAAATTGATCAATTTTTATCCCAAGAATTGTACCTACTAGCATGATTGTGATTGTTATCCAAGCATCTAATATTACGCTACGCAAAAGTCTGCGTTAATTAAATCACACTACATACAACCAGTGAATGTTAGCCATGTTAACACCAGCTACACTTTCATTACACTCGGGTAGTTTATATCCCGGTTTGAACACTACACGGTATGTTATTTTTATTTCGGAAGTACGCTATTACTCCATTATTACACGCAAGTGATTGGCATTCTGATGACATATAGTCATTCTATTTTTTACATGGCCAGTAATTGCTTTCTGAATCCAACTTTCTCTCTTACACCTAGGAACCCAGAGCATAACTTCACCTACGCCATCAGCCAGCTAGAACTTGCCAGAGGAATCACGTCACAACACAATGAGTCGTTAAAACACCAGCTCCGCCAAAATAAACGACACAACAACCGTGTAAAAATGACAGTATTGACGGAAACAAAAACAGTCCATATAGAAGAAATTGCCCACTCACTATGTCACGTCCGCTTTGTACATGTTATTTAGCCTGTCGAAAATATCGTCATATATACTAGACGTGTCCAAAACAAGTTTTGCCATACTAGACTAGTCCAAAATAAGTTTTATCATACAGTCATGTCTAAAATATTCCGTGACTTTGCACTAGTAGAAATATAGTTATTTATAATACGAGGGAAAAAAGTTCTAGATTTTAGCTCGAGGTGTGTTTGTCTCCCGACGCGAAACGGAGAGAGACAACAACACCGAGAGTTAAAATCTTACATTTTACCGGTGTATAATACACTGTTTTTTCTGTGACGGGCAAAACGGTGATTTAATATTGAAAAAATATTACAATATATTAAAGTCAAAAAAGCAATCAATGTCAAATTTGAAGTTTCAAATAAGTAGGCTGTTGTACATATAGAGACAGTTAGATTTACGCTGCTAAGGAAACCTTTAAGGTAATCAAATATCTGTCAATTTAATTCTGTGGTGTCAAAAATTACTTACTTATGTTGCTTATATTGGTTGTTTTGAATATTCAGAATCAGAAATGGACAGTTTTGCGCTTCACGTCCACACAGGTGTTGCGGTACGCGACAAAGTTATGATACGGTGTTGTGTTACACCCGAATGCTACAAGTGTGGACCCGACTTTAAATTAAATATCTTCGCATTCTTACTTATTTGCACATACCCGGGAAAAAAGTACTAATTTTTTTCCCGGGGAAGAAATAAATTCATAAAAATAGTTATTTATTATACAAGGGAAAAAAGTACTAGATTTTAGCTCGAGGTGTGTGTTTGTCTCCCGACGCGAAGCGAGAGACAAAACACTGAGAGCTAAAATCTACATTTTACCCGCGTATAATACACTATTTTTTCTGTGACTGGCAAAACAATGATTTAATATTTAAAAAATATTACCAATTATATTAAAGTCAAAAATCAATCTATGTCAAATTTGAAGTTTCAAACAGGTAGGCTGATGTACTTATAGGGACAGTTAGATCTGCGTTGCTAAGGAAACCTTTAAAGTAATCAAATATCTGTCAATTTAATTTTGCGAGTGGTTACAAAAATTGCGAACTTAAGTTGTTTATATCGATTGTTTTGAATATTCAAAATTCAAAATGGACAGTACTGATTCAGAAGTTTCTCTTACTCCACCGGAATTGGTAGAGGCAGCGAAAGTAGCATCAATAAAATTATTGCCAGCTAAATCACGAAAAATTTACGAAACTGCGTATTCAAGATTCATGGAATGGAAGGCGAAAAAGACATGTAGTTCTTACTCGGAGACGGTGTTATTGGTTTATTTTTCGGAACTAGCGCAACAACAAAAGCCATCAACAGTGTGGTCGAATTATTCAATGATAAAAAGTATGTTACAAGTCAATAATAACGTAGACATTTCAAAATATTGCAAACTAATTACGTTTCTGAAACAAAATGGGAAAGGCTACATGCCCAAAAATCTGCAATATTTACGAGTACACATATTAGTGATTTTTAAATAATGCTCCTGATGAAGTTTATTTATTGGTCAAGGTTGTTGTTGTATTTGGGATTGCAGGAGCCTGTCGAATATGTGAAATTAGCCAGGTAACATTAGATGATATTGAAGACGTGGGAACGTCATTAATTGTGAAACTTAAGCAAACAAAGAATGATGTAAATAGGAGATTTATAGTTACTGAAGAATATATTAAATTTTACAGAATGTACATGGCACTTCGTCCAGCAGCAGCAAAGGATCGCCGCCTGTTTTATGCATATCGCAATGGGAAATGCGTCAATCAAGTTGTGGGTAGAAATCAGTTTTATAAGGTACCTGAAATAGTAGCCAATTTTCTTCGACTTAAAAATGCTAAGTCATATACAGGTCATGCATTTCGAAGATCGTCTGCTACACTTTTAGTTGAATCTGGGGGAGACTTGATGACACTAAAGAAACATGGTGGTTGGAAGTCATCAATGGTCGCTGAAGGGTATGTTGATGAATCGATAGTGCACAAGACAGAAATAGCTAAGAAACTGTTTAGTTTGTGTGGCAGTGCATCAGCTGAAACAGAATCCAATTTGCGAACAAGTACATCAACGGCAGTTGTGTCAGTGGCACAAAATATTATTTCAAATCAAGAAAATTCCACTGTAGCAGACATTCCTAATTGTTCAAAAACATGTCTTTCAGGCAATGTACATTTAATAACTGTACTTTTAACATTAAGGAAACGTAACTTATACATAATAAAATATTCTAAAATTAAATATCTTCGTGTTCTTACTTATTTGCACTTACCAGGGAAAAAGTACTCATTTTTTTCCCGGGGAAAAAGTAATTTTATATAAAGTGACATTTTGTTACCTGTCAAGAAATATTAAATGTCACATTTTTTTCCCGTCGCAGAAAAAATGACATTTTGTTACCTGTCAAGAAACATTAAATTTCAAATTTTTTTCCCGTCACAGAAAAAAATATTTTTAACATTGACATTGCGTGATTATGAGAAACTAAAAACCTTTATCCACCAGCTATGATAAAATTTCTTCCAGCTGTTTTGATACATCATTTTCTTACCAATGCTTTAATTACACCATTGTCACGTATGTGGCGTACGTTAATTAGTGAACCTTTTAGATGTAAGGAATAGTCACAAACTGTAGGCTTTTTCTCGTTTGGAAAATTTTGGCTAATATCCAAAACGGTTTTAGGTCTTAAGCCATAGATCAGAGCTTTTCTCTAGTTTGGGTGACAAATTAAGCCAAATCTAAAATAGAAGCCTAACTATTTTCATATAGATGTTTCGTTTTGCGACTTTTTATTCTATTTCATAATACAGCAAACGCAGCAAGAAAAGAAAATTAAAAACTCTTTTCTTTTACCAGATAGTTAGTTAAACTAATTTGGCCTCTTTTAGAGGACTAGTTTTAACCAATAGAAGGTCATTTCTACACTTATCCTTTTTTAGATATTTATGGGTGTGTGAACAAACTTGTAATTTTTATTACGTAAATGCTACTCACCTTTTTCTCAAATTGTAATATACATCATATTGACAAGCCCTCTTTTTTAATTTTGTCATATAGTACTCGTCAAGTTGCTCCAATGGTGCGGTTTGAAATCATAAATTTTATATGCAAAAAGCGTTTATATGTTGTTTTTATTGCAATACCAAGGTAATAGGGGCATGCGCATGCGCACTCCTTTTTGACAACTGTGTTCACACAGCGAATACGATATTTTGCTCCGGGGTTTCCAAGTTCTCTCTTAGGGTACATCTTCCTTTTATGAACCTAGGACTTGGTGGTGCCCAATTTAGTGCTCTTCAAATTTTTAGTTTCTATTTAGTGATTCATAAAGTACCGCTTTTGAGGACCCTCAACCAGCTCTCATTATCCTACTCAAGAATAAACCCCTAGCTACGTCAAAAGACTACCTTTCCTTTAACAACTAGTTTTAGGAAGGTTTCTTTTTAGAAGGCTTCTTGTCACTATACTTTTTATCAACAACAAAATCCAGGAAACTAAAACTCTACTCTCAGAACTTGCAGTTTCAACAATTTCAACGTTCAAGAAGGCATATTTACACCTTAAGAATGAGAAACGTTGATAGTTTTTAGGTAAAAATTGCCAATGATAACTGTCATTTTCTAAAGTAGGTCTCTAACCTACGAAATGTAATGATCTCTTGTGCATAGTGATCACTGGCCAGGTTCAGATACTTCAAACTGAATCCTTGGTTACATTAAACGTGAACAATTCAAATGTACAATATGAAATAGACCTTGGGAGCTGCTGCAACTATAATAAACAGAAATTTGTTTGGCAAATATTTTTCTAATATACAGTTACTGTACACATATTTTTAAAAGTATATTTATAAAAGTAAATGTTTGTCTACATACAAAGTAATTAAGCCATTTAGAGATTAATCACTTAGAAATAACAGGAATGGTATCGATTATAAAGATCATGTTGAGGCTTGCGTCGACTAGTCCGTACAAGTATCCGAAACACTTTTACTGTTACTACTACTGCTGGTTTCTCCTAAAGTGAAAACAAGTGCAAAACGATGTTCAATGCTCCATCATTCATACATACACTTTTTGAAGTGACCTATTCATTTCTGCCAATATGCACTACCTATTCTTTAAAGCGATTCAAACTACATTGCCCTTAGATTGTCATCATCGTATTGCTGATTAAATTTTCCAATATTTTTGTGATAAAAATCTTTACAGTTAGTCTATATTAACGCAATAGGATTGAGCTGGCAGTGGTATGATGGGAGTCATAACCTTATCACCATATTTTGCAGCTATCTCATCTATCTCATAGATTTTCGGCTTAACGTATTGTCTTACTAATGCTAACAATTCTCCCTTAAACATAGAAGGTTCATAAACAATATTGTGTTAGTGCAGACAATAATTAATCATTTCTTGCTTATTAGAACATGTATTTAGCACTTTTTCTAACAATTTAGAATGATACGATGCATTATCCAGTACAATTACACTATGTCTTTCCAGATTCGCAATTAAAGATTCTTAAAACTACTATGTAAACAACTCTGCATTTTTATCACTATGATTATCTGCAAGTACTGATTTTCTTGAGAATAAAAGTAAAGCGCCTGGAATAAAGACATTTTTATTCCCTAAGGTAGCACAATAAATCTAAAACATATTTACTAAGACCAATCATTGTACTATTATTAACAACTTCTTATATTTACAAACGGTAGTTAAAATTAAAAGTTCGATAATTACAACACCGGTAGCGTGGTGAAGGAGACACTATCACAGTTGGCAGCACCAATTCTTATACGGATTTAGGCGCGGTCAACTACTGATGATGTCATCAATATTACGCAATGCTACGTAAATTTCCGTAATTCAAACACAAGGAGTAAGGCATGCAAATTAAGTAAAGAATTACTTACATCAGATATCCTGCCTTCGCCCGAAGTTGCACTCGGGTAGGCCTCTAACCAAGTCCAGTCAGGGCTCCTCCCGGAGGAATTAGACATGATACGTCGACGCTACCAAATGCGTACGGAACAGCTCCGGTTAGCTAAGATGGACATGAGGTCATCCTCAGGCGTGAAGTTCGGTAGTCCTAGGTGGCGGCAAATTCTTACCTATGTAGGGTTTGGGCGGGAAGGAGGTAGAGGTAGACAACAAAGATAATTAGGCATGGAACTACATAGATAACCCTAACGATACGTTACCAGAGACAATCACGTGCACTTAACTTCACGATACCAGGTAAAAAGCCACGTTCTCGCAAGAGAAGCGGAGAACTCTCCCACCCCATTGTCTAGTATTCCTCTAACCCTCTAGGGATACGCTCACTGCGCAAGCTCAATACTCTGACGTACGGAAGTACCGCCTAGTCCATTTAAAAATTCCCGCGTCTCGCGTATTTGAAATTATGGCGGGAAACTTCCGTATATCAAAAACCTTAACATAAAAACATGTTGAAGTGCAATGGCACGTAACAATCGCGACAAAGCCACAAAAGAAAAAACTTAAAAAAAGAAAAAGTCTGTTAGCACAGTAACAGCTTAAAATCTAAATCCTAACTACCCTATATAAACCCTAACTTAAAACCTACAAAATGTTCATATAAGGCGCCACCTGGTTTTTTCGACCGATAACACGTCTACCGAAGT
This sequence comes from Platerodrilus igneus, assembly GCA_036346225.1. Taxonomy (NCBI): domain Eukaryota; kingdom Metazoa; phylum Arthropoda; class Insecta; order Coleoptera; family Lycidae; genus Platerodrilus; species Platerodrilus igneus. Next base: position 2,317,104 of record JARFIW010000787.1, on the reverse strand, counting down.
ACCAGGAAACGGAATAGGTAGCCCGATAGTCTTTGACTACACTAATTATCGACAGCACAAATTTGTCAGGGAGCATGAAACACTACTTAAACTAACACGGGTGCGACAAGTCGCCTAAACTATCTAAACCTATCTAACTAAAGCTAACATAAAAGTTGTTATGCGCAAACACACATGAGTGTTGCATCAAACTATTCTTCTTTTTGGCAAGAAGTGCCCAAATTTAAAAATGTTCATGGAGTGCGTCACTCTGCACTCTAGCAAATTTTGTTACTAGTACTTTGGTTTTCTAACGATGCACATTTAAAACTTGTCCATGACACAGTTGTGAATCAACAAATTTACCAAAAGTACCACCTACTAAATCCTTATATGCTAACCTGACAAATTACATTTCTAAATCGGGTTAGCTTTTTCACTTAAATTTTAAGAAAAAAAAATAATTCCCACGTCTGGTCATATATACCACACGTTAGGACGATAAAAAGATAAGATAAGATCTCAAATTGATGTTAAAGATAATAGATAAGGTAATGATATTAAGCTTAAGTTGTTATCCTCAAAGGTAATGAATAAGATAACGGTATTAAGCTTTAGTTATTATTTGAGATACTAGATAAGATAACGCGATATTAAGTTAAAGTGATTATAAGAGATAGTAGGTAAAGTAACACGAATTTAAACAAAAGTTATTACTAAAGATAACCGGTAAGATAACGCGAAATAACTCGAAGTTATTCCTAACGGTAGTCGGTAAGATAACGAGAAATTAAACCAAAATTATTACTAACGGTAATCGGTAAGATAACGATACTAAACTAAGGTTATTACTAAAGGTAATCAGTAAGATAACGACATTAAAACTAAGGGTATTGTCAAAGATAATAAAGAAGACAAAGATATTGGCCTAGTTATTACCCAAGACAATGATAACAACAAAAGAGTGGCTCCAGTAGAGCCGTTTAAATGGGATTAACTCGTGCCCTCTAAAAAGAGAAACCTGTGAAGCAGATCCGTTTGCAATAAACGGCACGAGAGACCGGCAAAGACATTTGGGTGCATCCCTGCACCCGGCGATAATCGATATCGGTGATACTATCACCCGATATCCACACGGTATACAAGATATATATACTCAATCACTCACACATTCACACACTCATACATACCTTCACTGCCAGAGCCCATGCACTGACAGCGGCACCGCATGACCCCACGAAAGATTCGCAGAGACATGGTCCAGGTGTCTGTGGAAACCTCCCGCGCAACCACACGGTGACTAACAGAAATGAAAAGGCAGTAGAAATAGGAAAGGTAAAAAAGAAGGAGGTTGGTTTTTTGGAGTGCATAAGAGGCACCTCCAGGTAGAAGAAGGTAGAGGGAGGGCTCGCATTGGGCAAAAGCGACAGAGGGAAAGGTGGATAGCAAAGCGCTACTCAACCAGCCAATGTGACTAGTAGCTCGGAATGAGGGAACATCATTCCTATGTGCCAGACGGGTGTTCCGGGACAAGAACAGGTCCACCGAAAGAAGAATAAAGCATAGCGGAGATAGCGGGTTAAGAAAAAAGTATAGTTTTTGGACAAGCGTCCAAGAGAAGGTAGAGAGTTGTCCCTATTAAACACAGCGCAGTCTGAAGGACCACCTGCGATATTAATCCGACAAGATAAGGTATACACATTTTTAAAATTCACTAGACTCCTAAGAGAACTAGTACGATCATATTCCTAACGAGTGCTTCGACTACGATAAGAAAATCAGACAAAGGTAGACACAACAACTTACAAGTATCATTACAGATACAGACACACAAAAACAAACTGTTTTAAGGTAGTTTTTTTTTTAAAACGGTAGCACACTAAACACACAAAAATGCCCAATAATAAGCAGTTAAATACAGATACACTGTCCCAATATGCTAAAACAACCGAGAGTTTAATAAGATAACAATAAGAAGCAATAGCATCTCACCACAAAGTTCAATAAAAAACAACGAAAAAAATGTTTATAAGTTATGTCGATTTAGTAGTAAAAGAAAGAAATAATGATGTAGTATAATGTAGGCGACTGCAATAATTTAGAAGAAAAACACATGGAATAGGTAGTCCTAGTCTTTGCAACTGCGAATATGAACTATTTCTTACAATGGCATAGGTTATGACTCCTATGTTGGCCCAAAGAAAAAAATCATCTACTCAACATCAGCTAAAACCAATCATAAAAATTCAATGAGTTATTTCAACCAAAGTTACGACAATTACCACACAATTAAACCATATAAGAGAAATACTAAAAACCAAATAATATGTAGTAGGAAAAGTTCAAGGGTTAATCAAATGAAACGACAGAGTTATATTGGGGGGTGTAGAGGATGAAGTGACACACAACCAACGGTATAGTCAAGGGAAAGTCAACCAAAAGAAAAAGCTAGCTAATTTAAGGGGAGTAAAGTTAAACGTGTAAGAGGTTATATACTATATAAGAGAAGGAATAAGTAATTGAGGTTACTAATTGATGGTGAAAACAGAAAATATTAGGTAAATCGTGAGGAGAATGGAACATGAAAAACTTAAGTAGCATTTGGGTCAGCAGAGAATGGCTTAAGGTCTTTAATATGCCACCTGCCTTGGCGTTTTCCTTCAGCATCCTGAAGTTCGTAGATAAGGGGACTAATGACACGAGTGACCTTACAAAGAATGAATTTAGGGGCTAATTTTGAAGAAAATTTCTTGGATGCATCCGATAAGACATAATTCTTGTTCCAAACTTGTTCGCCCAAGGCGAAAGAAATATTTCGTTTACGTAGATTATAATGGTCCTTGCTCTTTTCGTAAGCTTTTAACAAATTTTTCCTAACGTCGTTAAAGATAGAAGGTAATGACTGTTGGTCCTTGTCCCAACGTACTTTATCGTCAAATTCAATTACGTTAGTATCGTCAGGCACTAAACCATAGTAACTCCCATCGATTGGGGTATATCTTCCAAAAACAAGAAAAGACGGAGTGAATTGGGTTGCTTCGTGTTTAGATGTACGCAAAGCTTGAGCAATTTCAAAGATATGTTCATCCCATGTAGTATGGTCTGAATTAATATAGGAAGAGATAGCGGTAATTAAAACTCGATTTACTATCTCGGTAGGGTTTACTTGGGGGTGATATTTTGCGTTAAACCAAATTTTTTGTACTTTATAACTTTTAACGAAATTCTGAAAATCTTTAGAGATAAATTGTGCACCATTGTCACAAAGGATAATCTGGGGGACACCAAAGATAAGAAAGACATTTTGTTCTAGAAATTTAATTATAGCTGCAGATGTAGCTTTACGTAGGGGTTGTACCATAACAAATTTAGAAAACCAATCGGTAACCACTAAAAAATATTGATTACCTCTTTTCGATCGAGGGAGAGGTCCTAATAAGTCAAGCGATATTAATTGAAAGGGATAAGATACACGCTTAAAGTTACCCATTAAACCAGGACGAGCATCTTGTGAACTCTTATGGGAACCACAAATTTTGCAGCTCTTAATGTAGCGACAAACAGATTGCTTAAGTGTGGGCCAGTAATATAGTTTAGATATTTTAGCGAGAGTTTTTGTAACACCAAGGTGTGCAGCTATGGGATCATCGTGACATAATTTGAGCACCTCACTGCGATTTGCAGTGGGCACGACCAGTTTCCATTCAGGTATATTCGATATTTTATGTGGGGACGAAGATACAAATTTATATAGTCTATTATTAGTTACACGAAAGGTAGGAAATTTGTCGGGATTATCGGAAACTTTTTTAATCATATTGAGGTACCAGGTATCCAGAATTAAATTTGGGAGGTTAAGAGAGACGACGTCACGAGATAAGGCATCAGGTACGATATTTAATTTGCCAGGCCTATGCCTAACGTCATAAGTAAATTGAGATATACGCAAGTTCCATCTTGCCAAACGACCTGCGGGCTGTTTCAAGTTATTAAGCCAAGTGAGTGCTGCACAATCAGTGATTACGGTAAAGTGTGTACCTTCGACATATCCTCTAATTTTCTCGATGCCAAAGATAACGCCCAGTAATTCTCGTTCGGTAGCAGAGTATTTTTGTTCGGCAGAAGTTAAGGCACGACTTGCATATGCGATTGGATGTTCTAAACCATTGCTTACCTGGAATAACATTGCACCTAACCCAGTAAGTGAGGCATCGGTTTGTATAAAAAACTTTTCATCGAAATTTGGAGAGATTAAGATAGATGCTAAAGTGATTAATGTTTTAATTTGTTCGAAAGCCTGTTGGGATTCTAAATTCCACTCGATAGTTTGGGATTTCTTTTTATTTTTAATTAAAGCGGTAATGGGTGCGGATATAGTTGAAAGATTGGGTAGAAAGATGCGATAATAGCTAATCATTCCAACTAAACGTTTGATTTCGGTAACAGTCTTAGGTGTTTTAAATTTAGTAATAGCATCAACTTTAGCAGGATCTGCTCGCAAGCCAGTCCCATCTATAATAAAACCAAGAAATGTGAGGGATGAATGACAAAATTGAGACTTTTCCCAGTTTATCTTAAAACCTGCTGCGTTTAAGCGTTCTGCAACTTCATCTAATGTGGCGATATGTTCATCGAAAGAACTTGAGATAACTAAGATATCATCTAAAAACACAAAGGCACGTCCTTGATGTAAGATAGGACCTAACGTTTGATCCATAGTACGTTGTAAAGTTTGTGGAGCGTTACAGAGACCAAATGGCAAAAAATTATATTCGAAAAGACCTCGGCCTGGAACACAAAAAGCAGTTTTTTGACGAAAAGATAAGTCGAGAGGTATCTGATAAAAAGCTTGTCTAAGGTCGATAGATGAGATAAATTTTGCGTTTCGAAGCCGACTTAAAATTGAGTCAGTTCTTGGTAAAGGATAAGCATCTGAGACAGTCACGGAATTCAACTTTCTGCCATCAAAACAGACACGCCATTCGTCATTCTTTTTCCGAACTAGTAATACGGTGAATTTGAAGGAGAGATAACACCAGATTCTAACATTTTGTCTATTTCAACATGTAAATGCTTTTGTAAGGCAGGCGATAAGGGATATTGACGTTGCTTAAAGGGAAGGGCATCACCTGTAGAGATAACGTGTGTTGCCGTTGTAACACAACCCAGTTCGGAGGTATTAAGTTTGCGAAATTTGTCGATTGTAGCGTTAAGAGTTACATTTTGGGAATCAGTAAGAGAAATTTTGTTAGATATTCCTGTAGATGCACAAGAATTCGTTTTAATAGAGGTTTGCCATGAAAAATCCTGGAAATAAAGTGACAGATTAAAAAGTTTACAGAAATCAACGCCTAGTAGAAAGGGATAAGCTAATGCAGGCACAATCAAAATAAAACATCACGTTCAAGAGATTCTACTCGAATTTTTAACTTAAGGAACCGGTTACATGTATTTGATTATCGTCAGCTAAATTTATGGAAGTTTTCTCGGGAATAATTTGAATTTTGATATTTTGTTGAGATAATTGATGTAAACCTTCGTTATTTATAAGAGAACATGAACAACCTGTATCCAATAAAGCAATTACATCTAAGGAACCAATTGAGATAGATAAGTGTGGACGGTTATCGAAGAATTTTTTAACAAGTTGTGAAACGGCAGCAGTCTTTTTATGGTAAAAGGAATTGACGGTTTGTAACCACTTAGACCACTCGGCTGGAGTAGTATAGCATAATTCCTCTAATAAAGGTAAGGCATTTTGTACATTAATAGTAGCGGTATTATTATTAGATAAATTTAATGACGGTACAACGTTAGAAGTAGTTTTATAATTTGAATTTATTGGCGTCTGGGTCCGTTGAATGATTGGTGTTGAGGGCGATTTTGGATCCTTGAGATATTCACACCCTGATTTGAAATATCTCGACGGGAGTTTCCCGATACGTTAGGATTACAGTTGGTGCAGTTAGATTTGTAGATATTTGAGCGACCACAACCATAACAAAAAATATTTCTAGGGTATGTGCAGCCATTATAGTTATGTCCACTTCGCTTGCAGTTCCAACAGGTAAGTGAGTTACTAGTTACGGTAAAAGGAACGTTAAGGGTAGATAGTTTATGGGAAGCTCGAGCTTGGCAAGCTAAATCAGGTTCTAGAAGACCAGATAGTTTCTCGGGGGGTGGCCGATATTTGCTAATCCTTGACTTCACTTCCTTGAGGGAACGACATAAGTCTTTAAAGTGGGCTAACGACGAGATTTGCTGCAATGCCAAACGTTCTGAGAAGTAGGGGTTTAAATTTCTAAATAATTGATCGATAATTTCGGGTTCTGAAGGTTTTTTGTCGAGTCTGCTATATAAAGCTTCTAGTGAGGTAATAAAACAAACAACATTTTCGTCAGGATATTGGATTCGGTTACGTATTTCGTTCCAAAGGTCGTTAATATAACCATAAGGTAGGAAATCTCGTTTTAAGCACGCAACTAACTCCTCCCAGGTAGAAATTTGGTCTCGTATGTTTCTGTACCATATTAACGCTGAGTTTGCGAACAAGTCACCTGCTGAGACAAATAGGTCCTGGTCGGTACACCCGCGAGAGATTTTGAAATCATTAATACGATCAAGAAAAGATGATAAAGAGACCTGCGAATCAAACCCTTCGAAAGTGAGACCCCATTTGTATACAGGTATAGATTTTCCTAACGGTTTAGGTTTGGCAAGTACGAGATTTGAAAAGGGTAACGATATATCTACGTCTGCATTAGGATTAAGTCTTTCCAGAACAATCCCTTCAAGCAATAACACCTCGGACAACAAACTTTGTTTAGATTGAGTCGCTTGGGCATCGTCATATAAAGATAATAATTCGACACGCTGTTTGACGTGCGTTATTCTCGAAGCCAATCTCCCTAACTCGATATCACTAGCACCAGGATCTGTTCTATTTATTATACCCGATATGTCATCTAAAGATAATTTAATTTCCGATACGTTAAGGGGCCAATCGCCAACGGGTTTCTTTAAGATAGCCACACCTTTGGTTTCCTGTGCTAAAATGGCCCTGAGCTGAGATCTCCTGTCATTTTGGTTACTAGCTGCGATAATGTTCCTACACTCAATCTCATAAATTAGTTCCAGCGATTTTAAATGAGAAACGTTCATCGTGAATAGAATATTCGAGACCCTATATATATATATATATATATATATAAAATATGCGATTTTGACGCAGATCAGAAGGTAAAAAAAACGTTGCAGCTACTTTAAGTTAATACGATACGGTATTTAGGGGAGGAACCTTGTTAAGAACGTCACCGGTAAAGAATAATATGCAAATGTTAACACGTTGATCAATCAAAACTATAAAGAAACACATTCAAAACTATATGCGAACAAGGCCAGCATTCAACAAGGGATATATCCCCGATAAGTCACAGAAAGCCCTCCAAAATAGAGAAACGCATCGGTAAGGTATTATTTTAACAGATAACACGAGGCTATTAGTGTAGCATCTTCAAAGGATATTCTAGAGGTCAAATCGTCACGTTAAACGTTTTTTTTAAACATAAGGTTTCTTTAAAAAGGGAGTTTAAATATTACTTAACAAGTGATTGATTAAAACGCTTTAAAAGACACTAAAAACTTAGGTAAACAAGAGTTCTATATTTAGGCAAACAATTTTGTTATTAAGTAGTTAATTACTAAAGCATTTTTTAAAATGTAACATACAAGACAGTGCATTTAAGTTTCAAAAAACGGGCTTTTAAAATTAAGGAAAACAAACAAAGATATTTTAATTTAGTATACGTAGATAATTTTGTAATAAACGTGTTTTAAAGGCATGTAATCAAGGTAACTAATTATTATAATAAACGGTATTTACGACGTACAATTACTTAAAATATTTATTTATTGTACTTACTTGAAAAAGTGAGGTTAATAAGCATCCTTGTAAAAATTTGAAGTTTTATATAGACACTAATACACGTTTCCAGATAACTGACACATTATTTAGGCAACTGTAGTTATGAACTTCATTTTAAAATTACAATAAGGTAAATAGATTAGCATTTTTTGATAAAAGGTACATATTATAATAACAAAGTGACCGTTTTCTCATTACCAGCGCTAATCTGTCAATTGCTGAAATTTTCTGGGGAATTTTGCAAGGTACCAACTGAAATAAAACTTCACAGATATCTTAGTGGACATAGATCATGAAATTTATGGATATTATTTAAATGAAAAAGCTTGTTTAATTATTAATTAATACATTCCATAGGCATACAGACATCATACCACCTAAAAAAAACGCGCTGGGCAGCCAATTCTTATATTTACAAACGGTAGTTAAAATTAAAAGTTCGATAATTACAACACCGGTAGCGTGGTGTAAGAGACACTATCACAGTTGGCAGCACCAATTCTTATACGGATTTAGGCGCGGTCAACTACTGATGATGTCATCAATATTACGCAATGCTACGCAAATTTCCGTAATTCAAACACAAGGAATAAGGCATGCAAATTAAGTAAAGAATTACTTACATCAGATATCCTGCCTTCGCTCGAAGTTGCACTCGGGTAGGCCTCTAACCAAGTCCAGTCGGGGCTCCTCCCGGAGGAATTAGAGATGATACGTCGACGCTACCAAATGCGTACGGAACAGCTCCGGCTAGCTAAGATGGACACGAGGTCATCCTCAGGCGTGAAGTTCGGTAGTCCTAGGTGGCGGCAAATTCTTACCTATGTAGGGTTTGGGCGGGAAGGAGGTAGAGGTAGACAACAAAGATAATTAGGCAAGGAACTACATAGATAACCCTAACGATACGTTACCAGAGACAATCACGTGCACTTAACTTCACGATACCAGGTAAAAAGCCACGTTCTCGCGAGAGAAGCGGAGAACTCTCCCACCCCATTGTCTAGTATTCCTCTAACCCTCTAGGGATACGCTCACTGCGCAAGCTCACTACTCTGACGTACGGAAGTACCGCCTAGTCCATTTAAAAATTCCCGCGTCTCGCGTATTTGAAATTATGGCGGGAAACTTTCGTATATCAAAAAACTTAACATAAAAACATGTTGAAGTGCAATGGCACGTAACAAACTAACCTTCTTCCTTTTTCAAATGGCTTTTTTTAAATACTTTGCTTCGATTTGTTGTGCCAACTTTTCTTCATAGAACCACAACTAAAAATCCAAGTTTCGTTTAAAAATACAGGGTCGTAAAGCTCCATATCTTTGTTAGAGTAATAATCTCTTAAGAACTTAACACGTGCTGCTGTTACATGCTTCAACTCAAATAAATCACGTCTGCCATCATTCATTTTAAATGTAAAAGTAATTATTAGTAATAATCTCTTCAAACTTGTTGCATTAAAGTTAAATATTCCACATGAACTTAGATCTTGTTTCAACGATTTTAGAATTAGATGAAGTCCTAAAAATGTAGAGTATGTTACGTTTATTTTGAATATCCCGTACATTTTTTCCTGTTAATAAGAAATACGCGGTCTAATAATTTTCAACCCAAATCCCTTTGGCGTTAAAAACGAAAATCAATTCCGTAAATTAAAATAACCCTTTCACGTGCTTTTAAAATTGTTTTGTAATTAATAATACATACTCTTTCTAAGAATTCCTCAATGGAAAATTTATGTTAAAATTAAATAGGCGATAACGAAGTATCCGATAATTGATTCGTATGTGTTTTCCGTTGAAAGAATTCCTTGAATTAAAGCCGCGTATTACCCCCAATAAAAGCGTGTTTTTCCAGTTTAATCGTTCGATAACAACAATATTAATTTGAGCTCTCATCTTTAGTTAAAAGACATTAATATTCACTTGCTGTTCAACTTACACGACGGAAACATCCGTTATGGTTTTCTTCGTTTCGTTATAAAAATTTTGCGCACGCCTTACCGCGTGCTTCTTTTGTCGGGGGACTTAACAATCCGTTGGACTGCCGTTCCCTTGGGAGTATGGACGGACACCAACATTACGTGATCCCAGGATCATCTGGTCTGCTCCGTTACTAGGAGCGAACGAGAGCTCCCACACCTTGAACACGCTGGTGAGTGTTTCTTCCTTACTTACGTTGAGCCCCTATATATTTGAAATTCCCTGTTTAAGCTCATGCATTCACAAAATTACTTCGCTTAGACAAAAATTTTGAAATTATTTTGGGAACTCCTGGCCATGTTATGAATGTAGTACTATCTGTTTTTAAACAACTACAAAACCAATTATTATTGTGCAACTGCCTTAAATTGCTTACTTTTATGCGAGAGGAGAGTTTTTTTGTTAATAATATTGTATTTATTGCGGCAAGTTTATGTAATAAATAAGGTATTTCCAATAATGATTTAAAGCTGTGGTTTTTAGAGTTGTACTTGGGTAATTTTTCTATCTTTCTCTGGGTAAGTCATATGGAGAAGGACCTAAAAACTACAGCTCGCGCTTTTAATGAGTAGGTTTTTTAGGTTTATCGTGACATATGTATATTGGGGGATATTGAATTAGTTTTTTTAAAGAATGTGAGAATACTGTGTTTTGTATATATTTTGTTTAATTATAGGTTTCTTTTTTGTATGTTTTGTTATGAGTGTGAATGAGTGCGTGTATTTTTATTTCAGGCCTTTCTAGTTAATTTTAGTATGTATAATACCCCGCCCACTCACCGATTGAGCCCGGTCAATTTCTTTTTCTGTCCTCGCTTTCTTCTATTTCCTAGACTACGTCGCTGAACGTAGCAGGTTGCAATATAAGATTTTCATTACCCTCAATAAAGATATATTACTTTTGGAATGCATTTCGTAAATTTTTTGCTTAATAGCATACTTGACAATACAGTCCACATCGACAGACTTTGGGTTGGTGCGTTTTCCTGTTTTGCTATAGCACTGTGGTAGTTGGTCCTCCTTTTCAGCGACCAATACATGTTTCTTAATCGCAGAAACACTGTTCCCTGCTACATCACATGCATCAGCAATACGCTAAAAGGGATATTAAATTATTTCTGGTTGATTTTAAAGGAATAATACCCGCATAACTGAGGTACAAAAGTGCCTTGATTGTCACTTTCTCGTTTAAAGTATCGTAAAACATTTACAATCACCAGCTGTTTAAATGTTTATTTCGAAGCATGGTTGAATGTGAAGCGAACGTTTTTAAATTAGTTTTAATTTTTGAAAAAAACTGTTCTTCCTGGAAGATATTCTAAAAACGAAGCAAAATAAAAAAATTCAGCACAATACAAGATCGACAAAAATATGCCTCACCTCAAGACCAAAACACAAATTCCGTATTCGTATACCACCAACCGTAAAACAACGTTGCATTAAGTTCGGAGTTATAATACAGATTCTGCTTTAAACTAAACTTTGCTGTTTCTATGTAATAAGTATATGCAATAAAAACTAAAAATGTTTGTCACATAAATATTAATAATTTAGTTAGCATTAGTAAGTATAGGAAGCTTTAGTAATAAAACTATTAATATTTCTTTTTTATATTAACAATAGTTATTGTTAATATCAATTGGTAAATAAATTTCAACTATTTGTTCTCTAATGATTCATCACTGAAGAGTCACTCGTAAGAAAACTATAAAAATATTGTTAATTGTATTTGAATTTCATGCTTCCATTATACGTTTCAATAGTTGTTAATCTAACTCAATAAGATTGTGAGTAGGGGAAAATCCAGAATCCCGGGCTTACATTTCCACCAGCATCCACATTTCCACACACATCTGGACCAAATAGCTTTCTTCGACTAGGTTTTACATGTAAATTCCCATAAGGAGTATCTGCTTAGTCTTATTTTAAAGGATTTCCTTCTTGTGGGAGGGATTTCCTCCTCCCCTCTTTGCTCCGACACCACGACATCAACAATTTTGATTACGTCACACCCGCCTTTTATAAATTTTTTAGCCATGCGATATATCAAATTGGTCTAGAATTTTACATACCCTCTAGCGAACATATAAAAGATTATTTTTATCTATCTCGTTTGGTATCAATTAATATCATATTTTTTTCAGTTATCCGAATTTCTAGTAATTTTTCAAATTGTATCATACCCCAGGGAGCTACCCTCGTTTGAAGATCTTTTTACTGAGGTCTATTTCTAATCGCCTCTCCTTTTTAACATCTAGTGTCCTTTAACCAAACACTTTAAGAAATTAAGCACACAAAAGTTGAATAATTTATTTTATCCGATTTGCAGTTTAATAAACTAATAGAATACAATTTTTACATTGCGAAGTATAACATTATTTTATTTTCTTCGTGTAGCCGAATCCAAGCAGCTGAAAGTAACCTGTAACAAAAAAGACATTGATGTGTTTAAAAAGAGAGGAAACGCGTTTTCGGTCAATAAGACATATTTCCGTTAATCTAACAAAATGTTTTACTGTCCAGCGACACCGCGTGGAGGTAAACACATGTCGCCGGGAGCGAAGGGATTATTAAGGATGAGGATGGTGGGTATGTCTTATAACTAACTTACATGCTACTATAAACAAAAACTTAATAAAAAACTTAACCTATATCTTATGCCCCCATGCGTAGAATGCTGTACTATTAGGGATGACGTACCTTTTGTCATCCTCGCCCTACAAACCAATTTTATTAATTAATTGGGTATTAAGTTGGTGTTTATGACTTCGAATACACACCTTGCTATGCATAAGGGCACTAGAATTATTATGCACAATGCCCTTAAAACTATTTATATTAATATTTTTAACTACACTTTGTGAGACCCATTTAATCTTTTTAATCGTGTCTTTGTTGCTTGCAATACAGTAGGGCGTAGCCCTGCTACCAACAAATTCTAATACTAGTTCCCAAAACAACTATCTTAGACTTATATGTTTATGCCCCCCCACCATAGGTTGATATGTTTCCGGGGATGACGTAACGTTTGTCATCTTCGCTCGTTAAACTAATTTTATTAATAAGCTGCGTGTACAAATCGTGTTTATTACTCCGGATACATACATCGGCTAGTACTCGATACCACCCAAATAAGAATTAGATGCTTGGTGACTGCTAACTTCCGCTTCCCTCGTGTACGTCCAGACACATACCTACCCCATGCGCACCCCTACCCATTTGCACCCCTACCCATGCGCACTCCTCTCTGTGTGACTGCTATTTCATTATAACGTCATAGCCGTTTTATAAACAAAGAGCAATGTAATACTATTCTAAAATTTTTATTCTGACATTAAAAACATTTAATGCCAAGCATGGAGACATTTTAAACTTAATTCTAATACAAAGTTATATACAGAAAACACTCCTTTCTTTATGTTTGTTGCGAATGGTTTTAATTTTACCTAATTATATTTACAGCTAAAATTTAAATCGACACCCACGTTCTCTCCTTTTCTAACCAATAATTTGATACATAGAAACCGAATAGGTTTTCGAATTGCAAAATGTACCAAAGTTTGTCTCTATATATAAAGTCTTTGATTCCACCGACAACCAGATCCATTCCTTCGTGTAATTCTTGCAGCTTGTGACAATCTTTTAATCGCAGCTTTCCCACTATATCCGGCATTAGTATCTTGCTAGCTTGATCGACTTCTTCTTGTCGGTATTGGAGGAAATCCTTATTCTCCCACTCACTGTTGCGTAGTTGCATGTCCACCACTTTGGGAATATATAATCGCTGTAGGTTGTAGGACCCTTGGTTTTAAATGATCCGAAAAGTTCTTTACCAGGCAAATATACAATGTTTAGCGCAACCCCTTTGCGTGTGGTGTACGCCAAGTTTACAAAACCCGCATTCCTTAGTTCACCTTTGTTATCGGTCATTTTGATAAAAACGTTTTTAGAATAACCTTTTAAAAGGTATACGGATTTAGTGCCATCCTTTTCCGCAAGGACGCCTACATAACTAAAAGAGCATTTCCTACTAACCACAAATGCATACAGCTTGTAGAACCCGGATGTATCTAGGTCAGTCCATCAGCACATAAAATAATTTTTTAATTCTTCCTCATTTTCTCTAATAAGATGTTCTTTGTCTAACACACCTTTGTATTGTTCGCGTATTGTCGCAGTGTTTTCCATGTAGTCCAATTTTCGCCTTTTTGCGTCCATTTCCTCTAATTCCAACAGCATTTTTCTTCCACTTAGAGCGTATGGCATGCATAATGGGGCAATTTCCTTTAGCGTAAACGGATAGCGTTTACTACCAGTATATACGCGTTGTCGTACAACCTCCGGCCGAATGTGGCGTATTTATCAAACCCAATTCCGAAATGACTATTTCTTTTGGAATCGTAGAATATGGTGTTGCAGATTGTGTAAAAAATGTACTACCTGCTTTAATGTAGCACTTGTGCAAAAATTTTATTTTATCTTGGATGTCTTCCACGTCTACTATCTCCAAATAATTTACAGGTAAATAGTTAAGACTAAAGACGAAAAGCACATACTTTATCAATTTTTCCCTTTCCTCTGGTTTTTCGGACTCAATTTGCAAGCCAGTCAATTTCTTTGTATTGCTATTCCCCCAATACACGCACTGTAGTGGTTTATTATACACTAAGCAGCAGCTATTTTGTAGCTTGTCCGATAGTTTACCTCACCTTTTGGCAAAAGGTACCGAGTACAAAAGCGCCGTTAGGAAGTATAACTTACTATCTTCCAATAAGGTTAAACAGTCTTATAAGGGATTATACACCTGTTTCGCACTGACATAGTTGCCAATTGTACAGTTGTATATTGTCGCTTTCAATCGCGTAACGCCATGTTCTTTGGCCAAAGTAGACACGAATGTTTCCCTTAAACGTACATCTGGACAACATAAATTAATACCATGCCTAGCGGAAATAAATCGGCCGAACTTTCTTCGTAGATAGCTGTTAAATGCCCTACAAATTTCTTTTTTTAGGATAAACATCTCTTTGTTTGTAGATGTTTGATCGGCGTCTGAAAGATCGCAAATTTTAACCAACATTATATTGTCTCAAAATGGTTCTGTAATTGGTGTGTGTAGTCCACCAATCAGCATCTGTTTGCCTTCAACATAACAAATATTACCAATATCTGTCACCAGATTATTGTTGCACATATTTTCTTCCAGCAGCCACAATCCAAATCTCTCATTTGTTGGTTTTACTTTATTCCCAAGAAGTTGAGAAACGTTAATCACCTTAGAGACGCTAATGTTTACTATTCTAGCTACAGGCGAATACTAAATTGAATTCATATAATTACCCTGTTGTATTCTACAGAGTGGGGGGCGTATATTGCCGAAGATGCTCCAATATGTCGGACACAGTCGTATCGCTTAAATTCTCTTGTTTAGGAACAGTTTTGTTATCCGACCTAGGTCGGATTTAATCCGACCTAGGTCGGACTGGGCAGGGGTGCGCATCGACATATGTCCGGATATATGTCGTATATATGTAGGATGATAGGTTAGATTAAAATTGCCTTATATGGTGAAATTGCGCTATAGGGTGAAATTGCCTTATAGGGTGAACTTGTCTTATAGAATGAAATTGCCTTATAGGGTAAAAGTGCCCCCAACCTAGGTGGGAAGAAAATTCGACCTAGATCGGATTAATCCGACCTAGGTCGGATTTATTCCGAATGTTGGACATATGTCGGACATATTGCGGACATGGCTGACATATGTTGGATACATGTTGGACATATGTTGAACATATGTCAGATATATGTAGGATGTATATCGGATATAGTTTGAATGTATGTCGGATGTATGTCATACGGATGCGAGAGGAGAGAGAAAGACAAAGTAGGATGGGGGGGGGGGAGAGTTTATGTTAGTTTACGTTGTTTGCAGTTAGGTTAGGTTAGTTGGATTTGTGTAGACTTAGGTTAGATAGAAGGTAAAATTGATAGGTTAGGTTAGCGCCGCGGCGTTGACGTAACCTATCAATGTTCCAAACATCGATGTGTCAGAACCAAATTTATTTAGTCCCAACTATATCAATGAAGCGTTTTTTCTATCACAAATTACTCCTGGGGTATTACAAAAGTTTTCAACATTTTACACAGTCGTAATTAGGGAATACATATGCCTAAACCTCTTAAACGATACAAAATGGCTACACCGGTGAATGGTATCCGCACAAAACAACCATTTCTGTATGAGACGCTTGTTAATAATTAGAACTGCTATATTCAAATGAGCAATAATCGAAGCAACCTTTTAAAGATTTATCTCTGTATTTGTATACTGGGAAGTATTCCAGAAAGCACATCTTGCTGCTTTATTTTATAGGATTTAGAAACCCTTTAAAATACAAAAGTAATGGCCAGGTAATTAAAAAACTGCGTTGGCGATAAAATTTTCAATTAGTGAGATTAAAAATTAATTAATGCTATAAAGGATTGATTTCAATTTTCAGTAAGGGATAGTATAACCTGAATTCACTTTTATTGCTAAATTGCTATTTTATAATCAAAAATGTTAAAATATATATCCATAATGCTGTTCATTTTACGACCACTGGGGAGTTGTAAAAGCTCAAAGTTTTGCGCTAAAATGTGCTTTGACTCGAGCGATATTATAAGTGCTCTACAAATGCATTAGAATGCAAAAGTTAATTATCGTCTCTAAGTTAGAAAAATATCTTAAAATTATGTTGAAGGTATTTCATGTCTCGAAAAATTAGCTTTTAGATTTTAATGTGGTTGGTATTTTAGCAAGGTAGATCGCATGCATTGAAGACGTATCCAGTTTGTTCTCAATGAATTTAATTAAAACACTTTGGTAATACTAGGATAGCCATTCTCAAGGCTCTATGTATTTTTGTATAAGTTTATGGAACGTGAGCTACATTTAATTTAACCAAAAGATTAAGGAAAAATCCTAACGGTACGGTTTTGCTTGAGAGTAGATAAGCAAGTTTACCATGTGCCCAAAAAAACAGTTTTTTGGCATTTAACATGGGAAATTTTAAGGTCTAAAAAGTCCATTTTTGTCAGATACAAAGATCATTTATCCCAGGTGACCCTACATATTCGTTGTTCAATTAATAAATATAAACTGGAATTGCTTGCAAAGAGCAGGAAGTGAAGGTATGTCGTGTTGGTGGGGCGGGGGAGTTTGAGGTGGAGGTGTAGGTGTGTAGGTGGAGGTTGTGTGTGAAGCTGGAGGTGGAATAAGATGCTTTTTATGAGAATCTCCGTGCCCCGGCGCGTCCTACGCGTGACCAAACACAGCCCGATCCGCCCCGTATGTGCCATGGCGCGCGATCAAGTGATGGAGTGTGGAATGACTATTAGAGATTCAATAAGCCATAGGAGCTATTTCCGACTGTTAACAATCAATATAGAATAATTTTTATAAACTGAAAATATTACCAAAAAGTATTTTTGAAAATCATGTTCCATTTACATATTATTAGTATGTTATTTCTGTATAAGACAGTATTATAGATTAAGTACTCGCCATGTTTACACTTATTGACAAACAAGCAGTGTTTTCTTTATATGCGTAAATAAATTCCAACTCTACAAAGTTTTGACTCTTACTTGTATATATTAATAATGGTAAAAGACGAATATCAACCGTCGACTAATTTAGAGCCCTTACAGCCCTTTCGAAGTCAAAGGCGCAATTCATATGGCCCAAGGTAGACGGATTTTACAACGATCGGTATTAAAGCTAATCCAATCAAGTTTTGTCCGCACTGATATGTACGGAGTTAGAAGTGCCTATGAAAAATTCAAATATATCCAATTTGGGATTGAATGTCGCCCTTTCTCACATTCACTCAAGTTGCAATTTAGAACTTCTAGCACGTCATTCTTCTTTCAAAGTCAAACTTCTTTCTTTAGTGGTAAACAAAAACATAGGTACAGTTTCTTCTTTCAAGGTAGATAAATCTAATTTCAGGATCCCTGGTAATGTTTATTTTTTGGATCCCTTCTTTTATCAACCAGAGAAAATCGGTTTATTGATTGGTTTACCTGCTTTCTTTGAGTTTCTATGAATATGCCAAATACCATTGGGTTCGATCCTTTCAATTTTTAAAAGACTAGCTTCTGTTAGATTGTTTCTGATCCTGTATATACAAAAGCTCACACTTAAGCAAAATGCCATCTTTCAAGTGTTTCTGATACATCAGAACATTTAACTCCTTGTTAGGAACTCGAGAGTCAATGTACCACATAAAAGGTTTTTATTGTTGAAACGACATCTTCAGGCCAATCCAGAACTTTCAAATCCTTATAAAACTTGTGTGTTTAAATATCTAGAACTAGGTCACATGCCTGTATCCAATCTAACTTCAGGAGAGATTTCATACTATTTACCCCATTATGGGGTGTTGAAAGAAGATAGTCTAATAACAAAACTTAGTGTAGTATTCAACGGTTCTCAAACAACTTCAACAGTTGCTTCTCTTAATAGCATTCAGATGGCAGGTCGAACAATTGAGGAAAATCTCTTCTCTATTCTTTTTCGATTTTTAAAATATTCGTGTGCCCTTGCTGCCAACATAGAGAAAATGTATAAGCAGGTTCAAGTAAAACCTTTACAAAGATCAATGCAACTCATTTTATTGCGGCTTTCATTAACGGACCTATATAAAGTGTATGATCTTAACACTTCCACCTACGACACCGCTTTTTCCTCGTTTTTAGCCATTTGCAGTCTATTTAAATTAGGTATCGATTGTCAGTATCCTCACTCGGAGATTTCTCAAATAATCAAAAAATATTTCTACGTAGACGACTTGCTCCCAGGTGCAAACACCTTGATTGGACCATGCCAGTGAAATCAGTTCTCAACTGCGCAATATTTTGGATTTTGGTAGTTTTATACTACGCATGTGGATTGCAAATGATCCTACGGCTTTAAACAATGTTCCGGAATCTGATTTACATTATATCGTACTTAAGTTTAGTCCTCATGATCATACCAACACCTTAGGTCTTATTCGGTCTTTTACTACTAAACATTTAAATACTCACTTTTACCTTCAACTTCATGCGCGTTTAGGTTAGCAAAAGAAAACGTTTTTCCAGTATTTCCCAAATTTTTGATCTACTTGATGTTCTTAGTCTTCGCATTATAAGCGCGAAAATTCTGCTACAGCAGTTCTGATTAGAAAAGTTGTTCTGGGACAATACAGTTCCAACCACATTTTAGTCCTTATAGACTAATTATCATAATGAACTTATGAATTTTAACGATTTAAGCATTCCTCGCCGTGTCTTATGCCCAAGCACTACTGATATTCAGCCCCATGATTTTTACGACGCTTCAATTCCTGGTTACGGTTCTCGCACGTATCATCGCTCCATGGATAGAAATGATCGCGTTCAGTTCACTTATTATGTGCTCCGTTAAACCTATAACCGTGCAAAAACTCGAGCTTTGTGGAGCATTAGTTCTTACTTAGCTTGTAAATCAAGTTCTGACAGCTTTGTGTTTAGAAATCTTAAATTGTGCATTCTGGTTTAGTTCAACAATTGTTCCGGTTGGTTGAACACTAGTTCAAACCTTTGAAAACCTTTATTTGCCATAGAATAGCAGATATTCAATAATTAATGTTGACTTCTTGTCTCGAGGAAGCACTTCTCAATCCCCATTCGTTGAAAATTTCCTATCTATGATGACGTGGTCCATCCTGACTTGTTAAAAAGCTTACTTTTTTGCCAAAATCTAGTTCTTGTATCCCAGAACTGCCAGACCTAAAAAGGCAACCGCTGTGTTGGTTGGTTATCACTCCATCATTTGCCTTTACAAATTTTTCTAATCTTAGTCGCTTTGAAGAAACTATCGATTATAGTCTACAATTCTATCACAATTATTTGTTCCCTAAACAAATCGTCAGACAGTTCCCTTATCCCAGAGGAAATTCAAAAACTACTTATACATTAATAAAAACCTTTCAAGCAGAATTATTTGCATACGAGCTAAAGCAACTTTTGCAAGGTACACCATTGAAATCTACTTTGTCCTTATTACGTCTTAGTCCCTTTATAGATTCTGATGGAAACATTCTATTGGAAGTATGCTCCAAAATTCGCAGATTTAATACGACAAAAGGCATCCAATTCTTATTTCAGGAAAACACCATCTGTCAAAACTTATTGTGGAACCTGAACATGTTCGTTTATTACACGTAGGTCTTCGGCTGCTAATGTCATCAATTTTGGATCTCCTCTAGTTGAAATTTGGCCAAACCAGTGTGTCATGATTGTGTTATATGTTTCCGTTTTTCCCCTACATCAACACAGCCTATTACGAGCACGTAACCTTCCGCTCGTTTTGCATCTACATATTTTTTTAAAGTTGCAAGCGTCGACTATGCTGGTTTTGTGTTAATTAAAAACCACAAGGCCGTGGTTGTAAAATTTCGAAAAGTTATATTTGTAAGTGTGTATATATATAATACTCAAATTTAGACCAGAGTAGAAAAATAATTAACGACATCAAATAATTTTAATCACCCTGTATAAAGAAACAAATAGAAATTACGTGCGAAATTTATATTAATTAATTCAATTTTTAAGTAACGGGTATTAAACAAAGTGTACAAATAATAATTAATATTTAATTGGTATTCGCTAAAAATTAAAGGGTAGAAGTCAATGCCATTCATTATTATTTTAATTGGAGTTATTGAACCATTAGTAATATATAATAAGCATAAAAGCCTGTGAAAAACCAAGGTTGGTAACAAAAAGCTAAAAGGAAGGTTAAAATACCATGAAACAAAGCTAGGAGAATTATATTAAAACGTTCATTAGGAGCACACACCTGCAAACTTTTAAATGTCAAGTTCTAAATAAATTTGAATAGATAAACATGCAGCTTCTACGTATATTGGAAACGGTCGGATGTTTTAGCAGGAAATGCTACATGAGGGGTTATTTTACTCACGTAGGAATCCACGTGGATTTAAATAGCATATAGACTGGAATATTGATTTGTACCACTCAGACCAGGGTAGAAAGGATGGATAAAACGCGTAAAGCAGAGACACTGGCAATAGAAGGCGTGATTTGTGAGGCGGCACTAGGTCTACGATTGGTTAAAATAAGATGCAAACATGAGAGGGGTAAGCATATCAGTTGGTGTGTAAAATTAATTAGTTGTTCTCGGACGTGTTGCGAGTCGTGTGGAAAGTTCTTAGATTTTCAACTTGGACGTGTGCAAATGTTTAGTAGAATCGCTGTGCCGAGCCGTCGGAAGGGAAAATAGAATGCGAAATTCTAAAAATTGTTCGTTGCGGGACAAATTCGACTTGCAAGCGAGCCATTATATAAACCCGGGCTAATAGGAGTTTCGCTCTCTTAGATTTTTGATTTTATTCAATACTTTAAACAGTTTTGCTCTTTATTTTTTGATTATTCGATACTTTAAGTAGAATACGTGGTGATTACGTGCTACACTAAAAGTTATTAGTACACTTAGAGAAGATAAATGAAGGTAACAAAGTCTAGTTATATTTGCAGGTATTACTGTATCAATTATCCAAATTAATAACGATAAATAAATAAATAGAAGTAGGCAGTTTTTGGTATAGCGTGAAAGAATTATGAATTTCAGTGCTATGTATCGTGAGTGTTAGTAATCAAATGTTATTCGTAAACGTGATTGGATCCACAAAACAAGATCTATATATACATAGATGAAGTCCTGAGAAACCCTGAAACCGGTTAGACGAATGGTGGTGTAGAAAAATTGTAAAGGCGGCTGGAAATCCGAGGACGTAAACATAAACCAGCTGGAATGGTGGGATGAGCAAGTCCGATGTACATTGAAGCCACGAGTGCATTAACCTTCAGGTAAAATATGCATTTTGTTCGATCTTAGATGTTTTGGTGTGTGTTGCATATTTTTATAATTTGTTTGATAAAAATGGACAGTAGTAAATTTGGATAAACAACAAATTTTAAAATTTTAAGGTAAAATCTTCTTGTATAAGTAGAAAGGAGTATTTATCAGGTTTATGTTTTTGATTATGATGAAAATTTGGGTCTGTCTTTGAGCTCAATTAGACTAACCTGTTAAATTAACGTAAAGGGGTGGGAGATGCTCC
The DNA here is from genome assembly GCA_036346225.1 of Platerodrilus igneus. NCBI lineage: Eukaryota > Metazoa > Arthropoda > Insecta > Coleoptera > Lycidae > Platerodrilus > Platerodrilus igneus. The sequence goes on along the minus strand of JARFIW010000787.1, from coordinate 2,295,071 downwards.
CTTTTATTCAGACTCAGGTCTGCAAATATTGTTTATTTAATTAGTATGCATCCTACAAGGACTCTAATTCCGGATGCAAATTAAAATGATGACAAATTTGAACTTGAAATTTTATAATGCTGCAATTTATGCTGAAATTTAATTTTGAAACTTTAATGTATTGTGAATATTGGTGTAAATAGAGTTAACGTTGATGTTTGTGGTAGGAATGTGTTTTTTTTTTATAAATGAGGATGAAAGTTTTATCTAGGTGAGCTGCCGTGGAGGAAAGAGTCAAGAGGCGATAATCAGAAGAAAGTCAACGGACCAGTTAATTTTGAGGGGATCACAGCAATCTTGACGCCCAATCTGTGGGGCTCGAATGATCAGCAGAAAGTACCAGTTCCCGTGACCAAAGGCGCATTTCACAGCAATCTATATATATATATATATATATATATATATATATATATTATGCATTTTCACTAAGGCTGTTTACCTTGAGCTGGTGACATATTTACCTACAGTATCAGTCCTGCCTTTATTTTGTAGACTTGTCGTCCGTTGCGGCAAGATATATACACTGACAATGGTACAAATTTGATCGGTACAAACTTGTTACGTGCTAAGTGAATTAACCCGTAACATGCCTTTCGTTTACTAGATATTAAGTTTCTTATTTCTCATATTTATCTAATCTACGGTACCTTGATTAAATGTAAAGTAATTCCTTCTCTTTTCTCCATCCAGTCCTAATTATTTTTCCCTACCTTAGCCGTAAGTGACACTTACGTCACTGAGACGACCTTCCGTAAGTTGCATTTACTAGGACGGCGGGACGTAAATTTTTACTTACTTCCCTTGGGACGTAAGTGATTGTCATCCAAATGAAAGAAGCCATGGTTACAAATCCATGGTTACGGATCCAAGCTTACATAAAATAGTTCTCTATTCCTATTTAAATTTTAAACTTAATTTAAGGGTATACATACCGCGGGACGTAATAGATTTACGGTGCCTCGCGTCTCGTCACCGTAAATCCTACTTACGTCGCTTAGTATTTAATACACTATATAAGCTATTGCAAGTGTATAAGGGTTTTGACAAGCATAAATATGTTAAGATACCCTTTTGGAATTTCTATTGTGCTCGGGAAAGTTATGTGGACACCCCCTATTGAAGTAACGAAGTTCTCTTTTCCAATTGGACGTAAGACATCAGTCCGTTTGAATAAGCCAATCGCAGTAGGGACGAATGTGTGTTGGGGCCATGTAGTAATTACATGAATCAAATATAAGCACCTCAGTGTCCGAATTCACGAATTCCGCTGTGTTTTTGAAGAATGTGTTACAGAATATGTCGATGTAGTGTTCGAGTTTCAGGTTCCTATCTCCTTGACTTCTTCATTAGAGCACTACCGAGGTCTGGAAAGCAACAACGTAAAAGTAGTTTGAGAAAACCAAACCACCGCGACTCTGAGATTGGTTCCGCTACAGGAAGTCATGAACCATAAGTGATAGTACTTTTTATGAAACTGTTTTGCCTGATGGAGTCACTGGGCACTTTATACCGCCACATTTTGGTGAGTAGTAGGAAGCAGGCGTTAAGTTTTGTAAATATCACCTTAAACATGCCATGGGTAACCATATGTTGACATTTGAGGAACTTTACACATTATTCTTGCAGGTAGAAGCTACATCAAATTCAAGAGATTATGCCCCCTTTCATCTTTTCATTCTTTACATTCTTTAACAACATTACCAGATTCCGACGTGACTGCCATTTCAGATTCGAGGTTATCTACCTTTCAAAAAATTTAGCAGATGAATCAAGACATATGGGCACAATAGAGCAAGGAATATATTTCACTACTTCAGCAACGCCAGAAGCGTCACGCACTCAAACCTAGCTGAAGGGGCTTTCGTTTTCATAAAGGAAGAGAATTTGCCTCCTACGCGATGGAAACTAGGTAGAATTGTCCAGGTACATCCTGGATCTGATGGTGTCAACTGTGTGGCATCAACAAGATTTCTGCAGGAGTGGTTTTAACCTTCGAGCGGGCGCACAGCCGTAAAATTTACGGCGAACTTGTTAAATTTCTAATAAAATACACTTACACGTGTAACCCTAAGAAAAATCCTTATTTATTCTTGGAACAATGCTTATAGGTGATGTTGGTCTGGATTATTTGCTTTTATGCCACAAAATTTAGTCTGCATTGAGTTATAAGTGAATAAATGTGTTGGAAATAAAGTTTATGGCGCGCGACTACTAATGTCATTGTATAAACGTAGTGCAATTATTGATATTTTACAGTCTTGTGGATCAAAAAGGTATGTATATATAATATATTAATTAATAAAATTTATTTATTTATCTACACATATTATTTTAAAAAATTTTTTATATGCATGACAAAATGGCAGATAATAAAAAGCCTCTTATGGAAGCAGAACTCGAAAATATTGTTCAGTTTATGTTTGAGGAAGACAAAAGTGATGATGGAAATGTGGAAAGTGATTCTAAGTTTAGTGAAGAGAATATAGACACGAATGATTTTGATAGTTTGTCGGAACAAAGTATTTCAGATGAAATAAATGAACAAAATAAAGAAAACGAGGAAAACACTCTTTGTGTAAATTTTTATATTGGAAAAGACAAGATAACCAAATGGTTCAAATTTGAAAATAAACATGTTTCAAAAATAAAAAAAAATAACATAATAGAAGAAGCTATTGACCTACAGCAATGTGCTAAAGATATCGGTAAAGAACTAGGCGCATTTTTGAAAATTATTGATCTCAATATGATATATATTTACATTGCTCAACTAAGAAATATCCGTACATATTCCAGAGAACGAGACTGTAAAGAAACAACAAGAAGCGATTTTTTTGCTTATTTGGGTCTTCTTTACTTGATTGGTATAAAGAAGTCTCACCTTGCAAATGTGAAGGAAATTTGGACAACTGATGGAACTGGAATAGAAATTTGTAGAGGGGTATTTGAGCTACGAGCGTTTTTTATTTTTGACACGCTGTCATTAGGTTTGACGATAAAACCACAAGAGTAGAAAGACAAAAAATAAATAAATTGCCGGCCATTCGTACATTTTTTGATGCATTTGTAGCAAGAAGTGCTTCAATTTAGGTGAGTATACAGCCATTGATGAAATGTTACATCTGTTTAGAGGTCGCTGCAGCTGGGTTCAATATATTCCTAGCAAACCAGCTAAATATGGGATCAAAATGTATGCGTTATGTGATGCTAAAACTTTTATACCACCAGTTTGGAAATTTACTGCGAAAAACAGCTAGATGGTCCATACGTATTGTCAAACTCTCCTTTTGACATTGTAAAATGATTAGTTGAACCAACCGAAAATTCTAACAGAAATGTGACGACAGACAATTATTATACAAGTGTCCCTCTCGCTGACTATTTACTGAAAAAAAAATTACACTTATTGGAACCTTGAAGAAGAATAAACTTGAAATTCCAATAGAATTTCTTCCCCATAAGAGTAAAGAGATTCAGACCAGTTTATTTGGATTCCAAAAAGACAAAATGATCACTTCGTATGTGTCTCAAAAAAATGCTGCGGTTATATTGTTGTCAACATTACACCACACAAATAATATAAATCCCACAACTAAAAAACCACTCGTTATTGTAGATTATAATGCTACGAAAGGTGGTGTTGACACAGTTGACAAAATGTGCTCGACATATTCTGTTTCCAGAATAACTAGACGATGGCCTTGTGCGATTTTTTTCAGTCTTATGGATATAGGCGGAATAAATTCACAAATTTTATATTCTTTTACTAACCAGTCCGATAAAAAAAATTGCACAGAAGAACATTTTTGAAAAATTTAGCCCTTTCCCTTATGAAAAAGCATTTGACATTCCGAGCGAGCCTTCAGAACTTACCATCAGATGTGCAGGCATTTTTGAAAATAAATTATGGAATTCCTAAGGAGAGAGTTTGAGAAGAACAACAAGCTCCAAAACGCGGTACATGTCGTTCGTGCGCACGGGACAGAAAAAAAATCTCACCATCAATAAACTGCAACATTTGTCAGACATTTACATGTAGGCTTCACTCTTTAACAAAAATTATGAGTGTTGATTGTGCGAATATAGATGAGTCCAATTCTGACTAAGAAATTGTTTTTTCTTGTGTTTTTTTATTACGTTTTTGTTTATTTATGTTTATTAATAGCTTTGCAAATAAAATATTTTTTAAGCTTATATACTATTTTCCTGTAATTATTAATAATTACCAAACTCTATGTTATCATAAAATAGTGAATATTTGTTGTAAACTGTATGACATAAAATATACGGCGCTTGCTTGCTCGTGTTAAAATAAAATTCGCGCCCGCTCGAAGCGTAATGAAAGACAAATAGTGTCGTAGTGTGCTGATTTAGCTTAAGTTTTATATCTACTTATATTTTGTTAATCGTAATTACACGTATTTGGCAGTTTAGATCATGCTTAACGTTTAATTTGGTATTTTATCACAAATAGTATCTAGTGTAAGTTCTTTTGTTTCTTCTAATTATAGAATTTTTAGAAATTTGCAATGCCCGACGGTATATTAAGTATTCATCATATTATGTACAATTATTAAATGAACAATAGCATGTATATGTCCACTCCAGTTACATATCCAGAGCAGAAGGGTAGCTCTTATAACCAAAGAGGCCAACAAGGGCACAAGTAAAATCCTTAAGAAAACCACAAGCTCATTCGCGACAACTGTGTTTATAAATTATTGTTTGTACTTATATCTAGTGTAATTGTAATACTTTGTTCCTTCGTTAACTATATATGTGTAATAAAAAGACTTTATTTGTAATTCAAGTTTTATTGAACATAGTATTTAAACTACAGTCCACGTTAGTTCATAAAAGAATTTCGTTCAATTTGATCACAAGGCAGAACAAAATTAGAAGTCTAAACATATGCCTTATTCTGAAAATCGATCAAACTATTAATAGGGTATGTTTAAAAAAGCGGTTGACCATGGAATATATGTCCTTGGCGTTATAATAGTTTTAAGCGTTTATGTTTTATGACGATAGTATCAAGAAAAATAGCGATTTGTAAATAATGTACTTTTTGAGTTTGTAAATAGTATTTGGTACTTAGGAATTCTTTTTAGTATTCGCTATTGGACGAAAATATTATGCTACGTTCAGTATACAGAGTTATAAATAAATTACGCGCCATTTTCGGAATTATTAGATGTGCGCTTTACCTGTAGATAATTTTGGCAAATCGGAAATTTTGGGGCTTGATTTCGGGTTTCAACCACGAGGCAGAGAGTCCAACATTACGACTTAGTATGAAGTATTTATAAAGAGTAGTAGCTTAGCCGGATGTGATCACGTGTGCCTACAACGCTTTGTGTAATGTAATGAATTGCGTTATTATGAATCGATTGTTGCTTTTTATAATTTTTTTAATTATCAATCCGAACTTAACGACCTATTTCTAACAAAACGCGTCTTTTAAGTAATGTTTAAATCATGGTATGCTGCATGTGACTGTAGCCATACATTATTCCTTCTTGGTGGTGAGATTGAAATAATGACAGTTACATTATCGATACGGTGTAATATCTATTAAACCTTTATTGCTTTTATAAGCCTTAGCTCACCTTGTTTTTTAGAATTCAGATGATCGTAAAAATAAAACCGCATTGGAATAATCACAACGGGGTTACCGAGAAAGCATAGCAATATAATTCCCTTGCACAGTGTACTTTTATAGCGTCGTTTATTAAAGGGCGCTTAGCTAACTCAAATAACGCCACGTCCAATTATCCTCACTCCATGGTGCTTATAGATTAAAAACGCACTGACTGGATGTTGTTACTGTGTTTTGATGTAACGAATTACACTTAACTGTGCATAATAGAGAAAAATCTTATACTACTTAAACTTAAAGGATGTGAGAGCTTAATTATATCTGTCAAATTTAATGTGGGTTCATAGCAATATTTTACTAAAGTGTAGGTGCGGCGAGAACTAACAATATTCAAACGTCTCAATACCACTAAATTTAAGAATATATTATGAAGAGTGCTCGTTATTAAGTATTTATGGCGTATTTACAATTCAATAGTAGTAGTTAGAAGGTATACTGCGAAGGAATACGCTTGTTTGGGTAATATACGGCACACAACTACTTTATTATGTAATGGGTTTATGGTACGAGAATTCCGAAACTTTAGTATGGGACTGGGTTGTAATACGTAATCAGTACATAAAGCTACGATGCATATTTGTGATCAAATTACCAACGCTTCAGCACTTTCTGTTAAAAGCTACGATAAGGGTTTTTTACTGTGATTTCCTTAAGTATCTCGTATACGAGATACACTGTGACAGTTAATTAGACTTCTTAAAATATCTATACGATTAGATATCATTAGCTAATAAACTGTATTTAAGTAGTCTGTTAGGATAAACTGGACCGACACGTTCGGTAAATGTGTATTAGAGCTTTTAATAGTAAAGGAAACTGCGAAAAGGTCTTTGTTCGTTTAAATTCGTAATCAAAATAAACTGAAAAAATTTATCTTAGAACAAAAAAAGAACTTGTTATTTTCCTGTAGATAGGAAACAGACTGGTGATAAATACCAAGTAGCATTCTCGGTCACGATTGTAATTTATTGGTTTGGTATCTGTTGCGTCAATAATAGCTTTGATCTTCTATCAATCGTTTCTCATTTGGTCTGAAGTCTCAGGCGTATAGGATATTATTAAGAATACTACGCAGCAAAAAGAAACAATTTCCTGAATGTAAAAGTAATGATCTCAATCAAGCAATTATGGAATGTGTAAAAGCTGCAGTTGTAGCTTCCAAATAGAAAACGTTGCGGTAATGGTAATGAAACTTTTATCTCAATTGTTAAATCAACTGCAGTTGTGATTGCGCATTCTATTCTCTCTCACGTAAATGAGTAAAGCGTCTGCAGGGAAAATTTACTAATCCGTACTGCACATTATGTATTGTCTCAAATAATTAAAAACGTTAGGCATGTGATTTAGATACAAATAAACTCGTGCAAAGTGATCGCAATTAAATGGCAGTCACATCCTAACCGCTAAGTTGATAATTCTCACATTACAAATATTCAACAAACTAAAAATATTAATTATTCTAAAACACTGTTTTAATTTTATGTTACATTAATGTTCACACTACTCAAGTCGCTTTTTATTGGACCAACTACCACAAATTTCTAGTATTGAACTGTATATTTAACTTCGAGTCCTTTCATTTTTTTAATCATAATCTATACACTCATTTAATTTTCTAAATTTCCACCAAAAAGTACTACATTGACCAGGAAGCGAGTTTTTTATCTCAAAAACTTTGAATTTTGCCAAACCCTTGCTGTTCCAAGCAAGATAGGTATCATTTACGCGCATGATAACACACACACGGGACCTCCATTATACCTCTCATCCGTACGAAGGCGTCTTTTACTGAAAAGTGATCGTCTCGCATTTTTCAAGCAGACCGTGTGGGGATTCGAACTCGGCATCTTGGACATAGTAGTCACACGCATTCCATCTACGCCACGGAGCCGTTCTGCGTAATTTATACATCAGATTTAGGTAAAATGAATGTTTGGGATAACTTGCAACTGCAAGATATTTTAGTGAGCCTCCCTAACCGAATCGCTATCGTTTGATAATCAAGATGCAATTAAATTGCTGTTATCGACAGCAGCAAGAATAATGGTTTTCGTCGATCGTAATACTTTCCTGATGGTTTTGCTTTGGTTCAAAGGTTCTGATTTCAAAAGCTAAGACGCGCGACTCTCGATGGGAAACGCTACTACCAGTTGCTGTGGCAATATAGCTTAACGACTCACAAGAAACTTTTTTTATCGATGGCCCATGCTTTATGTGGTTATCATACTCGATCGTAAAATTAATCCCCATTCCCCAGTGTGTGATACCCGAGTATGATATAGTCGAAATCGGGAAAGAATGAATGCACGTCACAGGTTTCTGAATTAAAAAACGACATAATTTCAAATCTTATGCATTAAGTATATTCCGATAGATCCTTTAAAAGTATGGTGTTTTTTAATTCAGAAACCTATGATGTGCATTCTTTTTTCCTGATTTCGACTATATCCAATGGTAAAAATAACGCGACAACTAATTACAAAATAGGGTAATTACAACTTCCATAAACGGTAACACACTTAGACTTTTTTGAAACGGAAACCTTACGTTTGTGACAGTTTTCTTGCCGTTCAATTCTGACCTGATATACAGAGATTTTACAAAATTAACATTAAATAACGCAAAACAGCTACCATTTTAAAGTTTAACCATTTACTGGTTCGCATGCACAGAAACGCACCAAATGGTTAGTTGGTAACGGTAAAATGGAAGGATCAGGGAGAAATCGAAAAAAGTAAGCAAAGAATTCCTGCACGAGTTACTATAACATAAAAAGAGGAAAGGGATGCTGCACTAACAATGTCGAACATTTGGGGGTGGGGAAAGCATACGGATACCCAAACCCATTTTATCCGTCGTAAGAGAAAGGAACAGTAAATATAAATTCACAAGTATAGGACGTAAGCTTTTCGGATAAACTAAAACACCTAGAAAATAAAAATAATCAAATAAATAAAAATTAATACATGAGAACGTAAATACATATAATTAATAGTACTGTAATATAGTAGGCTCCTTTATATATATACATATATATATATATATATATACATATATATATATATACATACATATATATATATATATATATATATATTATAGTAGTTTTAAAGGGTTAAAGGAAAATATAAACAAAGCAATTTCAAAACACCCAGTATAAGGGAAACAACCAGAATTTACGTGCGAAATTTATGTCAGTTAGTTCATTTTTAAGTAACAGGTATTAACAAAATTTTACAAATAATGATTAAAATTTAGTAGGTTTGCAAGGAAATAAATTGTAGAAGCCAATGCCATTAATTTATTAATTTAATTAAGTTTAATTGAACGGTTATTTACGTATAATATGCATAAAAGCATGAAAAATCAATAACACTAAGGTGAAACGCGTTGCTAACACATAAACAGCCGTAAAATATATCGGTTGGGTTGAAATACCATGAAAAGAAGCTCCTAGAAATGTTAGTTAAAACGTTCGTTAAAATTGAACACCTGCAGGTTTGTAAATGTCAAGTTCCACTTATTTTTATAGATAACAAACAAGTTTCAAAAAATATCGGGTAAAAGGTCGGATGTTTTCGCAGTAAACACTAATGAGAGGTTATTTAAAGCACGTATTTTGGGGTCCACATGGAGTTGTAGAACGCGAACAGGAATACCGATTTTCTACCACTCAAACAAGGTTAGAAAGAGACGTAGAATATGCATAAGCAAGGAACAGCGTTAGTATAGGCGGGATTTGTAAAACGTCAATGGATAGACTATTGGTCGATATCGTGAGTTGGACATCAGACAAACACGAGAATATTGTATATTAATTTTCAGAAAATATCGTAACGACGCGCTGAATTTCGAGGATTAGAAATCGGTTGAGCTCAAAATTTTAAGAAATATTATTGTAAAGGGAGGACATCGGGTGAATGCGGCCAGGAGGTGGCAGCGTAAATTGTATAAATACTTTTCGAAAATATAAGGAAAGCCTTAGTATTTGATCGCTTCAGACTACGTACGAAAGTTACCACGAACTTGTAAGTATAGAAAATTATTTTAAATTATATAGCACGGTGTTAGCCTCATAATTTGTACGCGGGTTGTGCCGAGTTTAGATTTTATTGAGGTGTCGCATATATTTTTTTAACAAGCTCGTGTAGTGGCGTTATGTAACGTGGATTAAATTAAACAAGTATGAAAGAAGTATAATTAATTTAGATTTGGAAATTGGATAAACCGTGAAGGCAGCGCCAGCAGCACAACTTAAATGGGGTTCTTCTACTAATAGCTAAAAGCGGTTTGCAGAGCAGAGCGAAGCAAATATACGGCATCGTCAACGAAGCAGAGATCTTTAAGAAATTCCAGGTAACGCTTTAAAATTGTTGTTGTTATTAACTATGAAACTATGAATATTGGGTGACGTGTGAGAGTGAATTTGAAGGTGTTGTGCATTATTTTGCGTATTGAAAATAATACGTATAACTAACTTTATTATGGTATTTAAATAGAAATCTAAAGGTGTATATAAAGCTTATTAACGTTCCATCAGGAATTTAAATTTTGTAAAGAGTACATGGGTTTGTTTTTTTTGTTTGTTGTAAGAGTATGCGAAGTATAAGAGCATACATTATTCATAATTAACTGGGTTATCATGAGCTCACCATACTCCAGAGTTTACGTAGATTTAAAATAAAAATTATAAAGAAGGAATGAGAAATAAGGTATTATTCAGGGCCCATTTACTCCGGGTACATTTTATGTGTTTGATAATTTAAATTAAAATACAGGACATTACAAAATAGGATTTATTGAGGTGTAACTTGATCACTGAAATGTGGATAATATTGAATTTTATTTGTAAATAGTAATAAATAAAAGATTGTATGATTGTTGTATGTTGTGGTTTTATTGAGAGTGTGCGTGAACGATAGAGAATATGAGAGTGAATCTAAATATCCAAGAGGAGGTCCAACTGAGCTAGCCGAAAGCAGTTGAAGAAAGCAATTCAACGGATGAAGAAGAGAGAGGAACGGGTAAGAAATTATTTTTTTAAATTTTTGGTGAAATTTTCGATTTTGTATAAATTAATTTTCGGAAACTACTGAGATCCCGAGAGAAACACGACAATATATATATATATATATATATATATATATATTGAATGATATTAGCAGGTTGTAGGTCAGCTGGTTATTTAAGCGTACTCTTTATTATATTCTTAGCTTTCGGTTTATTTCAAACCTTTATCAAAGAAACTACAAAAACGTCATAATGGGCATCAAGCAATATACAATAAGTACTTACTAAATTGAGGTTGAATGCACATCAATATCATTGAACTATATAAAACTTAAAAGTATACATCAAATTTTAAAATTGAACAATAAAACATTTAAAACTGTAAACTATAAACTATTTGCCTTGTGAACATGTATACTGTAAATAACCTTTAACGATAATTCTTTTATAATTTTGACAATTGTATTCTAAACCTGTCTTGATAGAGTGTGGGTGTGTTGAATGCGCATGGATGTGTGTGGGTATGTGTAAACGTATGTGTGTGTGTGTGTATGTTTGTGTGTGTGTGCGTGCGTGTGTGCGTGCGTACGTGCGTGCGTGCGTGCGTGCGTGCGTGCGTGCGTGCGTGCGTGCGTGCGTGCGCGTACGTACGTGTTCCTGTGTTATGCTATTGGTCTAATTAAGTTTGTTCTAGGTTTGAAATTAAGTAGATACGTGTATATACAGCTTAGTTGATCTATATCTGTCCTTTTATTCATGGTATCCGTGTTTTTAAATATGTGGCATATTTCCAAAAATTCCCTTTTTGATCGCTTACCTTCCATTTGTAGTATTTTAGGGTTATCCCAGTCTATTTTATGTTTGCTGTTATTTGCGTGTGTGGTCAATGCACAGGCATTGGGTTTAATCCGCATGTCGCTTTTGTGTTGTGTGATGCGTTGCTTTAAATATTGAGAGCTTTGACCAATGTATTTTAAATTGCAGTCTAAACAAGTAATTTTATAAATGACATTTCTTTGTTGTAATGGTGGCGTTTTATCTTTTAATTTTGAAAAAAGGGCATTTAAAGTCCAAACGTTCTTCTTTGCAATTTTTATGTTGTATTTTTTTATTACATTTTCTAATTTTGGGGTTAAATTTTCAATATATGGTATTGTTCCGTATTTCTGGATATCTACAACGTGATCAACATAGTTGTTTGGAGGTACATTAGAAAGATAATTGTTTAAAGGAGCTTCGTGGTTATATAAAAGATTCTTTATTAATTTTGGCGGGTAGTTGTTGTTTTTTAGAATAATAAATAATTTGTCTAAATTCTTTTGAAATAATGTTGGATGACATATATTCTTTTTATTCTGCTTTTTAAGCCCAAAATAAAATTTACTTTTATCTTGTAATGATGGTATGAAAGGTAATTCAGGTATCTACCCGAGCTAGTAGGCTTCTGATACCAGTCTAAGGTTACAGTGTTGTCATTGTTTCGAATCAATAAAGTGTCTAGAAATGGTACCTAAAATTTCATCATAATCCAGAACATCAAAACAAAATACCCCTTTTTACTTAAACAACCAAATTTCCTCTTAAAATTAAACTTTTATGGTTAGTATAATTTCACTAATGTCCATTTAAAGTAAATCAATTATAAAGTCATTCAATACACACAAAAATGTCAAACAAAATAGCATAATTTACCTGAAGGTTACTGTCCTCGTAGCTTCAAAGTATCGTTTCTTTAGTTAATCACACCATTCAACAGGATTATATTTACGGCTTCTGATTCTCTACGCTTTTAAAATTTTCTCCATCACCATCCATTCAAAGTCGTTTCTGGGCCTTTCCGGAACTCATCTGTGTTTATCTGACCCTTGTTTCATGGATCCAGACACGTATTTGAACCATTTAATTATTAACACCCCCGAAAAATAGCAAAGAAATTCATGCGTCTGTCACCAATATACGCCAAAACTGCCTACTTTTGTGTATACATTCGTCGTTGTAAATTTTGCTAATTGGTACAGTGAAACTAAATTTTATTACCTTGTATCTAAGTGCACTGAAGTACATTCATGTTAGCACGTAAATAACAAGCTATTTTGAATCACTAAAATATACGAGCAAACTTTAAATTATTTAATCAAACTGAAATGCACGGTTTAACATCTTCAATCAAGTCGCGTATGTACGAGCTTTTAACGCATCGAATCGTCAAAAGTCTAAGAGGGCTTGTTTATATTCATCTCGGTATATATAGCAAAAAGCCTGTCTGTCGGTCTGTTCCCCAAAACGGGTAATTCTAAAGAATTTCTCATGCCATGTTTCCAGTCTGTCGCTCGCACGTCGTTTTTTACGAATTTTCACTCGCCCCATTTAAATCTCAGAAAATTTCCACACGGCACGCAAGTATGTCCGAGAAAAACTAATTAATTTTGTACAGAAATTGTTGTTCTACCTCTGATATTTGCATCCTATTTTCAACCAATTGTGACCCTCGTGACGTTGTTTAAATCCCGCCTTTTACAATATGTGTCTTTGCTTGACGCATTTTCTCTTTCCTTCTCTAACCTGTTCGTATTGGTGCAAATTGATATTCTTTATTATCGATTATTTTAGTCCACATGGAGTGTGAAATAACCCAGCTTTAGCAATTCTCGTAACTATTATGCGACGTTTTCCCAAGATTCTTTGAAACATTAATTATCTGCAAACTTTACGCCGAATGTGACATTTAAACTACGCAGGTGTTCAAATATAATATTAATTCTCAGAGCCTTATTCCGTGGTATTTTAATCTTGGATTTTCACAAGTTTTTATAGGTATTATATGTTACTAACGGTTTAATTAACTCCAATTAAATTGATTTCTATCCTTTCATTTTTAGCGAATACAACTTAAATATTAATTATTATGTGTACACTTTGTTTAATACCGGTTACTCAAAATAGGGTTAATTAATATAAACTTTGCACGTAATTTCCATTTGTTTAGGAATAATTAAATTACACGCAGAGCTTTTCAATACTGCTTCTTTTGATATAAAGCGTCTTATAAATAATTTAAATTTCTTAATTTTACTGAGACGACCGAATTTATTTATGCTTAATGGTTTTAATAAAGCGTATTATCTAATAATGTTCATTATACACGGCGATTAAAATTATTTGATGCGATTATTTAATCTTCTACCCTGGTCTAAATATGAGTATTTTCCCCCTATTTGAATACAAATAATCCCACTTATTTGAATGCAAATATAAAGCATTTAGACAAAAAATTACAAAAATTGCCTATCTCTCTACCCTTATCTATCTAACTTACCTAACTTATCCAACCCAAAAAATATTTACATCTATCCTATATCCCTATCCTATTCCTAACTCTCACCTAATCTTATATACTGAAATTATCCCTAACTTCATCCTACTTATCCATCTAATCCTATATACATCCTATATACCTATCCTACTCTTACTCTATTCCTAACTCTCCACTAATTTTATATGAAATATCTATACTTAACCTATCTTATTTTCTTCCTACATTTACTCTTTATCCTCATCCTAAACCTATTTCTAAGCATCTCCCATATTTATCCTATATCTAGCTCTATTTTCTATCAACACCTACTTCTACTCTTCTATATACACCTATTCTCTATTCTTATCCTATTTAAATCTAACTCTCTTCTTGACCCTCCAAGTCTTTCGTCTAACTATCCTAATACTCTTCATTCCTATTTCTCCCCCTTCTATATCTACACTTATCATCCCTGTTATCTCACATACCATGAACTTATCATCCCTATTATCCTGACTCTTACATATTGCTTCTTCTTCATGCCCTACACTTGTCTGTTTCTCATTTATTATTGTTTCCCTTTCTGCCGACAAACCAAACGATACTACTTTACAATTATCGATTTTTCCCTCTATGGAAAATCCTACGTACCTTCTAGAATTCTTATGTAATGGAATCCGCCAGAATGAATTCCTTAAATCTACTTTATTAAAAACAAACTTGCCATCTTTACTTAATTTCGCCTTCACCTGCTCCTGATATGCTGCTTCTACCCCCACTAATTCTGCATGTTTTTGTACTAAAGCTTGAACCTCTACTATCCTATCCTCTGGACATCTTATTGTGTTGATCTGTTTAACTTCATCATCCTCTAACTCTACTACATTAATACTAAACCCAGTGTCATCCTCTGTGACTTCATAACTGCCCTTCCATGGCACTACCCTATCCTTAATCCTTATTACCTTCCTTTCCATATCTATCAAAACCCCTAACTTCATCATACAGTCAACACCTAAAATGCTCTGAAACTTCAGTCCAGGTACAATTACAAACTCCTGTTCACAGCTTAAACCTCCTATATCTATCCTAAGCACCACAACACTATTTACTGCAGCAAACTTCTTTTTATTTGGAGCTACTAAATGGCTACGTTTTATAGGCATAATTCTATCACAAACCTTATCCCTAATTTTGCTGACGAATTCCTCCGATATTAAACTCGCCTCTGCCCCTGTATCAAGTAATACTTCTACATTATTCTCAAAATTTCTAAATTAATAATTGGCAAACATAATTTTTCCTCAGTTTCTGGCTCTACTTCCTCCTCAATTTTGAAAAATTCACGTGGATGTTCGTATACATTTACACAGAAATCTAGTGGTCTGTCACGTTCTAAAAATCCTGTCCCATCCTGTTTTCCGTGCTTGGTCCTGGTTGTCCTTCTACAACTTGTGCGTACGTCCTCCTCGTGTTAATATCCGTGTCCCTGTCTCTATTCGGCGTGCTGGTCACAGTCCTGTTTACTTCCGGTAAACTGTTCTGTCGCGTGTAACTAGGTCTTGGCGTCGGTCCCCTAGTCGCACTATTGCTCCTGTATTCCTGTCCTCGTCGTTCCCAATTCGGTCGAAAATTTCTGTTGTAGTCAGGCCGTCTCGGATAATTCGGTGTCCTGTTGTCAAACCTAACTGTGTTAACGTTTCGTTCTCGTATCTCTCTTGTCCGTCCTACACATACATCGTCATATCTCTGCAAATACTCTAAAATGTCTCCCGTTCTGTGATGTTTTGTAAGGCCACGTGTTGTCTAATTTCCAGTTCAAAATGTCGTGATAGGTACTTGATAATCTGTCTGTCCGTCAAGGGTGGATTCAGTTGTTTGGCCACACTGTACTTGCGGATGGCATATTGCTCCCTAGAACCTGCAAACTCTCCCTTAAATTTTCCTGTAATCAAGTCGTCCCTAATCTGATCCTGTTTGTGATCACTCCAGTAATATTGTAAAATTTGTTTTCAAAGTCCTGATACGTGTCTATGTCCTGTCCTACTAAATTGTACCATGCTTCCGCGTTGTCCTTTAATAAAGCCTTTATCGTATTCAGTTTAGTCTGTTCGTCAAATAAATTTCCCACTAGATTTCTTACACTATTAATAAAAATTTGTGGATTTACCCTGTTATCGCCATAAAACTTCATGTGTTGGTCCAATGATACTCCACCTGTATAAAATCTGGGACCATCCCCCGTTAAATTTGACATGTTGTATTTGATACCACTAACTTCGCGTTCTACCCTGCCTAACTGATCCCTACATGAGTCCGTTACTTCAGTCATTTTTACGTTTATTTCTTCTTCACAGAAAATGCGTACTTCGGACCTTAAATGTCCCATTTCCTGTCGAAGACCTGTAA
The DNA here is from genome assembly GCA_036346225.1 of Platerodrilus igneus. Classification (NCBI taxonomy): domain Eukaryota; kingdom Metazoa; phylum Arthropoda; class Insecta; order Coleoptera; family Lycidae; genus Platerodrilus; species Platerodrilus igneus. Next base: position 2,278,659 of record JARFIW010000787.1, on the reverse strand, counting down.
TATCACGCTCATTTTTTTCAACCCTATTTTCAACTTCCCCCATCTTTACGGTAAGACTATTTTTAAATTCTGAAACTTCTTGATTCGTCTTATCTATTTTCTGACTAATTTGCTCAAACTTACGATTCGATTCCTCACTCATTTCTCTAATCTCTTCTAACTTCCTGTTCGATTCTTCACTCATTTGCTCAAATTTTCGATTTGAGTCCTCTCTAACCCCACTTAACGTCTCATTCATTCTTTCAAGCATCCTCATTATCATCTCGTTTCCTTGATCCCCTGATTCCGTCCTCGACTGATCTCTACTGCCTCCAGCTTCTTCCATTTTCGAAATTTTCTCACACAATGCAATATCGTCACTTCCAATTTCCACTCCTTGACTCCTTAACCACTCCTTTCTCTGCATACGTTCTAATCACTCACACACACTCTAAAATACTCTTAAATTTATACACACACAAAAACTCTCTCTCTCAGATCGCCAGTTTCCTGGAATAAAATCACAAAAATTTTATTTGGAACTCGAGCCTCACTTTTGGGTCGCCAAAGAATGTTGTGTTACCCTGTATAAAATCGAGCCTCACGAATTGGGCGCCAAAGAATGTTGTGATATACTCCTTTGAATGCGGGAACTGGGTCCTTTCAACAAAAAAAATTCTAGTCCCACAGATTGGGCGTCATAAACGGCTGTGATCCTCTTTTCGCCTCGGCTGCTCACCTAATTTTATAAACCTCCTCATTCATAAAATTAAACAACCCATTCCTACCACAAACATCAACGTTAACTCTATTTACATCAATATTCAGAATACATTAAATTCTCAAATTAAATTTCAGCATAAAATTCAGTTTTCAAAAAAAATTTCAAAATTAATTTTATTATCATTTTAATGTGCATCCAGAATTAAAGTCCTTGTTGGATGCCTACTAATTAATATAACAATATAAGCAGACCGGAGTCTGAGTATAAAGGGAGCATCTACCACCCCTTTACGTTAATTAACCAGGTTCGTCTAATTGAGCTCAAAGACATACCCAAATTTTCATCATATTCCCGAACATCAAAACAAAATACCCCTTTTTACTTAAACAACCAAATTTCCTCTTAAAATTAAACTTTTATGGTTAGTATAATTTCACTAATGTCCATTTAAAGTAAATCAATTATAAAGTCATTCAATACACACAAAATGTCAAACAAAATAGCATAATTTACCTGAAGGTTACTGTCCTCGTAGCTTCAAAGTATCGTTTCTTTAGTTAATCACACCATTCAACAGGATTATATTTACGGCTTCTGATTCTCTACGCTTTTAAAATTTTCTCCATCACCATCCATTCAAAGTCGTTTCTGGGCCTTTCCGGAACTCATCTGTGTTTATCTGACCCTTGTTTCATGGATCCAGACACGTATTTGAACCATTTAATTATTAACACCCCCGAAAAATAGCAAAGAAATTCATGCGTCTGTCACCAATATACGCCAAAACTGCCTACTTTTGTGTATACATTCGTCGTTGTAAATTTTGCTAATTGGTACAGTGAAACTAAATTTTATTACCTTGTATCTAAGTGCACTGAAGTACATTCATGTTAGCACGTAAATAACAAGCTATTTTGAATCACTAAAATATACGAGCAAACTTTAAATTATTTAATCAAACTAAAATGCACGGTTTAACATCTTCAATCAAGTCGCGTATGTACGAGCTTTTAACGCATCGAATCGTCAAAAGTCTAAGAGGGCTTGTTTATATTCATCTCGGTATATATAGCAAAAGCCTGTCTGTCGGTCTGTTCCCCAAAACGGGTAATTCTAAAGAATTTCTCATGCCATGTTCCCAGTCTGTCGCTCGCACGTCGTTTTTACGAATTTTCACTCGCCCCATTTAAATCTCAGAAAATTTCCACACGGCACGCAAGCATGTCCGAGAAAAACTAATTAATTTTGTACAGAAATTGTTGTTCTACCTCTGATATTTGCATCCTATTTTCAACCAATTGTGACCCTCGTGACGTTGTTTAAATCCCGCCTTTTACAATATGTGTCTTTGCTTGACGCATTTTCTCTTTCCTTCTCTAACCTGTTCGTATTGGTGCAAATTGATATTCTTTATTATCGATTATTTTAGTCCACATGGAGTGTGAAATAACCCAGCTTTAACAATTCTCGTAACTATTATGCGACGTTTTCCCCAAGATTCTTTGAAACATTAATTATCTGCAAACTTTACGCCAAATGTGACATTTAAACTACGCAGGTGTTCAAATATAATATTAATTCTCAGAGCCTTATTCCGTGGTATTTTAATCTTGGATTTTCACAAGTTTTTATAGGTATTATATGTTACTAACGGTTTAATTAACTCCAATTAAATTGATTTCTATCCTTTCATTTTTAGCGAATACAACTTAAATATTAATTATTATGTGTACACTTTGTTTAATACCGGTTACTCAAAATAGGGATAATTAATATAAACTTTGCACGTAATTTCCATTTGTTTAAGAATAATTACATTACACGCAGAGCTTTTCAATACTGCTTCTTTTGATATAAAGCGTCTTATAAATAATTTAAATTTCTTAATTTTACTGAGACGAACGAATTTATTTATGCTTAATGGTTTTAATAAAGCGTATTATCTAATAATGTTCATTATACACGGTGATTAAAATTATTTGATGCGATTATTTAATCTTCTACCCTGGTCTAAATATGAGTAATATATATATATATATATATATATATATATATATATTGACGTGATAAGGGGTCACGAGAAGTTATTGGAACCCAAATTCTACAAATAAGGGATCCGGAAAAATAGAAATTACGCCTTGTATAATACAAGCGTACTTTTATTCATTGAGGTGCAAGAGGAAAATCAAATACCTCGTGTATAAATAATCACACTGTATGATATAAGCGTATTGTAAATAAATAGCAAGTAACGTAAGTTGAACATTTAAAAATAATTAATTGTATGATACCGTAAAACACATTTAATACGAGCGCAAATTATTATCACTTATCACTAATTAATTATGGATATATTTTTGATAAAAATGGTTCCCACTTGCAGTAAAAAGCATAGAATAGTACTAGCTTTACGCATTTAGCATAGAAAACTTCAATCTTGTTAAAAGCCCCAACTTTTAACATTAATAACTGTATTAAAAGCACGTTTTGATGTTAGACAAAAATATTTTCTATAAAAGCAGCTCCTTTTGCAATAAAAAGCAATTAAAATTTAAATTAATTGCCCCGTCGATTACAAAAATTTATTTTAAATAAAAAATTTTCTAGCATATTAGGAATATAAACGTTGAGTCATCCGCATTTAAAATTCGCATGAACTCATTAATGAATAGATGTTTGTTCCGAGAAGCGGCCGGAGCACGAAAACCCACTAAATCCATGAAATATCCGATAAAATTGATTATCTTTCGCATTGGTGTGCGACGCCACAGAAATCGTATGTGTTAAACACGGACAAATAGCACGCGTCACTAATAACTGAAACAAAATTATGAAATAATTACGCCACGACTTTAGACGCTAATAAGATTTTCTGTAAAAGCTTGCATCATAATGTTCCATACTATTCTACAACCTTCTGGATATAGATGATTTGGGTATGTAAGGAAGCGTTTATTAAAAACGGGGATTTATTTGATTGATTCGGTCCATTCGATTCTTAAATTCGATCGTGAAATGTTATTTTAAGTCGCGAGCTGTTACTTTGCAGAGATAATATTTCAAATATGCAGTAAGCATACCGTAATTTAATAAATTACGATGGTACAGTGTATGTAGAAGTGGTGTTCTAAATGCAAATTACATAAGGAAAAAATGGAATTTATTGTTTACAATAAAGAGGGAAAATTCTTAAGGATAACGCTATTTTGAAAGAGGATTCTGCAGGTATTACTTTTTAGATTTGTTTTTTAAAACAAAATCCCGACTTAATTGTATTGAAACCTGAAAAATCTAACAAAACAGTTATAATGACTAATCAAACATACAATAACAGAATTTTAGAACTACTTCAAGAAAAATCAACGTATGAATTAGTCAAACAAAACCTTACCAACACACTTAAAAAAATGAACAATGACATTGTGAAAAATTGGGAAAAAAAAGGATATATTTCCCCCAAAGAGTGTAAAAAATTAATAATAAATAACGCGTTGCCACCCAAGCTTTATGGGTTACCAAAACTACACAAAGAGGGTATGCCCATGAGACCAATCATTTCCACAATACAATCACCTCTTAATAAACTTGCAAACTTTATAAAAGATATTCTCAAAAACGTGATATATAAAAACAAATTCTATATTAAAGACTCTTGGCAATTCAAAGAAAATATTAAACAAGTTACTATACCGGATGACTATATTCTGATATCGTTAGATGTAACATCATTATATACAAATGTACCAATAGAGTTAGTAATACAACTAATAGAAAAAAAGTGGGTAGAAATTAAAACATATACAAATATACCCCAAAAAGAATTCATAAAAACAACAGAAATAGTATTAACCTCAACTTATTTTACATACAGAGATCAGGTATATAAGCAAGTAAACGGTTGTGCTATGGGTTTAGCGCTGTCTTGTGTGGTGGCACAAATGGTTTTGGAAGAACTGGAGGAAAATATAATAAAACAAATAAATTTCCCACTACCTTTCTTTTTTCGGTACGTGGATGACTGTGTTTGTGCAATTCCACAAGATAAATGCAATTATATAATTAAACTTTTTAACAGTTTTCACAAAAAGATTCAATTCACAATTGAAGTAGAAAAAGATAATAAACTTAACTTTCTAGATATGACATTGCACCGGATAAACCATCATATTAAAACATCATGGTACACTAAAACACTTGGTCGGGAAGATACCTTAACTATTACTCCCAACATCCTATCTCCCAGAAAAAGTCTGTCGTAATAGGACTAGCGGATAGGGCAATCGAACTATCACACCCTGAATATAGATGGGAAGCAATAAAGAAAGCTAAAACGCATTACGACAAAATAATTACCCACTAAATTTAATTGAACGGATATTTAAAAACAAATTAATAAACACTATAACACAAACTACATCAACAATACCAAAAATAAATCAATAATAAAATATGCACCCATACCGTATGTACAAAATTTATCCGAAAACCTACAAAAATTATTAATAAAACATAATATAAAAATTGCACAAGGGATACAATTTAACAAAAAGTTGTTTTAGTAAATTAAAAGACAACACTCCTAAGAATAAAAAAACACACACCATCTATAAGATTCCGTGTCAACAGAATTGCAATTTGTATACATTGGAAAAGTATACAGCATTTAGAGAAAAGAATAAATGGTCATAAATATGATCAAACTAACCAAACTGCTCTAACCAAACATGAAAAACAAGCCCAGCATAAATTCGAATTCAACAAAACAACAATTTTAAAAACAGAAGCAAACCAAAAAATTCGAGAATTCCTAGAGATGGTGTATATTATTAAACATCCAACATCAGTAAATGATAAAATAGATATTAGCAAATTAAGTAAAATATATTATAATCTACTAAAATAAAAATGCATAAAATTAATCAGGAAAAGGTGTTTGTCTTGTATATATGGAGGCGAGATAGAGTGAGTAAACGTATGTGTGTGCGTAGAGGTATGTACAGATAAATACATATACAGATATATATTTAAATAAATAAGCGTATGGATATATATTTATACATAAAGTTAAATTTACTCAATAAGACAGATTTTCATAATTGTAGAAAGTATTACGATTTTAACCTGTTTGTAAAAGTGTCTTTATCCAGTGATAAGAAATAGAACCTCTAATAAATCAAGCATTAGTCTTCAATCAAACTCTGTACTAAACATTTTAATATACATGTTAACTAAAAGTTCGAATTTTAAATTTTGACAAAGAGTTTAGCAACTCGCATCAAGGTGTACATAATTTATACAGAAAACAGTATTTTAATTTGTGACGTAAATGTTTTGTACAATTTTAAATTAAATAAATTAGATTGTAGTAACCGTACCATATCAATTAGTGAATAGCTCAATTTATACTACGTTATAAATATATAAAACTCCGTTTATGGGTAAGCATTTTAGATATTTGTTAAGATATAATGTACATGTAGTGTATTATAGGGGAAAAAAAACATCATTGATAAAGACCATCTAGCGACGGTCGAAACGTCTGATTAACACACATAATGTAAAAAAAAATTTTTATTTATTTAGACCTTTTTCCCAAGAAACAAACTTTCAAGTATTAGTATATATATATATATATATATATATATATATATATATATATATATATATTATATTCGTCCTTTCTTGACCATCTGTTTATATTTTAATTAAATTTCTTGGAATTTGATCATTTTCTTAGTTATATGGTGTTTGTTGTGATGAAATAAAATTGCACAATCAATCATATTCACTACATATGACGCGTTTCGGTTTTCCATTTTCAAATATGTTTCTAAAAATACTATTACACAAATTACTATTAATAAAATCTAGATTTATATATACCTTAAGTTAACAATATAAAATGTTTTTAAAACTATATTATTTTACATTTTCACTAATACCTAACCTTAACTTATCTGACTACATCTATCATTCAACTTAACCTTTAAATATCTCAATTATCACTAAGTAGAAACTAAACTAGATACTATAAATTATAATATGTAGCAGATGGTACATGAGAATATTTCTACTAGTTTTTTGTTGGTTTATTTGTAGTGAATTAAGTTGTGGTATATATTGCAAAAAATTCTCATGTACCATCTGCTACATATTATAATTTATAGTATCTAGTTTAGTTTCTACTTAGTGATAATTGAGATATTTAAAGGTTAAGTTGAATGATAGATGTAGTCAGATAAGTTAAGGTTAGGTATTAGTGAAAATGTAAAATAATATAGTTTTAAAAACATTTTTATATTGTTAACTTAAGGTATATATAAATCTAGATTTTTATTAATAGTAATTTGTGTAATAGTATTTTTAGAAACATATTTGAAAATGGAAAACCGAAACGCGTCATATGTAGTGAATTAAAATGATTGATTGGGTAATTTTATTTCATCACAACAAACACCATATAACTAAGAAAATGGCCAAATTCCAAGAAATTTAATTAAAATATATATATATATATATATATATATATATATATATAACACACACTTCAGTAACAAGTAATAATATAATAAAGGTTGTTAGTTATTTTGGGATATTATTTGTTAAAACATACTAAGTTAATTGATCATTTGCTTTAATAATTGACGTTCCGGTTGACCTTTGCAACCTTAATCATAATTCTGAAAAATTGCCACATGTAAACAGTCAATTACATATAAATTGCATACATACTTAAAACTTGATCTTGTCTAGTATCATAAAATAGTCCAAACATGAAGCACATTTAAATATAACAAACACAAATTTACATATTAAAAATTTAAAATGACATGGTACGAGCACATTGTAATGCAGTTGTTATATTACTAATCAGGTTGTTATGATTAAAAATAAAAGAACAAACTCAGCATGTAGTCAACATTAATAATTCTAGGTGAGTGTTTAAACCAATAGATTACAAATTAGTGATCTAATCGCATTAATTTTCAGTAATACCTGGACGAGGGGGCTCCTTAGGCCTCTGATATGGTTCTTCAGCCTTGGTTGGAGACCCTTCTTGTAGTGGACCAAGTACAAGAGGTTTGCTTGGTATCGCACTGGTAGGATATCACTTCCAAATAAAGAAATGTGCGGCTAATTTTATGCCTTTATTTACGGGTAAAATAACTAACATTGTAGCACACAAAAACAAATATATAACGTATAATAGGAATCGCGGTTTACATAAATCTCGTGTTACATATATCGATAAAGCACGCTGGGGTGCATCAATATTAAGAGCGCGCAGCTTATCATACGAGTGCCTGACGACTACTGGTCCTAACAGGTTAAGGAAGGGATGCAAACCCCTCGTTCACTATAACTAAAGGCGGGTTTACATCATAAAGAAATACGACTTGACAATAACTAAAGGCGGGTTTACATCATAACAAGAAATTCGCCTTAACATACCGCCCCCCTTGAAAGTATTATGGGATACCTTTCAAAGTATTCTAGTAAATTAAGATAAACTAAGATAAGCAAAATAAAGTCAAATGAGATAAAACGCCATCTGCAGATGATGGCCTAAGGTTCAACATAAATGAGAAGCAAACATTGCTAAAACAAATGGCACAAAATGCCTTATCACTAAACTATACTAAGTAAATTATAATGCCATAAAACTTCAACAATATCAACTTATTAGGTACAACTGATTTCCACTGGTAACAGACACACCTTCACAACACTTCGTCGTAACACACCACTGGAGGTTTTTACACTAACTACTCGCACACGACCATCTCTTCCAGTATGTACAGCAGTGATACGACCTATAGGCCAACGAAGCGGAGGAACGTTGTCTTCTTTCAGTAAGACCATGGCTCCTAGCAGTTCGGAGGACGCAGGAGCAAATTGCCATTTAGATCTTTGTTGTAATGTATGCAAATACTCTGATCTCCATCGTGTCCAAAAATGTTGATGCATGTATTGTACATGTTGGTAGCGAGACAAACGATTGACAGGCTTTTCCTGGATATTGAGGTCAGGAAACATGTTTAAAGGGTGGCCTATCAAGAAATGACCTGGTGTTAGGGGTTCCAGATCATGGGGATCGTTGCTGAGTGGGCACAACGGGCGAGAATTTAGGACACCTTCGATTTGCACTAATAATGTATAAAATTCCTCATAAGTTAAGGAATTTGAGTCAGTTACAATACGCCGTAAATGACTCTTGATGGATTTTACTGAGCTCTCCCAGATTCCCCCGAAATGGGGCGACTTAGAAGGAATGAAATGCCAATTGATTTTGGTTTCCCTACAAAAGTTTTGTATTATGTCTTGTTGTACGACGTCACGAATATTCCGTAGCTCGCTATTGGCGCCAACGAAATTTGTTGCATTGTCAGAATATATATCCTTGCATAGACCGCGTCTAGAGATAAAACGACGCAAAATACTTAGAAAACATTCAGTCGTTAGTTCGGTGGCTAACTCGATATGCACCGCCTTGACAGCCATGCACACGAAAACGCAGACATATGCCTTAGAGAAACGGCGATTATGATATTTAGTTTGTTTCAACAAAAAGGGACCAGCGTAATCAACGCCGGAGACAGAAAAAGGGTGAGACATATTGACGCGAGAACTGGGAAGGTCTCCAATTATGTTGATCACCGGTTGTGGATTCGCCCTAAAACAAGGAACGCATTTTTTTAGGATAGTTTTGACTGCAGTTTTACCATTTAAGGGCCAAAAGTTCTGCCGCACAAAGGATAGTGTGGCATTACTACCAGCGTGAAGGTTACGCGTATGCTCGTTTAAAATAACCAGATCGGTAAATATATGTCTCTTGGGGAGCACCACGGGGTGCTTGGCTGAACTACTTAGGTCAGAATTCATAAGTCGGCCTCCGACCCTTAGGATGCCATTTTTATCAAGAAGGGGGTTTAAAGCCTTTAGTTTGCTGGAAGCTTTCACTCGGGAGTGGGCTTTTAGATAATGGATGTCGTCTAAAAATGCTGCATTCTGAACAGACTGTATAAGGAGATTTTTACTGTGTGTTATTTCTTCGAGAGTAAGCGGCCCCGAAATTCTAGAGTTTGCATGTTCCTTGCAATTTTTTATAAACCTTAAACAACAGGCTGTGACATTTAATAATTTAGATAGGTTGGACATATTTTTAATAAATGTAAATTCTTGTTGAGGTTTGTTTCCTGCGAGGTTAAAACAAATGCCCTGGCATTAAATTCCGGAATGTCGTGAGTGGCTGACTGGGGTGTAAAGTTAGATATATGAGTATTACTCGGCCAACTTGAAGCTGGCTCAGTTAAAAATTGGGGCCCATGCCACCATAATTTACAACCTTGAAGCTCTTGAGGGCTCACTCCTCTGGATATTAGGTCGGCAGGATTGTCTGCTGAGCTTATGTGGTGCCAATTTTCAACATTTGTAGACATTTGAATTTCCGCTACTCGCTTACAAACGAAAGTTGTTAGGCTGCGTGGTTCTAAAGCGAGCCAGCATAAAACTATCGTAGAATCAGTATAGTAAAACATTTTATCAAATTTCAGATCAATTGCGGCTAAGATGCGTTTGGCAAGACGCGCTATCATCAAAGCACCGCATAACTCTGCACGGGGCAAAGATATGGCCTTAAGAGGCGTAACACGTGATTTCGCGCAATACAAATTGCTTCCAATGTTGCCTCGAGAGTCTATGGAACGCACATAAATTGTGGCACCATAAGCATTTAAAGAGCTGTCAGAAAAGCCATGTAACTCAAGATAACACGGTTCCCTGACGGTTACTTGGCGAGGTATTTTAAATGATTGAATTAAAGATAAATTATCAATAAAATTTCTCCAAGTTCTATATATGTCATGAGGTACGGGATCGTCCCAATCAGTCTTTTGCAACCATAACCTTTGCAAAAGAATTTTTATAGTGATTATCATTGGCCCAAGAAGACCTAACGGGTCCCAAATCGTAGATATAGTGGACAATAAATTTCTTTTAGTAAGTTGGCGCGGTTTAGATTTAATGTTTGAAGTGAAAACGAAAACGTCGTCTCGAGAATTCCAGGTTATACCCAATGCCTTGCTGTGAGCTGGGTCAGTTAATATAAATTCTACATTTGGATTAGTTTCCTCTATGTCGGATAGTACGGCAGGACTATTGGATGTGAATTTTCGTAGATCGAAACCATAGGATTTTAGTATCTTAGTCAGGTTTTGACGGACAAGTTTGAGCTCATCCTGAGTGGAGGCGCCAGTTATTACGTCGTCAACGTAAGTATCCAATTCGAGGATTCGACTCTCCCTGGGGTATTCAGTTTTACATTGAATGGATATTTCTTTGAGGCAGCGTGTTGCTAAATTACTGGAACTTGCCATTCCATAAGTTACGGTTTGGAGTTGAAAAATGGCTATCTCGTCAGCCGGGTTTTCACGCCATAGTATGCGTTGAAGATCACGCTGATTAGGTGCTATTAATATTTGGCAATACATTTTGGCAATATCTGCTGTAAATACGTAATTGTGTTGACGAAGTCTCAGGATGGTGGAGAATAGATCATTCTGCACTGTGGGACCGACAGCGAGAACCTTATTTAAGGAAAGTCCTGTAGTAGTACTAGCAGAGGCATCAAAAACGACTCGAATTTTTGTAGTTACGCTATAAGCCTTCTCTACCGCATGATGGGGTATATAATAAGAGGGATAAGAAGCGTTTAGATTATCAGTAGGCCCTATTTGTAACATGTGACCTAATGCCTTGTATTCTGACATAAATTTTACGTATGCTTGTCTTAGACTTGCATTTTGTTGTAGTTTTCTTTCTATAGCTAGAAAGCGTTTTTGAGCAATTTGGTAAGATTCACCTAATTCGGAAATTTGTGGCTTTAATAGTAAGTTAACTTGAAAACGTCCTGTAGCGTCGCGTTCAGTGGTAGCCTTAAAATGTTCCTCACACTGTCGCTCTTCCGAAGAGAAAATCTGAGTTTTTTCTTGAACGTTTTCCTCAATATTCCAAAACCTTTCTAACGAGTTTTGTAATTTAGCCGTGGATGTTAACAAACATGAAAGTTGTGACTGATTTGTTTTACAAGTTGAACGAGGCACCGGACCGCTTACAATCCACCCTAGTTTAGTTTGCTGTAAAACGGGTTGATTCGTTCCGGTTTTGATTTGCCCGGAGCATAAGATATCAAAAAATAGACCTGACCCAATGAGTATTTGCACCTCGGCAGGCTCATAAAAGTATTTGTCAGCTAATTCAATATCGCTTGGAATATTTATATTTTCAGGGTTAATCTCATATTGAGGGATGATGTTTGTTATTTTATTGATTACTAAAGTAGGTATCTTAAATGTAAACGCGCCATTTGAGGATTGGAATTCTAATTTTACGCGTTTTGTAGTCGGCACAAGAGTCTGACTTATTCCTGAAATTGGCAAATTTATGTTTTCGTATGGAAGGTTCAGTTGTCTACGTAAATCGTCAGTAATAAAATTGGTTTGACTGCCGTTATCTAAAATTGCCCTGCAAGTAACTAGTCTACGATTAGCATCGTATACCCTAATTCGAGCTGTGGATAATAAAATATATGAGTTTGGATTTTGATTTGTGCAGTAGAGACTGCGGTCATTTTGTGGAGCAACCTTAGGCTCGTTTTGAGGTAATGATATAGGGGTTTGTTGCGATTGTGAACTCGCGGGTTCTCTAGAAACTGGGTTATGTAATAAAGAATGGTGTTTGCCCTTACATGTTCTGCAATAGTGGATGGATTTGCAATCAGCTATTTTATGTCCCGAACGCAAACAATTCGTACATAAATTAGCACGCTTGGCTTCAGCAAATCGGGTGCTTATAGGCATGTCATGAAAACGCTTGCATGAATACAAAAAATGAAATTCCTTGCATAACGGGCAAGGCTTAGCGGTGGGGGATGCAGCTAAGAACGTATGTGAGACGCCCTTGGCTTGTTGAATATATCTTGGCTTAATTTCCGGCCTTCTGTCCGTGTGAGCTAGTTTATAATCGAGAGATTCTAAGAACTTACATCTGTCAGTAAGACAAGTTATAAACTGATTAATGTGAGGTGATTGCTCGTGCTTGGAATAATTTTCCCATTCCTTACGGGAAGCTAAATCCAATTTTGAGGTCAAAAGAAAAATTAGCATTGTGCTCCAGTCAGAAATGTTTTCGCCAAGGTTCTCTAATGATTTATAATGATTTTGGAAAGAGTCCAAGAAATTTCTTAAATGTTGATGGGAGCCATCCTTAACGGCTTGAATCTCAAACATGGATCTCATATGAGCATGAATAATAGCCTTTTTATTTTCATACCGGTCTTTAAGCAATTGCCAAGCAGTGGCGTAGATACCGTCGGTAGTCGCTAATGATTTGATAATTTTCAATGGCTCACCCCCCAGGGTTGATCGCAAGTAGTAGAGTTTTTCTATGTTCTTTAAATGAGGTTTGCTGTCTATTAGAGACACAAAGGTTTCTTTAAAATTAATATATGATTCGTATGAACCTGAAAATTCAGGTAACGGGATGGGAGGTAGGCTCGGATTGAAATATTGCATCGTGGAGCGTGTTTCTTGGGGCTGAATGCCCATCGCACTCATAGTTGACTGCTTGTTGTCTGCAAGAAGTAATTTAGCTTGTGCAACTAATGCATAATATCGTGTTTCAAATTCTTCTCGCTCCCGATCTTGACTTTCGAGTTCGGAAAGGTCGTTAGAAATACATATTTGTTCAATGTCTCCTTGGATCTTTTCGAATTCGACTGGTAAATTTTTAAATGCCTCTAAGCGAGTTTGCAAGTCAATGCGGGACGCTTCTGACAATGACATCGCGCATTTACTAATAAATGAATCAAATCGCGTTAAAGTGGATTTCAAAATGCCACGACGAGCTACAAAATATTTTAGGTTGTCAGCTGTAAGTTTAGCCATTGTATTTATGAAGCTAAAAAACGCACTTAAATAACAGGATGTGAATATGAAAAATAACAAATGGTTATAGGGTTAAATTACAGGTAGTTAAAAACGACCTGCAATGTGCGAATAGAATTGTTACTAGAGAATTTCAGGACAAGTTATTAAAACCTTTAAACTTGGGTTGTTTATAATTTTTTAACGTATGTCAGAAAGCAGTTTGATGAATGTATTTGAAAATACACCAAAGCTAATGGATAATAAATTCTGAGTAAATTACGGTAAAATTCAATTATAGAAATGTAAGCCTTTTAAAAGGAAACAGCTGTGATGAGCGACAAATATTTTAAGTTAATAGCCGTAAATAAGCTATTATATATGTAATCGACAGTAAGGTAAAGAAATGCTAATTGGTTTTAGCCAGCGCACAATACGCCTTGAGATAAGAAACGTATAGGGTTGAGCGAACCGGTTTTTACGCAGATAGCAGTCAATTGAGAAAACCGCCTGCGGTATTTTAACAAACAGTTTATAAAACCTTTAAGAAGGGGTTTAAGATTTACGATTTACAATGTTTGCATATAGACGCATGGATAATAAATGTGCTACAAAGCTCTTTGATAAATAATAGGATAACTGGGATTACACCTAAAAATTTATGATGTGCCCACTTCGTTTCGACAATAAATAAGTTGAAGGTTAAATTATAGAATATAATGGAAAGGACTGACCTTTTGTTCCATTAAAGATGTGCCTGTACCCCATTTACGGAGGTATATCCTGCTCTAGAAGCTCCTTAGGCCTCTGATATGGTTCTTCAGCCTTGGTTGGAGACCCTTCTTGTAGTGGACCAAGTACAAGAGGTTTGCTTGGTATCGCACTGGTAGGATATCACTTCCAAATAAAGAAATGTGCGGCTAATTTTATGCCTTTATTTACGGGTAAAATAACTAACATTGTAGCACACAAAAACAAATATATAACGTATAATAAGGAATCGCGGTTTACATAAATCTCGTGTTACATATATCGATAAAGCACGCTGGGGTGCATCAATATTAAGAGCGCGCAGCTTATCATACGAGTGCCTGACGACTACTGGTCCTAACAGGTTAAGGAAGGGATGCAAACCCCTCGTTCACTATAACTAAAGGCGGGTTTACATCATAAAGAAATACACAGAATTGAGAAAATTAGCGATCCATGTTTTCTAAGAAAAAACCTCAAAGATTTGGAAATTGCCTTAGTCAACAATGGCTATCCAAAACAATTATTAAAAAAACTGATTTATACTAACATCTTACATCCTGAGCCAAGAGACAAATCCGTACAGGTTACTTACAAAAGTATGCTCTATGTTCAAAAATTGACTCCTTTACTGAAAAAAATGTTACAACAACCCAATCTTATGATAACCTATAACTATAAAAAGTCTGTTAATAATTTATTTACAAAACTAAAAGACAAAACAACAAGCCTTATGTGCAGTAATATAGTTTACAAGATCCAGTGCAGTTGTCTACGCCATTACATAGGCCAAACGAACTAGTGACTTCGCAACCGTATTACACAGCACAAAAGCGATGCGAAGTTAAAAAAGAATAACTGTGCGTTAGCTATTCATGTTTCTGAAACTAAACACACTCCAAATTATGATACATTTAAAATCTTACAAAAAGAAGACAATTACCGAAAAAGGCTTTTTCTAGAATCGTATCACATACAAAAAGAAGAAAATTGCATTAACAGCAAAGAGGATATTAAGAACCTTAACATAGTTTATTCTTACTTATACAGCTACAATACAGTACAGTAGTAAGTGAAGGATATTACATATTTCAATATTATTCCTCAAAAACATTTAAACACCGCCTTAATGCGATTAGATTAGTAATTTGTAATCTATTGGTTTAAACACTCACCTAGAATTATTAATGTTGACTACATGCTGAGTTTGTTCTTTTATTTTTAATCATAACAACCTGATTAGTAATATAACAACTGCATTACAATGTGCTCGTACCATGTCATTTTAAATTTTTAATATGTAAATTTGTGTTTGTTATATTTAAATGTGCTTCATGTTTGGACTATTTTATGATACTAGATAAGATCAAGTTTTAAGTATGTATGCAATTTATATGTAATTGACTGTTTACATGTGGCAATTTTTCAGAATTATGATTAAGGTTGCAAAGGTCAACCGAAACGTCAATTATTAAAGCAAATGATCAATTAACTTAGTATGTTTTTAACAAATAATATCCCAAAAATAACTAACAACCTTTATTATATATATATATATATATATATATATATTAATAGGAAGAATAATCCACATTTGGAATGCAAATGAATGCTTAATATATATTAATAGTTATTAAGATGAAATGAAAACCCAACTTTGTATTTAAAGTTGAATTACCATTTCAATTACTAGTTCGATTTGAAATGGTAATTCAACTTTAAATACAAAGTTGGGTTTTCATTTCATCTTAATAACTATTAATATATATATATATATATATATATATATATATATATATATATATTAGATAGTTAATTACAAAAGGTAAGTTGATAAATACTATCGTATTATAGTGAATAAGATGAAATAATAACTTAAACTATTATGCAAAGCCCAAATGATCATTTCAAATCGAGCTAGTAATTGAAAGATGGAAAATATAAGGTCTTGGACAGGACTTGAACCTGTATCCTGGTTTTGCCGGAACCATGCGTTTACGCCACCGAGACCGATGACGACAATTGGGAAATTTACAAATTTAAATGATGTACACAACTATATATAAATCTAACTTTCAACTACGTTTGGCATTTTTGTGAATCATATCTGTCAAGTTTTTGACTTATGTCAGTTATAGACAGGAAGCGACGCTCAAAATTACGGCTATAAGCAAAGTATTAAATATATAAATATTTTAGGTGATTAATTATACAAGGTAAGTTGATAAATACCATAGTATTGCTGTGAATAAGATGAAATAATAACTTAGACTTTTATGCAAAGCCCAAATGATCATTTCAAATCGAGCTAGTAATTGAAAGATGGAAAGTATATGGTCTTGAACAGGACTGTCTATACCTGACATAAGTCAAAAACTTGACAATGTCAGATATGACTGACCAAAATGCTGAACGTAATTGAAAGTTAGGTTGATGTATCGTCGTGTACACGATTTAAATTCGTAAATTTCCCAATTGTCGTTATCGGTGTCGGTGGCGTAATTGGTAAACGCATGGTTCCGGCAAAACCAGGATACAGGTTCGAGTCCTGTCCAAGACCTTATATTTCCATCTTTTAATTACTAGCTCGAATTGAAATGATCATTTGGGCTTTGCTTAAAAGTCTAAGTTATTATTTCATCTTATTCACTATAATACGATAGTATTTATCAACTTACCTTTTGTAATTAACTATATATATATATATATATATATATATATATATATATATATATATTAATAAAATTATAATATTTCTTGATAAAGTTTGCTTTACTTATTTGTAACGTTAGCACCAGCAAAAATTATTAATAAATGTAATAAATTATGTTGTTTCTATTCTTAGGTTTAAGGTGGTTTAAGGTAATTGCAGCATTCAGAAAATGGGACCTACACGAATTACCATCACTATCTCAATCAAAGTCGCAAGCATTGCGAATTTAAGTATCGAGCAAAACGGAAAAGGCCCGATGAATAATATTACCACTTCAAAATGGAAAATACGATAAGAAAGAAGAAAATGCGACAAGCTTTACGAATTCTTACATAACCAATGTCAGAGTGTATTTGAACTCTCGGGAGTTTCCTCTAAATCAGCCTACATATCATACGCAACTTTCTAAGATAAATACTATCCAAATAAATCTACAAATAAATGTTTAATGGACTACAGCAAGTTTAAGGAATCACCCGTCTTTGTAATCGGCTGTCGTCATCTATTTGAAAGCACCAAGGAGGCAACGGTTAACGTTAGAATAGAATTGGTAACATCAAGAAATTTTGAACCGTCGATGAAGGCTTATGCTTTAATTATCCATGACTCTATGTTCGAGTACAATCCTTTTACGGAAATTGTTAACAGATATATTCACACTTAAATATTGTATATGTATTGCTTTTTATTAAAATTGTTTACAATCTATGTCGTTTTAACTATATCACACGTTGGTGGTCGGATAGGCGAGCGGGCGGGTGGGCAAGAATGGACTATTTAGTATAAGAAACTGTTTTTTGAAATTTTAGAATGAGTCTTAGCTATATATTTGAAAGATGTATACCAAGCAATCTTTAGAGAAAGCAATTAGTGAAATTCGGCTAGGTGTGTTAAATACACGTAAAGCTAGGGGGTTGTACAATGTTCCTAGAACAACACTACGTGATTAACTCGATAAACTTGGTGCTCGAAATTAAAGTAGAGAATCAAATATCCCGGAAATGGAAGCTGCAAAACAAGAAGTTAACATACTTATACAAAACTTTGATGCATATGCTACTTCTATTGCAAAGGAAGTTGGTAAACATGGACCTTTGTTCCCATCTAATATAAGGGCAATATTCGCCGGACCATCGAGTTGTGGAAAGACTAACGCTCTAATATCTCTCATTTTACATGAGAATGGACTTAGATCCCAAACCGTCTATGTTTTTTAAAAGTATATATCAACCAAAGTATGAACTGTTAAGAGGTGTATTTGAACCTTTAAAAGAAGTAATTGGTTACTACGAATTTGGAAACTAGGACGATTTGACGAACAAAACAAGATCGCACAGTTTTTCTCCTATGGTAGACAAAAGAGCATTGACTCATTTTACTTATGTCAAACACATGCCAGAGCAGTAAAGCACGGACTTCGAGATAACGCTAATGTTATTTCAATATGGAAGCAGGTTGATGCAAAACATCGGCACATCTTTCTAAATCATATTGGCAGTGGTATGTCCTTCATAAGATTTAGAGGAATGTGTATATACAATACTGGAATGGTGGTGACTCGAAACACAATTTTATAACTATTGCAAAAGATTTTGATGTCGATGCAGAGCGATACAGGAAAAATTTCGACGAGTATATAAATTTTGGGAAAGACTTAAATGGTTAGTTACGATCCAGAGTTTGAGCATGACTGTTGTTAAACATTTTATTTTCTATAAACGCAATCTTCAGTTGTTGCAGGATGCTGTACGAAGAAAGTTTGTGGAACACAAAAAAGGATATACCACATATCAGCAAAAATTCAAAGAAGTGCAAAAACAATTAATCGAACCTTTGCAAGCCACCGCATCCCATTTACAAGGTATTACGAAAAAAAAAATACAGCTTGTAAAAAAGGTTAAAATCGAAAACACGGACGTACCTTTAAAGAAAATTAAACAACCTATTCTGGAGGACATCTTTATTATGCGGACGTGTTGACAAGAGATAAAAGCGAAAATATAGACAAGTCGTTATATGGAGAAAAGTATAATTCTCAAACCAATACATGGAGATTTGGGAGGAGCGTGCTGAAGATTAATTCGGAAACTAGCAACATAACCTTAAAAAATAGCGTTTATCCCGGCACTAGAGGTCTATACAGTCTGCTAACCTTTAAAAACCCCACCCCGAAGACGGTGATTTCAGTCCAGAAGAAAATTTACCGAATTACTTGGACATGATCAGATCAGCATCGATTATTAGAAAAACGTTTAATTCATACAGACTGCAAGATTTAAACGAGTTTCCGACAAATAACGAAAAGTTTGAAAATTATGTGCTACAACATTCCCCAGATCTTCAAAGAAAGTCTAAAAAGAGGCTCAAGGGTAAAGGTTTGGGTTTCAGTGAACGGTTTTAGAAAAAATTAAATGCGAGTCCTGTTGAGTATGTGTATTGGAACAATGTACGTGAATTAATCGATCGGTTAAAATTACTGATCACATCCAACCGAGCTGGAAATACTAGCGAACAGAACATTAACGAGATGGTGTCCATAATAGAAGGGTTGAGAGAAGAAGGTATAGTACAGTAAGCTCAGTAAATAATTGCACAGTTTTAAAATGCCCATCGACCGCTTTAGACGTTCAGAGCGTAAAAAAATGCTTAGTTGAAGAAAACTATTGTCCAGATTCAAATGCTATTTAATAACCTTCCGCCCCTCTTTATGGAAATTTACATGTAAACCTAGGTTAGTTCGAAACGTTGGGATCGGGATTTTTTGTAGCAAGCATAAAAAGCACGTACTACTTGCACATGACCAACCTAATCCTAATAAAAAATACTGTATATTTCGGTGGCGATATGAAATAAAATGCAGCTAGTAGAACAACGTTTGTGATACAAACTGACACGGAAGTCCTTTATATTTAATAAGTGTAAAGTTATGTATTACATATTAATTGAATTGGTACCTCCAACTCTATAGGAAATGTGCTGTTATTTGACAATGTAGTATTTAAGTATGTTATTCTAATGAATGTTAACTTAGGTATAAGCAGTCAATATATGTTTAATGCATGTTAATTCGGATAAACCGATTCAATATATGTAATATTAAAAATATGTATATAAAACCAATGTATGTAGGTGCAATGTGTAATACAACATTTTTATTAGAGGGGAGGGGAAGGGGTAGAGCATGAAGGGGTGGATTGTGGATCGGACTGCACCAGAATTCCTATATAAAACGGTTAAGCAAAGGTCCCATGAACCTTGCATGTAGGATCGCCCGAGGTGAATGACCTTTGAATCTGGCAAAAATGACCAGAATTGACTTTAGAATTTCTCATGTTAAATTCCATAAGAAAGCCGGTTTCCTGCGCTCGTACGAAGGTAGCTTATCTACTTAGTCCTATTGACAGAAAACGATACCATTAATTAAATCGATGGAGAAAAGGGTGGGGTAATTAAAATAAAGTTAATGCTCAAGTTGTTCAGCTTATAAGCGTCTGTTAATCGATACAGACGTCCATTATGTGACTTAGTGGTGCACACTAATAAAAAAATACAGGGTAAGTCTTTATGACATTTGGTATTATGTGCCTTTAGATTCATCTCCAAATTAAAATGGAGTCTGTAGCCTGTTGCCTAATCATCCTGAAATTTTCCATATATAAATGCACCCTTAAGTTCTTCTTTACATTAAAATGGAATCTGCTCATTAACCAATAATACGAGATGTGCAAATAATAATTTCAAATACATCGATAGTGTAGTGGTTAAATTGTATGCTTTGCATGCGAGCAGTACGGGTACGAATCCTGCTTGACCCGATTTTTTTCTCTAACAACTTGCGGTAAAAAGGGTATACAGGATGGAGCAAAAGTGTATATATACAGGGTAAGTCAAATATCGTGACGTTTAAAAAATGGCTTATTGACGGAATAAAAATGGCCGATGACAGATGTTACGTAAGAAAAATGGCGAATGACAGATGTGATGTAAGAAAAAATGACGAATGACAGATATGACGTAAGAAGCAACGGCGGATGAGAGATATTGCGTAAGAATGGGTTTTCTCATTAAAAAGCAAGTGTTAATGAGTTTTTCCAATATAATACGATTAGTGTTAAGAAGTTTTCCTATTAAAAAATGATTAGTGGTAATATGTTATTGGAGGAGGAAGCTTATTAAAAATGATTAGTCGAAGTATAACGTAAGAGGCGGGTTGGCGGTGGTGGTGGGGGGGGGGGGGGCAGGCAGTGTCTCGTTCCTCAACCGCTGCAAATTATTTATTGCTCTCTCATGCCAAAAAGCAAAAATAGCACCACCAGCATCGAAGGGCTGTTTGTAATTTAAAAAATTTTCAAAAATAAAATCTTTATTTTGGACGTTTGAGGAATGATACGTTATACGTTCCGATAATTCAAGGCATGGAGTTTTTTAGTAATATAGAGTGAAGGGTTTATCACCAATTAAAAATTCATCCACCTCAAAATACCCAAACGAATTTTTTAAGGATTCTAAAAATTAAAAATATTAAAAAGTTGAGTTTTTATTGAAATTAAAATCCAAAACAAAATTGTATTGCAGTAGTATTAATTCTCCCTGCTCCACTTCCATATTAACTGAGTTTTCTTACTGGCAAGCATTAAATGGGAGAAAATGATTTTTGCCTTTTCTTACGTTCGTTTAACTATAATTTATATCAGTTATATATTACACTTGCTTCGGCCGTTCAGTATGGGTTAACTGCAATATAATACTTTATAAATTAAATTACGTGCATGACTTGAGCCACCTTATATTTAACACATATCTGTAAGCTAAGTAGAAATGACTATGTTTGGACAGTATTTAATTACTTATATTTACCTATGGTTGTAATAATACTAAATAACCCTGTAAGCTCTGCCCACGCGAACAGCTTCATATATTGCATCCAGTTCTCCTGTTTCTGTTGAATAAAGTCATTACCGTTTGATATATGCTAATTATAGAAATTTTGAGCATCTGTAATCGTTATTACAAACTATGCTCTTCTGTGGTTTTGGTTTAAATTCAAATAATTACCGTGTTTACGACCAACCAACCCTGCGTGGGCTTGCAGTAAGTAATTAAATTTAAATGCCTATCAAAAATTTGTATACGCTTTGTGCTAACAAGTTTCAATAAATTGAAATATGTATTATAAGAAAAACGTTCCAGTTTGAAGGATTCACCGGATCTGGAGTGTCTGCAAAAATTGTCTGCAATCACGATTAAAGCTATATCGACGTTATTTCAAAGCTCACCGATTATTCCCCAATACTAGATTTAGTTAAATTATAGCAATGGCTGTAAATTGACTTCATTAAATTTACATCAAATGAAATGATTTATCAAATAAAAAATGTTTACACAATTCTAGCATAAATTTTTCTGGTATTTACTAATATTTTGCAAATTACTAGTATGTTTGAACATCACCTAGTTAATAACATATGTATTCTGATATGCCACATCTACAAAAAAATTTAAACTGCAATTGTACATTAATATAGGGTAGAACAACTTTGGAAATTACTAGATCACGCTACACCGTTTATGAGATTAAATATGGGGCTTTTCTTTTGATTTCTGATTCAAAAACCTTGTAAACGTACTTGTTTTAAAGATCAACATCTCTTATAGTTAGTATATGACAATATTGTTTTACTTTGAAATGTAATACTTTTCACTGGAGTTCTCTTTGCACTTAAAGCATAAGCTGGTAATAAATTAAGTGATAGTGCTACCTCTAAGCATAGGTATGCCCTGATAAGCTGCACTGATCGTTGTTGGTTTGGAACAGATAACATTTTTAATTGATAGTACAGCATACACGTTAATTTTTTACGTTAAAAATGGGAAGATTGGTCAATTTGTGATGAACGCGAGTTACGTATCCCCCAATCTATTATGTACAAATAAATAGAATTTATTAGGAATTACTAGAAAATTATAAAGAAACTAAAGTTATATGCAACATTGTAAATTCAAGGCTAACTCAGAAAGTTATTAAAAGTTCACAAGCAAGTTGTGAGAACGGATGTAATACATTGTCTTCCAGACGTAAGTGATACTTCAGGTGCAGGTCACAGACGGTTAAGAAACCGCGATTACTTAAAAATTAAGATTGTTACATTGTATAATAAATAAAGTTAAAAAATAAGCAGACATGAGCTCTGCAAGTTCCCATAGACATGTGAGGAGTAGAGACAGCCTAAATACCCCAATACCATCAGTCAGTCTTGAGTATTTCAGCTTTAACATTGCCGTTTGCTTAGGCAACTCGCCCTAATATTAATTCAATTATAATTTTATTTCGACTTACAGTATTTTAATCAGTTTGTCAAAATTCCATATTTAAAATCTGTTGAATAAATAAAATTTGCTACAAGAAGTTTTGGAAGAAGTTTTTAAAAAGATCGCTCCCAAGGTCCGAAACGTAACTGGCGCACTCGGTAGGATCCAGAAAGGCATTACAAATCCAAAAATCTGGAAACTGGTGAACAAGAATTTTAATTCCCAAATGTGGAAGAACCCAAACAAAGTTGGACGAGGTACAAGAATCGACCGAACCCAAAGAAACAAACGTGGACAAGGTACGAAAATCGACAGAGCCCACAGCCAGAAAACAAAAGAAATCGGCGATGAAAATTATGTAAGTTCATTTTCCTAAACCAATTATCTTTTTACAAATTTATTGATGCTAGCTAGTAAGAGAAAAGTTTTTGTTATTGTTTTTATGTATGTACCTGTTTTTTTATTATTATCGCCATTTATGAAAATAATTTACTTATCTATTAAAAGAAATTATTTTTATTACGAGAAATTATTTTAAAACAAAAGAATTAAATTTTAAACACAAGAACTAGTACAAATTTTTATTACAAATTGTTATTAAAATACAAAACAAAACGAATTCAATTCAGCAAGTCTGAAACATAAAAATAGAACCCAATTAATTTTTATCACATTATAAGCGAAAGTTTAATGTTTAAAACGCGATTCTTATACAAACAATTTATTCAAAGTTCAACCTTCATCAATTTATATAATTAAACACCTTAGTGTATAATTGTAGAAATATCTTTCAATTTACTATTAAAAGTAACTCATTAAAGTTGAAACAAAGCGTGCTAATTTAAAACGCAATTTTCATTACATAATAAAAGCATTCACTCATCGCAACTTTATAAAAAGCTATAATTAAATATCTATGTTACTGAAAAGATTCGTTCAAACGTGCCATATTTTAAAATTACATACTTCAGCACGATTAACCAAGTAATTAATTGTAAAATACGCAATTCATTTATCACCGAGACTGAAAATAAAAACTTTCAGGAGACTTAAAACTTATAATTTAAATATTGTATAAATTATAAAGGAAACATTGATGCAACTACTGTAACGAAACGTTTGACTGAAAACTTGCAACTCTATAATAAAACTCAAGGTCACGAAACAATACAATTTAAAGGAAGCATTTTATGCACTTATTAATACAACACCTATGGAGACGAGATAATTAGAGCTGACTTAATTAATCACCACGACTGAAATAAATAAAATCGTAACTGGCATAAAACGTACAAAGCATAACGCAATTATTGCAAAAAATTATTAATCCACATTAAAAAACCTTTCAGAAAATTAAAACAAGCAACAATCATAACATCGGTAAAGTATAAAAATATACAAATTCAGGGCTACAGCAACTAATCAGACATTACCTAGCACAAATCCCTCAATTTAATTATAAAGCCGTATAACTACGTAAAAAATAAGTAAAGCCATTCTTTAAGTAGCTCAATACAATCCAAACTGAACAATTAATAAATCAAACCGAAAAATAAACCTTATTTTATACAAAACTCAAAATTAATTAAAACCAAAAGCAACCTTTAACGACCATAAGCTCAGATATGCAAATTTACCTCGAAAGCATACATCAATTCAACGGAGACCGAGCTCTACTAGAAAACTTCATTACTGCGTGTGAAATGTTTTAAAAGCCTTTTAGAAACCAGGAGTTAACAAAAGAAATGTTCTACTTTTAGGCCTAATAATAAGTAAACTGACCGGAAGGGCACTAAGGCTAATTGCCAGCCGGGACGATTTAGAACAATGGGAAGATTTTAAACGCATATTGATAGCATATTTCGGAGACCTAAGAAACATTAAATGTCTTACCCGCGACCTAATGAACCTAAGAATGGAAAGTAACCAATCCCCATATTAATTCAGAAAGAAATGTTAAGACGTAAAAAGTTTAATTCTAATAAAACTAAAAATCAAAGGACCCGACCAAAATATCCGCCTACTAAAGACAAAAATGTATGACGAAATGGCACTATACACCTACACAAACACATTACCAGAACGATTATCAGATCAAATAAAATTCCAACATCCCCAAAATTTAGAAGAAGCAATGAATATGATCATAGAAGAAGAAAACGTCATGTATTATTGAAACAGACTATATAACCCTAACGCAAATAAATACTATTCACTAATAAAAGCCATACAAGCCGCAAGACAAACAACCACTCAACCACAATTCACGCCATTTAACGCACAAACAAATCAACCGCGAATCAACAACCCGAATTTTAATAACACAAATTTCAATAATCAGATTAGACAATTCCCAAGACCAACATTTAACTCAAATTTCACAAAACACATTTCCAACAAGATTTAACCAAAATATAATCCAACAAAGGCAAACGTTCGACGCACACCCCATTAGAAATACACCGATGAGAAATAACAATAACAACCCTAACGGTTATTACAAACCAACTCCTATGGATACCTCATCTGGTAACACCAGACAAAATACAATAAGTATCGCAAATCCGACCAAGCCATAACCAAAAACGAAACTTTATCTCGGAAGAATTATTTCACCAAGAAATAGAAAAATCTAGCGACGAATCAATCCATTTAGAAAATTATGAACGCGACGAACAATGCGAAAATTACAAAGAGGACTACGAAGAAAGTACGTGTTCAACTTTTCAAATAGACCGATTTATAAACGACCAAACGTAATCAATTTAAATAACATCAATCAACAAGTATTTCCATACATAGAAATACTTCACGCAGAACTTAAATTATTAATCGATACCAGATTCTCAAAAACACTAATTAGCCCCCGAACCGAAAAAAAACGTTATTTTGATTTTGTAGAACCCTTTAAAATTAAAACAGCTTATCAAACGGCATTACACCAATAATTAGCTAATATACCCCTACCAAAAACCTTCAATGTAAAAAATTAGGAGCCAACATTGATATAAAAAACCGTTTATTAAGAACAAAACACGGACAAATCCCCATTAAATTCCAAAATACCCAAACCGATCAAAAATACACCATAGAATCCCCAGAAACAAATAAAAATCCCAGTAAACTCAAAAAACGACGTAGGAATTATAAACCACATAACATTTCAACAAGGAGTAGAAACCCCCTACAGCACTAGTACAAATAAAAGATAATTTCTCCACTACAACAACTCTAAACTCAAATAACTACTCCGTAGAACTATCGCTGACAAATCCGATTAAAGTAGACGAAGTAAATAATAACGAAATGGAAATGGACAAAAATTTAGTAAATGATTACAACTCCATAGAACACGACAAAATGTTAAGTGAAAATTTAAGGAACATTCGCTTCAATACCGACATTAACAGAGAAGAGCAGAGAGCTATTAAAAACTTATGTTTTGAATACCGCGGTATATTCCATTGTGAAGGAATACCCGTAACCTTTACCAAATCAGTCAAGCAGAAACTAGAACTAACAGACAACAAGCCAATTTTTACAAAGGCATACAGACTACCTAAGGTAAGCCAAGAAAAAGCCGATAGACAAGTAACCGATTTATTAGAACAAGATATAATCCAACACTTCAACTCACCATGCAGCAGCCCCGTATTAATAGTACCGAAGAAATTAGGCTACAGAAAGCTAAACGCAAAACAGTAGATGACAAATATTCACTGCCCAATACCACCGAGATTTTAGACAAATTAGGAAAGTGTCAATATTTTTCAACATTAGACCTCGCATCAGGATATCACCCAGTAGAAATGGACGATAAAGTCACAGAGAAAACCCCATTTAGCACACCCAGAGGACATTACGAATATAAACGTATGCCATTTGGAGTGAAGGACGCACCCGCCACTTTTCAACGAGTCATGGATAACATATTACGAGGAATACACGACGAAAAATGTCTTGTGTACCAAGACGACATCAAAATATACCCAACGTCACTGGTAGAACACAGAAAGACTAAGGAAAGTATTTGAAAGACTACGAAACGCCCTTTTTAAAGTTAAACTAGACAAAAGCGAACTTGTACAGAAAGAAGTATCATTTTTAGGACATATAATAACTCCCCAAGGAGTTATGCCAAACCCCGATAACACGAACGTAGTACTAAATTACCCCCTACTCAAAACTAACAAAGAAATTAAAAGATTTATAAGCCTTAGTGGTTATTACCGCAAATTCATTAAAGGTTACGCACAGATAACCAAGCCCCTGACAAATTGTTTTAAAAAAAGGAAATAAAAGTGAACACACCCAAGAATTCATTAAAACCGTAGACACAATTAAATGTATACTCACGAATCACCCTGTATTAGAATATCCAGACTTTTCACAGCCATTTATATAGACAACAGACGCATCAAACGTAGCACTAGGCGCAGTATTGAGCCAAGGAAAAATACGTAGCGATAAACCAATCAGCTACGTATCCAGAACCCTAAATGATACCGAACAGAAATATAGCACAATAGAAAAGGAATTATTAACCATAATTTGGGCAACGAAATATTTTAGACCATACCTTTACGGATAAAAATTCTATGTATACATATATATACATACTATATATATATATATATATATATATATATATATATATGCATATATTGCTATGCTCCCTAAATTATTCGCGCCCCATTGTTTGGGCGACCATATTTATATTGCTATCTATAAACAAGAATTGGAATTCTCAATCTCCTACGTTGGGCTGTCTTATTTCTATTGCTATAAACTCCCTCCAGGATTTTATCTTGAACCTATCTTGCCGACCAATAACAAAATTTGATATGTTACCGCCTTACTCGTTATCAGTTTCGTATTCAACTCATAGCTCCTCCTTGATTATTTAAATTATCAAATCACCCCCATTAACTTTATCTTATGACCTCGACTAGCATTTATTTGGAATTATAAATTCAGTTGATTCGATTCTATATAATGAAACAAATATTATGTACAGTTTTTGTAAATTATGTAAAATACACTTTTCAATTAATTAATGTTGTAAATCTCATTTATCAAAATCATATACCTTTTTAATCAAACCCAAAGTCACCAAAAAACCCTATTATCTTTATAAAGAACGAAGTGTGGAACTTTCTAAATCTCTTATCAGATCAGTCACTTTATACGTATTCAAATTCTTTGTTTTGGTGGACTTCGTCACATTAATTTATATTAAGCAAATTCAATATTCAAATAAAAAATATAGAAAAATAATGTCTTACAACTAAAAATTTAACCTTGACTATTTTCTTCGCATTGACGCATCAGCTAACATTTCCCATGCATTAAGCCAACCATTTGAATAAAAATTATTTTCCCCCAATTCAGGATTATTACATGCCCATTCGAAATATTGTTTATCCACACGCTTGAAACATTGCATTTAAATTGTTGCCATCACCCTCTGGACTACCATTATTAACTTATACTTATGCACCCCAATTTATTGTCATCTCATTCAGACTTATTACTTCTTATCAATTTTCCCCAAACTTAGAATTGGTTTATCATCCTCCGGACTCGGAATTCTTATCATTTATTTTCGCCCGACTCGGAACTTGTATTTTTCTCCCCGGCTTTAGAAGCCCTATCATTATTGTGCTTTAGTTTAAATAAATTCCCTAAATCTACTTACGTTTAATCGGCAATCGTAATTTTCATCTTCGCACTTATACAATTTTTCACTTTGAATTATAATTACGTATCACTTTATTTCATAGTGGCGCACCTCGGCCTTTGTTGAGTTGAAAACTGAGTTCGTTATCACTGTACCTGCCAATATATCATTGCTCTCCTACTCCGTCAGTGGGTACGGTCTACAAACTCGTCGCTCATTTATAACCAATCAAATCTTTACATTTAAAGTAGTTTCTGATGTAATTTTCTATGTTTTCAAATAATTGTGGCCTGCTCGCAGCTGTCTTCGTTAGCACTTTCTAGTTGCCGCTTGAAGCGAGCGAACGGGTTTTTGCTGAGCTGCCGCTTCAGCAATAACATTAAGTTTTTATCTAGGGCTTATATTATTTATTGTTGTATTATTTTATTTGAAGCTTTGTTTTTATTGTGTTTTATTTTTATAATTGTGTGCCATCAAATTTTAAATACAGGGCAGTAAAATAAAATTTTAAAACAAAATTTAAACTAAATAAATCGCGTTTTCTTTGTAATTTAAACCAAATCCGCGTTTTTAAATAAACTAACTAAATTTCGGGTTAATAAAACAAAAATCTACTAAACTAATACTCAAAAATAATTTCGAAATAACTTAAAAAGGCATTTTTAATAATAAATTTAAAACAAAAATCGCGTAAATCGAGTAAAAAACCGGGTTATACAACCAAAAAGTGTGTGAATTTTTTATAGTGCGCGTATAATCAAATAATAACCACAACACAAAAATCTAAGCCTTTTTAAATCAAATAAATAACTCAAAAACTGTAAATTTTAAAACAATGTTAATATAAATTTTCCGTAATTTAAGTACACGCGTACTTATAAGTTCCTTTAAAATCGATTTTGGTGTAATTAAGCGGTGTAACAGTTACAGTTACCAAGTGATTAAGTGAAAGGTCATTTCCGGTGACCACATTCCGATTGCGCTCGACCTAATTTGTTAATTACACATTTAAAAATAAAGTGCTGTTATTTATAAATTAGATATTTTAATATTTTGACGTAATTAGTTTATTTAAATTTGATTTGGCGGTTTAAAAGAAATTTAAAATAAATAATTAGTGTTCTTTACGGTACATTTTGAATCGATATATTTTTATTGCGTTAGGGAATTTATTTGATTCTAGTTGTTATTTTCACGCTTGGTGCTTGTTGTATTTTTGTTAAAATTTTGATATTTAGTTGGGCGGTTCGAAGTTTAAATAAATACAAGGTTGCGTACGGTTCACCTTTAAACAAAATATTTTTTATTGGACCAACGTTTTGCGCTCTTCTAGCGTCGATCTTTTAGCGTCGTAACGGTCAAGTCGTGTTTAAGCTGCGTTTTAGGTGTTATTCTTTGTCATTAGTTTTGTCAGCATGGTGGTCCACCGCGACGAGGAACCGTTGCCCAGGAAGAAGAGGGGAGATCGGTTGGAGTCTGATAGGTCAGAGGCTGAGGGCGCTGTTGGGGGGAAACAGCTGAAGGTAGTCCTAAGGAACGTTATGTTGGGGATTCAGGAGGAGGTAGAAGAGCCTGTGTCTGCGGCGGTCGTGTCGGGGGAGTCGGGGCCTCCCGTGGTGGTTGCGGCGCCAGAATTGCCTTCTACTTTGAGAGCCCAGCGCACAATGTCGACTAGCAGCAACGTTAGCGTTGATGCTAGCGACCTCGATGAACTGGAGCTCTTGAAGTTCAGGGTGAGGAAGGCGCACGCTGCCGTCTATGGGAGGGTGCCGACGACCTCCGCCACTATCGTCGTCGAGGACAGGAAGATGTTTCGGCACGCTGTGGATGATATCCGCGACGTTACGAACCAACTTATAGGTATGGTTAGGGCTCTTCGTCTTTGCTTAGATAGTCCTGGGAGAGCTGGTGTTGTCGGGGGAAATCCAGCGGTGGTTGCTTCTGTTTCAGGGCAGCAGTGTTCCCGGGGCCAGGAGGTGCCGATGCCGCGGAAGGTGTCGTATGCTGCAGCTGCTGCAGGTGCAACGCCTACCTTTGCAGTTAGGATCGACGCCAAGCCAGGGAGGGAGAAAGAGGACGTCATGTCGACCCTAAAGAAAAAGGTCGATCCCGCTCGTGATGGGTTTGTCGTAGTCGGAGCTCGTAGGACTCGCAGGGGCGCTGTAGTAGTTGAGTGTGCAGGAAGAGAAGATGCGAAGAAATTGAAGTCGAAGGTCGGCGCTCACTGCAAAGAGCTCGTGGCAGAGACCATCGAGAAGAAGCGCCCACGGGTCGTTCTTCCGGGGGTCGAAGCGGGGATGAAAGCAGAAGAACTAGTGCGGTTGATCGCGAGCCAGAATCCCCGCTTCGGCAATTTGAAGATCGAAGACTACCTGAGGGAGAAATTTAGGTTTGGCGGAAAGGGCCCTAGGGATCCCTTCGTCAACGTAGTCTTCGAAGTGACCCCCACACTTCGGAGACGCATATTAGCTGATGCTATAAACCTCAGGTGGCGAAGAGTCTGGGCCCGGGACCACTTCTCGATGACCCAGTGCTACAGGTGCTACGAGTACGGCCATAGATCGATGGAGTGCAGGGAGAAGGTACAGTGGTGCGGTAACTGTGCCGAAGTCGGACACGAGTTTAAGAATTGCCGGAGGGCAGTCCCCTGCTGTGTGGTTTGCGCTAGGGCAAACGACAGAACTGGCGGTGGCGCGAAGGTCGATACGCGCCACGACGCCAAGTCGAGTAGATGCCCCACGATGCTGAGATTGAAGAACGCAATCACACGGAACATCGATTATGGACCGTGAAGAAATAGAAAGATTTAAAGAAGCAAGAAGATTAAATTCGCGCAATTAAATCTCGGAAAGGAAAAGGGCTACAAATAACTTCGTAAAGTTTTTCAGCGAAAATAATATCGACATCGGGCTTATACAGGAACCGCACCTGTATAGCCACAAAATAACAGGTTTTGGGAAGGGGGTTACCGTTTTAAACGCAAACAGCGAACGACCGCGTAGCGGGATAATAATAAATAACGGGACGTGCGCCGGAATAATCCTAAACAATCTGTCGAATGAGTTCATAACCACCGCAGAAATATAAACGGGATTGCATACGTTTTACGTGATAAGCACTTACCTTCCGCCGATCGATTCCCGGCGGGAGAATCCTCAAACAGGATTTAATAAATCAAATTGAAGGAATTCTTCCTAAAATCGGTAGAAATAGAAATTTAATTATCGCGGGAGACTTTAATGCTAAGTCGCCATTATGGGGCAGCCCAATCGAAGACGATAGAGGCTCGCAGGTTGCTGATCTTTTTACGGGATGGGACCTTAGTGTGATAAACACTAATGATTCACCTACGTTTGAGACGCATAGAGGCAGCAGTTTTATAGATGTTACTGCAGTCTCGCACGAAATGTTACAAACGATTTGTAATTGGAAACTAAGGTCGGACGAGGAAACGCTCTCTGACCATAAATTAATAACATGGGACGTTGAGACCAAAACAAGCGCAAACGAGCAGCTAACTATATTTCCGCGGTTCTGTAATAAAAAAGCAAATTGGGAGCGGTTTAAAGAAAAATTTGGCGATAGTATCCCTGCGCTCGAAAATGAGTTATTTAACTGCCGAGAGGCAGACGAAGTAGAAACACTCTCGAAAAAATTGAACGACGCGGTGGTAGACGCGTCGTCGTATTCCATGCCGCAAAAGAAAACATTTAAAGACAGCGTACCATGGTGGACACGGGAACTAACCACCAAGCGGGCAGAAACGCGTAACCTAAGGCGCCGCTATCAACGCGCCGCGAGAGAAATAAGAGAACAACGGAGAATAGAATATAATCAAAGTTACCGCGAATATAAAATATTAATAGAAGAAACGCGAACGAATAAATTTAAAGAATTCTGCACGCAAAACTCACAGAAAGAACCCTGGGGAACCGCATACCGCGTAATTAGAGGAAAACAACAAAAAATCGCGCTCAGTAATATAAAGAAAACAAATGGCGAATACACGGATGGTTTTAAAACCACAGCGGAATATTTACTAGAGAAATTTTTCCCATCGGATAATCCCGAGGGGGACGAAGGGTCGCACGATTTAGTACGTCGGGAAGCTGCAGAGGCGCAAGGAACAGGTGCCGATAAGGCAATCCTAGTTCACGAGGTCGTCAGGGCTCTTAGGAGGATGAACCCTAAGAAGGCACCGGGGCATGATGGAATCACCTCAGACGCAGCTCTGCAGAGTGCCTGTTAGCCCCGTGTATCTTTGTTGGGTTGTTTAATCTTTGTTTAGAAAGGGGCGTTTTTCCGCGTTGCTGGAAAATCCAGAATGTGAAATTTATACCCAAACCTATAAAGACGGATTCGTCAGATCCGGGCAGCTATCGTCCAATTAGCTTGCTACCGGTGCTGGGGAAAGTTTTAGATCGCGTTATGACTACGCGTGTTGAGCACCTAGTGCGAGACAGCGGCGGTTTTAATAACCGACAGTTTGGTTTCGTGGAGGGCAAGTCGACTATCGACGCGTTAGAGTTCGTTGTCGGGGAAATTAAACAGGCAAGAGATGCTAAAGAGTACTGTGTCGTTGTTGCTTTGGACATTTCAGGAGCATTTGATGCTGCCTGGTGGCCATTAATCGTTTGCGAGTTAGATCATAGGGGTTGTCCGCGAAACTTGATGTCTTTGGTCAAGAGCTATTTCTCGAGGCGATTGGCACAGGTTGAAATTCCGGGTGAAGTTCTGTCGCGTGAGGTGGAAAGGGGATGCCCGCAAGGGTCATGTTCTGGTCCCACATTTTGGAAGTTGTATGAGAGCATCTTTAGGGTCAAGTTGCCCGCAGGATGCTCAATCGTTGGGTTTGCAGATGACACGCTTTTAATTGTAAGATCGAGATTGCTAATGGATATGCGCACAAAACGGAACGAGGCGCTTAATAAATTACACAAATGGTCGCAGGCGGTAAAATTAAAATTTAACACGGCGAAGTCAGAGGCGCTTTTATTTCGGCACGAAACCAGGACAGACACCTCCTAGGTTAGAGCTAGGAGGGGAGAAAATCCCGTTTAAAGATTGTATTACCTACCTCGGCGTCAAGATCGACAATAAATTAAATTGGAAAACGCACGTACAATACGTAAAAAGTAAGGGCGGCGAAATATCAAATAAAATGATGGCGGCGGCTAAAATAAAGTGGGGTTTCAGGGGCGAATCGCTGAGGACGGTTTATACCGGAGCAATTGAGCCGGCAATACTGTACGCAGCTTCTGTATGGGCAGAAGGTTGTAAAGTCCGGGAGATGCGGCAATTAACGAGCGTACAACGCATAACCGCGGTAAAAGCGGCGAGGGCGTACAGGACCACCTCCACGGAGGCTGTCCTGGTGATCAGTAGGGCTCTCCCTATCGAATATGTCGTTAGGGAGATTAGAGATAGGCGATTAATAAATATAGGAAAAGGGCGCGAAATTATCGAAGATCTTAATCTTGGTAATAGAGAAATTGCAAGAAAGATCGTTGTATCTGAGTTGGGGCACCCGGCTGATATTAGAGGAATCGAGTTTGTCGAAGGTGATGAGGACGCGATGGGTATCAGAATTTATACGGACGGTTCACGTATGGACGATGGGCAAGCAGGCGCGGCGTTTGTCGTGTATAAGCAGGAAAGGGAGGTGTTTCGGTTTCAAACCAAACTCGCAAACTGGTGCACTATCTTCCAGTGCGAATTGGTAGCCATACGAGAGGCTATCGATTACGTAATAAACCATACGGGCAGAGACGAGTATTATATAATCAGTGATAGTAAATCGGCGCTGACGGCTTTAACAAACATGAACACCTCGACAGACCTCCAAGCGGACGTCTGGAGGATAGCGCGTACGGCGCTCGAGTTTCGACGTTTAAAGTTCTGTTGGGTCAGGTCGCACAATGGTAACGTAGGAAACGATAGGGCTGATGAATTAGCTAAAGAAGCCGCGACGGGAGACTTTCGAATATCACATTCGTCAATACCGAAGTCTTTGATTAAAAGAAAGCTGCGCGAATAATCAATTCGACAATGGGAAGAGAGGTGAAACAACGCTGTCACGGGCAGGTTGACCCACAAATTCATACCGAGCATAGAAGCTAGATGTAGGATCGAGGTTAAGCTCGATCACAAAATGGTGCAGTTGATAACAGGGCACGACGCCCTGAAGGCGTATTTACAAAGGTTCGGGCTAACCAACAGCGACCGCTGCGAATGCGGTGAGAGCGCGGAAAGCGCAGAGCACGTGCTCTTCGACTGCCCGCTTGAGGCGGGAAATCGTGGGTTGACTGATAGCAAACTAGCTATCTTAGGTCTGGCATGGCCAAAGAGCCTAGAGGAAGTCGGGGAAGTGGTTAACCAGAAGACGTTCTGGTCAGCCTTAAAAGAATTCGCGGGAAGAGTCGCGAGATTAGACAATGATAACCGCGTGTAAAATTCGGTGGGGTTGGTGGGAGGATTGCAAAATTTTAGATTGACTTGGCGTGAGTAAGGATACGAGCATAGATATAACCAAAACCTGATATTAATAATAAAAAAATAATAATAATAATAATAATAATAATAATAATAAAATAACATGATAATTATACCCAAATGTCCAATATGCACGAGAAACCCCCACACCATTAATACAATCACTGCCTATCTTCATAATTATGTGCGGAAAATCGGGAATAAATAATAACAAATAAACAATAAGAAATAAATCAGAAACCCTCATTAAATTAAATCAATAAAATAAACAAAGATAATAAAATAGAGTGAAACCGCACATCCCCCCAGGACTTGAAAGTGAAGTGATAGTGATAGTGATTGTGATCCCCCCCAAGAACATTTAGTGCATACCCACCAGCACTTTAGCAGTACACCCCATCTTACCCTTGGAAGTAAGTTACAGTTAGATGTAAGCAGACGACCAGATCTTCGGATGCTGGAGAATTTCATCATGGAGGTAAGACTTAAATTGTGGCGGCTGTACTCGCACAAGCTTTAATTTACATTAATTAGTAGCTTTTGAAATAATTTAACAAGCACGTTTTGTGTGTAATGGCACTAGCCGACATAATGCTTGTGCGAGTGCACCTGATAAATAGGGTGATGCTTTTGCTTTTTTGTGCACTGCTATATGCTTAACGGTTATTAGACATTTATTTATATATTTATTTATATTTTATATTTACACCTCTCTTTATCAAAGTTCTTAACTACCTGCACGCATTTACATTATGCTTCCCGAAGCTCTATTTCTTATCTCAGTATTAGCCTAATTGTCTGGAACTTTTTTGAATGCGTGTTTAACCACACTTCATCATGTTTACCCACAAAATACGCGTGCTTCCACTGAAAATACCATTACTCGCCTTACCCAAACCAACTGAAACCCTATCTACATGGTGTTAAACATTTACTATCCATCCAATGCATGCCTTCCCTATTCCTACGCCCGCGTCGCTTAAAACTACCTACACTCTACATACACTCTGCCCACTATTTACAAACTATCTCCATTTCTTAATTCTTTTACTAAATAAATGCAGTTTTCTGCTTCCTATGATGATTTCTCATTTCTAAACGACCTTTACTATAAAGTACACCCTTAAACAACCCCTTATCACAGCAATATATATATATATATATATATATATATATATACACAAAGTAAAAAGGAATTATTGGCAAGTGACTCAAATTCAGCCACGAGGGCATCCGGTCGACGCGTTTCGCCTTAATTGGGGCTCATCAGAACAGGAGTAGCAAAGTTGTAATATTTAATACAGATACCTTATGGGAAGTACAGCATCGCCTAGCTCACAATTTGTGTCTTTGTGTTGTTTCACTTGACATCGCAGGTTTTCAACAACAGTCGGCACGGAGGAGATCCGGCTCAACTGCCTTTTTCCATAGCTAAAGTTTAAAAAAAAGTAGGATTAATGAGTCCTGATGACCCCCAATTAGGGCGAAACGCGTCGATAGGATGCCCTCGTGGCTGAATTTGAGTCACTTGCCAATAATTCCTTTTTACTTTGTATAAATTTAAGACTCATTAATCCTACTTTTTTTTTAATTATAACTTTTGACTATGGAAAAAGGTAGTTGAGCCGGATCTCCTCCGTGCCGACTGTGGAATTCTTGTACCGTTTTAAGGTAACAAAGTATTGTTAGAACTAGGCACAAGTACATGTTTTTCAAATACGGCAATTCTAAATTAAAGGAAGTGTTTTAAATATATTACACTCACTAGGTATTCCATGAACCGTTTAGCTTAAATTAGATAAAAAGGTTTAGTTATTATCGGTTTGTATCTTCTTCACATTTTTAGGTGGTGTGAACTGTTTAATATATTCATTCCTTGTTAACGTATATGTATTATAAAAAGTAATTTATGTACTCTGACAACCCTTTATTAATGACTTGGTCTACTAATTTAACTAATAACATTTCGCCCCTTTTTCCGCTGGCCCGGCGTCGTTATCACTTGAATAATTTTCGACTACTTTTTGTTTTCAACAGACTACCTCGGGGTACCCTTAATCATATAAAAATTAGCTGCCGTATAAGAATCTTGTACACAGGGTGATAATTATGTGTTTCTGTGCCTTAAGGGTAATAATGGAGTCAATAATTATACCAGTGCCGCTTGTTGTTACAAATTTGGCAGCCTGAAACAGCGACTTAACATGTAATTTTATTTTAAACACCGTTCCATGAAAATTAAAGGTAGATAAAAATATTCAAATTACATGGCCGTTAAATTTAAAAACAAATAAGATGGTTGAAGGTATGCAGACTTTGTAAACTATTATCATCGTCGAGACTTCTTTACTAGTCGATTTGTTCATTAAGTGATTACATATTGGAAACTTAATTAAATCCTAGTACAGGTAAGTGGATAATAGGTTAATTAAACGTTTCGGTCGATTTTTTATTTTAATTAAGACTGCTGTGGTTCTGGTTTCATTAGTAAAGCTTCATTATTACTAGAAAGCTTGACCACACCCCTAATTACACGCATATTTGTTAAGACTAAACACTGTACTTACTCGGGCTTCCAGTTTGTGCATAACAAATCGCGTGGGACACAATAATAATCCCAGTTAAAAAATCAAAAACATGATTAATTTTCGTTAACAAGGCACTTTTATTAGCAGATTTAAAATTTAGTTAATATACATTCTTGTTGCAAAATAAATAGTTTTGCCATAGATTTACACGAGGAAGCAAACGATTCTCATCTTACCACTTTTATTATCATAGCTACCCGTATGTCCTTCAATTCATAGATTCCCACTGTTCTAAAAACACTGAGAAAAGTTGTTAATCATCATCAATTGTTTCTGACAACAAATATACGATACACACATCATATCAGCAATTTCAAAGTAATATTTGAAAAACCAGTCTGAACTGACCTGCACCTTGAAGTTCTAAAGTACTAGAACGCATAGAATGGCTTGCGTGTTTCAGTGAACTAAAGAGCCAAACTATAGGCTTAACCCAGTTACTGAGGTCTTTAGTGAAGAATCAGATTAAGACAGGTCCTCGAAAGAGGGCAGCGGCTCTTTCGGTACTTAGAGTAGCCGAAACCTTGGGGGGTCGGTATAGCACTCTAAGACACACTACTGCAATGTGGAAGGCAACGCGAATCCACCACATTACCTACCAACTACACAGCGTACAGAAAATGCTTTAAAGTGATGGCATCCTCTGCGGTAAAAGATTCCAGAGTTAAAATAGTCCCGCATTCGGATCTCCGGGAGGGGACTACTTTGGAAGATGTGATCGACAAGCTTAAAAGACGATCAGGGAATTTTTTGCGAGTAGAAGCGTGGAATGTCAGAACCATGAGGCAAGTAAGTAAGCTAGAGAATCTGAAAATTGAAATTGATAGGTTAGCATTAGACATAGTAGGAATTCACGAAGTTCGATGGCCAGAGGCGGGGGATTTTTGGAGCGGAGACTTTTGGGTAATTCATTCAGCATCAGAGGAAGGAAATTCGGGCGTGGGAACAGTCAAATGGATCAAGATAGCGCGCTGTGTAGAATACTACTCACAAAAGAACGAAAGAGTTTCTCATAGGTAAATTAATATCTATACCAGTAAATACAGTAACAATACAAGTATACATGCCCATTTCTAGCTACATTGATAGGGAAGTAAAACCGCTCTACAAAGATATCGAAGACATAGCAAGATTCGTAGAAAGACATACAAATTTAATAATTAACGGAGATTTCAATGCTGTTGTGGACGAGAGCAGGAAAGAAGCACTAGAAGGTTTATTTGGTTTAAGCACGAAAAATGACAGGAGAAATACGCTGGTAGAATTTAACAACAAAAACCATTTAACCATCACAAATACAATATTTCCACATCATACTAGAAGACGATTCACGTAGAAGATGCCAGGAGACACATGGAGATATCAAATATATTCCATTTATGTCGACAACGGTTTAGTAATCAAGTAAAAGACTATATAAACTACCCAAAAGCAGATATAGCCACCGATCACAATATATCAATGACAAAAGTCGTGCTTAAATTTAAAAATTTGAAAAAAGAACGGAAAAAGCACTTGGACTTTGAGAAACTAAAAGATAAAGATATCCATAAAAGATTTGAGAAAGAAGTTCTGAAAAACATCGGCAATATCTCAGATACTAAGCAAGAGTAGAAACAGAATTGAATAACATTAAATCCAGCTTAGATATGGCGGCCAGAAGTATTCTGGGGTATAAACCAAAAGAAGATAAGAAACGTTTGATAACAAAGGATTTACTAAATTTGATAGAAGAGAGGCGAAAACTGAAAAACGGACCAGACAAAGCAGGAATACAGAAACAAAGCCATAAATGGGAAATTATTCGCTAATGCAGGAAAGCTAAAGAACTATTGATAGATGTAAAGTGTAAAGAAGTATAAACTACGATGGAAACAAAAAAAACGGACAAAGCATACAGACTAATTAGAATGAATTTTAGAAATATATAACTGTCTAGCGAAAATATAAGGCATACGGAAGAAGACAACATTATAGTAAATATAGACAAAGTGGTTAGATGACAAAATTATATAGGGAATTTATCTGCAGGACATGAACTAGAGACACTAAAACAGGAATTAGACAGTGAATAGGTTGACTTGGGATATCCTATAATTAGAGTTGACTTTGAACTAGCATTAAAGAGTATAATATTCATAGTAAAATAAGTTTATTATGTATTTGCTAATACATATCCACGCTCTAAATAGTGTGTAAATATTTTCTTTAAAAATATCATTTAACACAAGTTCTGACCGACGAAAATACAAAAACATCTCTTGATCGAAAAATCCGGATGTGAATATTAAATAACTTCAATGCCAAGTTATCTTCTTTAAAAATATCATTTAATAAACGTTATTTATTTCAAAATGTTATACACTGCATTTATTTACATGCATTGAAGGGAATTCAAATATTTCAAGACTGTTCGAAAACTTAAATCAGTTTTGAAAGACATAATTATTTTCTCTAAATTAATACACATCAATTAAGTAATTCACGGAACGAGATGACATCTGTTAGGACTATGATCCGGATAAGATAACACGTTTTTAATGGCTTTATATTATTACAGAGGATTATGAAACTGTAACAAGGAAAAACATCAACTATGAGTTCCATATATTAATAAGAAATAGTAATACTTTATATTTGTAATAAATTCTAAACTATTAGACCATTAAAGGTAAGAACACACAAAATTACAGTTAATTATTACATCATGGGATGAGTGAAATCTTCTAGAATGTAATCAAAACGTTCGAGAACGATAATGTATTTAAAATTTTATTATGCAAAAACGGTAGATAATGAAGAGGATACGTACAACATTCGGCCATTCGCAGATAGTTACTGAATGGAGCGCACCGACGAGGTATTTTATTGCTCCAATGTAAACAATAAATGAACTTGGTGCAAAGTCACCTGATATATTAATCTATTAAAATCAAAGTACATGCAAAACTGACAAAGTAGACTTCGATATAAAAATTTATTTAAAATAAATATTTAAAATAACACAAGAAATTTTTCGATGCAATTATTTCTAAAATGAAAATGATACTTTAATGGCAATTATAATCAAAGGCATGTTGTAGTGGAGACATGAATACCAGTAAATTTGACGATACAAAACGCTAGTATAAGTTAGTTTTAAACCCTTAGAGAGACAATTTGTAATATCGTTAAGTAGAATAAGTCAGTGTAAGATTTTTGCGTGTTGAAAATTACTTGTGAATAGATAATCTTCTCTAGTAATTTTGAGCCAAAACTTGAGGTGATTTAACCCATACAAAAGGTATGCTCAAAGTTGTTGATCAGCCACACTAAGGCGCGGTAACAGGAAAATATTTAAATTATCCATCTTTGTTTCAGAGAAAATATGTTTTGGGATTACATAGTTATTATCAGCAGGGATTAGGTAAATACAGTAGTAATGTGTAGTAGTGATAGTATGGCGAAACTTCTAATTTATGATGTAAATTGAATTTATAAGCTTACTTTATATCTGTGTCTGTAAGTAAATTTCTTATATAATGTGTAGAAGGAGATGTTTTGAATGTATCGAGGATTGTTCTTAAAAATTTTGTTTTTTTAAAGTTTTCGTAAAGTTCACACTATATTTATTGATGAGTTGACAAGAAAGCAGGGACATATTCTGGTACACAAGCGTGCTTTTATTCATTAAAATGCCAAATAAAAATGCTATTGCGCGTGTATAAATAATCTCCCTGTATGATATAAGCGTATTGTAAATAACATAGAACAGTGTTAGCTTTACGCATTTTGCGTAGGAAAATACAATCTTGTTAAAAACCTCAATTTTAACCTTAATTTTTAACATTACAAGCACATTTTACCGTAAAAACAAATGTTTTTTAAAAGGACGCAACCAATTTGCATTGCAAAGCCATTAAAGCCCTAAATTAATCATATTAATTACCCTGTGTATTACATAAATTCAATTTAAATAAATAATGAAACATTTATTCCAAGAAGCGGCCGGAACACTAAAAACTCAGGAAATGTAATAGAAATTGATAAGAAATATTTGTAATCTTTTGCATTCACTATACAATAGAAGGAGACCGCGAGCATTAACTTTAGGTACTAAATAAGACGGAGAGCGCACATAAATTAATCAATTTTATAAAAATCGTTCATTTAAGAATTTGATCGCAAAATGCTCATTTACGTTGCGAAGATGTCATTTGAAGTATGCAATACACATATTGTAATTTAATATTTAAAATGTAACAGTGAATAAGGAAGTGTGTTTTAAACGATACCTGCACATAAATATGAAAATTATTAATTGTAGTTATATACATAAGAACGGGAAATTGTTTATAGCTGATACTTTAATTTTGTCATTTAATTTAACTCTAAAGTAGAATAAAAATAAGTTACATAATAATTTTATTTTTAGCGGCGCCTCAACGCGGGCCCTTTCTATATCACTCTTTTAGCGACATCCAACGCGAGCCCTTACCACATCAATATATATATATATATATATATATATATATATATATATATATATATATTGATATGATAACGCCCTACTCGGTGTTATAAACGTTTTACTTAACGCCACCGTTCTCACTTCAATCTTAAGAATTTTATTATTACGCCACGGCTTGCCTTTTTTTAATCTACACAGAGTGCACAACGTTACGATGATAATTTTTCTCTTTTTACCCCTTTATGATTACCTATATGAATTGATAAAACGAAGTCAATTGATTTCATATAATGAAAAGAAATAATGTATACAATTTTTGAAATTCTTTAAATACACCCTTCAATCAATTAATATCAT
This sequence comes from Platerodrilus igneus, assembly GCA_036346225.1. NCBI lineage: Eukaryota > Metazoa > Arthropoda > Insecta > Coleoptera > Lycidae > Platerodrilus > Platerodrilus igneus. Next base: position 2,235,694 of record JARFIW010000787.1, on the reverse strand, counting down.
ATGTATTATTTATCCCAAAATTTATATACTTTGAATTCAATATAGTCACCAAAAACTACCTCTTTACAAAAAAAATCTGGAACGTTCTAGACCTCTTTATGATTTATTACGTACGTTTAACGTATGCAAATGTTTCTTGTTGACTTCATTACAAGTTTGGATAAATTGAATAAATTCAGTATTAAAATTTAAATTGAAAAATATCTTAAAATTGAATAGATCGTACCTGTGATATGTTGTTCGTGTCGTGGATCAACACCCCTTTGTTGTCTTCAATCGTCTACCAATGCTCTGCTTACTTAAACCAATATTTGAGTACAGTTCTTCTTGTTTTCCAAAACTCACTTCGTGCTTCTATATTTTATATTTGTCTGCATATGCCTTGAATCTCTTCCCTTAAATGCTTTCGACGCAGATAGAATTGTACCAGAATTGTACCAGAATTCGATTAGAATTGTTTTCTTAGAATCCCATTAGAATTTCTTTTCGACACAACTTTGAATTGTCGACGCAGACTTGATATGTCCAGAAATATACAACAGATTTGAATTGTCCAGATTGAAGCCCTATCATTATAAATATTTAATTTAAATTAATTACCCAAATTCTACTCACGTTTTCTATAAAAAAACGGCAACAACTCTTCGTAATTGTTGCACTATCTTCACTGTTACATTAATTTGATCTATTTTATTTTATTTATTTTTATGCGTGGATTTCTGGTTAACAGTGTCGTAGCTTCGACGTGCACCAGTTGTGGACTGAGTCGTGTTATCACCGAATGGGTGCTAAATAGCCTTTTTCCCCTACCTCTGGGTTAGGTTTGCAAGCAGTTCTGCAGATTATTTTAACCAACCAGGTTTTGTCTTTAATATTCCTTGTATTTTTGAAGCTGTTTCTGATGTAATTAATTTGGATTTCCGTGTAATGGTGTTCATTTGCGGTCTTTGATACTTCATTATTTGTTATCTTTGCCAGACCTTAAACTTTAAGATTGTTGTTTTGTGTAGATATCGCTTTTCGGAAAATTGTACAAAATAAATGATGTAACTTTAATGCTGTTTTCGATTGTGTATTTATGCATCTTTGAAACAGCGTTTTTTTATCAAAGCGTTTACTGCAAGAAGCTTTGTTAGGTTTTATCTACTCTACTGCGTATTTATTTTATAAATTGTAGAACATTTCTCAATTACATGTACGATCACTTCTCTTCTGAATATACGTTCTATTGTTGAAAGATGTGCTCACTGGCATTACTTAAAATTAATAACGGTCTATATACAGAGTGTTAAATGCTTGCTATTTACATAATTGTCAAATTACTTATTTTACTGCTGAATACGCGTTCTATTGTTATAAGATATGCTTACTTGCATCATTTAAAGTTAATTACAGTCTATATACAGGAAGTTAAATGCTTGCTATTTACATTATGCACGAATTATTTTTCTGCTAAATAAATGCAGTTTTCTTATTCCTATTGCTATTTATTGTTACTACACGACCCTTGCTACTCAATACACCTTAAACAACCCCTTATCAAGCATATATATATATATATATATATATATATATATATATATATATATATATATATATATATATTTGCTGTGATAAGGGGTTGTTTAAGGTGTACTATAGTAAAAGTCATTTAAAAATGAGAAATTACCATAGGCAGCAGAAAACGGCACTTATTTAGTGAAGAAATGAGAAATAGACATAGTTTGTAGATAGTAAGCAGTCAACACCCTGTATTTAAAGTATAAATAGTTTTAAGCGACGCAGATAAACATAGGAAGACGCATAGTTGGCGTAGAAATGAAAAATACATGAATTAGGTAAATAGAAAATATTTAATACCCTGTAGATAAAGTTTTAGTTAATTTAGGTAAAGCAAGTAATGATATTTTTCAGTGGAAGCACGCGTATATTTATAAGTAAACGATAAAGTGTAATTAGACACGCATTCAAAAGGTGTTCCAGACGATTAGATTAATACGGAGATAGAAATAGAGCTTTAGGTAGCATAGGTAAATGCGTACAAATATCTAACCATTTTTGATAAGAAAAATGATTAAAAACTGCGTGAATAGCATGTAAATATGTTAATTAAAAGTCGAATTGCATCAGTTGTTTATGGAAAGGCAATTAGATCTATCAAAACACAGCATGTTGATAACGAAAGACAGCTGCAAGCAGGCTATGATTATGGGGAATCGTGGAGCATTACATCAGAAACTGCTCTAAATGTAATTATTTGATTTGTCAGAAATAAGCGACGAGTTCTAGACCATACTCACGGATGGAGTGGGAAATAAAGAATATATTAGCAAGCACCGTGATAACGAAGTTAGTTTTGAACTCAACAAAGGCCGAAGTGCGTCGGTATGAAATAAAGCAATACGTAAATTTTAAAAGTGAAAGATAAAACAAGTGCTAATATGAAGATTATAATTGCCGATTAAAACGTAAGTACATTTTTCGTGAATTTATTTTAAACTAAAACATAAATATAATAGGGCTCTGATGTCTGGGGGACCAGTAATACAAATCTTAAGTACGGGGATGAAACAAACTACAATTCCGAAGTCTGAGGGAAATAGACTACGATTTCAAAATCTGAGGGAAAATACAGTAATACAATTTTGATGTCTGGGAAAATAAGTGACAACTTTGAAGTACGTCTGGGGGAAGAATAATACAATTTTAAGTTTGAGAAAATTGAATGATAATAAGAAGAAGTTTGATATGAAACGACAATAAATTGGGGGTGCATAAATTAATAATGTTAGTCCATAGTGTAATGGCAATAATTTAAATGTAATCCAGAATTGGGGAAGATAAATTTTAATGGAAGCGTCGATGTGAAGAAATAGACCAGGTCAGATTTTTTAGTTATAAGACATTTTATTTTTCTATATATTTTTTTGATATTGAATTTGCTTAATATAATATGCTTGTGAAAAGTCAACAAAAGAAGTTGCATACAATGAGTAATATGATAACAGGTTTAGAATATTCTACACTTCGTTGATAAAGATAATAGGTTTTTTTTTTGGTGACTTTGGGTTTTGAGTAAATAGTAGATTATTGTTAATAAATGAGATTTATAACAGTAACTAATTGAAAAGTGTATTTCAAATAATTTACAAAAAGCTGTACATGATATATTGGGTTCATTATATAAAATCGAAATTAACTGACTTTTTATCATTCCAAATAAATGCTAGCCGAGGTCATATTTAGTTCAAGGAGGAGCTACGAGTATAAATAGGAAATTGATAACACGCAAAGCGGTAACGTATCGAATTTTGCTATTGGTAGACAAGGTTGGTTCAAGATAAAATTCAGTTAAGTTTCTGGAGGGAATTGATAGCAGTATTAATAAGACAGCCGGAGGAGGAGATAATTACAATCTTGTTTATTCATAGTGATATTAAAATGGTCGTCCAAATGATGGAGCGCGTATAATTTAGAGTACATAGCAAAATTAATAAGGCGCACAACATAGGGGTTCGATAGTTTAGAGAGAGCATAGCAAATAAAAATTAACAGCACAACGAAGGGGCTCGAGAATTACAGTTCATAGCAATATATATATATATATATATATATATATATATATATATATTGCCGTAGAACCTTAACAAAAATTCGTACCCTTTTGTTTGGGCGTCATAAAAGTTGCCGTGGAACTCTCTGTAACACTCTTTTAACATCAAGCCCCAGCGTTGGGCCGTCATAAAAGTGCCGTGGAATCGAGGATTAATCTTTTAAAATTCTTGCCCGACAAATTTGGCCGACATAAAATTTTCAAAAAAAATAAATTCTAAATTCAAAAAAAGTTCTTACACTACCTTTTTGTAACGCCTGCTTGTATTCTCTGCTTACCCTGGCTAGCTCAGCAACGGCTTCTTCTTGAATACCTACCATTTTAAGTCCATACCTTTCTCACACACACACACACAGTCAAATGAAATTACCAAACAAATAATACAACAACCATATAACTTTTTATTTACACATATTAACAAGTTTCCGTTATAAATAAGAATATTTACACCTTGGTTCAGACAGTTTGTTACAACAGTTACCAGTTCACCTCTTAAACACTCTAGAGTCCTTGGTTTTAATATATTTTCACAAATTCTATATAATACGAGTAGATGGGCCCCACATGCAACCCTAGTTTGACTTTATTCGGGTCTATTTTGAGCTCATTATAACCCAGTTTCTGAAAATGCTTTTAACCTTGCATTTTATGGAAAACAAATTTAAAGACCCGTTTACTCCTTACAATCACAATTTATAGCATGAATAAACTTTTATATATCATTAATAAACCCTTTTTTAATAATTAATTAATAAAATAAAACTTAATAGTCCTGCACATATACCTCATTAAACAAGTTTTATGGTAATAAATCCACCCCCAATAAATCAAAACACAAAAAATATCAACACAAATGTTTATACAAAAACAGGAAATTAAGTTTCTTTACCTGGAGTCGCCTTCGTTCCTCATCACCGCTGAAGATGGTTACCAGAAACCCTCGTCGTTGTGTCCATATACTTCGATTGTTCATGATCCAACTAATCCCCACCATCCAAATCTCGGCCACCACCTCTATTCCTCTACCCAGATATTAGCTATGTCTCAAACGTACCATTCCATACCAAATATACTTCATGCATACAAGTTACGCTTTAGGCTTCGCTTACCCCAAATATCATCCCTTTATTTAATAAATTCGTTGTGGTAACGGCTCCTTTTATCTAAACAATAGCACCAAATCGTGCAATATCACTCTTACAACCATCTGCGGTACGATACTACAGTTTTCATAATTTCTAAACAGGATGTTATATGCAACTTTACTGAACACACAATAATTAATAAACGTAAGAGCATTTACTATTATTACGTTGCAGATCTAAGCACGGTCTCAGATCTAAGAAAAAAGAGCTTTACTATTTTTCTCCGTGTATTTATATGATTTTCAAACCCCTGTGGAACCTATTTCACTTGAAAAGCTTATTTTTCAATTTACTTCTACTAATTCCGAACGTAACGAACTCTAACTTCTGAAATATCCCCCTTTCGTCGGGCTGTTACATGGAATTTTGTTTACTACCTCAAAGGATACGCTCTTCTTGAAAACTGCTAGCCATCGACCAATGATAGAATTTTCCCTCGACACAGCGTTCCACCTATCCGTTATCTATCTCCGTTCAACGCATGTTTGTTGTCTCCTTTAGAACCTCTCTTAAGTTACAGAAAATTGATTTTGTAGTCGTCCTTCACATTTATCCGTGTATTTTGTACGTGACTTGTACCCAACGCTTTCTTTACCTGCTTCTCTGTCTGTCTTACATTATCGATCGTTTATTCCACTCATTCTTCAAGATACTTGTTATTTTAGCAGCTTATATAAATCAACCGCTGCAAACAAACTTCTATAGAATCTTGCGCTAACGTTCGTTTAAGATTCCAAAAACCTGACATTTATCAACAGGTGTTTCTTGAAAAAACCGACCGTTTAAAATAACAATTCTTGGTTTAACCATTCTTAGTATTTGTATAAACAAACGTTAGCTTTTAAAATGGAAACATTTGCGTTTAAAATTATTGATTTTCTATACATGCAAGCTCCCTTTTTGCTTCCATGCGTTTGATCTAAAATTATTATAATTATTTATGCGTATCCTTGGATTTTTATGTACTCAAAAGCTTCTTCCTGTATGCAATTTTAACATTCCAATTTCAACATAGAAAAATACCTTAATAACCGTCCATTTTCACTATATAAATTAATTAATATGGCACGTAAATAATTTGCTCTTGTTTTTATATGCCCAGTTGCCAAAATTTTATTGTCTACACCTATTTAACCTCTAATTCCACGTCAATATATATATATATATATATATATATATACAGGGTGAGTTTTTAGTGTGCAACGGTCGATAACTCCGTTATTATAATAGCTACGTGAAGAAAATTTGGAAGCATATTAGGCATGCCTAAATTGCACATTTTAAAAATATTTGGAAGCATACAGGGTGTTTCATAATTCCAGGGCATATTAAACTTATATTTTTTTTAATGGAACACCCTATATATTATTACATTTTTGGAAAGCTTATAAAAAGAGCTTTAATTTGATATAAAATTGTATTTGTCTATTCCTTTTAGTTTTTGAGATATTCAACTGTTTTTAGAAAAAATGACCCTGATTAGATGCATTGCCACTGCACTAATACACAACTTATGTTAATTTTCAAGATGCAGCAAATTTTACTATATAACATAGTATATTTGTAATTATCACTTTTTTGAAATTTCTTCACAGTATACAGGGTGTGTCAGGTTTCGCAAAATGCAATTTTTAAAATTTTTTTTAAATGGCACCCTACCAATTTTATTCCTACAATGGATAGTTCATTAAGTGTCCTTTCATTTTTGTTAAGCATTCCCCTATACCTAAATCCAGTACTTTCTGAGATATTTTTGATTTTCTTCAAATTTTAAGAATGTTTTTAATTTACATAACTAAAAATAACTTACTATTGGAAAATATTATAAAACAATTAATACATGTTGATTAACAGTTAACTACACTTATCCAATAACAATTTTCACTAAAGATATAACAACCTACAATAATACGCTATCAACAGAATTATGCCAGATTAACAATATGCATTATATAGAAAATGTTCAAGCAGGAAATCAGGCAGGCTTTGAAAAAAATAACAATTACAATTAAAATGTCATATTAATTGTAGTGTGTTGTCATTTAACACATTATCAGTTCTGTTTTAAATGTAATCTTTGAAAAAGTTTTCAAAATGAATTTTACAGTGGAAGAACAAATAAATATGATTTGGGTATTGGGAGCAAGTTTAAGAAATTTCCTACTTGCATCAAGAATATACCAACAGAGATATCCTGTTAAATGACAACACACTACAATAAATAAACCTAAATGACATTTTGATTGTAATTGTTATATTTTTCAAAGCCTACCTGATTTCCTGTTTGAACATCTAATAACTATAAGTTTTGTACGCCCGTCTTTGTGTTAAAGTTGAGAGGCGCGAATCGATCGCTTTTTGGGATTTGCGTCCGAGGGTTTCGGAGTTGGGGGCGCGTGCGGGTGGTGGTTAGGTGGAGAATTTTTGCGTGCGTAGGATAGGCCGGTTTTTATAGCAGAAAACCTACAACTAAGGGAGAAATAAGGATTTTCCGAGAAAAGATTAATTTGAGACGACGTATTCGTTAACGTGTTAAAAAAGATAGGATCCCTCAAAAATTTCCGAACTAAAAACCGAACGAGGCGTGCAACAAGGTCGGCAACTGTTCCGTTGACGTTAGTACGAGAGAGAAGAAAGATCGAGTTGGTTTCTAAAATTCGTATTCGGGCGTTAAAAAATATCTAATATATACCAAACAACGCTATTCGTACTCTGAAACCTGAATTATTAACAGTTTGCAAGCCGGTAGTATAGTATTTTCTTAAAACAGGTATTAACATTTGTATAATTACTTCGAGAAACGTCAAACACGGGTACCGAAAGCCGACGAAAGCGAACGAATATGTACCTTCGCAATCTATGAGGACACAATTTTTTAAAGTTTCTTAAATTTAAAATTATAAATCATCCAATATTGCGTATTAGTTCCGATAATTCATTACTATTATACAATAACATGGCTTTTTAATATACACGGGCTATTTATTTCAAAAATAATTATTTATTGCATTTGACGTTTCTTTACGGAGTCGCCCGAACAATTACAATAGACCGTGATTTATTCCTAAGACGATGCATTTCTTATGTGACATTAGGCATAGTAAGTATACAACCAACGTGATTTTAATAAACAACGCCTCAATAGCGCAAATCTAACATCGCTGGTTACGACTGCTAACTCCGGTGGTTCGATTCCCAGTAAAATTCATTTTTTAATTTAATTTTGTGTTGCTTTTCAGAACATGCAATAGCATTCATTTAACAATATGCAGTAAATAAACCAACACTTTTTTTTCATATGCTTCATTGCGATCTACAATCTATAATTTGTGAATTATATTTACTCAAAAATCATTTACAAAATTTACTTTTCAGAGATTGACCAACTTGCAGTACGTATACGCTTATATGTATATAAAAACTAAAAAAACCTTTTACATTTTACAATTTAAAAACCCAAACGCACAGAACTAAAAACCGGTACATTTGCGTTGATGAACAGACGATCGAGTTGGTTTCAAAAATTGGTATACGATCCTTAACAAATTTTCTAATGTGTACCAAACAATATTACATCTATCATAAATTCTACATCTTCATTTAAAACTTTTACTGCGAATTGTGTAATTTATTTGAGAAATGTCAAAAGCAGGTTGCGAACCACGGTGGTGGCACTCCATAAACGATTATGTTGGCGCATTTTACTATTAACACTATCCGGATAGATGGCGCCCACAATTTCAACAGCAATTAAGATTGCCATTTATTTGACATTAATTTGACGTTTAAAATTATTATTTATCTAACCATAGCGTTAATCAAATATTGTTTAATTTGATCGGCTGCATTTCAAAAAATTCATTATGAATTGTGATATTAATAATCGACTTCTGAAATATATCCAGGTATGTGATTAAAAAAAATTACAATTACTTTTACTTAAGATTACATTACTAATGTTTTTATAGGTACTTATTTCACCGTCAATGTTGTTTTTACGTACCTACCGATATTGAATGGACAAATAATTTATTGCAAAACTAAAACTTAAGAGAAACTGATTTCGTAATGTTAGAGCTTGGTGTTTGTATATACATTACTGTATTTATAGGAGATTCATATTCATTAGTTTTTTTTAACAAATAGTAAAATAATGGGTTACATATTTTTATCCGAATCGTGGATTATGAATTATGGATGCTTTTCCTACTATGTGAGAGGTTGTGGAAATAAGAATGCCACTAGGCATAGATTTTCAAATCCTTATATAAGAATAAAATTACGTTTCCTTGGTTATTTTTTTAATTTGTATGCCAATGGCCCGTGTTTTGTTGTATTTGTTAATTGTACCTGAAATCGTTTTTTTTTCTTCCTGTAATATGCAATAAGCCAATAATATATTTTGGTAAAATGTTTATTTCATTTCTTAAAATGCATGTATCATGTACAAACTTATATTTTCAGTTTTATTAATTAGACTTATGTACATATATAATGTATGTATGTAATTCATTTTAATGAAATATGGAAATATAAATTTTTGCATCTATAAGCTTTCAAATTCGTTTGCAATGCATTCTTAGATGTAAACCATAGCAGGGTTTTTAACCTTTTTAATATAGTGTAGATGCTAACCAAACCTATAATTTCATAGGAAGTATTAACACTATCCGCCCAGATGGCGGACAAAAACGCCAACATCTTATAAACAGGAAGTGGCGCATATATATACTAACTCATCTAACCTATGTTACGAACAAAGACGTAGAAGCACGAGTACGCACTATCTGAAACTATGTTAACACAGTTAATTTGCAAATTTCCACATTTAAGGCTTTTAAATTACATAATAATTCTTTATAGTACTTATAATTATTAATTCTGATTATAAAAAAGTATCACGCATTAATAGACGAGGTCTATTTTAAACACAAAAAGTTAAAAATTTAATTTGACGTTTATTTCCGAACTTCAACTACTACAAGTAAACAACCACAGGATTTTCTACAAAATAAGGTTCGATAGCGTAAGGCTAACACCTCCGTCTGCCCGCATTTGTATATAGTTTTTTAGTTTTTAGTGTTTATACTTTAAGGTAGTATAAAGGTTAAAATTAAGTTTAAAATAGGTTTTTCCGCTACTTTTCCTATTGTACAACACAACAATGGTATCAAATACAAATAAAATAGAAGAAATTGTTAATTATTTTAAACAGTTAGGTAAATATTTTAGTATAGATACTGAATATTGTCATTTAAATTACTTATAGTTAAACGTCGCATCGTAGGTACTATTAAGGAAATCAATTGTTATTATTGTTAGTATTCAGCAAAATTGTATCAAAAAGTTAAAAATAGATTATTTTTCCTTTCTTTACTTTCCTCCGTCTACGATACTCTACCTCGGTGGTTCAATGCCCAATTACATTAATTTTTTTTCTTTATTTTTTGTTGATTTTTTTAAACATTAGCAAGCGTCTAATATGCGTAAAAAAACCAAACAACATTTATAACCCCTATAAAATGGTCTACAATAAGTTAACTATTCCTTATTTACATTAACAGTAATTGAAAACTTTAACATTTCAAGCGTTTTAGTTTTTAATTTCTTCAATATTTGATTTACTTTAAATACAGACGTAAGAAACGTCCTGCATTCCTTTGATATTTGTTTATTTAAGGTGCACTTATGACACTTTTCTTTTAACAAACATCAAAAGTTAAGAATAAAAACCAATTGAAAAAATTCATAAGTATTTTCAACTTAAGTATTCATAATCGCAAATACAAACACTTTTTGTTATATTGAAATTTTATTAACGTCCAAAGGAAAATATACTCGAACAAAATTTATAAACGTTATACAACTGTCTACAATAAGTTAATTATTCCTTATTTACATTAACAGCAATTTACAACTTTGTTTTGCGAGCATACCTAATACGTAGTAATGAGGCAGCATGATGTACAGAGAAGGTAGAACCAAGCGGTTGCCTAAATTAACTAAAGTTCTTATAAAATACCAAATATGTGCTACAACACAAAGCTTCCGAGCGTAAAACCTACATTCAATACCGCTTACGTATACGTATTACACTCATTTTTGAATTTAAATTGAGAAATGTTAAACGCTTATTGCGGCATAGAAAAAACCTCTTTTTATCTAAATCACTAATAGCAAAATTGATTACATAGACTTCAGGTGAAGGTTATCTTTAACATAGGTTGCTATTTGCAAACACGTTATTACACATGTGCTCATATGTAACATTGGCAACAATTAATAAATATTGCTTAATTTTGATTGGTTTGCATGCATATATTTTTATTTGGCCCGATCGGCTCCCTGAAATGATTTCGACAAACTCTACTAGGGCGAACTTATCTTGGCCCGATCGACTCCCCGAAGTGATTTGACAAAGACTACTAGGGCAAAGTGATCTTGACCCCGATCAACTCCCCGAAGTGGCTTCAACAGTCTACTAGGGCAAATTAATCTCGATTCTATCGACTCCCGCAGTAATTTCGACAGTCTACTGCGACAAAGTGGTCTTAATCCGATCGACTTCCCGAAGTGATTTCGACAGTATACTATGGCCGAGCGATCCTGATCCAATCGACTTCAACTAAGTGATTTTGACAAAACTCTTCTTTGACGAAGTGATCTTGATCCAATAGACTCCCCCCCCCCAAGTGCTTTCGGCAAGATCACTACAGCGAAGTGGTCTTGATCCGATTGATTCTCCGAAATTATTTCGACAAGGTCACTAGGACGAAGTGATCTTGATCCGATCAACTCCCGGGGGTGATTTTGACAAAGTCTACTAGAGTGAAGTTGTCTTCATCCGATCGACTCCTCCAACTGATTTCGACAGTCTACTGGGACGAAGCGATTCGGATCCGATCGACTCTCCGAAGTGGTTTCGCCAAAGACTACTAGGGCGAGGTGGTCTTGATCCGATCGGCTCTCCGAAGTGATTTCAACAAGGTCACTAGGACGAAGTGGTCTTGATCCAATCGACTCCCGGAAATAATTTCGACAAAGTCCACTAGGGCGAAGTGGTCTTGATCCGATCGACTATCCAAAGTGATTTCGACAAAGACTACTAGGGCGAAGTGATCTTGACCCCGATCGACCCCCGAAGTGATTTCGACAAAGACTACTAATGCGAAGTGATCTTGATCCGATCGACTCCCCGAAGTGATTTCGACAAAGACTACTAGGGCGAAGTGGTCCTGATTCGATCGGCTCCCTGAAGTGATTTCGACAAAGACTACTAGAACGGAGTGGTCTCGATCCGATCGGCTCCACTAAGTGAATTCAACAAAGTCTACTAGAACGAAGTGATCTTAATCCGATCGGCTCCACGAGGTGATTTCAACAAAGTTTACTAGGGCAAAGTGGTCTTGGTCCGGTCGACTCCCCAAAGTGATTTCGATAAAGTCGACTAGGGCGAAGTGCTCTTGATCCGATCGACTCCTTGAAGTGATTTCGACAAAGTCTATTAGGGCAAAATGATCTTCATCCGATCGACTCCCCGAAGTGATTTCGACAAAATCTACTAGAGCGAAGTGGTCTTGATCCGGTCGACTCCCCCAAGTGATTTTGACAAAGTCTACTAGAGCGAAGTGATCTTGATCTGATCTACTCAAGTGATTTCAACAAGTCTACTACAGCGAAATGCAAAATGATCTTGGTCCGATTGACTCCCCGAGGTGATTTTGACAAAGTATACTAGAGCGAAGTGGTCTTGATCCGATCGTTCCACGAAGTGATTTCGACAAAGTCTACTATGACATCTTGATCCTATCGTCTTCCTGAAGTGAATTTAACAAAGTCTGCTAGGGCGAAGTGATCTTGATTTCGATCAACTCCATGAGGCGATATTGACAAAGTCTACTTGAGCAAAATGATCTTGATTCGATCGACTCCCGGTGTGATTTCGGCAAAGTCTACTTGAGCGAGGTGATCTTGATCCGGTTGACTCCCAGAAGTGATTTTGGCAACTACTACTAGGGTGGGTGTACAGAGGGCGGGGTGTAGAGAGGGCGGGGTGTAGAGAAGACGGGGCGTAGAGACGACGGGGCGTAGATAGGGCGGGCGTAGAGACGATTGGGCGTAGAGAGTGCGGGGTGTAGAGAGGGCAGGGCGTAGAGAGGGCAGGGCGTAGAGAGAGCGGGCGTAGAGAGAGCGGGGCGTAGAGACGGCGTGGCGTAGAGAGGGCGGTGCACAAAGATAATAGGACGTAAAGATGGTGTGGCGTTAAGATGGTGTGGCGTAAAGATGGTGGGGAGTAAAGATGGTGGGGCGTAAAGCGAGTGGGCCACAAAGCGAGTGCAGGCGTTCAAAGTAGTCCCGTAGGGACTACAAACCGCTTCTAGTTTTCTATAAAATGCATATTGTTGATCTGGCAGAATTCTGTTGATAGCGTATTATTGTAGGTTGTTATATCTTTAGTGAAAATTGTTATTGGATAAGTGTAGTTAATTGTTAATCAACATGTATTAATCGTTTTATAATATTTTCCAATAGTAAGTTATTTTTAGTTATGTAAATTAAAAACATTCTTAAAATTTGAAGAAAATCAAAAACATCTCAAAAAGTAATGGATTTAGGTGTAGGAAATGCTTAACAAAAATGAAAGAACACTTAATGAACTATCCATTGTAGCAATAAAATTGGTAGGGTGCCATTTAAAAAAAATTTTAAAAATTGCATTTTGCGAAACCTGACACACCCTGTATACTGTGAAGAAATTTCAAAAAAGTGATAATTACAAATATACTATGGTATATAGTAAAATTTGCTGCATCTTGAAAATTAACATAAGTTGTGTATTAGTGCAGTGGCAATGTATCTAATCAGGGTCATTTTTTTAAAAACAGTTAAATATCTCAAAAACTAAAAGGAATAGACAGATACAATTTGACATCAAATTAAAGCTCTTTTTATGGGCTTTTCAAAAATGTAATAATATATAGGGTGTTCCATTTAAAAAAATATAAGTTTAATATGCCCTGGAATTATGAAACACCCTGTATGCTTCCAAATATTTTTAAAATGTGCACTTTAGGCATGCCTAATACGCTTCCAAATTTGGTTCACGTAGCTTTTATAATAACGGAGTTATCGACCGTTGCCACACTAAAAACTCACCCTGTATATATATATATATATATATATATATATATATATTATAAAAGAACGAGAGGAGCTTAATAAACAAAGAGACGAGGTCAGGGACTTGAATAAAAATTTTAAATTGAATAGTAGTTCACTTGGATAAGGGTATTTAGGAAGAAATTAGTGGATAAATGACAACAGAATGGTATAGCTGAAATGTTCAGGAAATAGAGATTGAGATAGGATAATAAACGGGTGTAAAAGAAGAAAGTTAGTAAGGGGTAGATAATGTAAATAGATTTACTAAAGCTAGCTAAAATGTATAATGATTTATTTAAAAAACTATTTGTAAATCAGCAATAAATCGGGGAAATTAAGAAATTGTATATAAAAAGAGAATGTAAATATTATATCTCAGTATTGTAAAATAGAAATAAGGCAGTATATAATTATAATATAGAATATAGGGTGCTAAGAGAAGATATAGATAGTTGCTAAGGAAATGGAAATAAATAATTTTTTTTGACGGTTCTAAAAAAGGCTGGAAAAAAGTTCAAAAACTAACTAATAATAATTTATTGGTTTGAAAGGCAGAAGCACCATCATTGTATAATTCAAGATTTCTATTGATTAATTTGTATATTTTGAAAAATTACTATCTAGAAGATACCTCATATGTTATAAGGAATTTGTGTTGCAATATTATTTTGGAATAGATTGGTATTGATTTGGAAGGACGTGGTATTATTTATTATCATCATTGAAAGAACATAAGTAGAATGAATAAACTTGTTCATAAGAAGTAGAGACTTCACTCGAAGAAGAAGTAAAACAGTTTGGAGCCATTCATAGGATAGAACAATATAAGGGACTTAAAATTTTTAGCCTGTAACGTCAATTTAATACTGTAGTTAGTTTCTCAGCAAGTATAGTTGCTTATAAAAGAAAAGGGAGAAACAGTAAGGGTGGAAAACTATTCAGTTTTGAAATTAACCTGTAGCATCCTGACAATAGTTAATCGATTTACCAAAAAAAGACGTTGTTTGACAGATTTTGAAATAACTGTCAGGTGTCATAGAGGGAAAATTTTTGTATACCTAGCATTAAAGCTTGTTAAATTTTCAGGTATTCGGCAGCAGTATCCATCCCTATCACGTAGAACGACAGTGCTAGCCGAGGAATCTAAAGAGGAATAATTTTTGTTTAAAAAAGGGCGGTAATTATATAGACATAAGTTTTTTAAAATTGTTGCCATCTAAAAATTCAAAAGGATATTGTACTGGTAACGAATATCTTAATATCTATGCTTGTATTTAACTAATATTCACATACATATAAAAAAAAGCAAAAGTCATAAAATTGAGCCGCATATTAAAGATTAGAATCGCATTAACAATTTGAAGAGAAAGGAAACTGCCCCCTTAGCAGAGTCGTCAAGCAAGCTGAGAAAATAGCCGCTGAGGAGATTACTAACACAGTGTTCATTAAGCAGGGCATAATGTTCTAGAATCAAAAAAGGGAAAACTTTTTTTTGATAAGGCGCACAACGCTACCTTAATTTGGAACAGGTTTCTTTTTGAAGTAACGGCACATATACCATTGCACTTTAACAATATATATATATATATATATATATATATATATATATATATATACAGTATTGCAGTGAATAAGATAAAATAATAACCTAGACTTTTATGCAAAGCCCAAATGATCATTTCAAATCGAGCTAGTAATTGAAAGATGGAAAATATAAGGTCTTGGACAGGACTTGAACCTGTATCCTGGTTTTGCCGGAACCATGCGTTTACCAATTACGCCACCGAGACCGACGACGACAATTGGGAAATTTATAAATTTAAATCATGTACACAACTATATATAAATCTAACTTTCAACTACGTTTGGCATTTTTGTGAATCATATCTGACATTGTCAAGTTTTTGACTTATGTCAGTTATAGACAGGAAGCGACGCTCAAAATTACGGATATAAGCAAAGTATTAAATATATAAATATTTTAGGTAGTTAATTACACAAGGTAAGTTGATAAATACTATAGTATTGCTGTGAATAAGATGAAATAATAACTAAAACTTTTATGCAAAGCCCAAATGATCATTTCAAATCGAGCTATTTATTGAAAGATGGAAAATATAAGGGCATTTGTTAATAACATGCTAATTTTTAAGGAGCTTACCCTTGGGTTTATTTTAAGAAAAAAGCTTTATATAAACGTATGTTCTAAGTGACTTAAATATTGAGATACAGAGCGGTAAAGTTTTAAGAAAATTATTTTTTTATTATAACTTTGGTATGGCCCTATTTTTGTAGAACATAGTATGCATCTTCTATGCATCAAAAGGCTTTTTCTGCTGTACAAAATTTTTTTTTTCTTGCCAGTGGCGTTCGTACAGGATATGCACTAAATCATTTTAAGGAGAAACAAGATATGTCACTGCTTTTTCATAGAGTTAGAAATATTTGTGAAATCCCCATTTCTTTCTCAGGAAATGTGGTCTCTAGATCTTTTTTCTCGTTTGATGTACGGTTTTACATAAAAATATAATATTCATTTATTTGCACGTGGTTATGAAATTAGGTACTAACAAGGATTAAAAACATATCTAGTAGGTATGAAGCAGATTTTGTTTATTTGTTTTGTATATTAATAATCTACCAGAGAATTCTAGAATATGGTTATATTTAAAAAGTTTTAAAATGAAGTTAATTGATATCTACACAAATAATTTCGGAGAACGCTGTAGCCTAGCTCAGAATAGAAATTCTTCTTCTGCATTTATTGGTAGTATTCAAGTAAAAATAAATTACCTGAGCAATTATTTTACCACCCTTAGTATTATTTAAAGCAAAACCGTTATAATTTACAGCATTTATGTTTGCTCTGAACAGCTCTTGCCTTGTCATGTTTAACTTAACGCTACATCCCAGAACATAAGAGGAAAATTATGTTTGGGTTAATACTTTTTATACCAAAAAGCATTTCGGAGGGATAACAAAGTTAAGTTTTGATGTGAAGCTTTTGTCCGAGCCACAGAATTATTGAAGGTCTAGAAATGGGTTGTGAACAATAAACGTCGGAAACAATTTGGAAAAGGGTGGAATATTTTTATGTAAAAAGCGGCATTTATAAATGATGTGTGTATAGAGCTCAAGTTTTGTAAACTTTTTCGAAAGAAAATTAAGTAATTTATCAAGAACATCAAAGCTGATTTTTCATTATCAAATATTAGAAGTAAAAACCTAAGATAAGAATATGGGAGTTCATAAATTCCAGTTAAAGTGTCTGCTAATGTTATTTTATATAACTGTCGGTCGACCTACCCTTGGACGAATATAATAAGCACTGTCGATAATTCAGTTTATGATGTCCACTACTACTATTACTAAAAATAAGTTGCAATTCATTGTATATACAAAGAGAAACGTTTTATAAAAATGAGTTTTATTCTTTACACAAATAATTGAGGTCAAACAATGTATATGGTGTTACAGTAAGACAGATAGATGTGAAACCCTAATTAAAAATTAGTGTTGTACAAAATTGATGATTTCTTTAATGAAACATGTTATTTGATCGAATACAATTAAGTATGAAAAATAATGTCCGCCAAATGTTTGCTACGGCTCCGGTGGCACACGTTGGTCCGCTTATCGAAATTTTTTACATCTCAGCATAATTGCTCCTCAATCTCATCAATGTGCCGTGAAACCTCGTCTTTGAGTTGCTGGATGATGGTTGGTTTGTTGACATAGACTTTACTCTTCATATGGTCCCAAGGAAAAAAGTGTAATAATATGAAATCACAAGATATTGGTGGTCAACTGGTTTCGCTATTTCGTGAGATTCTGCGCCCAGGAAGCTTTTCATGCACTAGAGCCATTGAGACAAAGGCTGTGTGGCATGTTGCGCCATCTTGTAGAAACCACATGTCATCGATGTCATAATCATCCAATATTGGCTACACAAAGTTGTTTAACATTGCACGGAAGTGCTCGCCAGCTAATGTGACCAAATTTGCAACATCATTCAAAAAGAAAATTGTCCAATAATTCCTCTAGCAGAAAAACACACTACAAGTGACTTTTTGTAGATGCATTGGTATTTCAACATTTGCTGGATTTTCTTTAGTTCTGCAATTAGACTTGTTGACATAGCCATTATGATGGAAATAGGCTTCGTCGCTCAAGAAGATTTTGGTGGAAAATTTGTTATTCGCTTGTCTTTTTCGTGTATCCAATCGGTAGATGCATGTTGCTCGTAATGGTCCGTCGTTTTCAATTCTTGCGGTAATTCAATTTTGTACGCGTGCAACGACAGATCTTTTGTCAATATCCGATGCAAAGTGACCGTCGACAAATGTAATTCCTGTGCTCGGTGTCGAATAGGGGTGTTTTAGTTCTCGGCCACATTCTCCTTCACGGCAGCAATGTTTACGGGCGAACGTCCTGCACGAGCACGTACTGACATCATAACATCTGCGACAGATCCAGTTTCTTAGAATTTCTACACAATTTTGCCAACAGCAGTTTCGGTTGGTCGATTATACGAGTCAAAAAATTACGAAGGACGCGGAATACACTTCTTTTAAAAGATAGGTTTTGAGCCTATTGGAGCGGCTTTTTAAAAAGGCTTTTTCCAAAAAACTCTTCTATCAATTTATTTGAAATACAAATTACAATATTAATTTTTATTACAAGTACGTAATATGCAGTAACGTATTGGGATCAAAAATATTCTAAGTTGACATTAACTTCAAATTAACTAAAATTAGGGTGAGTGGCTGAACAAACAACAATGTTAAAGTTGTGAAGCTCTAAACTGACTGGCCATCTTGGGCTCTCGAGGGTATTTATGCTATCCCTGCCTCTCACACTGCTTATGGGAGCTGCAGATCTCATGTCTGCTATTTCTTTATTCCATACAAAGTATTACTCCTTAGTAACCTTATTATAATAATAAGTTTCTTATAATCTGTTGTGACCTGCACCTGCAATGTCATGTTACGTCTGGAATACAAAGTATTCACATCCGTTCTCAAGTCTGGTGTATGAACTACCATTAACCTTTTGTAATGTGTCCTTCAATTATATATTGTAACAATCTAACGTAAGATAATAATTCCATGTTATTACATATATATCATAATTTGGTGGATATGTAACTCCTTCTGACGTAGATGAAAATTGAAGGTTTTATTTAATTTTCAAAACTCATTGTCCCTAAGTGAATTTTATTATTTCTTATTTTCTTTATTAGTTTTGCGTAGGGGGCAATGTAATACTGCCTTCGTTTTGTCTGCGTTTGGCATAACTCCTTGTGGGGTTATTATGTGTCCTAAAAATGATACTTCCTTTTGTAAAAATTCACTTTTGTTTAATTGAACGTTAAAATGAGCATCTCTCAATCTTTCAAAAACTTCTCTTAATCTTTCAATGTGTTCCACGAGTGATGTCGAATATACTATTATATCGTCCAGGTACACAAAACATTTTTTGTTGTGTATTCCTCTTAAAATGTTATCCATAACTCTTTGAAATGTGGCGGGTGCGTTCTTTAATCCAAACGGCATGAGTTTGTATTTATAGTGTCCTCTAGGTGTACTGAATGCTGTTTTAGTTGTGTCTTTTTCGTCCATCTCCACTTAGTGGTATCCTGAGGCGAGGTCTAACGTTGAAAAGTACTGACACTTTCCTAATTTGTCTAAAACCTCGGTGATATTGGGTAGTGGGTATTAATCGTCTACCGTTTTCTCGTTAAGTTTTCTGTAGTCTATTACCATTCGACAATTTCGTTTGCCTGAGGCGTCTAATTTCTTTAGCACTATTAATATGGGGCTGCTCCATGGTGAATTTGAGTGTTGGATTATATCTTGCTTCAATAGGTCTGCTACCTGTCTATCTGCTTGTTCTTGACTTGCCTGAGGTAGTCTATATGCTTTGGTGAAAATTGGTTTATTATCTGTTAATTCAATGTCATGTTTCACTGCGTTAGTAAAAGTTAAAGGCATTCCTTCACAGTGGAATATGTCTTGGTATTCGAAACAATTCTTTGATTGCTCTTTCCTCTTCGTTATTAATGTCGTTATTAAAACGAATGTTAATTAAATTTTCTTTTAACATCCTGTCGTGTTTTATAGGGTTGAAATTGTTTTCTGGGTTTTCGTCTATTTCCATTCCGCTAAAGTTTATTTCTTCTACGTCTATTGGATTTGTCAACGATTGTTCTATGGGGTAATCGTTTAAGTTTAAAATTGTTGTAGTGGCGTAATTATCTGTTATTTGTAATAATGCTGTGGCTGTTTCTACTCTGGGTTGAAATGACATGTGATTTATAATTCATACGTTGTTTTTCAAATATACTAAAACTTTTATTTGTTTTTCTGTCCTGGGTTCGATCGTGTATTTTTGCTCGGTTTGAATGTTCCTGTTTTGGAATTTAATGGGAATTTGTCTGTGTTTCATTCTTAATAATCGGTTTTTTATATCAATATTTGCTCTTAATTTTTTTAGAAGATCCATGCTTATTAATCTGTCGTGTTTTTCGGTAAATTCAAAGATGCAAAATTTATTTTTACGTTAATAGTTTTTGGTAAAGGTATGTTCACTATAAATTGGTGTAATGTGGTTTTGTGGGCTGTATTGATTTTAAAAGGTTCTCTTTCTACAAAATCTAAATGATGTTTCTGTACGGTATTGGGGCTAATTAAAGTTTCTGAAGATCCTGTGTCAATTGGTAATTTGAGCTCTGCATGAGGTATTTCTATATAAGGAAAAATTTGTTGGTTGATGTTATTTAAGTTAATTACGTTTGTTCGTATTTATATTGGTCTAACTGAAAATTTGAGCACACATTTTCTGCGTCGTCCTCTTCGTGATTTTCATATGGGTTGTTGCATTTGTAGTTTGGTTGATCGTCTCTACTCGAAGTGAAGTCATTATAAGCGTCCAGGTTGTCAAAATCTTCTATTTGTTGGTGTAATAGTTTTTCGGAAGTGAAGTTTCGTTTTTGGTTATAGTTTGGTCTGATTTGCGATATTTTTGTGTTTTGTCTGGTGATACCAGTCGAAGTGTTCATAGGAGTTAGCTTGTAATAACCGTTGGGGTTGTTATTGTTATTTGTCATTGGTGTGTTTCTGTTGGGGTTTGCGCCGAATGTTTGCGTTGGTCAATTTACGTTTTGATTATACCTTGGTGTAAATGTGGGTTTTGTAAACTGTGAGTTTAGTCTTGAAAATTGTCCAAATTGGTTGTGGATTAAAGTTTGGGTTGTTAAAACGTGGTTGATTACTTTGCGCGTTAAATGGTGTAAATTTCGGTTGTGTGGGTATTTGTCTCGCGGCTTGTATTAATTTCATATGTGAGTAGTTTTTGTTTGCGTTAGGGTTATACAGTCTATATCTGCAGTACATAACGTTTTCTTTCTCTACAATCATGTTCATTGCTTCTTCAAAAGTTTGGGGATGTTGGAATCCTATTTTGTCCGGCAAGCGTTCAGGTATGGCATTGATGTATGTGTCAAAAGCCATTTTGTCGTACATCGTCGTTTTCAGTAATCTTATGTTTTGGTCGGGTTTTTCAATTTTTAGTTTTGTCAAAATTAAACTTCGTACGTCTTGACATTTCATACCGAATTGATAGAGTGATTGATTAAGTTTCATCCTTAAATTTATTAAATCACGGACTAGACATTTGATATTTTTTTGGTCGTTGAAATATGCAATTAATATACGTTTGAAATCGTCCCATTCGATGAGATCATCGTGGCTGGCAATCAAGGTTAATGCTTTGCCGGTTTACTGATTATGAGGCGTAAAAGTAAAACGTTGCGTTTGCTGTCGCCGGGTGGATAAAAGGATTTTAAAATATCTCGCAAGCGGTGATGAAGATACCTGCTAGTGCTTGGTTTCCGTCGTATAGAGAAATTGCTTCGAGGTAGAGTTTCATATCAGAGTTCATTGCTGTTATGATACATTAATGGTTGCTTTTTAAGTCTAGTTTGTATAGCGTTATTAAAGAATCGTATTATCACCATATCGAAAGTATACGACAATTTTAGAGTTAGAAAAATGTGAAGATCTTGGGGGAAGCCAAATAGAATAATTGTTGTTAGTAACTACTCTGTTTTCTCATTTAAGATTTATAATGTAATCGTAAATAATACAAAATATTTTTCTCCTATTTTCTACTTCTATTATCAAAGTAGGCCGATCATTCTTAAAAATTGCATAACGCCATAGCTTTTTATTCTAAATAATTTTTTTTAGTGACACTTTGGCGTACTATGAACGGAAGAGGTACTTTACCTGAAACGAAATTGACAAATAACCAATTTTTGCTCAACTGGTAAGGTCTATTTGTTTCTAACAAATCAAAAGTAAACTAAAAATAAGTTTCAGACCAAACAGGGCGGAATCCCAAAATATGAGAATTTAACAATGACCTAAAGAAAATCCGGTTGTATATCATTTGGGATGTCAAAGTTACTTATGTTTTTGAACCATTTTTCAAAATTTTTTGTATTTAATAGGGTGTCAATCTTTTTTAGGTTACCGTTTTCAATTTTATAAAATATTTTACTATAAAATGTTTTTAGACGACAATTTTATTGATTATATATATATATATTTATATATATATATATATATATATATTACTCATATTTAGACCAGGGTAGAAAATTAAATAATTACATCAAATAATTTTAATCACCGTGTAGAAGCTTTGGGAAAAGGTACGCGTTAGTAAAACCGTGAAGCATAAAAATCCATTCGTTTCATTAAAAATAAGTGATTTAAATTATTTACAAGACGCTTTATATAAAAAGAAGCAGTATTAAAATGCTCCACGTGTAATATAATTATTCTGAGTGAAGAAACAAATAGAAATTACGTGCAAAATTTATATTAATTGATTCAAGTTTGTGTAACCGGTTTTAAACAAAATGTACAGATATTAATTAATATTTGATTAGGAGTCACTAAAAAAAATTAAAGGGTATTATTTTAATTGGAGTTAATGGAACCATTATTAATAATATAATAAGCATAAAAGCTTGTGAAAACCCAATAATAGTCAAATCGTAGAAGGGTTATTTAAAATCTTACGTTTAACACACCTGCGTATTTTTAAAAGGCAATTTCAGTTTAATTTGTTTAGATAAACATGTCGATTCTACGGATATTGGAAACGGTCGGATGCTTTAGCACGAAATACAAAACAGGGTTTATTTAAAAAGCTCGTTCTGCGTAAATTTTGCAGATAACGAACGGTTACAGAGAATCTTGGAGAAACCGTCGTTTAATATTCACGGGAAGGCTAGATACGGGATTATTTAACCCATATAAGAACACACGTGGACTGAAAATAATGGATAATAAAGAATATCAATTTGCACCAATAAGAACAGGGTAGATAGAGACAGATAATATGCGCAAGACCGAGACACATATAGTAAAAGGCGTGAGTGGAGCAACGTCACTGGGTTGCGATTGGTTGAAAATAAGAGGCAAACTTGAGAGGTATAAATAACATTTCTGTATAAAAATTAATTAGTTATTTCCAGACGTTGCAAGCCGTGTCGAAATTTCTGAGATTTAACTGGTGCTAGTGCAAGTTTCGTAAAAATCGCATGCCGGGCTGCGGAATGGGAACCTAGCATGCGAAATTCTAAAGAATTGTCTGTTTTGGGGACTAGACCGACAGACAGGCTAACCGCTATATATATCAGGTTAATATGAACAAGCTCTCTTAGATTTTCGAATTGATTCAATGCGTTAAACAGTGCTTTTTAGTTTTCCGATTTTGGATAGAATAATTTAAACAGTTTGCTCGTATATTTTGGTGATTTAAAACAGTTTGTTCTTTACGTGCTAACAATGAATGTAATTTAGTGCACTTAGAAAAGAAGTTACAAGGTAATAAAGTTTAGTATCACTGTAACAATTAGTCAAATTTGCAACGACAAATGAATACACAAAAGTAGGCAATTTTGGCGTATATTTGTGAAAGAAGTATGAATTTCTTTGCTATTTTTCCGGGGTGGTAATAATTAAATGATTCGTAAACGTGTCTGGATCCACAAAACAAGCTTCTGATATACACAAATGAGTTCCGGAAAAGCACTGAAACAACTTTAGATGAACGGTGGTGTAAATTTTAAAGGCGACCAGTAATCCGAGGACCTTAACATAACCCAGTTGGATTGGTGTGATTAACAGAGGACGATGTTCATTGACGCCACGAGTGCAGTAACCTTCAGGTAACTTATGCTTTGTTGTTGGATTTTGATGTTTTCGTGTGTGTTGAATAACTTTATAATTTATTTACTTAAAATGGACAGTAATGAAGTTGTACTAACAACAAATTTTTAATTTTAAGGTGAAATTTTCTTGTTTAAGTCGAAAGGAGTATTTAGTATTTATGTTCTTGATGAAAATTTGGGTATGTCTTTGAGCTCAATTAGACGAACCTGGTTAATTAACGTAAAGGGGGTGGTAGATGCTCCCTTTGTACTCAGACTCAGGTCTGCATATATTGTTATATTAATTAGTAGGCATCCTACAAGGACTTTAATTTTGGATGCATATTAAAATGATAACAAATTTAAATCTTGAAATTTTCTGATACTGAAATTTATGCTGAATTTTTAATTTTGAAATTTTAATGTATTGTGAATATTGATGTAAATAGAGTTAACGTTGATGTTTGTGGTAGGAATGTGTTTGTTTTTTATGAATGAGGATGAAGGTTTATCTAGGGAGCAGCCGAGGCGATGAACAGAAGAAAGTCAACGGACCAGTTAAGTTAATAGCTTTTTGTAGGTTTCACAGAATTCTTTGACGCACAATTCTGTGGGCCACGATTCGAAAACCGTAGTACCCGGATTTTGGTGGATTCACAGCAATATATATATATATATATATATATATATATATATATATATATATATATATATATATATAATTTGGTAAACGATTAGCTGCTTTGGATTTGGTGTTGTTCGATTCTTTATCAGAGCTATAAATTTAGCTGCGCCTAAGTATAATTTTCAAATTTAATATTTTTTGTTTCAGCTTGTTATTGAATTTTTTAATAACTAATCCAAAAACCTTACCATCACTTTCTAATAAATTTTTCAGTACAATAAATTACTTCAAACACTTACCTTGTGTATGCGAGCATAGCGAAGCACATTTATTTCCACGCGGCCGTTTAAACGAATAACGATACAAACAAACTGTAGAATGCGTCCGTCTAATACGGAATACAAAAGTCGATTCCTCTATGTAGTGCAGTGTAGGACATGTAAGTTTGCGGTCTTCTACGACGAAAAATCAATACTACCATGCTTCGTATGTTTTCCAAGGTGAAAAGAATGTTCTTGCACTGGCGAAAAGGCAGAGTTTATCAATATTGCGGCACTTTGTACAAGCAAGATGCTTGAAGTTTACACGGTATTTTTCAATAACATTTTAAATATACCGGACGGACGCAAATAATCAACAAATTTTAAGGGAAAATAAATTTAACGGTAAATTATGTACAATATAAACGGAACACAACATAAAGCGGTAAATTATATACAATATAAACGAAACATTGAGTTAAGCGTTGTTTTAATTGTTGCGAGTTTTGACAAATGTAGGTGAAATTGCAGCCTAAGCAGCTTATTTGGTAAATAGTATTCCGTTTCAGAAGAGATGGTGTTTTATGTTTTATCTTTGTTTTACCGGTACATATTTATTTATCAATAACGCTAGTTCAAAACTACACTCATTTATAATTCAGAACAATTAATTTTATACTAATCGAATGAATCATTATTATTATAACATAACCATACCTGAATCTAAAGAGCTTCAGAATTAATCCTAATAGTTAATTTTAAATTCTTTTCAGGGTGCATGGTGAACATGTAAAATAATACTCTTTATTGTTGCTCTCAAAGGATTTATTAAATGAAATATATAGGGGTGTTTGTACTTATTTTCCCAGCTCATTCCAACTGTTAAACATGTTAACAGCAAGGTGTCTTCTTGGACACTTGCTATCCGTAGGTCAACAAACTACATCCTGGAGTCCAATATGAATTTTAAAATTAATTTTCAGCGATGTTTGATACTTCCATATTATTCAGATCAATTAAAATAATGGATTTCTACAAACATCCTCTAAATCATGATTTATTTCAATAGACGATCTCCATCTAAACTAGACCAAATAAGCGAATTAATTATTTAATGCGGGAAGCTTCTTTACAACTTTTCTGGACTTGCTATAAAAACAATTTTTTTTATCGATGAATTTAATTGGTTACTAACTAACCGTTTTATTTTATATAATAATTTAACCAAATTAAACACATTGCTTTGGGTTTAGCGATTACCCAATGCTATTCGCAACGACATGCCATTAAAGACATTTTAATGGCTCAAACTCTTCGTTTACAAGACACGTGCTGTGCCATTTCTACTACGTATATCTAATTTCCCAACAAATGCGCATGGCTATCACAACAAACTCCCTTCCAACCACAACAAATGTACAACGACTGTAAAATCTTCTGTAAGGCATGCAACCAACTCATCGCAAGTTTGCTATAAGGTTTGCACATAACGAAATATCTATCTGCATTTTTTTTATATTACGTAAAGAAATCTACAAAATTGTATGAGAGTTGTGCCCGAATTTTGAACACAGTTCACTGTAACCTAAAAATTATAGTTGCTAAAGGAAATAACCTACTCCTCTTTATGGTATTTACTAATACAGAAACTATTGAAACAAAATATGGTTAAAACATTTCAAATTAACGTGACACTTAGCACAAAAGGGTTTCAATATTGAAACACCAACTTTCTCTCCTAGACTCATCCTTGATTATTTTTTGAACCTACTAAATATATTTATGGAAATATATTAATGTACTAGGCAGAGGAAGAGGTTCCACTAGCACCTAAAAATTGAAAATATTCTTGATGAAAGCATCTACTTTAAACATCTTGTAATATATAATACTACGAACCTACTTTTCATCTTCTGTAAGTACTCATAAATGGTGCCTTGTAAATCCTCAAAGTATATACTGAGAATTGTATAGTCAGTTTGGCGATCCAGAATGAATAAGCCGATATCTCTTGAGAGCTTTTAATTTCAATTGCTCATTTTAGGAAATTGCTGTGAAGTCGTTTTACATTGGATTGAATACAGAAATTCGCCCAATTCTTTTAGTTCTAATTTTAGCTTTTACTTTTATGTCTGTTCCCTAAGAAGTGTCTATTCAAAATTAAATTACAAATCAGCAAATGCAGCAACTTTTGTTCCAACTAGCTTCAGCTAAATGAATCACATCTGTAAGACAAAGGTTGAGACCTTCATTTAGTAAAACAACCTGCGGTATGTATTTATTAACTCGGTGAGTGATTCTAAGAATTATTTGGCAATGTTCCAAATGGGGAACGTGTGCCAAACCAAAGGCTTTTATGGCATAACTTTAAAAGTAAGCGGAAAAACGAAGTTTTAATTAAGATTATGACAGAAATCTCGGGAAAATTCTCTTACACTAATTCTTACTTTAACAATAAAAATCAATAATGTATTAAGTTTGAGACTTAGTAGTCTCTGTCCTTAAAGAATATTGGAATTTTAAGTAGGTTAGGGTATTAAAAGTTTTCTAAAGTATATGGGAAGCTTTTCTTAACTAAACGATTTGACTTTAACAAACTTGAAACTGTACATTAGTTATTCCAGTAACTCTTTCTAATTAATGATTAAACTTCACTTTCACTGTAATCAGAGACAATTGTAATTTCTTTGGTTTTGAGTACATAATTGTGTGTAGCAAGCGGAAATGTATATATCCGTCTTGTGGAAATCCTACAGTTAGTACAAGGAAATTATTACAGAGTTTTTAAACTCTTTTTATTATTGTATTTTAGTATTCCGTTGAATTTGTGCCCTTGTTTCTTATCGATTTGCTCGACCTAATGATTCACTATCATTTATTAAGTGAAGTTTAATTAAATAGGCTGCTGTCAATTGTAGTATAAAATGTCGAAGAAAAATACACCTACAGAACTTACCAGGGGGTCGGTTATTATTTTCTGTTGAAATCTTTTCACTTCCTAACGATTTTCAATTCAATAAGGCGTTTGTTATAAATGGTACACACGTCATAATTGAACGTAACTGTATTCGAAATCACGAAACAAGACGGTATATTTAACTTGTACATTGAAGATGCAATGAATACTGTTAAATGCAGGACGGCATTTGGAATTATCATGCAGGGACAAAAAATTGATATGCTTAGCTTTGCAGATGATATAGCGGTATTAGCATCTAGCAAGGAAGAATTACAAGCAGCTCTTAACGCAATAGAAACAGTTGTAATAGAGAGATACCATATAAAAATTAACAAAAATAAAACTAAAGTACTAGTATGTAAAGGAGAGGAAAATAGATCAAAATCCAAAACACAAATAGGACACGAGAACGTACAAGAGGTTAAAGATTTCCGCTACCTAGGAAGCCAAGCAACGCAAGATGGAAAAAGTGCAAAGTTTACAAAACAAAGATTAGGACAAGATCGTTTTGCGTTTAACAAGAAAATGTAACACTATGTTCAAAGACAACAAACATAGAAACATGAAAAAGATTGCTGAAAGCATATGTGTGGAGCACAGCATTGTAGGGCTGTGAAACTTGGACAGTAGGAGAAGCTAACAGAAAAAAGATAAAAGTCTAAAATGTGGTGCTACAGACGTATGAGGAAGATATCATGGACAGACAAAGTTAAAAACAAACAAGTTCTAGAAATGGTAGTGAAAGAAAGAAATATGTGAGAAACAGTAAAAAATAGAAAAGATACATTGATAGGTCACATACTAAGGCATGAGGAAGTAGTGTGGAATATATTAGAAGCAGAGAGAGAGGAAAAAAGATAGGTAGAGGTAGACCTAGGTTAGACTATTGCTCACAGATAGTGATGCAGGTTGTGCGAATTTCAGGTAAATGTGTAGGTTAGCTCAGTGTAGAAATCAATGGAAGTACGCGTCCAACCAGTTCCAAGACGAAAAACCTTATGACAAAAAAATAATTGTACTTAACCTGATAATCCTTATACATAACTGTAGGTGTTGGTTTTGCAATATCTTTAACAAATGCTGCTTGTGCAAAAGGATTTATTCGAAAACTGTTAATTCGGCAAATGTTTAAGTGTTGGGATGTTGCCAGCCTCAGATTGCATAACCCCCTTTACATGCCACTGAATATCAATGAAATAAGATACATATTTATAAAACAATAGAAAGGACGCCGTGCTGTATCTAATAAGAAAAAACAACTGTTAAGTTTGAAGACAACAGGCATGGATACAAGGAAAACATTGTTGAAAGCATATTTATGAAACATAGCACTGTACAAAAAGTAGACAGTAGGAGAAGCAGACAGAAAAATATAGAAGTCTATTAAAAGATTGTACTTCAGATGTATGATAATGATAACATGCACGACAAGGTTAATAACGAAGAGGTGCTAAATATACTAGGGGGAGAACGATATCTGTGGAACACAAAAAAAAGTAAAAGTAGATGGATATTATACGTTCCAATGCATTTGGGGAATAGTGCTGGTTTTATTACAAGCAGAGGTAGGAAAAATATTTTATTCTAATGAAAGGTTATTGCAAGGTCATATGATAGGGTATGATATAGATTTTTTGTTATAAATTCGAGAAAATGCAAAAAAGAGATAATTCGTTTAGACATTTATTTCTATACGAACACACCTATGAAGAACTCTGTAAGAATATACCAATTATGTATAACGAATAAACACTTAGTTGTGACAGGGGTTTCAGTTATATTAAATAATTAAAAGATTGAATTTTATATAAATTTACATCCAAGGTACGTGTGAATAGCTTAAAGGTTTTTTATTTGTAATTAATAACAAAAAGACGTGTGTCTAATTGAAAAGCGTTATTTGATCAATTTTCAGTATAAAAAAGTTTAATTCATTAAATCAAGAGGTTACCAGGTATCAAAATGCATAATAACCTATTTCGTATCAAACGCATTGACAATGTTTGAATATACTAGTAGGTTGACGTATAAGCATATGTACTGGTATAAAATTTAGAGCAAAACGACGCGTTCTATTACGAAATTACCGGATCAGTGCTGGTTGAAACTTCGACGTGGGCATGCTGATGCCCATAGTCTAAATACCTTACGCAATTAAACACAAAATGGACAACTTTTAGCTGCTAATGATTATTTAAAATACAATATAATGCCAAATCAAAAGTATAACACAATTTAAAACAATTTCAAGATTGAGTTGATTTGAATGTTGAAGATTAATTGGAATGAAAGTATATTTCTTAAATGAGAAGACGGGGCATTGAGATTAATTCATAAAAATTGTCAGTTATTATGTATGAAAGAGTCGACGCTGGTGATTTAAGAACCAACAAAGGGAAAACTCTTAATGGTATAAATAAAATATTTTGTTTAAATTGAGTGATTTCAGTAAGACGAATTTTAGATTAAGTATTTATATTTCAGCGTAAGCTCTGTGCAAGTCAAATAATCAAATTATTCAAGGGTATTGGCAAATTCACGTACTGGATATGTCGTTACAAAAAATATTATAAACATACTGAATTCAGTACATATATCACCGTTTTTAAGGGAATGGATAATAAATTAGATGACTTCTAAAAGTAATTGGTGTATATAGTTATTATACTGAAAGTTTAATTATGGATTTATTAATGACTGGTTATCGTACGTTCAAGATATGTTTATTAAAGACTAAGATAGAGAAATGTTCAGAACTATCTGCTTAAGAGAAGGAGATGTTTAGGATTCAATGTATATTTGTTTAAGATATACTGTGGAAAGAGGTTTTCGAATTATTGTATCTGTATTTAGAGTATTGTTTGTGAAAAGGTGATGTTGTGGTGTCATTATATTTGTATTTAGAAATGACAAGAACGTCAAATACAAAGAAACAATAATTTAGTAAAATATGTACTTATTCAGAACAAACTGCAGGTATATTGTAAGATTGACAGGAAAGTTCAATGATGGACGTACTTATGTTCACACAGTGCTAATAAAGGGGCGTATATGTAAAAACAATTAATTATAAGATACCTTAAGACGCATCAAATGCGAACGCATATCGTTAATTTTAAGATAAATACAAAAGCTATTCGTTTGTAATAAAAAATGCACCTCCCGTGTGTATTAAAAACACGTTTTACCGTGAGAGCAAATATTTTCTATAAAAATGCAACTAATTTGCATTATAAAACCATTAAAGCCTTAAATTAATTATATAAACTGATCTTTGTATTATATCAATTTATTTTAAATAAAAAAATTTCTAGAATATTAGGAATAGAAATAATGATGAATCATCTGTGCTTAGCACTACGTAAACACCTAATTAATAATAAACATTTATTCCAAGAAGCTGCCAGAACATTGAAAAACCGATTCACTGTTGGATAGAAGGAGACCGCGAGCATCAACTTTAGGCATTGGAGAAGAACGAGGCAGCACACGTCACTATTATAAATCAATTACGGTGTAAAATACTTCATACATTACTAATACGTCCTAGAAACAAGATAATATTGTATATAAACGAAAAACTTTATTAAAAATATTTATTTATGAATTTGATTGCGAAATGTTACTTTAATTAAGTGGCAAGCATGTTGCTATGTGAAGATAATATTTTGAGTATGCAATATGCATACGTAATTAATAATTAAAATATAACGTTAATGATAAAATGGATCAATGAATAAAGAAGTAAAGTTAAACGTAACCTGCACAGAAATGTGAAAATTAATAAGTACAATTATTTGATTTTGTAATATACAATAAAGATGGGAAATGCTTGGACATAAAAAGCTATTTAAAATTTTATTGAACAATTAAACCGAGGATCCACATTGATTTATAAATGGAAATATAAATAATATTAAATTTGGACGCCATAATTGGACATAGCTGTAGTCGAAACCACGAAACCAGACGATCACGTGGTACTTGCTTGAATTTAAAAAACACGCATTTATATTCAAGATGTTCCGATTTTATTACGAGTGTAATAAAGATAGCAAGTAAGGCAAATGTGTTCCACATCCGCCGTAATAATTTTAATAGGTAATTGATTCGTACTGAATACAAATAAAGCAATTCTTATACCTTATGTCTGAACTTGTTTCGTATTCATACACACATTTAACTGATTAGAGTGGTATTTTAAATTTGACAGTAATAATATTTTAGCCTCGTTTCTGTCATTACACCCTAACCCTACTTACGTCGTATTTAACACGCTTACTCATTTTTCTTTATTTGTTTATATTTCTCGTTCATTTATTGTAAAAGAGTTGTTATTAGAACTCACTAACTGATTAATGGTGATTAAGGAGGTTGATATAAATGTGTGATAAAAATATGCAAATTATAATGAAGGACCAATTGCTTTTATAGCAATAACGATAATGGTGGAGCGGTTATGTAATAACAAACAAAAAAACTACATCAAACTACTTAGTAAAAGGGTATAAATACCTTAAGTCCTGCGCCGCTGGGGGCAATAGACACTTTCACGCACAAAAGCTTTTACGGAGAACCAGAAACACGCACGAAAATGGTGTCGGTCTCGCTTTCAAAGCTCTAACACAACCGTCCTTTTCAAGGGTTCGAAGGCGACTTGCTTCTTTAAAGGCTCGAGTACGACTGTCACTTTATGCACTGTTATTGCCGGTATATAAAATGTTTCACTCAAACTGTAGGATGCACGCACAAAGTATTTATTGTCACAAAATACCGAATTGTTCGATGACGACGTAACATACCGCCCACCAAATTCATAGAATTTTGAAAAGGAGGGAAGTAGGTTGGGTGAAGGAAATCACATGGGATTTGACCTTGCTAGGAAAGGAGGTAACGAAAGATAGGGTGGTGCACTACAGCGAGCGATATTACCAACTATGCAAAAATAAAAATATATATGTAAATAAGCAAATATGTAAAAATAATATACTACTATACATGTAAAAATGTGTATATACATCTAAACATAAAATAAAGTTAAAATACCGGTAGCGGCGCTAGTTTGACCAAAGGTCGTTTTAATGTGCCATGTGCAGTTTTGATCTGGGTAATACGTGCTGCCGGTAGGTCTCCCATAGGAGGAGTTACCAGGACCGGTTTGGTACGAAAACATCCATGACATGATGATAAACAATTTCCGATTGAATTTTTAATAGAAAGGATCCAGAAATTCTGTTGGATAAGATACGCTGTGGTATTAACACCAGGATGGCAATACCTTTCATGAGTTGACAGAATGATAAGTTCGGTTAATTCGGTGCCGCTGAGGCAATAACGCAGGAAACTTTTCGGAATAGGAAACGCGAAGAATGTGTCAAGCGCCCACCTACTCTTAAGATGTTTTGTGGATCAACAAATGGAGAAAGTTTTCGCAAGCTTTTAGGTAATTTACGGTTTGCCTTGATCGAAGCTATTTCCTTTGAAAATGTAACATTTTGTACATGCCGAACGATAATCATGAGAGCATTGTGTAATTCAATGTCTGTTAAGGGACCCGTATGACGTTGAGCCATGGGTTTAGAAAATCTATAAATGTAAGCCACGATGCCTTGGATTTTATATAACGATGAAAAGCGGCTTAGTAAAATGTCAATGACGTTTGGATCTGTTTGAGCGACAAATGTTAGGATCTTCTTTTCCGTAGTTACCTCAGCAATTGAGGTTGACAATGTTGGTTGAGGCGGCCACGAGTCACTAGGGTAGTGAAGCCATTCAGGCCCCGCCCACCATAGCGAACATGAAATAACCGCGCTTGGCATTAATCCCCGAGATGCAGGATCAGCCGGATTATGCGAAGATTTAATATAAAACCATCGGCTAGGTGCAATGATTTCTTGAATGTGGCTAACACGGTTTGCCACAAAAGTTTTCCAACGAAAAGGTGGAGAACGTATCCAAG
This sequence comes from Platerodrilus igneus, assembly GCA_036346225.1. NCBI lineage: Eukaryota > Metazoa > Arthropoda > Insecta > Coleoptera > Lycidae > Platerodrilus > Platerodrilus igneus. The sequence goes on along the minus strand of JARFIW010000787.1, from coordinate 2,201,746 downwards.
TGAGAGCGACCGTAGAATCACTCCACGCTGAAACATCGGAGATGTCAATCAAGCCTTGATAAGACCGAATGGTAAAAGAAAGTAAATCGGTTAATAAAACGGCGGCACATAATTCCAAACGTGGAATTGAAATGCGCTTAATTGGAGCTACTTTTGTTTTAGCGGTTACAAATTGTACAGTTATTTCTCCAGTAGTTTGATTTATGAACTGAAAATACACTACCGCTGCATACCCTACCTCGCTAGCATCGCAAAACCCATGCAAATGACAAGTAAAAGGATCCGAAGGGGGTAAACAACGTGGTAACTTTAATGACGATAATAACGGCAACTCTTCTTGATATTGCTGCCATTGAGACGAAATGTCTGCTGGTGGGATGTCATCCCAATTTAAACCTAACATCCACAGATGCTGGATTAGGCGTTTTGCAAAAAGTGTTAGTGGGGCTAAAAATCCTAATGGATCATATATTCTGGCAACTTGTGAAAGTATGTTGCGCTTTGTACATATTTGGTTTAATGGTTTAACCCGAAACGAGAAAATATCTTCTGTAGGTGACCATTGAAGACCTAATATTTTTATTGATTCGTCAGAATCGAAATCGAGAGAAGTATATTGGCAAAAATCTGACGGAATGCCTCCAAAATAAAAACTGAATTAGAACTCCATTTTCGAAGTTCAAAACCAGCCAAATGTAAAAGTCGGATAAGTTGATCTTTAATTTCGCGGGCCGATTGTATAGAATCTCCACCGGCGACGAAATCATCAATATATAGATTTGACCGTATAGCCTCAGCGGCTAACGGAAACCTTTGCCTTCGTCAATGGCTAATTGCTGAAGAGTCTTTAATGCTAGATAAGGCGATGACTTAATACCATAGGTCACTGTATTAAGCTGATAGGTCTGAATGGGTTCTTCTGCGGAGAACCGCCAAACAATTAATTGAAACTTTCGATGTTTTCGGTAACCAAAATTTGTCGATACATTTGGCGAACATCACAAGTAAAAACGAAACGATGAGAGCGAAATTTAAGTAAGATTGACGAAATGTCATTTTGGAGACTAGGTCCAGCCAATTGAGTGTCATTAAGTGACACGTTGTTTTAGCCTTTGCAGAGGCGTCAAAAACCACACGAATTTTAGAAGTATGACCTTCTTCTTTAAACACAGGGTGATGGGGTAAAAATAATTATCGTTCCCAACGGGCGGAGAATCGAGTAATGCCATATGACCCGCATCAAGATAGTCCTGCATGAAATTGTTGTTTGTGCGCGTAGCTCCGGTTGAGCATGCAATTTGCGCTCCAACGAAAATAGTCGTTTTTAGCCATGTCAAAGAATTATCAAAAACGGGCAAAGTATCGTTGAACGGTAACGCAACAATAAAACGACCGCTAGGGTCACGAGAAAACGTGTTTTCAAAATCAATCTGCCTTTTCTTCTTCCGGAGAAGTATAAGGCTTGGATGGCAACTCTTCTATCTCCCAAAACCGCCTTAGGGTCTGGTCGATAGGATCTTCTACAGAAGTAAAAATGCTTGGACAGTATCAGACTGCAAGCTTTTGTGGGACCAATAATAGTCCAACCAAAAATTGTATTTATGGCGGCAGGCTGAAGAAATTTGCCATGTATAACACCGCCATTGAGATGAACGGATAAACATCTGCTCCAAGGAGCATGTCAATGGTTCCTGGGAGTTCCAGGTCGGGTCTGCAAAGTGCAGGCCGCATAAGTGTTCCCAATTATTAGGAACTTCAACGCTAGGTAATTTGCCAGATATTGACGAAAGCACAAAGTTGTGACTTCTAGAGATTTTTCAGAGTCTAACATAGAGCGAATGGTGCAGCTGACGGCACCCTATTGACTGCTGAAGTTGTCTGCCCAAGTCCATAAATCGGAACTTGAGAACGTATGCGTGGAAGCCAAAGTTTGCTCACGCAATCGTCTCGAATAAAGCTAGCTTGGGAGCCAGGGTCTAAAAGTACCCTGATCGGTTTGTATCTACCAGAACGATCTTGAACTTCCACAACAGCAGTGGAGAGTAAGACAGTAACCCCAAGATTTGAATTCGTCTGTGAAGACAAAACATTTGCCGGAATAGGAGAGGCTGACTGCGTCCTATTGGCATTTTTATGCATAGGTGTAGCGATCGGTTCAGCTGAACGGCTAGAAGCAGGTTGCGATTCAAAATGTAGCAAGGTATGATGCGGCTTGGCGCAAGTTCGACAGGAATTATAAGATTTGCATTGCATGGACGCATGGTCTGTTCGTAAGCAATTTAAACAAAGGCGTAAGCGTTTGACAATGTCGAAACGTTCTGTCGGAGTTTTCTTTAGAAACGATTGACATCTGTAAATTAAGTGATTGCCCTTGCAGGAAGGACAATGGTGCGAAATGAATTCTTTGAGTCACTGGAGCTACTTGGTGTGTCCAGTGAAACTACGTTAGAAGAAACCTTTGGTTTAAATTGAAACGCTGAGGATTTCTTAGGCACCGATGTGTGCGATGTATGGACAGTCGTCGAATAAGAAACAGGTGCGGTTGAAGAAAAGGTTTCCAACGCTGCACATTGTTGGGTTAAAAAATATCTCAAATCCTCGAAATTAGGTATTTGCTTCGGATCCGATTGGAGTTCGAAGCGTTTTCTAGTGAACGGATCAAGTTTTTCTAAAAGCAAATCGACCAGAATAAAGTTCCAATGTTCAGTGGGAAACTTTAAGTTAGTTAGAACAGCAAGGTTCTCCGAAAAACAATCAATAAGTGCCCTAAGTTTCTTAGGGTCTTCTGATTTTAAAGGTAGAAAGTCTTTCATTGCTTTCCAATGCAAAGTTGCCAATAAACGCGGATTGCTAAATCTCTCACGCAAGGCGTTATAGGAAATAATAAAATTATCCCCGAAATGGGTACAGATTTAACGATTCTTAAAGACTCCCCGGTACAACAACTGATAAGATAATTTAATTTTTCGATATTGGACAGCGACGCGTTATTATAGACCAGGCTGTCAAATAAATCGATGAAAGATGAAAATTCAGTTACCTCATTATTAAAAATTTGGAGCTTTAACGGTAACAATTTTGATACCGTGCTGCTTGGAGCATTTTCGATGATTTGTGGTGCTTTCATTTCTTGCATCGTATCGAGATGCAGCAGTATGAAAAATAAGCGGAATCTACTTCCTTCCGTACAGCGTTGTAAGTTAATGAGTCTACCTCGTCACATGAGGCCAAGACAGCGACTAAAATTGTATTGAAATTTGCATAAAGGTCAGTTATTCCCTTGTTTGAATAAGGAACAACGTTCTTAAAGTTGTGTCACTTTGTATAGAATTACAAAGCTCAAATATTTCTAAAATCCGTGTTTTCAGTAATTGGAGTTCTACCACATGTGCTTTCTTTGGAGCCATTCTCAAAGATTCTGAAAGGACTACAATAAACTGTTGTAAAACGGTAAAGCTAAAAGTGCACTGAGAAATATTAAAATATTATGAGTTGTTCAAAGCACGAAAAATGTAAAATAGGGTATAAACCAATAAATCACGTTTTATGACTAACGGTTCGTCAAACAAAAGCGTGAATATAAGATGTACCGCTTAACAACCCGAGCGGCTTACCATCAAAAGCTCACAGAAACGTTTAAAACATGTGGCTTAACATATTTGCCGAAAGATGCAGCTTTACATTATATTACTCCTGCAGATGTTCAATATTTTACCGTAAACCGCCTGAAAAGGTTTGTATTGATACTAAAACGTACAATAGCTTTTAAATACAAAGCAAATCCTTTACCTTTCTTGTTTAAGAAGTATAAAGCGATTTATAGTTTTCAGGTTGCTTTCTGTTTTATGCCGCTAAAATGAATTTAAAAACTGAAAACTGACAAATTTTATATTATGAATTTGTTTGTAATTAAAACGCTTGCTGGTTTCAATTACGGCGAAATCGCTTAATTTAATCTAAAGACAGTATAAATAATGTTTACACATTTTAACCCGCTAAATATGGGCTTTAAGCACAAATTTAAAACTGAAATATTTACTTAATTAAAAGCTCGCTGAAATGCACAATAATATTTAATTTAGGACATGTGTATAAAACCATAAGACTGGTGAATTCGGATCGTTTGGACCATATGATTAATGGTGATTAAGGAGGTTGATATAAATGTGTGATAAAAATATGCAAATTATAATGAAGGACCAATTGCTTTTATAGCAATAACGATAATGGTGGAGCGGTTATGTAATAACAAACAAAAACTACATCAAACTACTTAGTAAAGGGTATAAATACCTTAAGTCCTGCGCCGCTGGGGGCAATAGACACTTTCACGCACAAAAGCTTTTACGGAGAACCAGAAACACGCACGAAAATGGTGTCGGTCTCGCTTTCAAAGCTCTAACACAACCGTCCTTTTCAAGGGTTCGAAGGCGACTTGCTTCTTTAAAGGCTCGAGTACGACTGTCACTTTATGCACTGTTATTGCCGGTATATAAAATGTTTCACTCAAACTGTAGGATGCACGCACAAAGTATTTATTGTCACAAAATACCGAATTGTTCGATGACGACGTAACACTAACTATTAAAATGCCAGCCAAAGGTACGATTTTGGGGGCGCAAGCTCAACAGTTGGTGTTGAAGCTAGTCTGAATAAGAAAAGAGGTATGGCGGTCCTCTAATTTCAGCAGAAGCAGGACAAGAGGTATACATTTTAACATAACCAATTGTATTTTTATTAATTTTATACATATTGGAGGGTAGCTGCAGCTCTGCAAATTAGTGTCAACACTATTACTCGGGTGAAATCAAGAAGAATGACCAATCCCATTGTTCGCATTCCTGGGAAAAAGGGCTACAAAGAAAACCAAAACTGTAGATCTTCCAGGAAGCATCCAAATGAACATCAGAGATACTTTGTACGCAATGTATGCCGAAAATAAGTTTTATAATTCTTAAAGCAAGTCATAGTTTAATGTTTACTATTTGTAGAAAACATGTAACTGTTCAATCCTTGAATATGGAGCTTCGAGAAAGAGATACGATCTTAAGTATTAGCAGTTTGAACCGTGAATTCCTTCAAATTTAAAAAAGAAAGAAACCGCAAAGCTTTACTGGAAAAACCAAATATTGGTAGTTTCAGAACTAAATTTGTAAAGGCATATACAGATAACCTACACTCCAGCACAAAACGACAAGTAGTTTTTATGTACGAAACTTGGATATTTTCTAAAGGCAATCCAACAAAGTGGTGGCAAGATGATGATGCGAAATGCGTGAGAAAGCCAAGTGGTTATGGAAAACACTTCGTGGTGGTTCATGCTGGAACAAATGATGGGTCCGTTGAAGGTGATTGTTTGCTTTTTGCCCCTAAATCAAATAATAGTGATTATCATGGTGAAATGAATGGTGATGCATTTGTTCTGTAGGTTACCGAGAGGTTAATAAACAATTTAGAAGAACCTTCGCTAATTGTGTTAGACAATGCACCATATCAGTCAACGTTATTAGTCAAAGTGCCAACTTCATTGTAGACGAAGGCCGATATAATTCAGTAGCTTACTACAAACAATATTCAATATACTCCGCAGATATTTAAAACTGAATTGTTAGTTTTAGTTAAATTTCATAAGCCACAAAAACGTTTCAAAGCTGACGAACTTCTGAGAAGTCACGGCCATCACGTTCTTCGCCTACCACCATACCATTGCCAATTTAATGCAATTGAGATGGTTTGGGCTCATGCAAAAGATCATTATAATAAGCATATAGGGAGGGATGGTAATAGTAATGATAAAGTTTTCGCTATGTGGAATGAAGCTTTAGAGCAGTGTCTCAAAGACTTATGGCAAAAATGTATCCAATATGTTGAAAAATTAATTATAGAATGGAACGAACGTGAAAAGGTAGTAGATGTGACCGGTAATGAGTTGCTCATCCAAGTTGAAGGCGACGATTCTTCAACAGACAGTAACAACAATTAAAAATCTAAATGTATTATTTTTAATAACGACTCAACATTGTTGTACATTTGCTTATACACTGCAATATATTGAAAAATTTGATTTTGTAATAAGAAGCAAATTGTCATGTAAACATACATCTTGAATCATAATTCATTTATTAATCCATCACAGAAATTTATAGTTCTGGTGTCGTCTCGTGGAGCTCATTCTTGTGTAAAAGTCGTGTTCAAGATTAAAATTATTTCCGTTTTAAATATCTATGACCTAAAATAAAAATATAGAAAATATGTAAATATTCACTTAACCTCACATTCTACTACGACGAATTTCCAATAAAATGATTTGAAATATTACTGTATTATCCTTATTATCTGCGTAATGTGAAGGAACTGAAATTGTTTAGCACCAGTTTAATAACATTTGTTGATATAAGATGAGGAAAATTGTGAACTACGGTGTGGACACTATAAACGATTCTATTGGCGCATTTTAGTATTAACACTATCCGAATAGATGGTGCCCACAATTTCACAGGCAATTATTGATTGTCATTTATTTGACATTAATTTGACGTATAAAATTATTGTTTATCTAACCGTAGCGCTATTCAAAGATTGTTTAAGTCGAACTGCTGTATTTAAAAAAATTCATTGTGAATTGTGATATTAATAATCGACTTTTTGAATATATCCACGTGTGTGATTAAAAAAATACAATTAGGTTTACTTAAAATTACATTACTATTATTTTTGTAGGCACTTATTTCACCGTCAATGGCTGTTATTACCTGTTGATATTGAATGGACAAATAATTTATTTTAAAACTAAAGATTACGAGAAACTGATATCTTAAAGTTAAAGCTTGGTGTTTGTTCATACATTACCGTATTTAGGAAAGATTCATGTGTATTAGTTTTTGTAACAAATGATAAAATAATGGGTTACATATTTTTATCCGAATCGTGGATTATGGATATGTTCTCTACTATGTGAGAGGTTGTGGAAATAAGAATGTTACTAGGCATAACTTTTAAAATCCTGATAAGAATAAAATTACGTTTTGATGATTATTTTTGTATGTCAATGGCCTGTGTTTTGTTGTACTTGTCAATAGTACCTGAAATCAGTTTTTCTTCTTCCTATAATATGCAATAAGCCAATAATAATATATTTTGGTAAAATGTTCTGTTTATTTCATTTCCTATAATGCATGTATGATGTACAAGTTTATATTTTGTTTTATTAATTTGACCTATATGCAGGGTGACTTACAGGAAACGTTTTTGAAATGGCTAACTCATGCCTTCGGGAGGCGGTGGGGCGACAGACGGTAAGTCATTCATCCGAGTGCGACGTATCATTTCAGTTGCAATGGAGCAGTGGACGACGCAGCATCGTGTTTTTGCGTACGATACGTTTATTCGAAATGGTGTGAGTCTGTTATAACCACACAACGAATCTTTCGTCGCCACTTCAATATCGGTCGGAACGGCACAGTTCCAAGTCGAAACACGTTGTTAAGGTGGGCTGAGGCATTCAGAACAACGGGGACAATATCAAAGAAAAAGCCACCAGGCCCTGTAAGAACAGCAAGGACGACTGAAAACATCGCCAGTGTGAGTGCGGCAATAATCAGGAGTCCAAGTCGATCTGCACGCCAACATGTACGAGAACTAAACATGAGCAATGATTCTATGAGGAGGATTTTACGACTTGATGTGAAATTTCATCCGTATAAGATGCAGGTGGTCCAGCAACTCAACGTGGCGGATTATGAAGAGAAAAAAGAATTCGCAGTGCGTATGCAAGTGTTGTTTAATGATAACCGTAATGCAATACTGTTAGTGAGCGACGAAGCCCATTTTCATTTGAACGGTTCGGTAAACAAAAAGAGCTTTCGTTACTGGGCCACTGAAAATCCCTGTAACATTCATGAAAAACCTTTACACTTTCCGAAAGTTACAGTTTGGTGTACGGTAGCCCAGTTTGGCGTTATCGGACCGTTTTTTTCGAGTAAATGGTGTAACGGGGACAGTGACATTACAACGCTGTTTAATACATTTCTCAGACCAGACCTTCAGAAGCGAGGATTCAACATGAATGATGTTTATTTCCAACAAGATGGCGCCACAGCGCACACTGCTCGCACGTCGATGGAAGTTGTGAGAAACATGTTTCCCGGCAAGCTGATTTCACGTTTTGGTGACGTACAGTGGCCGCCAAGGTCACCAGATTTATCCTACTCTGATTACTTCTTGTGGGGGGTATTTGAAAGGACGTGTTTATGCTCACAAACCCCGTATTTTAAGAGACTTGAAGGACGCAGTTACAGAAGAGGTGAATTTGATTGATCAAGACCTCTTGACCCGAGTTGCGAATGATTTTCTACAGAGGCTGGAAACCTGTATTGAATCAGATGGCCAGGTCATGACTGATGTAATTTTTAAAAATAATGTTTTCGTGAAATAGTATATAATAATCTTTATTTGTGTAACATTAAAATAATACTATCTTGCAAATTAATTTGCTACTGCTCATTTGAAAAACATCCGTTTCCCGTAAGTCACCCTGAACATACATAATGTATGTATGCAGTTCATTTTAGTGAAACATGGAAATATAAATTTTTGCATCTATAAGCTTTCAAATTAATTTGCAATGCTATTTTAGATGTGAAGCATAGCAGGGTTTTTAACCTTTTAAGTATAGTGTAGATGCAAACCAAACCTATAATTTTATACGAAGTATTAACACTATCTGCTCAGATGGCGGACAAAGACGCCAACAACTTATAAACAGGAAGTAGCACATTTATACTAACTTATCTAACTTATGTTGTAAATTTTGGCAATTGACAACTATGCTGAAATGTTTTGAAGTTACGCAGTTACCATATGTTCCACTTAACAGAAGTAAAAGACAGACAGATTACATATTTAGAATATCCGTGCAATTATTTACCATATATGTGTATATATTTCTTTTGGAACAAAAATTGCGTTTTAAACATGTTATACACATCAATAATTATTAACTTATGAATAACTTTTTACATGAAAGTAAGTTATTTATAAGCACCAAATTCTACAATACTTGATACGAGTTTGAAAATTCGTTTGACTTTAAACATAAATAATACTGAAACAAATTTTTTTGAAAGGGCTCAGCTATCCTCAAGCATGGGCGCCAGTGAAACGTCTTTCAAAATGCACCAACCCCAAACGTTTATTGAAAGCCAGTGAAGCTAATTTTTCTTACATATAACTGGTCTCACGTTATGAGCAAGTGTAACGAAGTCTTCCGACATAACTAGGGGTCTATTCCTTGGGTAGAGCTAGGAGAAATGGGGGAGGGGGAAGTCGAATTTTGATTGTAAGTTGAATTTAATCCAAAACAAATAGGCGCCACCAAGTCCTGACTTATTTATGATAATTGCGTGGTATATTTCTAGGGGCGGACGTGGAAACCCAAAAAAAATAATAGCCTTCAGTGACAAAAACCCGTCTTAACTGAATAAGACGCTGCTTCTGTAAGAAATTGCAATAATTAGCTTAATAAAAGGGTGGAACACTATTTGTGTCCCACAAACATACCTAAAGAAATATTAAAAAAAATATCTTCTATATAAGTTGACATCAAAATTCCACTCTTAAGGATATTAGTTTCCTGTAGTTAGGTTTGACCATATTTGATCAAAATAAAAAAACTTTAATCTTGAACCAATAATTTACTCAAAAGATTCTCTTTTAAAACAAAATTCAATGCAACAAAATTTCATAAATAATTAAATGAGTTCATGGGTTTTAAATTAAGGTTTATCAAAATAGTTGATAATCAAACATTTTAAAACTTAGTGTGAACTTGTTACAAAAAAAAGGTCCGACCCGTGCAGATCTGTTCGAGGGGTTACAAATTAAAACATAGTTACTCAAGTTTCCTTATCTAAATTATTTGTGTTAGTTTCAATTTCTAATATAAAAGGCAGATCACAAAAATATTCTTGTTTACTCAACATGGGCAAACGCTGTTCAAAGCATAAGTTTACTAGAACACATGTGTCAGCAATATATCGCAGACAAACAAGTGACGTCAATAACACCTGTCGCTGATACCAACAGTACAAAATGAACCACGTGTATGGTTTCTTAAACCATTAAAAATGGTGAATTATAATTTTAACACTGGAAACTTCCAGTTCAACAAATAATTTAAATTTTCTAATATTCGTGCTTTTATGCACTAAACAAAATAGCGTGTTTCTAACTTGAAACACGAAAAATTACTTAAAGTTATCTACGAACCAAAGCTGCGTTTTGTAGCTGTGAAGAGGTGTTGTAATATCAAACGTAATCACCATACATCCGTCAGCTGCTGCAATATGTTGAACCCCGCTGCCTTATCAAATAACATCCTAACGTTGTGTACTAAAATGGTCTTCTATAAATTATTCAAATTTTCCATCATCAAAGTTGCTTTCTACAGACTGTAATACAAAGTGGTTTTAACATCAGTGGTTGGAATAGTTGTTTTCAAAGTTGCTTTTATTGTGGTTATTTGCGCTAAATAAAATATCTCAATTAAACAAATTAAATAACGTTCGTAGGATACCAACCGCTATTTAAAGATGGGTCTCGACTGCTTAAAATGTAACCGCAAATTGGCGGCCTGCTTCCAATCGTACATTTTGACTCAACAATCTCGCATGGCCGACTGGTTATCACGCTCGCCCGAACGACGGCGTGTCCCAGGTGGGGGCTTTCAACCAAAACGCGCCTGCGAACAGTTATCGAAGGCACAGATATTTGACTATACATAGAATGCTACATATAGATACAGCTTTAGCGTATTACCAAACTTGTTAAATGTATTTTACTTATAATTTTAATAAAAGCGTATTATAACTTTGCACTTTTATGGATGGATTTAATAACCAAGAAATAAAATTGTTACAATACTTCAGATGAATACAAATGATGACGTCATCGTCTTCTTACGTGATTTCGACTATATGTAAGAATAAGTCAACCCACAAAATCATTAAAATTAAGTTGGTAGCATTAAATTTTATTATGCAAAAAATGTTCCAACCGAATTTTGCATTAAACAATATAACGTCTAACAAATAAAGTTGATGTAGCAGATAGATGGAAAAGATATTTAGAAGATTTATATAAGGGAGACGATATGGATGAGTTAGAGAACGACCAAGAAGAGGATGTAGAAATAGGGTTTTCGATATTAAGAGAGGAATTCGATAGAGCTGTTAGGGATGTTAAACTAAATAAAGCGTCGAGAATAGATATACCAGCAGAATTAAATAAAATATGCAAAACAGAAAACTTTAGACATATTATATGAACTAGTAAAAGTAATATATGACACAGGTGATGTCCCGATAGGTTTCGATAAAAATATATTCCAATCCTAAAAAGTTAGGAGGTAATAGGTGTGAGAATTTTAGAACGGTTAGTTAAACTTCCTACGCTTGCAAAATACTAACAATACTAATTAACAATAGAGTAGAATTATTTAGGCGAAGACCAATATGGTTTTCGTAAAGACAGAGGGACTAGAGAACAGATACTAATAATTAGGGTAGTTATCGAAAAAAGATACAAAAAACGAAAGACTCATTTCGCGTTTGTAGACTTACAAAAAGCATTTGATAGAATTAATTGGATTGTTCGGGGTTTTTCGAAAAATAGGAATCTCTCATTGGGATAGAAAAATTATTTACAGTCTATATAAAAACCAAAGCGTAGTAGTTAGATTTGATGCAATAGAAAAGGAAGTTAAGATTAGAAATAGTGTTAAACAGAACTGTATACTATCTCCCTTAATTTTTAATGTTTATATTGAGGAAGCTTTAAACTTAACTAGAGAGAGGAAAGAGATTGGTATTAGTGTACAGGGACAGAAAATAGACATGTTTCGTTTTACGGCTGATATAGCCATAATAGCAGAGTTTAGAAAAGAGTTAGGAGAATTTTAAAATATTTTAGATGAGATACTGCAGAGTAACTATAGTATGAGAATTAACTCAGGAAAGACAAAGATATTGACAAGTGAGGTTCAGCCTAGTTCTAACCCAAAATTAAAATTAGGTAATACCGAGTTAGAGGAGGTAGATGAATTTTGCTATTTAGGTAGTATAATTACAAAGAACGGACATAAAAGAAAAGATATAGTAGCTAAGGGTGTGTAGACTTTTTAGGCTAGCTCAGAATAGAAAACAATTTATAGCTGCGTCAAACCGACCGTAAGTAAGTTCGAAAACAAAACAAAAAAAGGAAATAAATAAAAATCAGTTAATTAAATGTCACTATGACATAACTCACAATTAGTTAGCGATCGGGCACGTTAGTAGCGATTCGTTGCTTAAGCCTTACTATAACGTATAACTTAATAAACGTCTCCATAACGTAACTCACAAATAGCTAGCGGTCTGGCATATTGGTATCGATTCATTGCTTAAGCCTTGCCATAACATACAACTTAATAAACGTCTCCATGACATAACTCACAATTAGGTAACTGTCTGGCATGTTGGCAGCGATTCGTTGCTTAAGCCTTATCATAACATATAATTTAACACTCTTCCTTTTTTGGAGAGGATAACCAGGTATTATGTCATTTCCTTATAAATAAGAATCATGTTAACATGTTGGAGTTCTTTAATAACCATCAGGTTGCTAATAACTATGTAAAGCCAGGTAGATAAGAAAAAGATAGAAGAGTATAGGAAGACCTAGACCCAGCTACTTTAGTCAAATTATTAAAAATTTAGATTGTGAACGGTTTGTGGAACTTTTTAGATTAGTACAGAATAGAAAAGAATTTAGAGCTGCGTCAAACCGACCTTAGGTAAGGTTGAAAACAAAATGATGATGTATGCTTATTGTACAAAATGTATATTAGATATAAGAACAATGAAACGACAGATGAAACTTTAGGGACAAAGAGTCTTAAAAATTAAGTACAACCCTTAATTTTAATCTAAGCCGGGAGGAGTTACATATCCTCCATATTAATATGTGTATAAAATTAAACGCATTATTATGTTTCAGTAATAGTATGTTACAATGTATTAATTGAAGGTTATAATATTAAAGGTTAATCAAAGTTCATATCAGAAATGAGAACGGAAGCAACTACTTTGTATTCCAGGCGCAACCTGATACTGCAAGTGTAGATACAAGGAACTGTAATAAAGCAGTCTTAATTAAAACATTACTTAGAACAAGACATTGTATGTTATCAAGAAATAACAGACGGTGAGATCTGTACTTTCTCACAAGGTGAGAGCAGGGATTACATAAATACCATGTGGAGCCCCTGATGGCCAGTCAGTCTCAAACTCCATAACTTTGACGTTGTTGGTAGTTCAAGATACTCTTTGGTAATTATTAAAATATTAACTTTGTTTAATTTGTTAAATTAAAAATCAGGTTAATGAACGTACAAGTTGTTAAACCATTTTTGTAATTACTGTTTAAAAATAAATTTGATAGAAGTGCTTTTGGGAAATACATGTTTTTAAAAAGAAGTCCCAAAGACCCAAAACCTATCTCGCGCTGAAAAACACCAAAAATATGATAGTGATTATATGAAAACTCTTGCTGGGGTTTAATATACGAAATGAAGTTAGAATAATATTTTGAAAACCTTATATCAGAAAATCACCTGAGAAAAAAAAAGGGGAAAATGTTATTTTTAAATTAAAATACACATTAAATACTAACTATTAGGTAAGAAAAAGCTTTTGTTGGTAATATTAAGGAAACGGAACGCAACCACTTTGCCTAATATCAAGTTTGTTTAAAATAAAAGGAAAGTACTTCTTTTTTATGAAGTACTAAGGAGCATTAATATTGTACTAACAATTGGTCAAAAGTTTTGATTTCTGCCTTCAAGGAATTGCACATTTGGCAAACACATTAGAAGTTGAATATTTTAAAATTAGCTTATATGCACTAAATACCACAATTGGTTGTCCGAAAACTATCGTTTAGGGACGCACAATGTTGGCACACAAATTTTAAATCAATAATATTTTAATGTGCCTGGGCGGAATATTTATTCCCATAAATCATTAAAGAACCCTACAGAGTTCCTAAAGCATGCTGAAGTATTTTTATTAGTGCTTGTAAGGAAGCGTAAACATGTTGTACTCCTTGGAAAATCGATTTTTAAGATGTTCCCGATGCTTCTTTCTTCTTATTGAACTTGCTGATCATATTTCCCGAAGCAGTCACTTCCCGGAGATTTGGTTGAGGAATCATTTTAACTTCGGAATCTTTTACCCCAGAAAATGCAATCAGTTTTCGAAACAAGTTTAGTGTGCCGTGTTCTTGAAAGGTAAAGCAATAGTTTCCCGTTGACTTTTGCATCACATGTATCTTAAAATGTCATACGGACCTCAATGGTCTCTTCTCTTCGTACCGAAAGAGCTGCTGTCCTCGTTCTGGGACTTATCTTAGTCTGATTCCTCATTAAAGACCGCCACTAATTTGGTTAAACCCATAGTTCGACTCTTTTGCTCGCTGAAACACGCAAGCCATTCGACCTATTCTAGTATTCTAAACTTTCTCACGGTGCAATTCCGTTCGGAACGGTTGCATATGGATTTAAATTAACTATAGATAGCTTGACATTAATCTGTGTACTAAGATAATGCTTTTATTAATTTTCAATATAAGGAATATTTTATTTTAAGAAATTGACATTAGGTGAAATGCAAATAAACCATATCGTCTCTTTGGTGGTGAAAAGTCGTAACCCACAAAACGTGTAAAATTGAGTTAAGACTGGTAACAAAGACTAAAAAGCATAAGGTTTGATTCCTAAAAGTATCCTAACCCACAACCTTTTTAAAGAACACACAATTTGCCAATAGACGTAACGCACATTTTATTATAGTGAATAGATATAAGCAGCATAGCACTTTTAGCAACTGAGTTTTTAAGCGGTATGGTCTTAAAATATCATAGACGTGAATAGAACTAAGCCACACATTTTACCTTCTTGCGTTGGATCGCTCCATTATTTGTTTTCGTGTGTTTTGGTAATAATAGTGCACGCATTTGATTAGTGTCTGTGATTTTTGTTTGTAAAAATGTCATCAAAGAATAGACTACTAGTGCAAAGAGCATTGGAAATGATATTAAATGATGAGGAAAAGTATGAGCAGCCTGACATGTCCTTAAAAGAATCGCATAACCAAGAAATAGAATATACTTTACTATCACCGGTTCGTTTTGGTAAGTTTGGGGTTAATGTTACCTTATCTGTTATCTAGGTAGTGGTTAGTGCGTAGTGCGACCGGAATTTAAAGCATACTTCCTATGGAGTCGCATTGAAGTTATTTAGATAAATTGTATTGTTACATCAAGGCACTTCATTGAGTTTAATACTACCTATGTGTAATTAGAGATTACTAGAGATTTATTTTTACATTAGTAGTATTATTAAACAATACATTTTAAGGAGATTTTTTAATATCAAAATTGATGTAAATTTTAGATGAAATGCCAGTTACTGCGAAAGATTGTGGGCAACAATCTCCTAATAGGCAATTGTCACCTACGGTTGAAGGTAAAGTTGTGAAAAAAATTAATTTTACACGTACGTAGTCGCATGCCGTTAATTAATAATGATGTCAGGTATATCGTTTGTAACTCCGACCATAGGCATGTAACTGCGTACGAGTTTTCCGTTTTTAGCAATCGCCTGTTTTTTTTTTTTATTTAATATGTTTAATTATTTAAATGTAATTACTTTTAGTTAGAGAACAAGACATTAATTTTCTGGAACTCGGTACAGTTAATGCATTCAATGATTATCATCGAGAATTTTTTAAGAGCCAACTGTCGCCACCGGTTGAAGGTAAGTTTTTTTTAGTTTTTGCAAAAAATATGGTATACAATATTTTTAATTTTTAGTGCAAAAACAAAGCAATGAGTTCCCATTGCTCAGGAAGATAGCTTTTCAACTAATAACGAGGATGCATCATCAAGTAGTTCGGAACTGTTAATAAATGTCAGAAGAAGGCCTTTGGAAAGAAACAATAACATACCTATTTTAGATGCCGCCGAACCTGCAGAGAAGAAAATACTAACAAGAAAACGAAAACGAGAGCCATCAAAATGGACAAGATATATACAAAGAACATTAAGAATGAAAGGAAAAGCGTATCAGACACAGAAAGGAAGACTTAGAGAGGCGAAACTGTAGCATAGGTAGAATGTAGGTGTCATTACAAGTGTAATGACTTTTTTTCTAATGAAACGCAACATCAGATTTTTGACGAATTTTATGATATAAAAACAGAAGAGTTAAGGTGGAACTTTATTGTTAGACATGTTCGGCGAAATCCCAAAGAAGCGTTCATATGTTGAAAAAAAAACGGTATTCGCAGACAGCATACTTTGGTTTATAAACTTACAGCACGACATACAGAACATCAACTTTGTCAAAAGTTCTTTCTCAAAACTCTACAAATTTTAAGTGAAAAGGATAAAAGCTCGGCACTTGGAGTCGTTAAACCAGATCAAAGGGGCAGGAAACCACCGCCGCAAAAAAAGACAGAAGCGACAAAAAACATAATAAGAGCTCATATTAAATCTTTACCATTAATTGCTTCACATTACTGTAGGAGCACTACAATGAGGGAATATCTACCCACAAGATTATCTGAAACTAGATTATATTTAGATTATAAAGATTATTGTGCAGAGCTTGAAGTAGCACCCGAGAAAGCTAGCTTTTATAACCACATTTTCACTTCAGAGTTTAATATTGGTTTTCACCGGCCTAAGAAGGACCAATGTGATTATTGTGCCGAGTTTCAAAATAAAAATGATGATGAAAAGCTAAACATACAAAATGATGTGAATGCCCACTTAGCTAGAAAAATAGAGTACAGAGAAGCAAAACAAGTCGACAAAAATAGAGCAAAACTTGATAAGTCGTTTGTATGTTTTGCTGTAGAAAGTGAAAAAATTCTTTTAACAACTTCATTACAAGTAGGAAAGCTATACTACAGCCAAAAACTAAAAACATTTAACTTCACCGTGTACAGTTTGCAGACTGCCCAAGCTGATAACTTTATGTGGCATGAGGGTGCTGGCACCAAAGGTTCATCAGAAATTGCAACCTGTTTGTGGAAATGTTTAAGTGGCCTTAGGGCTGAAGTAAAGAAAGTGACATTCTATGCTGACACAGCATCGGGGCAAAATCGTAACTGCATTAAAGCTGCGTTGTTTTTACGAGTTGTACAACTGCTACCGATTGAAATTATAAACCAAAAATATATGGAGTCGCGACACTCTGAAATGGAGTTCGACAGTGTCCATTCTGCTATTGAAAACCGTGGTAATAAACTAGATATTTACACCCCAGAGGGTTGGTACACAGTAGCTCGAACTTAAAAAACGAAGCAACCATTTTACAATGTTATCGAAATGAACTATTCGGATTTCTTATTTTTCAAACTGTTTTCCAAAATTGTGGTAACAAACAAAAACAAATGTAAAGATGGAAGTAATCTAAATGGCTTAAAAGTAAAATGGATAAAATATAGGAAAAAACAACTTAACAAAATCTTTTTTAAAAAACGTCTAAATGATCCCGAATTTCGTTCCATAGTAGTTAAAAAAGCATCCTTAAGAAATAGTATATTGTACCTAAATGAAGTTATACCGAAATTGTACACTTCTAGTTTACCGATTAAAAAACGAAAAATGATGGGCCTGCGTAAACTTTGCGAATCTGACTCCATAAAGTCTACCTATCACGGATTTTATGAGGCACAAAGAACCACTGATAAAGTTCAAGATAAATCCGATATCGACGAAAACTGACAATTTGAATTGGTGTTTTTTATACTCTTTGTATCACTTATAATTGTAATAAAATTATTCAAAAAAATAGTTGAATTTATTATCATTATTTTTAACATTACTGTTAGATCTTTTCACATCTTAAAATAATATCGCAGAACATCCAAATTTATTGTAGTAAATGGAGTTAAGCCACATAACATCTAAAATAATGTTTATAATTCTAAAATAAAAGATCCAAATAAAAAGCATAATCCTTAAACAAGTTGAAAATGCAAGGCATTGTCGCAACGAACTTCCAAATGTAGACTTACTTTAAAACAATTTAAAGAAATTAAAATTATTATGTTGTAATAATTATAAGTATTCAGATAAAATAAAAATTAATTCCCGGGTGGGGGGGGGGGTCGGGTATCCGTGGTCAGATTTTGTGGGGGTACCATATTTCGACTTAGCTATGTTAGGGGAGTCCAAATATGTATCGCACATTAATTTTGGACCTATTTGAAATTTTAATTTTCCCGACGGAATATCGCGGGGGCACGGCGTCCCCGTGGCCCGATTTCAACTGACATCAAAACTTAAGCTCAGGACACCGAGCTGAATCGATTGATGTATCACACATTGATGTCCGACCATTAGAAAGGCCTCGGACGGGCAGACGGACAGACATTATTACATGTGATTTTCCAATGCTCCACCCGAAGGTACTACATTGGCCAGGAAGCGAGTTTTTTTTACCTGGAAAATTTTGAATTTTGCCGAATCCTTGCTGTTCCAAGCAAGGTAGGGATCTTTAACGTGCGTGACAACACTCACACACGGGACCTCCATTTTACCTCTCATCCGAACGAGGGTGTATTTTTGCGAAAAATGCTCGCCTTACATTTTTCAAGCGGACCGTGTCGGGATTCGAACCCGGGACCTTGGGCGTAGTAGTCACACACATACCACTACGCCACGGAGCCGCCTAGACGGACAGACAGACGGACGATTTCATAAACGAACGAAGTTCGTTGATAATAATACCAAAAAATTGTTGTGTTTGGTCTTCTGGTTACAGTTTTAGAGAAGAACACAGGAGTTTTTCAATGACAAACCTTTTTAAAAGCGCACTAGCTCAAATTTGTATTCTTGTGGGTTAGAACAGTTCACCACCAACGCGTCGATATATCCATAAAAATTTAGTACATTAATATAAAATTAGCACACTCATTTCTAGTTGCTAATGTGTAAGCAACTTTCACTTATTTAACATACACCATATCTTGCTGTTGCTTGCTACTGGAAGTTACGTACAGAAACACAAAATAAAGGAAACACGTTTTGAATAGGCGTATTATATTTGTAGACAAATAAACAGGTCTAAAATAACACTAATAAATTCATGCAGGTAGCGAATGTTAGGTTTCTCACAGATGTAAATGATGATTGTTTCAGCAAGCTGAAGCGGTCACATCAAAACCTAGATATTAGTAATTACCAATAAAATTTTATACACGTCTCAGAAAAGCGCAAGCGGAAATTTGTACTATGTAATTGCTTTTAGCAACCGCACATCTTTGGGTTCTCCTATAAAATTGACCCCGATTCATTCTATGCCAAATAATTTAGGAAATTATACAACTCTTATTAAGATTTGTATAATTCGGTAAACTTAACCCCATCTCCCTCTACCGTTTGGTTGCGCAAGAAGCACACTATTCAAACAGCAAGCTGTACGAGTAATATATTACTATCAGCTATGAAGGTTCAAATTGAGAAATTTTCCAATATTACGGACGTACGTGATACACTAAAATTGTTTAAAGTTGACAAATATTAATCAGTTTATTATGTAAATCGAAATTTTAAACTCAGTAAAACACGTCCGAGAGTTATGGTTATTTCGTTGTGGGATTTTATTGTAAGCAGTGACCTCTAGCGAGAAGTCAATATTTACAGTAGGAAATGATGCTTTACCGAATACGAAGCTAAAAGATATCACCGTTAGAGGATGTATATTGCAAATGTTGCTTCTATGTTTGGTTGCCTGATTTTAATTTTTATGGTTCAACCGTCATTCTGTAATTGAATAGTAGACACCTTGTAAAACTGTCCAAAATTCTTTTATAATACAATAAAATGTAAATAAAAGTTTAAGGAACATTGTACCGGTTATAGATCAAACAAAGTTGTCTCTTTGTTAGAAGGGATTTTATAAGGGTGAAATATATGATTTTCTTAAAAGCATTAGATAAATTTCTTGCTTATAATTTTTATACTGTCGTAATAATGCGGGTGCATGACACGAAGTTGGAAAATATATACTTTCGCTGCGGTCAAGTTATTTATATTTTGTTTGTAACTGCCTCATATAATGAAGGTAGTATTTATATGACCAAAATTAAACAAAGCCAACCGAAAATGAAAGCAATTATCAGTAAACTGAAATCGCAAAATACAAACACAACTGCAAACTACGCGTCCAGTCACCGAACTAATCACTTTTAAAACAAAGTAATACCCGAAGAAGCTCAGAGTGTCAGAGTTCGTTGCTTGAATCAGAAAATTCGGGTACTAACCTGTCAAAAGAAGCGTCTTTTAGCGTTTTAGCTATCTGAAAACTTCGCTTAAGAAACAAAGTTTCATAAAATTTATGCGTACTAAGCCAAAGCTCACAGTAAATATTGCCTCTACTACGCCCAAGGTCCCGGGTTCGAATCCCGACACGGTCCGCTTGAAAAATATTAGGCGAACATTTTACACAAAAATACACCCTTGTTCGAATGAGAGGTAAAATGGAGGTCCCGTGTGTGAGTGTTGTCACGCACGTTAAAGATCCCTATATTGCTTGGAATAGCAAGGGTTCGGCAAAATTCCAAATTTTTCAGGTAAAAAAAAGTCGCTTCCTGGCCAATATAGTACAGTAGTATTATTATCTCATGGCGGGTGACCTTGAAAAAACCTGTGCGAGAAGGAGCTATATTAATAATCAAAATAAAAAGTGAGACTAGAAAACATCGACTGCTTGCACGTCCAGTGTTACCAGATCAAAAATTGTGGAGCAACCAAGGAATGTATTTCAAATAGTTTATGTTGATCTTTGCTCTTCTATAAAAATGATCTGAGCTTATTGTTAGATGTGATACCCCAGATTGTTGATTGATTGGATCAGTGTACACAAGATATTTTATCACTTATAGTCACTAGTAGAACAAAAACAATTTGGTAGTACTATATATTCGGTTTTTTCAAATCAATAGACGTTTTTGTTTTAAACACAAACTATAAACTATAAACACTATAAAAATGTCAAATGTCCACCTCGAAAATATTATTAATATTTATTACAAAAACGTTTTAAGAATATGTTTACACAATGACACGCATGGTGTTGTAACTAACAAAAACAAAACAAAAATAATTTTTAATTAATACCTAAAGGTTTTTATATCATTTGTTATATTAATATTATTATAAATTGCATATATTTCGTGCTTTATTTTAATTGATTATAGAATCAACAATTCAGTGTTGTAGAATTGAAGGAAAAGGAACAGTTATAGTATGAAAAGAAAGGTAATTTTGCATCTTGTCAGGTTATATATTTTTTACATTACCTCATTTATAGTTTAGAAATATTTGCTAAATTAATATATTTTTACGCATTTCATCGATAATCTAGCTATAAAATAATTCCTTGAATAATTAATAATCTTAACCTTTCTGACTAAACAAAAGCAATATTGCTTATACGACTGAAGTTAGATATACTACACCGGCCTGATCAGGTGCTGTTGATATTATAATCATAGATTATTTAAATCGTCAAGCCTGCATAATGTCGTCGAATGCGGAATTCAGATCCGATCGAGTAGTACAATCCACTTGTTTTAATGGATTGACTGGAGACGCTGCATTGGATCGAAAACTGGTTTATGTCGCCAACTGAAGCGGATTAACACGATCGGAGTTAAATACAGTCAATAAGAATCCCTTTTGGAAACAAAGAATGGACATGCTTAACAGAATTGATTATGATTGGATTAAAATGTAAAATGATTCAATCACTTTGAAAGCCAATCATTGATTGTTTCAGCTTTAAAAGTGATCGATTGTCAAAGCACTACTGAACATAATTTGATATAAAGACTGCTTCCCTCTTTAAGCAAGTTTTATTTCAACACCTCAGTAATAAACAATGATGTACAAACAAATGTATTTATGACACATATTTTCTACAACGCTAAATAAAGACCATCATTCAACTATTTTACATAAATTATATTTTAAATGGGTTCACATCCTAAACTTTCATCCCCATCATCAGACTCATCGCCTGAGGATAAGTATCCATTTGAATTATCGCTATTATCATCAACCCGTATAATTAGGTCTTGAACTTCGTCTATTAAAGTTTCTCGTTCCATATAATCCTTTTCAATTTTCTCTACGTGCAAACATACTTTAGTCCACTCGTTGATTCCAATATTTTTTATATGTTCTTCTGCCAACTTCCATACATCATCTATTTTAAAGGTTACATTACATGCAGCGACACGGTTTTTAAGTAACGCCCAAATCATCTCGGTAGGATTTAGTTCTGGGTGATATGGATATAAACGCAATACTACATGACCATTTTCTGCCAGTAACTGGTCAATTACAAACAGCTGATGAACAGGTTTATGTGCCTTAATTTTGGAATATAATTCAGGCTTGGTTTCCATACATTCAAAGAGGATATTTCGTTCCTTCAACCATTTCTGCATATCTGTTTCCTTCCAACTTGAAGTAGGATTAGGATGCACAAGAACATTATGATATGACGCATTGTCTATCACAAACACTGAATTTGGTTTCAATTTTGGTATTAACTTTCCTTGCAGCCACTTTTTATATTGCGATGATTCATGTCATCGTGATAATCCCCAGTTTTCAAACCAGACTTAAATATCAATTCTGCATTTGGAACGAACCCATTTCTTTCACCTGCATGAACAATTATCAAACGCTTCCCTTTTGAAACTGGCGATTTCAAACCCTTGGTGGTGCCGTCATCCCAATACTTTGTTACACTGTGAGAACTGTGCAGATATGTTTCATCGTTATACACAATGCTTCTGCCCTCTTCTTTATACTTATTAAGATTTTTCAAAAATATGTGTGCGCTTTGCCCTTATATTGCTTTGTTCAACAAGAATTTTCCTGTTATCTACAGTTCTCTTCCAAAGAAATCCTGCACTTACAACATTTTCTCAACGAACCTAATTTTCCCGTGTAATGAGGGCGATCATTTTTAAATTCGTCAAACACTAACTTCAAAGTCGGTCTACGTTTATGTATTGCTGCAAACCGATACATAACGGTTCTTAGAATCTCTTCATTAAATCCATTCACTGTTGACTTAGGACTTGGTTTATTTATGGTTTTCTTTGGTGAACTGAACTTGCTGCAGGGTGGTTTGTTCGTACCTTCCTTTACAATTCTATGCACCGTCCGCAATGACACACTTGTTGCTTCAGCCACGCACTCTTGCAAATTGTTCAGGTTGGAGGCGCCCGAATATTTTATGCGTTTCAATTATTGAAACACATTAAAAACAATCTGCCGTCCTTGACTATGAATCACCTTTTTCTTATTCATAATATTACTCTAAAAAATATCATAATTAATCATTGAACGAACATTCTTTTTAAATACTTACTTTGCTGAAAAAATTAACTATCAGTTAGTTTTGAAAAGATCCGTTTTGATGACTATTACTTGATACAAATATTAAAACGGAAAACAGAAAACAATAAGACCTTGATAAGAGCGAGAATGACAATGACAGTTACGGTTCACATTCGGTATATACAGTATTGGGATCCGCTGAGTATGTGCACTGTTGCCACAGCAAATATTTACGGATAAAGAAACTACGAACCTAGAATTGTTTATAAGTAAAAACAAGTAAAAGCTCCGATATTATATGGAGGTCTAGATTTATTTCATATATTTATGAATTTCTAGATACCGCCAGCATAAACGGTGTCCTTACAAACAATATATTACTTAACGTAGTAAATGGGATATTCGTGACGACGTATTAAAACAACATTGCTAACAAGATGTTTGTGGGTTGTACTGTAGCGTTGTGAATCTTGAGGTTTAAGTTTAAATTGAACCTATTGTGCTTGTGACGTCACCCGCCATGATATAATAATACTACTCTACCTTGGAGTAGAGCTTTGGAAAATCACATGTAAAGTAAATATTGTTTAGTAGAAAGGAATCTTTGTGATACTATGCATCATCCATTATTTCTATGACACATCCGAAAGAATTATGGTAGAAAGTAAGGTGTATTTAAGGTAAATGGTTGCGAATATAGACCTCTCGGCTTGTCTTAGAGAACAAGCAATACAAGACGTTTATGACGCAAACGAATACTGGCATATTTACGACAATGTGGACTTTGAGTTCGAGGAAATGGACAATGCTCTGAAAGACGCATAAGATTACTTTGTAGGTCCGAAACACATCCACCACCAAAGGATCCGGGAAATTGTTGTAAGTGAAATGAGCTGAACATTGTAAATTTAGATTTGTTCTGAAGGACGGAAACCTCGTAACAATTTTAAAGATGCACCGGCTAACTACAGTAGTGCGGCAGTAGGTTCCTACGAAAGAAATAATAATAATAGTAAAAATAAGAAAATAAATATAATACAATGGCTGAAATACAAAAAACTACGTTACACAAATTACTAACCCTGAAAGGTTTTTCTATTTTTATAGTTGAAAGGTGCCAAACCGTCTCGACTTAGAAATCCTTTTCAATATTACTTTCCATACGGAAAACGGTCATTCCAAATAAGTATTCTTTGCTTAAGTTTAATAAATCTATCACTTTATACTTATGAAACATCTAAAGAGTTCATTAAATTTTGTTACAATTAAAGTAATTCTCGAAATCAAGGCCTCTCCCAAATTCGTCTGCAGCAGTGTGATGTCTGTGTATTCTTTCAAAGTGATCTTATTTTTATCAAGATAATAAAATTCAACCTACATTTAACTTCTATTGAAGTGAAATAACTGTAATATAAACACAAATATATTTTTCTTTAAGAACCTAACTTCTTAAACTTAAACTGGTCAGTTATTATTAAAAAAAGTTGGCCAAGAGTGAGTCGAGCTCGCACTATTAGAGTTTTGTACCAATACTACAGTGAGAAATCAATAAACCAAATTAAGCTCTTTTTATTTTTTATGTATATTTAAATCTTATCCAAGTTTGATTGTGATAACTGAAAAATGAATATTATGTCCCACATTGTACCGGTACATTAGTAAATACGTTGTCTGTTAGTGTCTATAAATTTTTTCTCAACAACTATTACATTGTCAAAAAAACTTGCAATTTTTCGATAATCTAGATTCAATAGCTACTATCTATCACTATTAAAATCAAAATTTTAGTTTTGGAAATGTAGGAGAACAGGGGGGGCGGTCATTTTTGGTACATTTTGAGCTATATCATGAAGACTACTCGCCCGAAAATTATAAAAAAGATATTTTCAGAAGCCTTTTAGAATCCTCTTTCAAATAATACCTCACACAATATATTTATTAAAACTTTTTTCTTTTGACCGAATTAACCCCCGCCATTTAAATCTAAAAATATTTTTTTTTTCTATTTTCTGACTGTCGATATATGTGCGCGCCTTAAAGATCTAGCATTGTGCCAAATTTAAAATTCCTACGTTACATAATTTTCTAGATAAATCTCCGTGACAGAGGGACGGACGGACACGAGAGTGATCTTATAAAGCTTCCGTTATATTTTATAAGGTATGGAACCATAAAAAAAAAAAATTAAAAAAAATTAATGCTGTTATTATCAAACCGATTTTTCTAAGTTTTACAATAATTGGTAGTTCCATCTTGAATCCTATTTCTAAAAATGTCAACTTAACAATACACAAAAACGTCGGTCCGAACGCTTTTCATGTCCGCATTTCATAGTTCTTTAAAAATTACCAACCTGTTTTTCACATCATAACTGGCACTATACCACATATAAACTTACCTATAAATTATCACTCACACTCTAGTTCATCATTGAAAAAATATACCGAATTTAATTTCATACACTAGCCTACTCAAAATTAAACAAGCTCTAGTTCTATGTACTGCATCAACCCATCACTATTTACATAGTCCAGCAAACCAAATGGGTTAGCATTATGTCAGCTTCAGTTTAATTCTGCTTCCCCTGAATAAGGAAACCCAAAGACAACATTGGTTCACCTTCCCAGTAGGTTATTAACTCACATAAAATATTAACAAATACCCATTTCTGGACGGGTAAACTCGCATGTTAAATCCTTGGGATATTTGACGATCCCAATTACGTTGAATTTATATCATTGGCGCGACAGTAAAATCCACGAAGAGGTGCAGTAATTTATCATCTTTCTGCAATTCAAACCACATCACGGTCGCACGCGGCACACCTACAACCCCCTCGTGAGCTAAATATTATCTGGTTACACTTTGAACTTAACTTTCAACATATTAAGCTTAATTTCTACCTCACATTCACCATCCTACAAAATCCTACAAATTGCGGTCAGTATCAGTTAATGCAATGTAATAGATCTAAATCTATGCCTATGTACAAAATTTTTGTGCGACAACTGATTGCTCACTATCTTTCTCGTGGGAAATGCAAACGTAGTGTCTTGTCACTTTTAAAGTTATTTGCATGTGCGGTTCTAAAATAAGTCATTGGCACGAATTATTAATACTTGCAATGTATTTTAGAGAAATAATGTTACAGCTTAATAGCTGAATGACCTTTACAGAAGCAAAATTTGAAATATCTTACTGAATTAAGATTAACTATTCGCGAAATATATTATACAGGGTATTCTCATATCTATTCCGATCTTCAAAATTAAATTTTTTCTTTCTCATCTAATTTATAGCTATTGCAAGGCAACGTGTTACTAACTTTTACGACACTGAAATTGGAGTGACTAGGTACACTCAGTAAAATATGGCAAAGGGATACATTTCTCAATAATGGCAAACCTCTATAATAGTTCCTATCTCCAAACTGTGGTACAATAGCGTGAGCGCTACCGCCTTTACACTAGTACACTCAACTAGCAGTATTTTTAAGAAATCAGAGACAATGTTATTTCTAGGATTACTGTGGTTTCTAACAACGACTAACTGGATTTATAAGTATCAATACGGTTTTTGAAGGAACTGCAGCACAATGGATACACTTAAATTACTGACCCACTACATTAAAGAGGGATTTCACGATCACCATCACACTGTTGTATTGAAAAATCATTCAATGACATGGAAATGCGGAATAATAGATCAATTACACGACTGAGGATTCTCGAACCGCTTACTTATATTTATACGCAGTTTTCTAGAAAACGGAGATTCTTCTGTTGATTGTGGTTCAATGCTGTCTCGACCATTGCCGCATGGTTCCAACGTTATTTTTCTTTATGTAATAGCCGTTAATAGTATTGTTTCTTTTCCAACAGACGAAGTAGGTATAATTCTGTATGTTAACCCCTTAGTAAGTGCATACTCCTTGAACTTAACGATAGAACTAGTGTTAGCTTTTCAAAAATCAATCGATAAACTTTTAAGAGTGGTTGGAAATAGTGACATCCGACTGCTTAATGAAAACCTCGTTGTTATATAGTTCTATAATTGACGGCAAATACATTTCGATGTACATACCAACTTTAAAACTCATAGAATATCGGGACCATATTAAAGAACTGGGACTCCTACTAGATAGGCAGCTTCGATTCGAACACGCCAACGAAGGCATTTCAAACTACATTCGAGTATTTAAGTTATTTTGCAATTTAGCACATACTAGAAAGGGAGCCGAACGAATGCATGATGCTGCGTCATATTTTTAATTCATTAGTGTTGTCAAATACGAGTAATGGGTGTTTTGTGTTTTTATCTTACAGACTTAAAAGTGATAACTAAAACACTGAATGAGGGAGAGATTAAGGTTTCGTTAAGGGTCTTTGTGCACGGGTAAAATTCCATCCTTGTGCTACTGCTGCGTGCTCCATTCACTGGTGAATAGAAAAGCAAAATTGGTCTATAATGATGTCACCAAAATCTGGGAACAGCTCGAACATTCAAGAAAACGCTTTTTTAATTTTTAACCGAAAAGGAAATTGTCTACAGAAATAGACTACCAATTACACAGTCGTTTGCTTTTGGACTTAGAGATAGTAGTATAAATATAATGTAGCGGGCTATATTCACAAGTCTACTTAACAGTATATGCCTTATTTATGGATGTTTTCAGTTTAATTAACAATAAAGCACTACCACACTAATGCTATTTACAAGCACTAATATCTTCTTAAACTAAATTCTTAACCATAAGTCTTCTTAACAACACTAACACTACTATAATTTATTTATTACACTTTTGTCTATTTATGTCAAGCTGGTGGTACAATATACACGCTCACATAATACAAATTTATATTTACTATAGGACTTTCAAAAGCGTAACTAATTAACTTTACACGATATAATTTATATTCCACATTTGGATATAGACTAAGACTGTACTTCATCAGCGGTCCTATATATATATATTATAATGTCTAAGGGAGCTACTAAGAGTTATAAGGGTTGTTTAGTACAAGGTAGTATATGCCAAACAAAAATAATCCACATATTTGATCACATAAACTTAAAAATGTATGTTTGCCGTATTTTAT
Organism: Platerodrilus igneus; assembly: GCA_036346225.1. NCBI lineage: Eukaryota > Metazoa > Arthropoda > Insecta > Coleoptera > Lycidae > Platerodrilus > Platerodrilus igneus. Next base: position 2,173,184 of record JARFIW010000787.1, on the reverse strand, counting down.
GTATACTAAAATACCATCCAAATATAGTAGTTGAAATTAAGTGCCAAAAGGTAATTTTAAAATGACTAAGTGACGTAGTAAGATGTGCAATGCTCAAGGGTTTATACCGAGTTTGAATTTTAAAAGCCTTTGAAAGTACATTTGCCGTCCAAAAGCTGGATGCGTCTATGAATGTTCACTATCAACATGCATCCAGGGTCAAGTATAATTTATTTTGGTTTCATTTTATGTAGAATCAACTTTTGGACAATATTTGTAAACTCAAAATTATTAGTTATAACAACGTAAAATATGATTGTTGGAATGTAAAGATTTAGGACATATATTAGAATTTAATGTGATTATGAAATTGTATAAAAGGCATAAACTTTGGTATGTGCGACACGAACGTAGTTATTTGTTATGAACTTTAAGATGTAGTAGGCTAGTAAGTTAACATGGTCGCCTTAGAGAGTAAACAAAGGGGATTGTTTTCGAACCAATTTTGTAAAAAGACGTGTTTTCATAACTGTGCTAATTTGTATACAGATATTTAAAAAGAAAATAAAAGTAGTTGTTTTAAAAGGAGTTTCAATTGAATAAGGTGGTAAAGAAACAAGCATCGAAAGTATAAAGTGAATAGTAGTGATTGTGCGACGGTAAATTATTGGATTTGGAGAGTGGTTATACAGATTTGAAGTGATATTGGAGAGCGGTTTAAAGGTAGAAGGACATCGAGAGTGGATATACATAGAAAGAAGTTGGATATTGGAGTGCGGATTAAAGTTAGAAGGTCATCGAGAGTGGTTATACAAAGGAAAGAAGTTGGATATTGGAGAGCAGTTTAAAGGTAGCAGGAGCATCGAGCAAAAAGATACAGGAACGAGTAGATTGGGATTAGATACGGAGAAGCGGACGGATTTATAGAGAAACAAGGATTCGAAGCGGAGATTAGCACAAGGAAGTTGTAGCACTGATTTTCTAAATTCTAAATTTGGGTTAATCATTTCAGGTATTGGGGAGCAGTTAAAATTCAAGGACACCTGGAAGCGGCACAAAAATTCAAGAACATCATTGTGAAGACGCATACGGTGATAAGGATTTTGTGCCAGCAGTCAGAACGGCATCAACGGAGTATAGAACAGGTGAGTGTTTAAATATATCTTTAATACGTCAAAAATAGTCATACAAATTTTGGTTGTAATTGAATTTGGCACATAGCAACTTTGATCTTATTAGAAAATTTGGCATATACAAAAGTAGAGTATCAATTTTAGTAGTAAAACAAAAGAGTGCACTTTGGTTGGACTTAGCACATCTACTTATAACGGAACCCACTATAAGTAGTTTGAACACCCTGAGATTAAGAGCTTAAATAGTCGAGGCATTGCAATAAATAATTAATTAAAGAACCAACCAAACGGTGCAAGTACGGGGCGTGCATTAGGTGTGCACATTTTAAAAGTTTATAAAATAAAAAGTAGAATATAGGTGGAACTCAAAGTAGGGCGGTTTAATATATGTTTAAACCCAAAAGGGGGGCGGTATAATAATATATATATATATATATATATATATATATATATATATATATCCTGAATTAAACAGATGATTCACACTCTTTTATATGCTGGAACATTCTCGAATCCTGGAGAATACACTTCGGTTATGCAGCTTGCGTGCTTCACGGGTTACCTAACAGTAGTTCGTAACAATAATATGCACTTTACTATTACCATTTCTTTCGTGTTTTGGTGAAGTTGTACCGTGGAAAATAGTTACACAGACCATTCGATTAGATTTCATATTACACCTCAAAGAATTTAATTACGGAACAGAGTTTGTTGGTTGACTTAACTACACTATAACTGAATATACCAACAACTTGAAAATCTATACCGACCGCTCAAAGATAGCCAAAGGGCAGTAATGTATAAGTTAATTCGGAAAGATATAATAGGAACTTCGCGTTGGCATATTCAGTTCTCACATATGAATTATATGGTAGGCTTTTAAGTATGGAGGATAGTTCACCAGCAGTCGTATCCGAACGTTTGGTTATAATGATAGTATTGGCTGAAAGGTAAAAATATTTCTGGCTACTGCTTTCCTGACTATTTAAAACAGGTATGATGATTACATTTGTGTGGATTTTTTAGCCACGTGAGAATCTCTGGAAAAAAGTAGCAAATAGAGCGCCAAGTACAGTCGTAAAACTTACGGCATATGGGGACGTACTATAAACTCAAGGATGCTATAAAGTATGCAAAATACTGATTACACGATACTGGTACATTGCGAAAATTCCAAAATGATGGGGTGATTATGAATAACAATCATAAGTGAAACCGAATGCTCTACTCAGTATAGCAACATTTTAAATTCAGGGTATGCTAAATTAACGCATGCACATCTACAGGAAAGTAAAAGATCTACTAGATTTACGTTATACTACGTACAGCAACAGTAAAATGCATTCTGGTTATTCAGGGTGGCATTAGTTTTATGCCATTAAATTTTGGAGGTGATAGAGATTGATTAGCTAAACAAAAAGCATATCAAGCATTTTGATCTTGCATCTCTTTTTAAATGTCAGACATATGTCAACTTAAATAAAAGTTTTAGGACTGCTGTTTTGTCATATGTTTTTTAAGAAACAACTTGGGTAAGCAAGTGTTATCCTGAATGACAACGCACATGAAATGATTTCACAATAAGTGTTCGAAATTTCCACTGTATCTGTAAGTTCGTCGTAGTATAATTCTCGAGTTTTCGTATTTTTAAAAAAACAATTTATTAAGATATTACGCGACAAAGAACTCCAATTACCTAGATCCAATTACAATTAAGTCCCAACACTGCGTTTAAGTGCATTACCTATGCACGTAGTAGAACACACAGAAGCAATTAGGTAAAACACACAACTTGTAACCCCAGTTACGAGCTACGTAATTAAAAAGTACATTCAACTTAAAGTAGGATATCGTATTCCACATAAACGCTAATAAGTGACAAACGCAAAACTACATCATAAACCCAATACAGTCAACCACATCAGCATTATGAAATATTATTTTTTGTTGTGATTATTATCTGAACATGTGCATTTCAGAAAAAAATATTTTATACTTATTTCAGTAGCAGCTAAAGTACATTGAGTTATTTCGTTTGGCAGCAAAAATGCACTGTATTTCACTAATTTTAGTTCGCTGAAGGTCACAACTTAATTGGTCGATTTTAAAGCATAATGTAATTGTATATTTTATTTGTGACCTAGTTAACATTGCAGTGGTTTTAAAACAATTTTGAAACCTTTTTTGTGTGTTCGCTTGTAGCTAAACTGTATGCTTTAGACCCTAGGTATATTAACAATTTTTGTTTGTCTTATCGGTCTCTACACCTCCTTTAAATTAATGTCATAAAACTAAAGCCATCATGTATGCTCACAATTTGAAGATGCAAGAAAGACACAGCGTAACTTAACAAAGTTTATTCCATAAATTTTTTGTAAACAATAAAGACACTTTTGAAAACCTAATAGACTAAGTATATAGGTTTAATTTACAAAATATATGCCATGGTTCCTTGTTAAACCGAAGCTCCTGTTACAACTGTAATCTTTGCTGGAGATATTACCAAATTTAATTATTTTGTAAAAAATGATTATTTTTTATTCTCTATTCTATATAAATATAAAGTACAAAAACATTATTTGACGTACAATACATAAAAAACTATGTTCTCCAAATCTGCTCAAATGAAATTTATGCATTCTTGGAGTCAAACCTGGAATTTTTGCCTGACCTCTCACAGTATATTGACTTCAAAATGCGTTGTTTGTAAGTTCGATAGTTAGGGGCTTCAAAAACTTTTGATTTTAAGTAATACTATAAGAAAAAGTCGCCGGGCAGCAGTTAAATCAGGCGAGAAATGGGTGAAGAAATATCCCCGTGTCGAGAAAGTGCGCTTTTAGGGTACACAATATTCGCGGCATTTATTAAAATTATTGCAGTATGACTTAACAAATCTTGCTGAAAAGTATGTAGTCATTCATTAAAAAACATGCCCGTTATGGTGTAAGTGACGAACTATTGCAACGTATTGCCCAGAATTGACAGTCTTAGAAGAAAACCTAGATATTAGTAACTATCCATAAAATTTTGATAAAGGTTTCAGAAAAACGCAGGCGGAGATTTGTACTAAGTAATTGCTTCTAGCAACTTCACATCTTTAGCGTCTCTTATAAAATCGACGCCAATTTAGGGAATTTTACAAATACAATTAAGTTTTGTATAATTCGGTAAACTTAACACCATCTCCCTCTACCGTTTGGTTGCTCAAGAACGACACTTATCAAACAGCAAACTGTGTAAGTATTGTATTACTATTTGCTATTAACGTTCTGTTTGAGAAATTATCCAATAATATTACGGAGGTATGTCATGCACTAAAATTGTTTAAAGTAGACAAAACTTAATCGGTTTATTATGTAAACCAAATATTACAGTCAGTATAAACATGTCGTAAATAATTTGAGAGTTATCGGTACTTCATTGTAGAGGTTCATTGCAAGCAGTGACCTCTAGTGAGAAGTCAAAATTTACAGTAGAAAATGATGCTATTAACTAAAAGATATCACCGTTAGAGGATGTATAATGCAAATGTTGCTTCTATGTTTGGTTGCCTGATTTCAATTTTTGTGGTTCAATCGTCATTCTGTAATTGAATAGTAGAGTAGACACCTTATAAAACTGTCCAAAATTCTTTTATAGGACAATAAAATGTAAATAAAAGTCCAAGAAACATTGTACCGGTTGTAGATCAAACTAAGTTGTCTCTTTATTAGAAGGGATTTTATGAGGGTGAAACATATGATTTTCTTAAAAGTATAAGATAAATTTCTTGCTTTTAATTTTAAATAATTTTTATATTGTCGTAATCATGTGCGTGCATGACACAAAGTTGGAAAATATATACTTTCGTTGTGGTCAAGTTATTTATATTTTGTTTGTAACTGCCTCATATAATGAAGGTAGCATTTATATGACCAAAATTAAACAAAGTTTAGTTAAAGGATGCTTGACATTATTAGTAAAGCGGACGATAACAGCGGTTATACAAACGACAGAAAGAAAAGAAAACTGATTTTTAAGTAGGGCGTCCAATACATTACAGGACTAAGTAGTAGTGAGTGTAACGGACCGTTCTTCACTTAGTACCTGTTGCGGTTCCAGAGAACAAGAACGTGAAACATGATTTATTTCTTGAAAATGTACTTAAATGGGTGAAGCCGTCCACCATAACGAACATTGGAGCAACTCGGCGGGTAACAAACCACGCGAACCAACGTCAGCGGAATTATCGTAAGAAGGCACGCGAAGCCACATGGTGTTAGAAGTCTTATCTAGATATAGACTACTCTGTTGACCATGAAAGTCTTCCATTGGCGCGAAGCGGAAATCCATGAATATACAACCATCGAATCGGACAAACAGTATATTCTATTAAACGTGAGAGGAGAAGAAAACAGAACAAAATCTAGTAATTTAGCAGATAAGGCACCGGCTAGCAATTCTAACCCTAGCAGGGAAAGTGGTAGCAATGGCGCTACTTTAGATTTCGCACATACCAAACGAAATATAGGTTCTTTAGACCCGTTAAGAAAACGAAAAAAACAACGGCGCAATAGCCGCGTTTCGAAACGTCCCCAAAATAATGTACCTCACACGAATCGTAGTGAAAACGGACTAGAAGGCGCGGTAAGAAAAAATTTGCCAGAAGAGGAAGGCTCTCAACACATCTTTTCCATAAACGACAAAACTCCAATGGTGAACGGGCTTCCCAATCTAGTTTGAAAGTCCAAGGACGGAGAAAATGCTTTATTAAAAAAGAAAGAGGGGGAGAGAATTCCTAACGGGTCAAAAAAGCGAGCTAAATTAGAAGGAATATTACATTTTGTACAAGGAGTATGTATAGATTTGACCACGAAAAGGAAATTATCTGAAGACGGGTTCCATTGGAGACCCATAACTTTCACGGTATGATCAGAAGGATTCTCAAAGCAATGCAGTTGCAAACACCGATGAGGGGCGAGAATGCCGCTATGCAAATTAGGATCATTACTAGACCACTTGTACAGGTAGAAGCCACCTCGTTTTAAAAGGGCTACAAGCTGTTCTGTTAAATTCAAAGCGGCTTGAAAAGTATCTCATCAATATAGGTTTGATGACGAAGACCGAAAACGGCTAGAGGAAAGGGTCCACCTTCATCATCGGCAAGTTGCAAAAGGGTACGTATGGCAAGAAATGGAGCGCAGTTGACCCCATAAGTAACGGTATTAAGATGAAAATCCTGGATGGGACTATCAGGAGAGAAACGCCACACAATTCATTGATAATCACGCTGATCGGGTGCAATAAAAATTTGCCGATACATTCGACGAATATCTGCAGTGAGAACGTAACGATCCAAACGAAATTGTAATAACAGTGTAGTGAGATCTCTTCGCAATTTGTGACCAATTAATAAATGATCATTGAGTTTACCTCCGGAAATACATTGTGCGGAGGCATTAAAAACCACGCGAAGTTTAGCGCTAACACTGTTAGGTTTTATAACACAATGATAAGGTATATAAAAAGAATGATCAAAGTGACCCTTATTAGGGATAGGCTGCATGTGTTGAAGATCGATGTATTCTTGAAGAAAATTTTTATATTGTTTATATTCAAGGGGCTGTTTCAGAAGGCGTCGTTCTAAGGAAAGAAATCTTTGTGTTGCTAAATCACGGCTCCGGTAAACGTGAGAGTAGCATCCTTAAAGAGTAAGGAAACTTTCTAACGGCCCTGATCTGTCCGCGTATTAGTTTCTTTGTAAATAATTTCAGCTTCCTTTTCCGCTATTGAAAGAATTTCTACGTCGGGAAGTGATTCGACCTCGCAAAATTTGTAAACAATTTTTTACAGGGAGGGTATTGGTCCGTAGAGCAAATAGTAAAGCTGTAACCTGTGGGGTGTTTAACGCGGGAATCGATCTCATTAAAATATATCCGAAAACGGTATTCATGCCTATAGGTGTTTGGTGTTTAACAGGAACACGATCATTTATTAGAATTTGTGGAAATACATCGGCCCCTAGTAATAAATTCATAGGATCAGGGTCGGCTAACTGAATGTTATGTAATGGCAACATTGTAATTATTGGAAGCAGAGGAAAAGACTTACTTGTGGAAATTCGCAGGCACTCAAAGCGCGGGGAACAGATGGCTTGCAAATACCTTGTTTGGCGTTATCAGACGAAGTGGCATAATCTCTAATAAAACACTACTTTTTGAAAGCGATTCTAACGGGGGGTTAAAGTGTAACGAGGTATGATGCCGCTGGCGACAAATGTGTCAAGTCATAATCGGTTCACACTTAGAAAAAGTATGCAAACTGCTTAGACAGTTAATGCAAGGTTTGCGTTCTTTTACAAAATTATAGCGGTCGTTAGGGGTTAATTCTAAAAAGCGAGGCATTTATATAGCGGATGGTCAACTTTGCAATGCGGGCACTTAACAACACGATTGGTAGTGCAGACTAACATTGAAACACTGGGACGTGAACCTGGTCGGCTCTGCGCGTGAGAAGTAGCTCAAGGATTTACAGGTTTTGTCTAGAAATGTAATTATTTTAGTATAAGTAGGAATAGTGGCAGTATAGTGCTGCAACTCAAAACCTCGAGCTGTGTGTACGTCCAGTCGATTTAAGAGCATCTGAGCTAAAATAAAGCTCTACTCCTCAACCGGAAGATCAAACTTATTTTAAGGCTTCCAAATTATCCGTAAAACGTCGACTAATTTTTGTAAACCAGAGGGGTTATCTACAGTTTGGGAAAATTGTTCAAATTTGCCCAATACGCACCCGTAATTCGGCGGATATTTTCAAATTTACTGCGCAGTTTATTGTACGCGAGTGTATAATGACTTTCAGTTAAATCAAAATTTTTAATGGCGAGTAAAGCGGGATCTTGTAGAAGTGATTTTAAATACGTAAATTTGTCTATTAGCGACAATTCCGGGATAATATGTATGAGCGAGTCGTATAAATCAATGAAACTTCTGAACATGAAAAATTGGCCCCAAAAGAGGGAACCTGCAACGAAGGTAAATTTATTTTTGATTTTGGGTGAGTGGCAGAATCAACAGCGCTAGGTTCTAGCGGTTTAGATTCAAAAAGCGTCATTTTGAGTGACTTGATTAAATAAAAGGAACAATCAAACGCTTTTCTGATTTTATTTTCAACCTCAAACAAATCTTCAACGTTTTCGTCAGTGGCGATCAAGGAAATAATATTATCGTGACTTTGATAGCAGGCTTCTTCTAATTTAACCATATTCAAGGTGCGATTTAAATAAATTATTATATTTGACATTAGAAACGGCCGATTGCGCGAATTCTTGTTTCACTTGTAAACTTTGAATCTGCGTGTATCGTAAAAATTTCAACTTTTTAAGTTTCTCTGCCATTTTAAATAATAACTAAAACACAAATTATCTTAAAAATTTTATCGAAAATTAATACTGCAAAATGCTTTTAAGCTTTATCAATTTAGGCACAAACTAAATAATCGTAAGTAAATGTAAATAGATGTAAATACAAACAAAGTAATGAACTTTGTATCAAACACGATAACTAAAGGGATGAATGCAATTTAAGTAATATAACATTTGTATTATCAAGACAATATGTTTAGTAACACAAATTTGACCTCAGGTAAATCATTAATAATTATGTTTTCAATTATAGTACTAATATCTGCTACTGGTAATATCCGACTCGGCAAGGATCAACTTTGAATGTTGAGTACATAAAAAGATACTTAGGAAAGAAAATTGGCATGTAACCAAACAGATATTAAACAAATGCGGCCTTCAATATTCTTACCTGATGTCCAGTTAGAGCTGTGAAGATTCTTGAATCCAGAACTCTTATTACTACACTCGAAAAATAATATAAAGCGGTGAGATAGTCCTATACGGGGACTGACCTCCGAAACAGAAACTTATTGTCCAAGCGGTAACAATAAACTGTGTTAGGCCACCCAGTCACCAATATATGGCAAACAAGATAGAACATTGAAGGTGATAACGCGACCGGGTTTATCAAATTTAAATAAAAGATCAGATATTACCATTAACAAATAAACTTAAATTTTACAGTAATAATATAAAGAAACTAAATGAATATATACAGGGTAGGAAGGAACACTAACCATCTGTCTTTCACATTGGAAATTATAGAGAAATATTGCATACATCTTGTCCCAATGCTTTGTGTCGTCGTTTAAGATCTTATGTTTTATTCTAATGATGTTCACCCTAAAGCCCTGATGTTCATGGCACACGTCGATTTGAAATTATTTCTGATTTGATAAAAAAGCTTTATTAGTCGATAGGTTAGCTTTATTGTTTTCTCTAACTGAAACCATCTACATAATGTTTTATAATCACTATAATCACTTTTCTTATGGTTAGACATTTCATCACAAGCATCTTATAAACATTGTTATTACACGTTTATTCAAAATGTTATAGAACCACAACTATCCTAAAAACTATAATGAGAAACTTCTAGTACTTGTTTCTAGAGGGTAACCATATGATACTTGGTAACTTTTGTTTTCTTATGTTTCATATTTGATTCTTAAATGTAAACATTAGAATATTTTGTTATAGTTGTTAAACGCAATTTTTATATTAGATATAGTTTTACACAAGAAACTAAGAAACTATCTCTGTAACTAAAATTTAAAGTAAGCATATTGTTTTAAAAACTGGCATATAAACTGGTAAGAAAGACTCATCTGACTTTTATATTTGAATTACTTTAGTTAACAATTTAAAGACCTAAGGTTCGGCCGTGTTCTGTCCTTTATCATGTAATGCAAAAGATAACTCTTGTTTGTTCGACTTAACTTTTAACACCTCAGGTATATACAATTTAATCGTAGCAATTGTTTATTTAGGCATAGAGTGAAACTAGAATTGAAATAGTCCAGTAATTTTAAGCAGTAATTATTTAGAACACTAAACAAGAAGATTTCTTTATGCACACATTATCTATTGTTTTGTCTTTTTTAATGTTAAATGATGAAATTTATTAATTAATTAATCTATGTTTCTGATACGGGTACACATCTTTTATTGTAATGATCTAGGTGTAGATGAGTGGTTATGGTAAAATCACGAAACCTTCAGAGGTCCACCTAAACACTATTACGTATTTTATGATTATTTCGAGACCCAAACTCCTGTTGTATTTTACTAATTCGTTTTTATTTCAGGCATACCCTGTTCATAGTCAATCTTTTTGCTATTAGTGTTACGGCGAATCCAACCCTACCATTTCTTACGTCAGAACGACAACGAACAAGAATACACTGGCACCCCATTAGAATCGGTTCCAGACGCTTGCACGGTCAAGATGCTCTGTTCAGTTACAGCTAAAAATATTTGCTTTACTTAAAACATGTAGTTATTTTCACAATTGTATATATTACAAATAAATTTGTGTACTTTACGTGAAATTCTAAAAAATGTCACTTTAATCACAAACATCAATGGTCCTTCGAGACGGATACTTAATTAAAAACTAGCGATAAATTACTGCTACATACATCAACGTTCAAGGTTGAAGTTACCTGCTTAGAATTGATGGTTAATTTCTTCACTATACTGCAAGTTCGTTCGTCCAATTCTACCTGCTTTCGTTCAACACAAGGTCGACGGCGTGCACCCTTATACAATACAACTGGTTTGTATACATAAACACCATCACTTCAGGAAAGGTATTTGACCTCCTTTTAATATTTCATTCCAACAATTTTCTAGGTATAACCTGTATTTTGTTTACAACTTTCAAACAGCTGTAAAGCTCTAGTTAATTACATAAACCACGACACGGTGTTTCTTTGCAACCTGCATTTTTTTACTAGTTTGTTACATTTTACATATTTATTATAATATCTAATACAGACAAAAACAAGCGTACAGCTATTAAAAGCTCTTTAACACGATTCAATAATTACTTTCGTTCAGTTAAAAATGCAGATTATGATTTAGATAAATTACAAGACCGCTTAAATAAATCTGAAGCACTTTTAAATAAATTTAATACGGTTCAATTACTTATTGAAAATGCTGATGAACAGTGCGAATCTAATTATGCTACTTTACATGCTCCACAGAGAGAAAAATTTGAAAATGATTCTTTTCTGACGAAGAAAACTATTGTGAGACACACTTCAAACAAAACACATCTCTTGATGATGATGGTCATTTTATTGTAAAAATTCCAATTAAGGAACCTACACCTGAATTAGGAAATTCTAAAACTACAGATACTCACCGCTTTCTTAAACTAGAACAAAAACTTGAGAAAAACCCAGGTTTAAAACAACAATATCATGATTTTATCCATGAGTACATACAATTAAACCACATGTCACTTTGCAGTGATCAACAAGACAACTCTGGATTCTTTCTACCACATCATTGCGTTCTTAAAGACACTTCTACTGCTACTAAATTACGGGTCGTGTTTGATGGCTCTGCTAAATCTTCCTCTGGATACTCGCTGAACGATTTAATGTTGGTTGGCCCTAATATACAGGACAACTTATTTAATATTCTACTTAGGTTTAGAAAACGCAACATTGTTTTAAGCGGCGATATTGCAAAAATGTACCGACAAGTATTTATTCATGAAGAACAACGCCACTTACAAAAGATTTTATGGCGTATTGACTCAAACAGCGATATTCTTGCTTACAACCTTAACACGGTTACTCACGGTACAGCTTCTGCGTCATTTTTAGCCATTAGAGCTCTTCATGAGGTTGCACATGACACATACATGAAAATCCCAAAATTGCTTCAATTATACTCCACGATTTTTATGCAGAAGATCTTCTCACTGCAGGAGATACTGTTGAAGAGGTCTAACAAATAAAAACTGAAATTTCTATTCTTCTACAATCCTACGGATTTCCTCTTCGCAAATTTGTTTCAAATGACAAATCTATTCAATACGATTGTGAGTCAAACGTTATACACTTAGGTGACACAGGACAAAATAAAACCTTAGGATTATTTTGGGACTCTCACAATGATACATTGCAATATGCAATTAATGTTCCACAACACACGTCCAAGGCTACCAAACGACAAATTTTGTCATACATTTCAATGATTTTCGACCCGCTAGGTCTTCTCTCACCTGTAATAATTACTGCCAAAATTATCTTACAACAGCTTTGGAAACTAAAAATACCATGGGACGAAACCGTTCCTGCAGACTTATACTTGCAATGGCAAAATTATCGCTCTCAACTAGAGCAATTAAACACATTAAACATTCCAAGACAAGTAACATGTTCTAATCCCGTTTCTGTTCAGTATCATTGCTTTTGTGATGCTTCAGAGGCAGCCTATGGCGCTTGTACTTTTATACGTTGCACGGATGATCTTGGAAACACTACTTCAAATCTTTGTTACGCAAAAACAAAGGTTGCACCTTTAAAACTCATTACAGTTCCTAGACTGGAATTATGTGGTGTTTTTCTTTCAGCTGAACTTTCAAACAAGGTAGTTACGTCTAGTAACATACACTTTGAAAGGGTCTTTTATTGGTGTGATTCTACCATAGTCATCTTTTGGATAAATACATCTCCACATCTATTAAAAACTTTCGTTCCTAACAGAGTTTCACAAATACTGATTCCTGGAGGTACATCAATACTTTACACAATCCTGCCGATTTACTGTCAAGAGGAATTGATCCTAAAACTTTATTGAATTCGGAACTTTGGTTTCATGGTCCCAATTGGCTTACCTGGCCTGAAAATAATTGGCCTGTTTACTCTTATCAATTAAAAAATTCAGAAATTCCGGAAACTCGTTCTACAACTTCAGTATTTGTATCCACTTCCGAAGATTTTGATCTCATAAATCGATTTTTTTCATTAACTAAACTACAACGAGTTTTTGCTTGTATTCTTAGATTTAAAAACAATTCTTTAAAACCTAAGAACATGCGTACTACTGGTCGGCTAACAACACAAGAATTGGCTGATTCTTTAAACACACTTGTTAAAATTGTACAAATACAAACATTTGCTGACGATTACAATAAATTACTTAAAACTGGTCAAGTGAATAACCAAAGCAAACTTTTAAGTTTAAACCCATTTCTTGATCCACTTACAAAAATTATTAGAGTTGGTGGTCGTTTGGAAAACTCCAACTTTAATTTTCTTAAAAAACACCCAGCGGTTTTGCCTTCAAAACATTATTTTTCTACCTTAATTGCTCAACACGAACATTTAAGACTGTTACACGCCGGTCCACAGGCCTTATTGGCCTCAATTAGAGAAAGATTCTGGCCTATATCTGGTCAAAACTTGGTGAAAAGGTCGTGCATGACTGTGTATGATGCTTTCGTTTTAATATAAAACCTGAACAACATATAATGGGAAATCTTCCAAACTCCCGTACAACGCCTATGCGTCCATTTTATTACTCCGGTGTTGACTACGCTGGCCCATTTCCCCTTCGTGACAGAAAGGGCAGAAACTTCAAAACAACTACGGCTTACGTGTCTTTGTTTGTCTGCTTTACCACAAAGGCTTTACCACCTTTGTGGGGGCAAATAATGAAATTAAAAAAATTTGTTGACATCTGCTACACTAAAATTTCTAATGACCTCTCTGACGATGGAGTTCAGTGAAAATTTACTACACCTCGTACGCCACATGTCGGTGGTGTATGGGAGTCAGGCGTGAAATCCGTGAAACACCATTTGAAGCGTGTGATGGGTGACGCGTCAATTACATTTGAAGAATTTTGTACGGGTCTTTGTCAAATAGAGGCTTGCCTAAATTCCAGGTCCCTTTATCCTTTAACACAAGAATTTAATGATACCAATCCTCTTATTCCTGGTCACTTTTTGATCGGCCAACCTTTGTGCACAATACCAGATCCGAAATTGTTGCACTTAAATGAAAAACGATCAATCGAGATTTCAGCGAATGCAACAGCTTACACAACACTTTTGGTTTAGGTGGTCAAAAGAATATATCTCGAACTTACAAATACGCGTTAAATGTGCTCTGTGCTTTTTAAATTAATTCTTAGAGTTAAACTGCAAGTTATATAGTTTTATTTATACCATCTGAATACTAATCTACTGGGTTATCTGGTGACATTAGTGTTTTTAAGTGCAGTGTTTTTATTGAAGAATAGTTCCTACTAGAAGCAGTTAATTTTTCTACAAAATTGCAAGGACATTCATAAAATTAGTTATCAATACACAGTGATATTCTTATCTTCAGGTGTTTTGTGATTTCTAATAAATATTGTTTGGAATTTGAATTCAAGACAGGGCTGTATTTAGCAGCACTCAACTTATTATTTATTTATGTTGGAAGGTATTTGGAGTTAAAGTTTCAATCATGGGTGAAGATGGAGACAAACCTGTCACTATTTCTAATAGTAAAAAGTGCAATAGTTGTCTTAGAGGTGTCAAATGTGATGTGAGATGCATCTCCTGTGCTTCCTCTTTTCATCCTGGCTGTGCAGTAAGACTAAAAGGTACACTTATAATTGGATATGATGGGTTGTTATGTGCTGAATGTGCTGCACCCTCCATTATCTCTGATGAGGAGTTTGGTGATGACTTAGGTCAAGATTCCAAAATTCTACGAGCAATCTTAAAATGTATGCGGCAAAATGCTGAATTTTTTCAAAATAAGTTTCTTTCAATGGAAATTGAAATTGCTGATTTAAAGAGCAAATTAGTAAGTTTTCAAAGTGGTAGTTCCATGGTGAACCATGCTTCAAGTTCTCACACTCATATATTGGGTACACGGTTAACACCTACTCAGGTTTCTAATTTACCAATAACTAATGACCAAGTTAGTAAGGCTATACATTCAGTAGAATATGCTGTCGCAGCAAAGAATAGTAGCAAAACTATGAATACGATTATTTCTTTGAATAGTGATTGCTCAGTTCCTGTGACTATGGCATCTAATGTGGAATCCGTTTCTAACACTGAGTTATGCAATGAATCCAATTCAGAAAATTGTATGAATTCTGAGACTTGGTTGGATGTTGCTAATAGGAGAAAAAGCAAATTAAAATCAAGAAACAAGGTTATCATTGGTACCCAAACTGTGTTACCCAATTCAGCTCTTTTTTAGTGGTAGTGTAAAGAAAACTTGGCTGCATTTGAGTAGAGTTATGGCTAATGCACAAACTCCAATTGTGGAAGCCTCACATATTTTGAGATACATGCAGGAAGATGGCGCCAATGGTGTCTGCTTTAAGATTGGCACTAGAGGTAATTTAAATTCTTTTAAACTGGGAATTCCTGCTAATATTGTTGAAAAGGTCATGTCTCGTTCTTATTGGCCTTGCGGTGTTATGGTACGCTTTTTTGAATTTAAGGACAGTGATAAGGACAAAAGGGAATCTAAAATAATTGCTAAAAGTTCTTTGCAAAATACGACTGTGACTAACAAATTGACTGATACTGAATTACCAGCTTCATGACTAACAAACCCACAAGTTAATAACAGACATTCATCATTCATCAACGTTTTTTACCAGAATGTTCGTGGTCTTCGTACAAAAACTGTTGATTGCTACCGTGCCAGTTGTTCTTTCAATTTTGAAATTATTGTCTTCACTGAGACATGGCTGAACAATGATATTTCTAATTATGAGTTACTTCCTTCTACTTACACTGTCTTTAACACCAACAGGAACTATTCTGCACTCAATTGTGACCGTGGTGGTGGATCACTTGTTGCTATTACTTCTAATATTAATACTTCCCAGCTTCCTGGTTGTTCCAATATACATTTTGAGGACACCTGGGTAAAAATCGACCTATTTTCGCAGTGTATAATAATATGTGGAGTATATTTTCCACCCAACTCAAATTGTGAATTATATCAAGAATTTATGGACAATGCTGCAAGACTTCGAATGGCTCATAAAAATCCCAAATTTTTAATAATCGGGGATTTTAATTTGCCTAAAATTAATTGGGTACCTGACGTTGATTTTTTCAGCACATGTGGCACTTTGCCAATCGAGGCTGAAAATCTAATTGAGAATATGCAATTTCTTAATTCACTGCAGGTTAATGGTGTTTCTAATTCTTCTGGTAAGTTTTTGGATCTAGTTTTTGCAGATGAGGGGGTTTATGCTCTAGTGCGTGAATCTGATGTTGCTTTAACTACTGTGGACGGTCACCATCCTCCCTTGCTTATTTCTATCAAGAGTAATTTTATTCCACGTATTAGGTTTTGTGAGAATGTCCATGTCTTTGCTTATAAAAAAGCAAACTATGATGAACTTAACAGTATGTATAAGTCAATTGATTGGTCAGTTTTAGACAACTTTCAGAGTATAGATGAAGCCATAAATTTCTTCTATTCAACTGTTTATGAAGGTATTAATAAATTTGTTCCCATATTAAAAAGAAAGTCTGGAAAATATACGTGTTGGTATAGTAATTCTTTAATTAAACTCATTCAATTAAAAAATAAACTATATAATAGGTATCAGCACTCTAGATTGGAAACGGACTATGCTAGATATTCCACGGCTCGTAAGGAATCAAAACGTTTGATTGACTTTTGTTATTTAAAATTCATCTGTAATAGTGAGCTAATGATTTCCGCCAACACAAAACATTTTTGGTGTTTCATTAAGTCATTAAAGAGAGATTCAGGCATTCCAAAACGGATGTCATACAATGGCAAAATTCTAAGTGATGCTCGTAGTTTTGCCAATGCTTTTGCCTCAATGTTTGAATCTTGCTATGTTAATCAATTGAATGATCCTCCCTCTTCTAGCAAATGTTCATATTCTTACAATAGCACTACTCTTGTTTCACATATCTTTACTGAAGATGAAGTAAAAAGAAAAATTCATGCCTTAGATTCATTTAAGTGTGCGGGATCTGACGGCATTCCTTCCTTATTCCTACACCAATGCTGTGATAGTCTATCGCAAGCTTTAGCGATTCTTTTTAATAAAAGCTTTAGTAGTGGAACATTTCCCCTAGCTTGGAAAAGATCATTTTTAATCCCAGTCTTTAAATCGGGTGACCGTTCTAAAATCGAGAATTCACGTGGCATATCAATTTTATCCTCTATTGCTAAGCTGTTTGAGTCCATCATATGCGATGAGTTATTCAGTGTATTTAAAAATTGTATTGCTATTGAACAGCATGGCTTCTTTAAAGGCCGCTCCACTGTCACTAACCTTGCCATGTATCACAATTTTCTTATAAATAGCTTGGAAAGTGGATTGCAAGTTGATACAGTATACGCCGATGTTTCGAAAGCTTTCGACAGTGTTTGTCACACGTTACTCATTGATAAACTTCGTTTTCTTGGTATTACAGGTTCGTATTTGAAATGGATATATTCCTACTTAATGAATCGCTCCCAATGTGTGAAAATTGCAGGCATAACATCCAGAAGCATCAGTGTTTCGTCAGGTGTGCCTCAAGGGTCACACCTTGGCCCAATTCTTTTTATTCTCTTTATTAATGACGTTGTTTCTGCATTTAAAAATACGGAATGCTTACGGAATGCCGACGACTTAAAGTTTTTTGGGTGTATTAGTTCTATACATGACTGTCTTAAAGTACAAAAAGATATTGACAATCTAGTAATCTACTTGGCTCATAATAAACTCAAAGTAAATATTGGGAAGTGCAAAATTATGAGGTTCACTAAATGTAAAGACTTGATTTTGTTTGATTACTGCATTGGATGTTCTAAACTCGAAACTGTGGTAACTATCTCTGATTTAGGGGTTGGTTTTGATGTTGGTTTAAATTTTATTAATCATATTAATTCAGTTGTCTCTAAAGCATTTAGGATGTTGGGATTCATTAAAAGAAACTGTATACACATCAACGATGTCCAAGCTTTGAAATTATTATACAATTCTTTAGTTCGTAGTATTTTAGAATACAATTGCATCATTTGGTCACCTTATTATGCCACTCACATCCAGAAAATTGAGCGTGTACAAATCGAGTTCATTAATTTCATTCTCTGGAAGCTTAGATATTCGTATGCCGAAAGTTCACATGACATTCGGCGTCGATTGGTCGGTTATCAATCACTGCTAGCTCGACGTACTGCAGCGTTTATAATATTTCTTTATAAATTGCTACATGACATAGTTGACTGTCCGGAATTAATAAGCATGCTGCAGTTTCGGATACCAGTTAAAGTCACCAGGAGTAATGATTTATTCTACATCGGTAGTCATCGTACTAACTATGGGGCTAGTGTATTTAGTGATAAGTTAATGGGAGTTTACAATGCTTCTATACCATCCAATATCGATATTTTCAATGTCACGTGTAAATATTTGAAGACATCTTTATCCATTTTGTAAAGTGTTAACTATGTTGCTCATTTCTTCATGTATATTATTACTATTTGGGTATTACCTGTAAGTAATTAATTTATATAAATAAATAAATAAATATAAATAAATGGAAAGAAATTTTTTCCGCAACTATTAAAACCTGGTACACTTGTCATCATTAAAGAAGACGGTCTTCCACCCCTCAAATGGCGGCTTGGAAGAATTATTGAAGTTCATTACAGACTTGATGGAATAATTCGTGGTGCAACTATCAAAACCACTTCGGGCAACTTTAAACGTCCAGTAGTGAAACTTTGTGTTCTACCTAATCAAATCTCATAACGAGATGTTTATTTTAATGCTTTTGACATTCATTATTGTAGTTTTTTCGTTACAAGTATTTACATATTGTAAGTGTAGTTACTTTTATGAACTTTAATTTATGTGTGCCTACGTGGTTAAAACACTTTACAAAACTTTTATGGTTTTCATACTTCTTTTGAAACCTTAGAAGATTTCAAGGAGGATAGCTTATGTTGCGGCAAATCCGACCCTACCCCTTCATACTTCAGAACAACAACGAACAAGAATACACTGGAACCCCATTAGAATCGGTTTCAGGCGCTTGCACGGTTAAGATGCTCTGTTCAGTTACAGCTAAAAATATTTGCTCTACTTAAAACATGTAGTTATTTTTACAATTGTATATATTACAAATAAATTTGTGTACTTTACGTGAAATTCTATAAAATGTCACATTAATCACAAACAATTAGGTATACTTACTTTACGGTTCCCCTACACCATCCCTCAGATCATAACAACGGATGTAGTAGGATGTAGTAGCGCCTAATTTTAATTATTTTACATCTTAGTTTTACAGTGAACTCCCTGCTTATCAATGCTGTAGTAAAGTTCTGAGCTGGCAGACACACTTTTGTCATCTTAACCACTGGCAAAAGTGTTTTGAATTTGTCAATTTTATTGGATTCTGGAAGGAAACTATTGACTGAGGGTTTAGTGGCATCCGATCTTAAACATCGGTGCCATTTAGTAATAAAGTAAAAAAATCTTCCTATAAATATGAAATCTAGTACGTTCAATATAAAATTGATTCAGACTTTTCTGCACATCTCGGACATACTATAAAAAGAACAAGATTGTAAAATCAAAGAAAAAGCAGTACAAACCAATTGTTTTTAACAAAAGCACAGTACCTTTAATAACTAACCGAACGTGAACGGAGTTCATATAATGGTTTTCAAATTATTATTAGGGGATACAAAATAAATAATCACAACAAATTGATATAATTCTCTCAACGTATAGCTATCGTCCTCTATTGCTCCGTTCTGCAAAGATAAAAGTTTTAAAACAGGAAATTGTAAGCCATTGCATTTAACTGGAAGATGTTTAAATTGCAAACCAATCTCAAATTTAATACACTTACTAAGAATAAATACAACTTGTTTCAAGCATACACTAGCATAATGTAGCTTATACAAGGAAAACATACTTTCATAATTTTGAAACCATTGCAAATTGTAGTTGTGTAAACACAAATCTGTTGTGGAAGTCAAATTGTGTAATGTAGTAGAATCTCCGGCCAATAGAGGGCTCTCAAAATGAATCAATATGTTGCTAGTGTTGCTACTAACCGAATGAATAGCTAAGCAAGATTTTTCATTGTATAAGTAATCTATCGTTAGAGGATGCTTAGCAAATAATTGGGAGTATTTTATATACTGTTCGTAGTTAAACATGAACAGGGACGTACACAATTTTACTTTAAATGAGGGGTTAGAATAAATATTTGTGCTGTAATGATGGGTGATTAGAGCGAGACTGATTCTTGCAGAAATTTGTATCGGTGATGGGTAATTCCAGGATTAGTTAATTCTACAAGAAAAAGAATTCTGCTATACGGTACTAAAAATAGCAATTTATTTTAATACTTATTG
Source organism: Platerodrilus igneus (assembly GCA_036346225.1). Taxonomy (NCBI): domain Eukaryota; kingdom Metazoa; phylum Arthropoda; class Insecta; order Coleoptera; family Lycidae; genus Platerodrilus; species Platerodrilus igneus. Next base: position 2,152,803 of record JARFIW010000787.1, on the reverse strand, counting down.
TAATGTTGGTACTTGGGTTGTTATGTTATCTTAGATCATATTAATAGTACACTACTATGCGAGTTATGCATCCTCCAATTTATGTATGTATAACAAAATAGGAATAATTAGGAATTATTAGAAATTGTTGTTACATCGTATAATGAATAGCGTTAAGAATATGCAGACATGAGCTCTGCAAGTTCCCACAGAATTGTGAAAGGCAGAGACAACATAAATAGCCCGGGAGCTCAGATCACAGCAGTCAGTCAGTCATAAGTATTTCCGCTTTAGCATTGCAGTTTACTTAAGGCTACTCACTCGCATTAGTTCAATTATTAATTATTTTTTGTTTTAGTTTAAGTTAATTCAAGATTGTCCAAATTCCATGTTAACCTCTGTTTAACCAAATAAATTTGTTACGAAGTTTTTGGAGAAGTTTTTAAAAAGGCAGCTCCCAAGGCCCGAAACGTAACTGGCGCAGCTTACGGATGTCAAAAGGTTACTAGGGAAACCAAATTCAAAGAACTGGTGATCTGGAATTTTAATTCCCAATTTGGCAGAAGCCAAACAAACTTGAAAGAGATACAAGCATCGATCGAATTCAAATAAAACCAACGTGGACAAAGTATATAAATCAACCGAGTTCATGAAATCGACGAAGAGGTTAGTAAGTTCATTTTATTAAGACCAATTGATATTTTTATTGATATTCGTTAGTAATAGAAAACTCTTTTATTTTATATATGTACAGATTTTAACTATTATTGCTGAAATTTTATGCCATTTAATCAGAATAATTTAATTATATATAAAGAGAATTATTTTCAAATACTAAGAAATTATTTTTAATGCAAAATCTATCTTAAAGTAAGAGAACTTTTACGCAACTATTAGTACAATTTTTACAATTATTAAATAAACCAAAACGTAACCGACGTAAGGATTATTGAAACAAAACGTGCACGAGTTTAAGAATACCAAAAATAGAACGGAATAAATTTTACCAGTTGCATCACCGAAAACGAATTCTTCAAAACTAAACCTTCAGTGAAACATATTGACTGAAGGGCGTAACTGTAAAAACATCTTTCAATTTAATAAATAAAATTAACTCATTATTAATGAAAACAAGCGTGCAGCGCGATAAGACCGGAAACTCTCATTAAATATAGCCAATTATAGTGAAATAAGTACTGAATAAAACCATTCAGGAACGTTCATCATAAACTTTACAAAAGCTATAATTAACCAATTTAAAAAACACGCATCGCAAACTTTATAAAGTAATTAAATATTTCTCAGTACGGAAATATCTAATTATAACAACAGCCAGTTTATTTAAAATTACCAGGAGACTGAAATAAAATCATCAGTAGATACAGTACTTTTGTAATTAAAATTATAGAGGCAACATCGAATAAAGCATTTGACTGAAAACTTGCAATTTTATTTAAGGCAACGAGACAGTACAGCTGACAGGAAACATATTATGCACCTATAAATTACAACACCCACGGATAGGAGATAACTATAACAGACTCAATTAAATCAGCAGCACTGAACTAAAATAAAGTCATAACTGGCGCAAAAAAAAACATACAAAGTAAAGTAATTACTTCGAGAAATTATTAATTAACATCGAAACCCTTCAGAAGGTAAAACCTACGACAAAATTAACATTCGCGAAGCATAAAATACACAAATTTAAGACTACAGCAATTAACCGAGACATTGCCAAGCACAAATCTCGCAATTTAATTATAAAACCGTTTAAATACGATTCTTTAAATAACCAAACGCGATCCAAACTGAAAATTAATAAACCAAACCAAAAAATAACGGTACAAACCACAAAATAAAACTCAACTTTTACAAAAAATTATTTAAAACTGAAAGCAACTCTTAACAATCATGAGTTTGGATATGAAAATTTATCTTGAGGGTATACCTCAGTTCAACGGAGACCAAGCTCTCTTCTTGAATTTTATCACAACGTGCGAATTATTTTTGAATACCGTTTACAAACTCGAACACAGCGATAGAAATGTATTACTTTTACGTCAGATAATAAGTAAACTGATCGGACGGGCACTAATGCTAATAGCCAGTCCAGATGATTTAGAACAACGGTAAGACTTTAAGCGCATCCTAATCGCATATTTTTGCGATCAACATAACATAAAATGTCTAATCCGCGACCTAATAAACCTTAGAATAGAAAATAACCAATCTCCGTACCAATTCGGAGTGAAATGTCAAGATGTGGAAAGTCTAATCCTAACAAAATTAAAAATAAAGAATCCGATCAAAATATCCGCATTCTAAAGACAAAAATGTATGACGAAATGGCACTAGACCGATTACCAGTACGACTATCAGATAAAATAAAATTTCAACATTACCAAAACTTAGAGGAAGCCATGAACATGATAATAGACGAAGAAAACGTAATGTACTACCAAAACAGACTATATATCCCCAACGCGAATAAAAGTTATTCACCAATAAAAACTATACAAGCCGCAAAACAAACAAAACCCCAACAAAAATTTACATCATTCAACGCACAAACAAATCAACCGCGAAGTAATAACTCAATTTTTAATAACACAAATTTTAATAATCAATTCAAACAATTTCCAAAATCAATGTTCAACTCAAATTTTACAAAAATGCATTCCATTCCACCAAAATATGAATCAACAAAGACCAGCATTTAACACAAACCCTATTAGAAATACACCAATGACAAATAATAACAATAACCCTAATAATTATTATAAACCAACACTTATGGATACCTCATTTGGTAACACTAGACAAAATACAAAAATATTACAAATCCGACCAGACCCTTATCAAAAATGTAATTTTACCTCCGAAGAATTATATCATCATGAAATAGAAAAACCTAATGAGGAATCAAACCAATTAAAAGCTTATGAACGCGACGCACCATGCAAGAATTACGACGAGGACCACAAAGAAAACGCGTGCTCAAATTTTCAGATAGACCGATTTATAAACGATCAAACATAATAAACTTAAATAATATTAATCAACAGGTATTTCGATATATAGAAATACCCCACGCAGAATTCAAATTACTAATCGATGGCGGATCCTCAAAAACACTAATCAGCCCCCGAACCGTAAAGAAACATTATATAGACTTTGTAGAGTGAGAACCATTTAAAATTAAAACAGCCCATCAAACAACCCTAAACCAATCAATAGCTAACATACCCTTACCAAAAACATTCAATAAAAAAATGAAACACAAATTTTGTATTTTCAAATTCAAGGATAAATATGACGGACCAATAGGAATGGACCTTCTAAGAAAACTAGGAGCCAATATTGATATAAAAAATCGATTATTAAGAACTACACACGGACAAATCCCCATTAAATTTCAAAATACCCAGACCGAACAAAAAAATACACAATAGAACCCCAAACAGAAACAAAAATAAAAATCCCAGTAAATTCAAAAACAACATAGGAATAATAAATCACATAACATTTCAACAAGGAGTAGAAAATACTCCCTGTATGTTTGTTGTGGTTTGTTTAGCATTCTTCTTAATCTTCTTTGGGAATTAAACCACTCATAGTTTTTAAAATCATCTTTATTTAGGTTTCGATTTATGACCTAGGATCTTTGTCAAAATAATAAAAACTTCAAGATTGACATTTATGACATAAATTGAAGGTGACTTTGATTTATTGAAGTTCAAAATATTTGGTTTTTAGTACACTAAATCATAATGATTTTTCCCCTCAAAATAAATATAAAAAACGACTACTTAAACCTTACGGTAACGCAATCGCACACTTCTTTAATAACCATCCTCTCAATTGTATAAATAGAAACATGTTAAAAAATGTTTCCCAAATTATTGAATTTATATAAAATTCACCAATAAAAATTAATCAGCTGATTTCACGTTAAGCGTATAGGCTACCTAAAAAAAAGTCGGTCCCAGGCCGCAACACAAATTGAAGGCAATCATTCTTTTAAACTGTAAAACTTTTTGCTTAGTGTACTCAAACCAAATATTTTGAACATCAATAAATCAAAGTCACCTTTAATTTATGTCATTAATGTCAAACTTGAAGTTTTTATTATTTTCACAACGATTCTAGGTCATTGATCAAAACGTAAATCAAGACGATTTGAAAAACTATGAGTGGTTTAATTCCCAAAGAAGACTAAGAAGAAGGATTATAAACCCCAACCGCTTTAGTACATATAAAAGATAATTACGCCAATACAACAATTTTAAACTCAAATAACTATTCAGTAGAAGTATCACTAACAGACCCAATTAACGAGAAGAATTAAATTTCAATGAAATGGAAATAGATTAAAATTTAGAAAACAATTATAACCCCGTAGAACACGACGAAATGTTCAGAGAAAATTTAAATAACATTCGCTTCAATACCGACATTAACAGAGAAGAACAGAGAGCAATTGAACACTTATGCTTTGAATACCGCGACATATTCCATTGTGAAGGAATACCCTTAACCTTTTCCAACACAGTTAAACATAATATAGAACTAACAGATAACAAACCAATTTTACAAAAGCATACAGACTACCTCATGCAAGCCAAGAAAAAGCCAACAGGCAAGTGGCAGACTTGTTAGAACAAGATATAATCCAGTACTCCAACTCATCATGGAGCAGCCCCATATTAATAGTACCCAAGAGATTAGACGCCTCAGGCAAGAGATAATATCGAATGGTAATAGACTATAGAAAACTAAACGAAAAAAGGTAGATGACAAATATCCACTACCCAATATAACCGAAATTTTAGACAAATTAAATAAATGCCAAAATTTTTCAACACTAGACCTCGCATCAGGATACCATCAAGTAGAAATGGATAAGAAAGATACATCGAAAACCGCCTTTAGCACTCCTAGAAGACATTACAAATACAAGCAAATGCTATTTGGACTAAAGAACGCACCCGCAACTTTTCAACGAGTCATGGACAATATTTTACGTGGAATACACAACGAAAAATGTCTTGTTTACCTAGACGACATCATAGTTATTCAACATCACTGGCAGAACATATAGAAAGACTAAAGGAAGTATTTGAAAGCCTAAGACAGGCAAACTTTAAAGTACTACTAGACAAAAGCGAATTTTTACAGAAGGAAGTAGCATTTTTAGGACATGTAATAACCCCTCATACCAAAGACGAACAAAGAGATCAAAAGATTTTTAGGACATAGTGGTTACTACCGCAAATTCATTAAAGGTTATGCTTAGATAACCAAGCCCCTGACAACTTGTTTAAAAAAAACAAAACAAAATTGAACACACCTTAGAATTCATTAAAACCGTAGACACAATTAAAAGTATATTAACAAATCACCCTGTATTAGAATACTCAGATTTTACAAAACCATTTATATTGACAACAGACGCATCAAAAGTAGCACAAGGCGCAAGTATTGAGCCAAGGAAAAGTAGGTAGCGATAATCCCATCAGCTACGCATCTCAACCGTAAACGAGACTGAACAGAAATACAGTATTATAGAAAAGGAATTATTGGCCATAATATGGACAACGAAGTACTTTAGACCATACCTGTACGGAAGAAAATTTTACATATACACCGACCATAGACCATTACTATGGCTATGCAGACTCAAAGAACCAAACTCAAAATTACAACGATGGAGAATCAGACTAGCGGAATACGAATACGAAATCATATACAAAAAGGAATTGACAATAATAACGCAGACGCCCTAAGTAGAATACAGCTCAACGCACTAGAAACGGAATACATTGTAGGAAACGTAGACGAGACGGAGGTAAGAGAATACCCACACGAGAGGAACACAATACATTCGACACAAAATGAAGAACCAAAAACCGCGATTAATATTTTAAACGAAGCAGTCGATATATAACCCAATCAATTTATAATTACCGAAGTTTAAAGCAACCCCAATCCCGTAAAATATACAAAAGCGAACAATATGGAAATATACCAAATTCAAATAACCAAGGACGATAATGAGGAGCAAGTAATTAAAATTCTAAAGGAATACACCCCCGAAAAAAAAAGATTTTACTTTTATTTCAACGCTAAACATTTGTATAAACGATTATCGGAATTATACGTTAAATTATTTAATAACCCTGGCCCTAAACTTATCAGATGCACAAGAAAATTAATAACATTAGACGACCCTGACGAAATAAACGATCTAATTAGAAATCAACTCGACGGAAAACCAACCATCGTGGAATTAATGAAACGATAAAACAACTTATAAGACGATATTATTTTAAAGACATGAAAGAATTGACCACAGATTTTATTAACCAATGTGAACTACGCGCCAAGGCAAGATACGACAGAACGCCCTCAAAATTACCCTTAATGTTAACCAAAGCACCTGACAAACTTTTTCAAAAATTACATGCCGATACTCTAGTAGTAGAAGCACAAGACTATTTAACCATTGTAGATGAATTCGCCAAAATAGGCCAAGCAATACCAATCACCTGTAAAAATACCTTTGACGTAACGCAAGGATTTTTACAATACTTTACATTTTATGGCACACCCAAGACAATAACCTTAGATAACGACAGCGAATTTAAGAATGAGACTGTACAAAACACTTTAGAACTTCACAAAGTAAAAATTCATTTTATAACTGAAAACCACTCTGAATCAAACGGATTAGTTGAAAGACTACATTCAACCCTATTAGAAAAAATCAGATTATTAAGAATAACTTATAAGAAGGAACACATCACCAATTTAATGCCATACGCACTAATCGCATACAATAATACAATCCACTCATCAATAAATTTTACATCCTTAGAATTTACTTAAGGACATACAGATTCACGAAACCCTTACAACATACATTATAATAAGGAAGTATATCAACAATACGCTAAACATCACAAGGAGAAACTAAAAATAACCTATGACAAGGTAAAAGATAAATTAGATAACGACAAAGAACGCATCATCACAAACCGCAATAAGAATACCGACGCAAATAAATTTTCAATAGGACAAACCGTGTACAAGAAAAATTTCCAAAGTAAACCACACAAAACGGCATCCAGAAATCTAGGATCATTTAAAATTAAGAGAATATCGGATAAAAACATAGCGGTAGCAGACAACGGCAAGATAATAAAATACATTCACTTGAAACACTTAAGATACCCTGTAATTTCAGAAACACAATCATCACCCTTACCGTCAACCTCCACCCAGGTAGAACGTTCAACGACGTATTAATTGAAGACATAAAAACAATTGCGGTATGCTACCAATAAAATTAGGAAGTTTACAAATTACAATAGACTATTGGACATTCGCACAAAAATTTGACTTATCGGAACTAAAACAAAAATCTCAAATAATCAAAGATAATTATTGCCGATTAAAACAATCAACAGACACAGCAATATTCGGAAAAGACTAAGAAATAGAAATGATGAATTACAACAGCATAGTAGAAGGTATTTTAAGAAATATAGAAGATAAGTTTAGCAGATTAATACTCACAGAACAAACAGCAAGACGAAAAAGAGGATTAATTAACGGACTAGGTAATACAATAAAAGCTATCACAGGCAATTTAGATAACCAAGACGCAGAACGTTATGACAACGCAATATAACAGCTAATTGAAAATCAAAACGATATAAAAACCATAATTAGCAACCAAATATCTCTAACCCAATCAACTGTTATAAAATTCAATGAAACGTTAAGAAAGCTAGTAAGAAATTAAGATAGTATAGCCAACCGAATAGAAAACCCTTGAAACTAACATATATGCGAATTATCATGATAGGAATGCGAGACTTAATTAGATTCAATACAATATTTACTCAAAAAATATCAACCCTTACTTTAATACACCACATTTTAGCTACATTAGAAAACGCAGTAACATTTGCAAAATTAAATACATTACACTCTAGCATCATAGATCCAACTGATTTATTAAAAGAATTACCAAGAATTAGATCATTTATAACCAACAGTAAATTACCCTTTGACGTAATAGAATCAAATATTCTAATATTTGAAAAAATAGCAATATTAAAAGGCTATGTAAAGAATAACGAAATAACATTTTTAATAGAAATCCTAATAGTAGAAAGTAACACTTATAATTATTATCATTTATTTGCTTTTCCAATGAAAATTACTAGCATGTATCAGGTTATCATACCCAAAACCAAATTCCTATCCTTAAATGAACTAAGATACGGTTATACGAACGAAAAATGTAACAAAGTCACGCCAAATTAATATTTATGCCAATCATTGACAACAAAAGCTATTTAAGAAGACAGCCCTTGCGAAGTACAATTTCTAAAATTTTCCAATCATTACGAAAACTGTGAAGCAAAACCCCTAGAAATCACCAACATGAAGATTCAGAAAGTTACCGAAAACAAATGGATTGCCATATTTACATCAGAAGTAATAGCAACCGCACATTGCAATCAAGACGAGAATAATCTAGCATTGACAGGAAGCAAATGAATCACCTCTAAGGAAGACTGTTATTTAAAATTGAAAAACAGATAATCAGAGTTTATCAAGATTCTACAGTAACCAAAAAATTCGCAAACTTACCAGAATTACAATTTAAGATACAACAACCAAAAGATGAAGAAATAAACAAGAAACCCATGTAGCTAGAACACCTAGATTTAGAAGACCCAAACCACGCCTTGAATATAATAGATAGTTATAAATAACACTTAAGTGAATTAAAAGTGCCGAAATTACAACATAAGCTTTTGGACAATTGTATTAATCATTTTAATTATTTTATTGATCACGTATGTATTTTACAAAATGTACCTTAGGTATAAAATAAAGAGAAAAACTTTAGATTTAAGGAAACAAAGGTAAATAAAGAAACAAATGTACCCTTAGGGACAATGAATTTTAAACAATGAATTTTAAGTTATGAATTAAAAATTAAGCAAGAAAAATCCCTAATTTTTTATGTACGTCGGGAGAAGTTATGTATCCCCCAATTTATGTATGTATAACAAAATAGAAATAATTAGGAATCATTAGAAATTTCTAAAGAAATTATCAAGTCAAATGCAACAATGTAATACAAGAATTAACCAGAAAGGTTATTAACAGTTCATGAAAACGGGTGCACTATATTGTCTTCAAGACGATAGTGACACTGCAGCTGGTTAGGTCACAGACGATTAAAAACCGCGATTACTTAGAAAGTAAGATTGTTACATTGTATAATGACTAGAGTTAAGAACAAGCAGACATGAGCTCTGTAAACTCCCACAGAATTGTGAGGGGCAGGGATAACATAAATAGCCCGGGAACCCAGATCACGGCAGTCAGTCAGTCATAAGTATTTCCGCTTTAGCATTGCAGTTTGCTTAAGGCTACTCACTCACATTAGTTCAATTATTAATTATTTTTCGATTTAGTTGAATTTAATTCAAGATTGTCAAAATTCCATGTTAGCCTCTGTTTAACCAATTAAATTTGTTACGAAGTTTTTGGAGAAGTTTTTAAAAAGACCGCTTCCAAGGCCCGAATCGTAACTTGCGTTTGGATTTGAAAAGTATACTTCTATTTAAAATACTTTCCATTATAGTTATAACAAACAACTTCTTGGCACACATGATTAAACCACATTTTTCAGTATTTTGTTGATCCATAAATTTTAATTAAAGGGTAAAAGGTTCTGTATGTTGTTGAAATTTGAATAAATTTATCTATTAAATGACATATGAGTCTAATATGACGCTCATAACGAGAATTGAATCTGACAATGCTTTTTAAAGAACAAAACGTTACTCCGTGCTGGTGTTTATTCAGAAACGTTACCAATATCAATTTTTAAGACTAGTAGCGTCCGAACCGAACCCGGAGGAGTGAAAAGCTTTTATAGCCAAAGTGTGGGACTCTCCAAGCGGCATACCCACTAAAACCACTCCCCCTGACAGGTGCGTATGCCAAACGGCTTCACCGCACTGCAGCCTAAAAGGCTTATTGTGCCGACACTGGTTACGTATTATATCCAATCTGCACAGCCTGCACCCCGAATCATAAAGTGCAGGTGCCTTAATGAAAGGGTATCGATTTCTTTCAGGTCTAGTCTTGGTCGCCCGAATACGCGCTGTCTTGTTCTGTCCAACGCCTCGCATCTGCATAGTACATGCATTACAGTCTCCGGTTCCTCTGAACATAGTCTGCATTCTAGGTCTCCGTTATACTTATGCATCATCTGGAGGTAAACCTTGACAGAAGTATGTCCCATCAGGAACCTCGCAGTGATTCTGAGTTGTTTGCTGCTTAAATGAAGCAGTTCCTGGATTCTGTTTTTGCTAGGCCCCTGTATCAGCACCTTGCTATGTGTTAGTCCTGGTATATTCTGCCAGTCTCTTTGGTGTTCGCTGCACATCCATTTGCTAATATAGCTTTGAATGGCAGCTTTCGTGACTCCCAAGGCAGGTTTGGGACCGATAAATGGCCTTTGTGCCCCCCCGTCTTGCAAGTTCGTCTACAATTTCATTTCCCTCGAGTCCTTGATGGCCTGGCACCCACTGTAATGTAACAGAGTTCTGTTGTGCCAGTCCATTAAGTGCCTCAATACATTCCCACACCCATCTAGATGACACTTTCTGACTTGTTTGAGCCTTGAGTGCCGCCTGGCTGTCAGACACAATATAGATATGTCTTTTAATAAAGACGTCTTTTATACTTTCCGGCACACTTTGCAGTATGGCGTATATTTCCTTTTGAAATACGGTAGCGTTTGTCCTTAAGGGAACGCTTAAACGTACCTTCGGTCTCTCCCTGAAGAGTCCAGATCCGGACCCGGTCTCGCTCTTATAGTCATCCGTCTACCAGACCATGCTGCCCTGAGGTAATCTACTCTTCATTTTTTTCCACTCCACATCCTGGGTAAATCTTGAAGAGTATATCCAGCGGATACTGGGGAGTCATTTGGTCTGAAGGCATCTCAAACAGATGTTCCCATTTTCTCCCAAGCAATCTCGTATGCTTCGTACTTTCAATAATCCTAGACTCAAGGTTCTTAAGTCTGTATAGTACAAGCGTTGCCTCCCCGAATGTCAATGTTACGTGTCTTATATTATTTCCAAGTTTTTATAAGATTTTCCAAGTGCAATAGACACTTACGCACAGTGAAAATTCAGAGTGATCAAATTAAACATATAGATATGTTTCCAGTTAATATTAATATTATTAAGTCAGGAAGATATAAATTCATTGAGAATGCAGTTATAGATGTAGTTATCCGCGAAAGCAAATGTCTTAAAAATTCTGGTAATGGACATTGCAATAATATTGTATCCCTCCATACTATTAGCGTAACGGGTAACATTTTTATAGACTGCAATGACTGTTGAGCAACATTCCTGTATAGAATACTGCATCATTAAAATATTTAACGAAGCATTACCTTTAAGATCGCTCATACATTTTTTCTGAAATGAATGTCACGTGGGTGGTAGTGATCATTAGGTGGCATTCTGTCGAAGACGTGATGCAATGTGGGAAATGTATGACGACCTAAAAAAAAAATTGACTACGTGGAAAATTCCCGAAACGTTCTTCCGCATTTATTAATTTATACAAAATACCATTCTGAACAAACCTGCACCTTGAAGAGCTTTTAAAATACTAGACCGGATAGAATGGTTTGCGTGTATCAGCGAGTTAAAGAGACAAACTATAGTATTAGCTAAACTAGAGGGGTCTTTAGTGAGGAACCAGACTAAGGTAGGTCCCCGAAAGAGGGCAGTAGCTCTTTCAGTACCTAGAGTGGCATAAACCTTGGGGGTTGCTATAACATTCTAAGACACACAACTGCGATGTGAAAGGCAACTTTCTAGTTACCGCTTGAAGCGAGCGGACGTGTTTTGCAGTGCTCCCGCTTTAGCAACTAACAAGTAAGTTTTTATTTAGGGTTTTTGCTATTTATTGTTATATTATTATATTTTAAGCTTCGCTTTTGTTGTATTTTATTTTATTACTGTGCGTCATTTAATTTTAAACAAAGAACGTGAAATAAAAATTAAAAAACACAATTTAAATTAAATAAATACTAAATAAATCGCTTTTTCTTTGTAATTTAAAATAAAATCCGCGTTTTAAAATAAACCAACTTAAATTTAGGGCTAATAAGTCAAAAACCTACTAAATAAATAATCAAAAATAAATTCAAAATAATTTAAAAAAGCGTTTTAATAAATTTATTGAAAAACTGAGTAAAACGGGCTAAAATAGCGTAAAACCAGCAAATAAATTTGGGAAAATTATATAACGTGCGTGTAATAAAATAACAATTTAAAAACCAAAATCTAGGCCCTTTTTGAATCAAACAAATAACCAAAAATCGTAAATTTTAAAATAATTTGGATATAAATATTCCATTTTTTAAGTACACGTGTACTTTAAGTTCCTTAAAGTCGATCTTTGGGTAAAATTAGTGGTGTAACATTTGAAGGTCGAGTAAACAAGCGGTAAGTGCTTCCGGTACCGCATTCCAGTAACGCGTGTTTTAATTACTTTGTTTCTACATTTAGAGTCTGGTGTTTTATAAATTTGTTTTTGAGGTAATTGGAATTTTAGAATTTTAAATAAGTAAATACAGTTTTGTTATAGCAGATTTTTAATTGTGTATATTTATTGGGCTTACTATCTTATTTTGTCCTCCTTGTTATTTTGACGTTAGTGTTTATTTTATTTCTGATAAATTTGAAATTTTATTTGGTGATTTTAAAAAATTTGAATAAATAAATAAATACAGAGAAGTTTAAGGGTCGTTTGAAATCTCGGTCTTTTATTGGAGCAGCGTTTTTGTTCTGTACTTGTTGTTGTTTTGCCGTTTAGCTATACATCCTAGCTTCGAGTTTATTTAGCGTCGTTAGGGCATTTTGACCTGGCATTTGTTTGTCTTTGTTATTTTGTTATCTGATTTTTTAGCATGGTTGTCCATCGAGATGAGCAGTCGTTGCCGAAGAAGAAGAGGGGTGGTCGGTCGGCGTCGGTCAGGAGGCTGGGTCGGTTGAGAAGGTCGGAGAGAAGGAGCTCGTGGTTTTGGTAGAGAAGTTGGTGTCGCAGTCCGACGGGGAGGTAGTCGCGTCGCAGAGGAAGCCTGGGTCTGCGGTGGTGGAGTCGGAGGGGCCGGCGCCCCTTGTGTGTGGAGCCGAGCGTGAGACGCCCGCAACGTCGAGAGGACAGCGTCGTGAGTCGACTGGCAGCAACGGAAGCGTTGCTGCTAGCGACCTAGGAACTTGCTAGTTAGCACTTGAAGTGAGCGGGCGTGTTTTGCAGAGCTCCTGACTACAAGGCTTTACCGTAGACGACAGGAAGGTGATTCGCAACGCCGCGGACGAGTTCCGAGACGTTGCGAATCAGCTATTAGGGATGGTTAGGGGTCTCAGGATGGTGCGTGGCGAGGTGAAGGAGGCTGTGGCGGAGGTGGCAGCGGCGCGCACTGAGCAGGTCGTGGTAGGACAGGGGGGACCAAGGGTGTGATGTCCTATGCTGGACCAGATCTTCGGATGCTGGAGAAATTTATATTGAAGGTAAGAATAAAATTGTGGCGTCTGTACTCGCACGAGCATTGATTTGTGATTTTAAACAGATTTTGAAATAATCTAACAAGCACGTTTCATGTGTAATAGCGCTAGTCGATATAATGCTCATGCGAGCGCACCTGATAATGTATTTGCTTTTGCTGATTAATGCACTGTTACATGCTTTTGCTTATTCAGAAATTTATTTATATATTTATTATATGTTTATTTATATATTTATATTATATTTTTATTTATTTTCACACTAATATTTTTTGCCTGCACTGTATTGTTTTGTGGCTTGATTTGTTTGACGTTCTTTCGCCAATTTTTGGTCGCAGTATATATAGAAAAGAAGATTGTATTTACAATATGTCAGTTAGGGAATGATAGGGAACGTTAGGGACAAATTTAGTATAAAATAATTAGATAAGGGAGGACGAATTTGTAAATTTATAGAGCAGGCAAAATAGCTGGATTCACTATTAATACTTTTGGCAATTGCCTTAGAAATTTGAATTCATTTTAGATTAGCTAGCTAGATTTGGATAGTTTTAAGTCGACCCTTCAGGTCGCACTGGTAAGCAGAACTGGCGACTGCTATCCAGTATTACGGATCCCTCCCCCTCTCTTTTTTGCTTGTGTCTTGTTGATCGGGCACACTCCAAAGTCAACGCTAGGGATACCATTATTTAAACCCTGTTTTTAGTTTTTGTTTCAGTTTGTTAGATTTTTATTTAGGGTGGATTAATTATGAAGTTAGAATTAATAAGAAGCACGTTTATTTTCGCGTTTAAACCCAATGTAGTAGCTCCGGGTGGAGCATTGGGGACGTGGCTGCAAGTATAGCGGCCCTAATTCAAATTATAATGCTAGCGACCTAGACGAGCTGGATCTCTTGATGTTCCGTGCGAAGAGGGCGCACGGCTTTATACATAAGCGGGTTTCTGCTACTTCGGCGACAATCACCGTAGACGACAGGAAGGTGATTCGCAGCGCCGCGAACGAGTTCCGAGACGTTGCGAATCAGCTATTAGGGATGGTTAGGGGTCTCAGCATGGTGCGTGGCGAAGTGAAGGAGGCTGTGGCGGAGGTAGCAGTGGCAGCGGCGCGCACTGAGCAGGTCGTGGTAGGGCAGGGGGGGTCAAGAGGTGTGATGTCCTATGCTGGAGCAGTGGTTAGAAAGGCAGCATCGACGGTCGCAGTTTGTGTCGACGCCAACCCAGGAGTAAAGGACGACGTCATGCTGACGTTGAAGAGGCAGGTTGACCCGGCCAACGATGGTTTTGTTGTTGTCGGAGCACGTCGGACGCGTAGGGGTGGCGTTGCTGTCGAGTGTGTTGGCAAGGAGGATGCCAGGCGTTTGCAGTAGACGGTAGGTGGGGCTTGTCAGGGTCTTACAGCTAGGACCATCGAGAAGAGGAGGCCGCGCATCGTGCTCCCTGGGGTAGAGAGTGAGATGAAGCAAGAAGAGCTCCTGCAGAGGTTGATTGCTTAGAACAACCGCTTCAGGGGGATTAGGTTTGAGGAGGAGGTGAAGGTGAAGTTCCGGTTCGGTGGCAGGGGATCCAGAGATCGGTTGGCCAGCGTCGTTTTTGAGGTTTTGCCGGCGGCTAGGAGGTGTTTTCTGTCGAAGGCAGTTTGTTTGGGTTAGCGCAGGGATTGGGCTCGGGATCATTTCTTAATGGTCCAGTGCTTCCGTTGCAACGAGTTCGGCCACAGGTCCACAGAGTGTAAGGAGCGGGTGCAGTTTTGCGGTAACTGCGCCGAAGTGGGCATGAGTTCAAGAGCTGTAGGCGGGCAGTTGTCTGTGCGAGGTCAAACGATAGGGTTGGTAGCGTCAGGGCCGACACTCGTCATGAAGCGAAGTCCAGCCAGTGCCCCACGATGCAGCGGTTGAAAGCAGTCATCACCAGGAACATCGACTATGGATCCTAGGCCATTAGAAGATGTTTTGAGGAGCTTGAAAATCAAATGCGCGCAAATTAATTTAGGCAAGGGCAAAGGGGCCACCAATAATTTCGTCAAAATAATAAAAGAAAATGAAATCGACATCGGGTTCAAACAGAAACCGCACCTGTATGGGCCACAAAATAACAGGTTTTGGGAGGGGGGTTACCGTCTTAAACGCAAATAACGAACGACCGCGCAGCGGTATAATAATAAATAATGGGACGTGCGCCGGGATAATATTAAACACTTTGTTCAACGAGTTTATAACCACCGCGGAAATAAAAACAGGGACAAACACGTTCTACGTGTTAAGCGCATATCTTCCACCAGTCGACTGCCGTCGGGAAAATCCTCAAACCGAGGACTTAATAAATCACATCGAAAGCATTTTTCGTCAAATTGGAAGGAATAAGAAACTAATAATCGGGGGAGACTTTAATGCTATGATGGGGTAACCGTATAGAAGACGATAGGGGTTCGCAGGTTGCTGATCTTTTAACGCAATGTGGTCTTAGTGTGATAAACACTAATGATTCACCTACGTTTGAGGGTATAGAGACAGCAGTTTTATTGATATTACTGCAGCCTTGCACGAGTAGTTAGAAATCATTTGTGATTGGAAATTAAGGTCGGAAGCGCTCTCTGACCATAAATTAATAACATGGTACGTTGAGACCAAAACAAGCGCAAACGAGCAGCTAACTATATTTCCGCGGTTCTGTAATAAAAAAGCAAATTGGGAGCGGTTTAAACAAAAATTTGGCGAAAGTATCCTAGCGCTCACAAAAGGAGATATTTAACTGCCGTGAGGCAGACAAAATAAAAACACTCGCGGAAAATTTAAACGACGCAGTGGTAGACGCATCGTCGTACTCCTTGCCGCGAAAGAAAACTTAGAGACAGCGTACCCTGGTGGACCCGGCAACTAACCACAAAGCGGCCAGAAACGCGTAACCTAATGCGCCGCTATCAACGCGCCTCGGGAAATATAAGAGAACAACGGAGAATAGAATACAATCAAAGTTACCACGAATATAAGATATTAATAGAAGAAACGCGAACAAATAAATTCAAAGAATTCTGCTCGTGAAACTCAGAGAAAGAACCTTGGGGAACCGCATACCACGTAATAAGGGGCAAACAACAAAAAATCGCGCTCGGTAACATAAGAAAGACAAATGGCGAATATACGGAAGGTTTTAAAACCACGGTGGAATATTTGTTAGAGAAATTCTTCCCTTCGGATAATCCCTAGGAGGATAAGGGGTCTCACGATTTAGTACGTCGGGAAGCTACAGAAGCACAAGGAACAGGTGCCGATAAGGCAATCCTAGTTTACAAGGTCGTCAGGGCTCTTAGGAGAATAAACCCTAAAAAGGCACCGGGGCATGACGGAATCACTTCAGACGCAGCTCTGAAGGCGTGTCTATTAGCCCCGTGTATTTTTGTCGGGTTGTTTAATCTTTGTCTAGAGAGGGGCGTCTTTCCGCGTTGCTGGAAAGTCCTGAACGTGAAATTCATACCTAAACCTAAAAGGCGGATGCGTCAGAACCGGGTAGCTATCGTCCAATTAGCTTGCTGCCGGTGCTGGGGAAAGCTTTGGATCGCGTTATGACTACCCAAGTTGAGCACTTAGTGCGTGACAGCGGCGGTTTTAATAACCGACAGTTTGGTTTTATGGAGGGAAAGTCGACTATCGACGCATTAGAGTACGTTGTTGGAGAAATTAAGCAGGCGAGAGATGCTAAAGAGTACTGTGTGTTGATGCTTTGGACATTGCAGCAGCATTTGATGCTGCCTGGTAGCCATTGATTGTTTGCGAGTTGGAAAATAGGGGTTGTCCGCGAAACTTGATATCTTTAGTCAAGAGTTATTTCTCGGGGCGATTGGCACAGGTTGAAATTCCGGGTGAAGTTTTGTTGCGCGAGGTGGAAAGGGGATGTCCGCAGGGGCATGCTCTGGTCCCACATTTTGGAAATTGTTGTATGTGAGCATCCTTAGGGTTAAGTTGCCCACAGGATGCTCAATCGTTGGGTTTGCGGATGATACACTTTTAATTGTCAGATCGCGATTGCTAATGGATATGCGTACAAAATCGAACGATGTGCTTAATAAACTACACGAATGGTCGCAGGCGGTAAAATTAAAATTTAACACGGCGAAGTCAGAGGCCATCTATTTCGGAAAGAAACCGGGACAGGGACCACCTAGGCTAGAGCTAGGAGGGGAGAAAATACCGTTTAAAGAAGCAATTACATAACTCTGGGTAAAGATTGACGATAAGTTAAATTGGAAATGCTCACGTGCAGTACGTTAAAAGCAAAGACAGCGAATTATCAAACAAAATGATGGCGGCGGCGAAAATAAACTGGGGTTTCAGGGGCGAATCGCTGAGGACGGTCTATGCCGGAGCGATAGAATCGGCAATGCTGTACGCAGCATCTGTATGGGCGGAAGGTTGCAAAGTCCGGGAAATGCGTCAATTGACGAGCGTTCAACGCATTACTGCGGTGAAGGCGGCGAGAGCGTACAGGACCACCTCCACGGAGGCGGTGCTGGTTATCAGTAGGACTCTACCTATCGAATATGTCGTTAGGGAGTTTCGAAATAGAAGATTAGTAGATACAGGTAAGGGACGCGAAATAATCGAAGATATTCATCTTGGCAATAGGGAGGTAGAGAAAAAGATTATCGTATCAGAGTTAGGCCACCCGGCCGATATTAGAGGAATCGAGTTTGTCGAAGGTGATGAGGATGCGATGGGTATCAGAATTTATACGGATGGCTAACGTATGAATGACGGGCAAGCAGGCGCGGCGTTTGTTGTGTTTAAGCAGGAAAGGGAGGTGTTTCGGTATCAAACCGAACTCACAAACTGAAGCACTATCTTCCTTAGAAGCTAGAGGTAATATCGAGGTAGAACTCGATCATAAAATGGTGCAACTGATAACAGGGCACGGTGCCCTAAAAGCGTATTTACAAAGATTCGGTTTAACCGACAACGACCGCTGCGAATGCGGTGAGGGCTCTGAAAGCGCAGAGCACGTGCTCTTCGACCGCCCGCTTGAGGCGGCAAATCGAGGGTTAGCTGATAGCAATTTAGCTATCCTAGGTCTAGTATGGCCAAAGAGCCTGGAGGAAGTTGGGAAGTGGCTAACCAGAAGGCGTTCTGGACAGTCTTTAAAGAGTTCGCGGGAAGGGTCGCGAGATTAGACGGCGATAAACGCACGTAAATCGGGGGGATTGGAAATTTTAGATTTTGACCTGGCGTTAAATAATATGAGTTTGGCAACCAAAACCAGTATTTAAGTAATTAAAAAAAACAGGGGAAAAAAATTAATAAAAACAAAAAACAAAAAATAAGAAAAGTAAAAACAAAAACTAAAAAAAAACAAAAAAAAAATTATCATAATAGTTATAAAAGTCCATTTGCACGACAACTCCCGCAGCACTAATACAATCACTATAACCACTATCTAACCTTATACGCGCGAAAATCGGGAATAAATAAAGAACTTAAAACTTAACCTGAGCAAATAAAAAAATAAGAACACTTAAATCAAAAACCCTCATTAAATTAAATCAATGAAATAAACAAAGGAATAAAATAATAAATAAAATAGAGTGAACCGCGCATCCCTCCAGGACTTAAAAGTGAAGTGATAGTGATTGTGACCCCCCAGGACGATTAGTGCATACCCACCGCAACTTTAGCAGTGCATATCCATTTTCCCCTAACAGTAAGTTTAAATGTATGCAGACGACCAGATCTTCGGATGCTGGAGAAATATATTAACGAAGTAAGAACAAAATTGTGGCGGTTGTGCTCGTATAAGCGTTGATTTATGATAATTAGTAGATTTGAAATAATTTAACGAGCACGTTTTGTGCGTATGGCGCTAGCCGGTATAATGCTTATGCGAGTTCACCTGATAATTTGGGTTATGTTTTTTGCAATTTTATGCACAGCTCAACGCTTAATGATTATAGATGTTTAGTTATATATTTTCATAAATATTTATATTTATTTTTATATTTATATTTTTGGCTGCTTTTATTGTTTGTGGTTTGATATTATTTGTTTGACGTTCTACCGCCATTTTTGGTAGCAGCTTATATATAGGAAGGAAATTTGTCCAAAAAGATTGTAATTACAATATAAATCAGTTAGGGAATGATAGGGAAAGCTAGGGACGGACTTAGGCTAACAAATTACTTAGACCAGGGAAGACAAATTTGTAAATTTATAAAGCAGGTAAAATAGCTGGATTCACTACTAATATTTGGTGTATTCTTAGGAAATTTGAATCTATTTTAAATTAGTTAGCTAGATTTGGTTAGTTTTAAGTCGAACCTTCAGGTCTCACCGGTAAGCAGAGCTGGCGGCTGCTATCCGTCATTACGGATCCTTCCCCATTCATTTTGTTTGTGTCTTGTTGATTGGGCACACTCCAAATCAACGCTAGGGATACCATCAATCAAACCCTATTTTAAGTGTTTGTTTCAATTGTTAGATTTTTATTTAGGATGTATTAATTTTGAAGTTAGAATAATTAGGAGCACGTTTATATTTTCGCGTTTGAACCCAGTGTAGTACCTTCGGGTGGAGCATTGGGGACGTGGCCGCAAGCATTGCGGCTCTTAATTAAATTATAATGTGAAAGGCGACGGGAAACCACTACATCACTCCCAAATACACAACGTACTGAAAATGTTTTAAAATGATGGCATCTTCTGGGGTAAAACTTAAAATAGTCCTCCATTCGGAGGATGTGATCGACAAGCTCAGAGCGTGATATCTCACAAGCATGAAATTAGTAGGTAAACTAGAGAATCTATAAATTGAAATGAATAGGTAAGCATTAGACGTAGTAAGGATCAGCGACGTTTGGTGGCCAAAGGCGGGGG
Source organism: Platerodrilus igneus (assembly GCA_036346225.1). Classification (NCBI taxonomy): domain Eukaryota; kingdom Metazoa; phylum Arthropoda; class Insecta; order Coleoptera; family Lycidae; genus Platerodrilus; species Platerodrilus igneus. The sequence goes on along the minus strand of JARFIW010000787.1, from coordinate 2,132,335 downwards.
ATTTTTGGGTCGAAGACTTTAGAGTAATTCAAACAGGATCAGAACCAGGAAATTCAGGTATGGGTATAGTCATGCGGAAAAAGATGGGACACTGTACAGAAAACTACTTACAAAAGAACTAAGGAGTGCTCATGGTTAGACTAAAATCTAAACTGATAACTACAGTAATAATTCAAATACACATTCCCACCTCCAGCTATAGTGATGAGGAGGTAGAAGAAATCTACAAAGATATCAACGACATTAATATTTGTAAAAGGACATGAGAATTTAATAACTACCGGAGATTTTAATGCAGTGGTAGGGAAGGAGTAGGCGTAACTTTATTTGGTTTAGGAACGAGAAATGACATGAAAATAGGTTGGCACAATTTTACGACAAAAACAATTTAACCATCACAAACACATTAGTTCAACATCATGCTAGAAGACGATATACGTGGAAGATGCCGGGAGACAAGAAGATATCAAATAGATTACACTCCTGTTCGACAACGGTTAAGAAATCAACTTAAAGACTTTGGAAACTATCCAGAAGCAGATATAGACACTGACTACAGCATAGTAATTATGAAAGCTGTGCTTAGATTTATACATTTGAAAAAAAAAGAACGGAAAAAAGCACTTTGACCTTAAAGAGCTAAAAGATAGGGACATCCACAAGATATCTGCAAAAGAATTACTGAATGACATCGAGAAAATCTCTGATACTAAGGAAGTACAAACGGAATGGAATAACATTAAATCCAGCTTAGATATGGCGACCAGATATATTCTGGGGTATAAACAAAAAGAAAATAAGAAATCCTGGGTAACAAACGATATTCCAAATTTAATAGAAGAAAGGCGAAAATACAAAAACAGACCAGGCGCAGCAGGAAAACGGATACAAAGTCATAAAATGGGAAATTATTTGCAAATGCAGGAATGCTAAAGAGCAATGAATTGATGAAAAGTGTAAAGAGGTACAAACTAAGATGAAAATAGGAAAGACAGGCGAAGCGCACAAACTAATTAGAATGAAATCATGTAGCATAAATATAAGGGCGCGGGAGGAAACGTCATTATAGAAAATGTAAAGAAAGTAGTTCGATAAAAATAATATATAGGGAATTTATATGCAAGACAGGAACTTGAAACACTAGAGGAAGAATCAGACATGGACTACTTGGAAATATCGTATTCCTAGAGATGAGTTTGAATTAACACCAGAGAATCTGAAAAATAATAGGGCTTCGGTTATAAGTAAGGTGCAACCAGAAATTCTAAAAACCGCTGGACAAATAATAACCGAACGTCTTTTCTAACTTGTAAGTTATATGTTTTGAGGCAGGCGATATACTCAAAAATTTCAAACGTAGCACCATAGTTACTATACGAACACAGAAAGGTGCGGACAGATGTGAAAACCTTCGAACGATAGGTGTAACAACTCACGTGTGAAAAATATAAACTAGAATTGTACAAAGGCGGATGAAATAAAGGGCTGAAGAAATACTAGCAAAAGATCAACTATGGTTTAGACCAAATAAGGGAATAAGGGATGTTATTTCAGCTTGAAAGGTGTTAATGGAGAAAACAATAGAAAAAGGACAAAGCGTGTATATAGGGTTTGTAGATTTGGAAAAAGCATTCGGTAATGTTAGAGCCTTTAGGGTATATTAAGGGATTTTTCTTATCAGGTTTTTACTCCTAGGTGACAGCTGTAAGGCACAAGCATGTTTGACGAGGATTTCCAGTAAGTGTAAAGAGCCCACGGCAAGATTCGGTGGAAAATGGCTCGTAGATGAAGAAACCTCAAAAGGCTAAGCGGTTAGTCGAGCTATTTGCTCTGGGTAGAACATGAGCTGTGGGTCGGGGTTGGACTGCGACCAAAAATGTAAAGAATATGGCGCCACCGAATTTTTGTATACGAAGAAGACCTTACTTAAGCCCCTTGTATAAGGCGAATGCGGAAAACTTTACTCAATTACCGCTATACAATATATTACTGAAACACAATCCCTAAAGTTTTCTTACCTTATGGCTCGATATTGACCTTTATAGATGCACTGCTACACCTGTGAACAGATTAAAACAAAGATAGCACTGTTTGTGCATTTATATCCAAAATTTAATAATTATTTCGAATCAACCCTCATTCATTCCAATTAATAATCATAGTCTTGACCAAATAAAAATCTATTCGTTCAGTATTTAGTAAGTTATTTACAAGACATCTTCTTCAAATAAGTTTGATTAAATTAAATTATTGAAAGATATGTACATAGGTACTTGATAGTATCAGTATTTCTCACAGATATAACATGATAATTTTATATTAGCAATGTCTAGCAAAAATTTATTCTCAAATGAATGAGTATGAGTTTCTTTTCTGAATGTTTAACTTTAAATTACAGCTTAGGTTGGTTTTAGTAGCACTACTTAACCTCACATTCTATGATTAAATATTCCACTTAGCAATTAGTGAAATGTAAAATGTAAAAATTTAATTCACTAAAATTGAATAAATTATGTTTCAAATAATCAAATTAATTTTCTTTAAATATAGAATTTAACTTTTCCTATCTCCATAATGACATCTACCGTATATTAATTGTATTAATAAAAAGATTTAATGTGACACTATATAGGTTCCTGTTGCATAATTTGAAAAATAACTAGTCTGTCCTTCACCTAATGAACTTTAACTTTACCACGTGATCAAACAAAAAATTATTTGTCTGCTATACTCAATGCTACAGCTGACGTATAGGAAAGCAATCTACATACCAGATGTTAATCCGATGGAAAAATACCCGCTAGGTATATGGACCATACCCGGAATTATAATTAATGATTTATAATTCGCTTACCTCAGCAATCAAGAATACAGGAATCTCCAATTCCATACAACCAAATTAGCTGCATACTGAATCTTCAACATAACATCACGGCATCCACATTAAACAATTGAAGCACGCCATTTCGACTTTCGTACAAGGTTAAACTTCACATAGATACTAATAAATTTTCATTACTTGTCCAAATAAATTAGTTATATTTCTTAAATTTCAAAACTAAGATGTACAACTTATCCTAAATTGTATGTTAACCAAATTTGCATGTTAACCAAAAGGCCATTCAAACAAATCAACGTCTCGTCAATTGCGAGCTAATTCCAGCAAATGTGGACATAAAAATGCGCGTCGCCGAGACGATACCATTTCAAGAAAACAATTTAATTTTTCTATGCTTCCAACATGTGGACTGAATGAACGTCATGATCCTTGAGTTCAAGGAACAATTGACCTCTTCTAACGACAGCTGAGTTGGAAGTGATAAAATGACATGAGTTGCCGCCTGACAACAAGCTTAACATTACAATCATCTAACAGAGGGAACTCTCATGATGACACTAACAAAAGGCATCTTTTGTCACCGCATAATTTAAAATTTTACACTTTCAAATCGAAAGCTAATATTGTTTTCGACAATATGTAATATTTATTTCGTAGATTGTGTAGCATTATTATACTTAAGCTGGTTATTAATAAATTAAATAAGTTAGATATCTGTAAAAATATTGTCAGAAAATAAAATTGTTACAATGTAAAATGGGAGAAAATGTTGGAAATACTCAAAAAGATTCAAATTAGTTTTAGGGATAGACGGATAGTACATAGCGTATACAAAAAGCAAACAGCTGTAATAGAAATAGAGCAGAAACGTAGAGAAGTAGATATTAGAAAAGAAGTGAGACAGGGATGTGCCCTATCCCCATTAATTTTAACTTGTACATTGAAGAGGCAATGAATACTGTAAAATGCAAGACGACAACAGGAATTATTATGCTGGTACAAAAGATTGATTTGCTTAGATTTGCAGATGACATATCGGTATTAGCATCTAGCAAGGAAGATACAAAACAGAGACTAGCGCAAGACAGTGCTGAGTCTAACAGGAAAAAGCAACTATTACATTCAAAGACAACAAACACAAAAACAAGGAAGAGACTGCTGAGAAAATGCGTGTAGAGCACAGCACTGTAGGCTGTGAAACGTGGACAGTGGGAGAAGCAGACAGGAAAAATGTAGAAGCCTTTGAAATGTGATGGTGCAGACGTATGATGAGGATATCACAGACAAAGTTACGAACAAAGAGCTTCTCGAAATGATAGGGATAAAGTGAAAGACGTAGGCTGTAGGAATTTCAGGGAAATGTGTAGATTAGCACAGAATAGTGAACAGTGGATGTACGCGCTCAAACACTTCTAGGACTGAAGAGCTATTGGTGATGATAGAACTATTATAAAGTATAGACCTCAATTTGTTATGAATATAAGTGAGGTTTAAACTTTGCTAAAAAGAAATTATATTTTCATTCTCGAAACATATGTTACACATTAAGGTTACAATAGGACTTACATATTACCTGAGTTATATTATTAAAAAAAAACAAATTATTGACAAATAAAGAATAATTCTTGTGTTAATTGATATACTGTTATAGTATATGTTAAAACCATGGCGCGAACCGTAAGACATTTGTAATAAGTAATTTTCACAGTTAATAGAAGTTATACCTGCGAGTTATACTTTCGGATTTTTAGCTTTATTAATTGCAACTGGCACTAAGCACATTGTGCTTGTTTATATAACATCTGTACTGTGTTATTTATATGTGTTGCTATGCTATACCAAAAAAGAACGCAATACAAAAAAAGAGTAAATGCATTAGCTGCGTTGTCGTGTTTATTAATGCGCTTTAGAATTATAACAATTGAGTGATAGAGACTTATCTGCGACAATAAAAAACCCCGTCAAATGAACTTTTTGTACCAAAGTCATTTTAAGTTACCTATTCTTATGTATTAGTTAAATGTTTGCATGAATTTAACATTTGTGCTCCACTAAATCTTGAACGTGTCGTCACTGTAAGGGCATTTAAACGGTTACAAGATTTTATAAGCTTTAAATAATCTTTGCTCCAACCTTAGAAGAGAGTTCATAAGAGGACTTAAAATAATTTTAGAGTTCATCATTTTGTAAAATTTCAAATACGCCGCTACGGTTTACTAAGCATTACCTTTAGAATTTAACTTTGCTTGTAGTGAATTATTCCATAATTAAATAGGAGCTTCAGAGAATCGCGTGAATTATTGACGCGTGCAAGTAGAATTTAACGAGTGTAATTTGAATGTATCCTTTATGTGAAAGGGTAAAGCTTCAAGTAGGCGTCTCGGGGACTCAAAGCACGCTGCTTTTGTACAAGCAGTACGCCGCGTCGGGCCTACCCTTTCTTTGTTTGAGGTGACGCTAATCTGCGCGATCCACCCGGTTTATGTCGAAGCTCGTGGAATTAAACATTCTTATCATGCATTTGCAAATTTACCTTAGCTGATTGATGAGATATCGATAATTTCTCATTTAATATTCTTGAGTAAAACGCAGTTCATAAATTACGTACAACGGAAAAGCTCTTTTGGGACATATCCTACTTCGAATTATAAAATTATGTTGCCAGTTATTCCTGAAACGGGGAACTTATTTTACGGTCTTCCATTTGAAATTGCTGTTACCTTACCGCTTCTGATTTATTTTCCAGAAATTGCTTTTTGTTAGAATATGCTCACATTTTGAGTCATTACATGAGTGTTTGTTTTCAAATACACAAATGTGTAACCGAACCTTGAAGATACATCTATCTAAAATACCAAGTTTTATAATTTATCTGTTAAATTTAAAAACGTTACATCGTATTTTTACCTTCGCTATCGGTCGTAAAGTGTTCGAGAGGCCATATTTACCAAACATCCATAATATTGCATACCTATATTGTTACGTTTTCTTCTGGTGGGCCAAAAATACGAACACGCAGAATGTGGAATACACTCTGGCTCTGCTATCATCGACCCTCATGGGTTGCGGAGAATAACATGAGACTTAAAATCATCAGGGTTGTTAAATAGACTATTTGAAAACACGATTGAAAAAAAAAGATAAAGATACACTGTAAATAAATAAAACACTTGAATAAAGCAAAGTACCAACGTATAATGATTAGCCGAGATTTTAGTTCAAATGCAATACAATTGCTACTATAAAAAATTTTTACAAAATTGTAAATATATTCTGGATTCCATTTTGTAACGTAAAACAAAAGTATAACTTGCTATACAATGTAAATTTTTAACATTTGATAATTATTGAAAATATTTTAAAAAAAATTTTAAGTATAAGCTGTCACTACAACAATTTTTAATTTTGTAGTAAAATGCTATTACACTCTAAAGGTACATAAAACAACAATAGACAAAATATTTGTATGCATTAATAAATTGTTTAAATAAAACATCCAATAGATAAAGTAATACACGACGAAAAATTTCATGAAACTGGTGCCTTATAAAGCTTTACCTAGTATTTTAAATTTTATTAACATTTAAGAGATTCATTAAATGTAGCTTAGGAAATGGCGTTATAATAGTTTTGTATTTTAATTATTTTTTGTTTTTTATTAGCAGTCTAATAAGGCACACTATATTTTAAGGAGAATATTTTACTTCTTTAACTAGTGTGTCAAATTAGAACAGAAATAGAACGTACTTTTGTGTAAGATAACTGTTAAGTAACATAGGTTATATTTTCTTACTTCTTATCAGGTAACAAACAACGGAGTTCTTGAAGTTGAATCACAGGATCTTCTAACCAAAAAAATATCAGCCGGTAGAATTCGCTGCTCCTTCAGGAAACAAACTTATCACTAATATCAGCGTTTGTTTAAAATTAAAAAAACGTACACCAAGATTGCATTCCAAATTTTAGATATAAAACTTCTTTGCAGGTATTTGATCCAAGAAAATTTAGGTATGAAGTAAAATTAGATTTATGAATTTAGATAATTACGCCGGGACCTTGAATGGTATACTTGCTTTAATTATTAAATCCAGGTATCCCGAAGATCGACCCTAAAATAATTAGTATTAGATATATAATAGCGTCGTGTTTTAACGGAAACAGACATTAAATCTGTGTGCATCTCACCATCTTTTCAATTATAATGAGTTCCTGCAGCACAGCGTGAAAAGAATGCTTCATAGAGAAATCCTATAAACTTATTTTGTAAGGAACTATTAAATACATTTTACAAAACACATACCTTAAATTGGTCCATAATTGGAAATTTACGACAGACAAGATTACTGCTGGAGCATTAAAAATCAGAGAATCAAATGGACAATTTAAGATGTACGCAAAGATAAGACCAGAAGCAATCAATAAGACTGGAGTTATAAACTGAAATGACAGAATTCAAATCCACACTAGTTCCGCTAATGAATAAAAGTAACACTTTATAAATACGTATTTATATGAAATTTATATATTTTAAAGGGAAAGAAAATTATTCAAGATTATGGAATAAACCAGAAATTGTTTCAGAAAAATAAAACTTGTTTATTTTAAAACATTTCAAATGAATGTAATAAAATAAACTCAAATCAGAAGTAAATAACCGTAGTGAAACTGAAAGGCTATTTATCTGGAATATGGCAATGTGCCTCAGCCAAGTGACGTGTTACAATATTTTAATACAGTACAAAGAGAACTGTAGATTAGGTGAATTGTATCTGACTTGTGTGTGCTTTTTCGCCTATTAAAAACGACTTCAAATCAATGCAAAACAAAAAAGAAACTACAAACAACAAACTTGTGCAAGAGGAGCAGAATAAGACATCCGAGTACATTTTTATTTTTATTTTATTTGTTCCAACGTTTCAGTAGTCTGCTGCCTGAAATTTAAGCAGACCTGGCTTCCCCACAGAAAGTAATCATCATGTGTTATGTGTGTATGCGTGTGTGTGTGTGGGATGGTTGTGTGTATGTGATGTTGGCCCGTGTTACGTTCCCCCTCTATGACCAGGACCATCGGCAGCCGGATATCCCAGTCGTCAAGGAAGAACGCACAATGGACATTGCCTTGTCAGTCCGGACCATCGGCATTATAATTTGAATAAGGGTCGCTATACTTGCGGCCACGTCCCCAATGCTCCACCCGAAGGTATTACATCCGAGGCCAGTGTTACCTACCGCAACCGCCTCCATCACCGCCCCCGCCGGTCGTCACGGCCATCGCCACGGCCACCGTAACCGCCATCACCACCGCCGACGCCGCCACCGCCACCACCACCGCCACCGCCACCGCCACCGTCACCGCAGGGCCACCGCCACCGCCACCGCCACCGCCACCGCCACCGCCACCGCCACCGCCACCGCCACCGCCACCGCCACCGCCACCGCCACCGCCACCGCCACCGCCACCGCCACCGCCACCGCCACCGCCACCGCCACCGCCACCGCCACCGCCACCGCCACCGCCACCGCCACCGCCACCGCCACCGCCACCGCCACCGCCACCGCCACCGCCACCGCCACCGTCACCGTCACCACTACCTCCATCTCCACCGCCACCGCCACCGCCACACCCCACCGCCACCGCCACCGCCACCGCCACCGCCACCGCCACCGCCACCGCCACCGCCACCGCCACCGCCACCGCCCCCGCCACCTCCACCGCCACCGCCACCGTCACCGCCACCGCTACCGCAACCGCCACCGCCAACGCCACCGCCACCGCCACCGCCACCGCGACCGCCACCGCCAACGCTCAACGGATATTGCCTTATTACTCCAGACCATCGGCAGGCGGAAATCCAGATGTAAAAACGGCAATGTAAGTGTGTGAATAGGTGTTTGTGTTTGTATAGTGTTTGAGAGGTGTTTGTGTGTTTGTGTATGTGTGTGTGTATTTGTGTGTGTTTGTGTGTTATTTGTATCAGCCCCCCCCGTACTAGGACTATCGACAGCCGGAAATCCAGTCTTCGGCGAAGAATGCTTACAGATGTACTTAAAGTGTGTTTGAAATGTTAATATGTGTTTATCTTTCCCCAGAATACCAAAAGGTTGGATTGAATTAGCATAATTTTGTACATGTTTGAACTTATACTATTACATAAGAGAATAGGTTCTTTCAGAGGAAAGGATGTTTGTCGTATTATTTTCCTCAGGTAAGTGTAAGTTTGGTTTTTAAAATTTAGCGTTAGTAAAAAGAAACAAAATTCCCTATTCTACTACTTAAGCTTAACTTATACTACCACTGTTAGTTATTATTTGTTAGAGACGGAGTTGCCAATATGTAGGAGCATGTAAATTCTACATTCTAGGGGTTGGGTTGTTTCAAAGTCGGAATAATGCTTTGATCTTGTTGCTTATGGTCATCAAGAGCGAAGCTTTTGAAATTCCAGGAGATCGGTCTCCGGTCTCCGGGACAGAGCTCTGGTCCGAGGAGAGGTGTAACTTTCATGTCTCTGTCCGAGTAGTTTTGTTTGTATTCGTCAAGATAAGGTTGGTGGATAAGTGCCGTGGTTTTTTTTAAGTGTGAAAAAGGTTTTTCTTCAAAATCATCGCGTGTGGGGTTGTTGAATAATGTTTGTCTATGGCGTGAATAATAGAAGTTCCGGTGTTCCTATTTCTCCGTACGTGTATATGCTGTTGTCAACTAAATTCATGCGTTCTATGTATGTTGGTTAGGGTCCGTGGCCAGTTAGGTAATGAAGAAATCCTTAACTGGGCACCAGGTATTGGGCATTTAAGTGGTGTTTGATATTTGGAATCTCACTTCGTCTTCTGCGAAAAGATCTAAGTTGGCATCTTGTTTGCTCCATGGCCGGTTACCTACGTTGTTACTGTCAACTACTTCATGTCGTCTGAGTCGTTGCTCGTCAGTGTCGTCTTGAACGTTGTCATCAGGCAAAAGTGTTTGTAATAGTAGTGTCGCCGTTTCCACCCAGTCTTTTGTGTACGTACCGTCTTGTTTTATTAATTTCCAATAGGTCATAGGGCATCCTCAAGGCGTCGGTTTGTAAGTGTCTTTCCACGAATAATTCCCATAACTTCTCTTCATGTCAGTCAGTTCTTTTTGGTATTTGTCTTTTAATTGTCGGTAATTTGTTAGGTGGTATGCTGTCTCGGCCGGTGTTAGTGAGTTTTGGTAGTTTTTACTCTCTTGCTGTGATTTCTTTTTTAGGTTTCGTAAGCGTCTTGTCCATTGAGTTGTCTTTGTTTGTCGTGTGTTTTGTTGTTTTGAAAGCACCTGCTCAATGTTCGTCTAATTGTGTTGGTGGGTATTTTTATATACTCTTGGACGTTTTCGGCTGGTCTTATGTTTTGTGGGGGTACAAATGTGTCCCTCAGTATAATCCAATTTGCATTTAGTATTGTGTATTGTTGTACTTTAGTAAAGTTTTGTGGTGTGTCACATAACCTGGTTCTCATATCGATGTTGAACGTTATTGAGTTGTGGTCACTGACAATTTAGTATTCTAATACGTGCCAGTCTTGTATGTTGCTGTACGCCAGCCCATTTGTAAGGGTAACGTCTATGTTTGTACCAGTTCCTGCATGGGTGTTGTATGTGGGTAGGTTCTTAGGAAGGTTGATTACTTCGAGTTGTAGTTCGTTTATCAAGTTTTTGGCTCGTTGTCCGCGTTCGTCCGTGAGAGAACTGTGCCACATCGGAGATTTTCCATTTACGTCTGTCATAATAACTATTGGTTTGTTGTTATAAGTGTGTAATATGCTGCGTATGTTGTTTATGTATTGCTGGGGTCCAGTCTGTATGGAAAGCAGCTTGTTACTAAGATCCACTTTCCAATCCAACCGTTTGAGACATCCAGACATGTACAGTGTTCTCCGCCGTTTCGTTGGATTGTCGTGATTGTCAATGTGGAGTCAAAAATGACAACTGCCGTTTATGGGTTTCTATCTGTATGTATTTCTCGAGCCTTCACTGGCATGCTTGGAATCTTCCCATGTACCAGATAAGGTTCCTGACTAAAAAGTGCATGTAATCGCAAGGTTTCAGCTAGTTGTTTAAGTTCTTTCATTACAGTTGCGCAGTGCATGGCGTTTATTTGGCCAATTCTGGTCTTTCCGTCGTCCATTAGGGGAAAAAGGTATGTATTGTTGCGATCTACTATTAGGCAACCCGTCAAACATACACAAGCGCCGCAAGCGCTGCATATTCTAAAGGGATCAAGAAGCTTCTGGCAATTACTGGAGGATGAGTCATATTTTTTAATTCACGGTATAAATAAGACCGATGATAAAGTACAGAGTTAGTCTATATTAGAATGTCGAATATAAATTATATCGTGTAAAGTAAAAATAGTTGAGCTTTTGGAAGTCCAAGAGTATACATAAATGTTATATTATGTGTCTAATGTACACGCAGCTTGTAGAATACATAAATAGACAAAAGTGTAATAAATAATATTTGTGTTAGTGTTGTTAATGGACCTATTGTTAAGAATTTAGTTTAAGAAGATATTAGTGCTTGTAAATTCATTAGTGTAGTAGTGCTTCATTGTTAATTGGACTGAAAACTTCTATAAATAAGGCATTTACTGTTAATTAGACTTGTGAGCAGTGAGCAATAAAGACTCTTGTTATTACTTGTTTTAAATTAGTGAAACGCGGTAGTAGTAGCCCGCTACAGTATGCTACATTCTGGTTGTGACTTGTGTTTGTGTGAGAAGGTTGTGTGTAAGTATAGGTTTGTACCCCGTTTGTGGATGGCTTTCTATTTTGCCTGTGTGCATGTTCTTTTGTACTGTTCTATATCTCTACTCAATTTACGAAGAAACAAAACCATGTCACCTACACTAGTATCGAGTTCAAGTAGTTTTCATATCCGCGTTATCATCTCCCCTTTCAATGGAATGCGCTTTATGTTATTTCTTTGTATATGTTGCAATTATTTTCTATAAATAAGTTGTGGCAGCTAATACGGATGTTTGTGGTTAGTTATTGATAGAGAATGAAAGCACTACTGGGTTTAAAGTGGAGCATATAAACTCTTCCTGTTTAAAATATATTATTATATGCGGAAACATCCTTGTGCAGTTTGGACAATCTATGGCGCCCAGAAAAACACCTAAAAATACTGTTTGATTCAGCTTGAAAATTAATTTCGTACTTCAAGCACCAATACACGGAGAAAAATCTGTTAATAAATTCCCCGTACTTAAAATTGGGTTGGTACGTAAGTTGAACCACTTAACCCGGGCCTACATTCCAAATTAGTCTCCCCAAATTTTTTAGATAGTTTAAAATTCACAACAAAAGCCCCCCAAAAAACACACCATCTATATCGCACGTACATCAAAAGATGAAGTTCAGTAATTACTTACAAAAGCAGTTCCTCGATGACGATGATCCATTACATCGGTCCGCACACTGAACCCTGTGAGCATCTCCTTGTTATCCGTTTTGCTATGTTGTGTGTTTCTTGTAATGCTACATACCAATCCCTGCAGTAACTATTGTAAGAATGGTACTGCTATGTAGGGCAACTAGTTGTTTCCAGTCGGCTGAAGAACAGTACGTATTTTCTGTTGGTGTTTAATACCGTATTGAATGCATTGTTGATGGCCTGTCGATCTATTTTCGGTAAAACCGTATTATCTAGAATGTATTCCCGTCGTTTGTCTGTGTTGTTGCGTTCGTTTGCAAAACAGTTGCACATACGTCTTGCCTAGGGTATTAAGTAAGCAAATAGGCCTGTATAAGTTCGGCAGCTTCGAATCCTTGTCCTTTCCTTTCAGAATTATTACAACGTTTGCGCGCTTCCAGATGTTTGCAAAGGTGAACTGTCTCAGGCATTCGCTGCAAAACCCCGTTATTGTGGGTAGTAATTTCCCCTGCAAGGCTACAATGGTATCTCGCAGGAATATTGTCTGGTCCAGGTGCTTTCTTGCCCTTGGACGGGTATAGGGCGAGTTTCACTTCTTCCTGCGTGAATGGTCGCAAACTTGTCTGTTCCAAGATCGGCTATCATGGTTGTTTCGATCTACTGCTTGTTGTATTTTACGTATTTGTTTCTCAATGTCGTTACTTCTGTCGTCGGCTGGTAGCAACGTCTGGAGCAGTTGTGATGTTGTTTGTGCCAATTCCATTGTTTCTGTTCCGTCCGGTTTGGTCAATGTCGAGTACGTTATTGACGGTCTTATATTATCCTTGACAAATTTGTACGAAACACCCAGATGTCCGTCTGGAGGTGTCTTTTTACAAATGTTCCATGTCTTTTGTTTCATGTCAATTAGCGCTTGTTTGTATTCGTCTTTTGTGCGTCTATATATTGCTAGATGATGTTGTCTTTCGGCAGGTGTTGTAGCGTTTTGGTAGTTTTTTCTTGTCCGTACCGTGTTTTTTTTAAAGTTCTGTAATTCTTTCGTCTATTGGATAGTCCTTGTGTAAGTTGTCAGTCGTAGTGTTGGTATTGTCTTATTTAGCGCGTCGTGTTTGTCTTTGTAAGTTTTTTGCGTATTCGTGTATGTTCTCGTTTAGTGTTATGTGGTGGGGGTATGTAGGTACCAAGTAGTTTTTGCCAGTTGCAGTTTTTGATGTCGTATCACTTGGAGCGTTGTCCTTCAATTGGTCGATTGGTTGTAATGTTGATTTTAAAAACGATAAGGCTGTGATCCATCACTGTTTGTTTTTCATGTACTTTCCAGTTTTGAATGTATTCGTAGGGCTTTCCGTTTGTCAGCGTCACGTCGAAGTTTGTACCAGTGCTTGATCTGTTGTTGTATGTCGGTAGGTTGTTGTTGTTGTTGTTGTTGTTCGAAGCAATCCTGATTCTCCCACATACTGTTGTATAGTTGTATATCCTCGAGGAGCCTCAGTAGCGTAGTTGGTTTGGTGTAACGCCCAAGGTCCCTGGACAGTCAGCAGTGTTAGACGAGCATTTTTCACAAAAATACGCCCTTGTTCGAATGAGAGGTAAAATGGAGGTCCAGTGTGTGTGTGTGTGTGTGTATTGTCACGCACGTTAAAGATTCCTACCTAGCTTGGAACAGCAAGAGTTCGGCAAAATTCATAATATTCGAGATAAAAAACTCGCTTGCTGGCCAATGTGGTACCTTTGGGTGAAGCATTGGATAATCAAACGTAGTTTGTGTACACCACTTTTAGGAATATATTACCCTTATAGGTTGTAAGACTCTTGGTTTTAAAAGATCCGAAAGGTTCTTTATTGGGCAAATAGACAATGTTTAGTGGAACCTCTTTAAGTGTGATCTACATCAATGTTAAGAATCCCGTTGTTAGGAATAAAATTTAAAAGAAGGACAACCACGTAAAGTGTGTAACCCAACTTCAAATGTATTGTCTAGCTTCCTAAAATAGTACATATTAGTAGGTTGCATAACAATAATCATACAACTAATTAATCTTATTTGGTTTATTTACCGTGTTTGGAAATAAAGTATTAAATTGTCAAATTGTTTTGTCCAAATGTCACTATTAATAAACCCTGTTCTTATGATTTATTTTCTTTTTTTAAACATCGCAGTAATCAAAACTCAGTTGCGGTTTTCTATCACCCACCTTCCTTAGTTTGTCTATGTCATTTGTTATTTTGTAAACACGTTCTTAGAAAAACTTTTTAAATAATATAATAAGTTAGTAATATCCCTTTCCGCAAGAACCCACATAACTAAAACAGCCTTTCTTACCAACCACAAATGCACATAGCTCGTAAAACCCATATGTAATTAAATCGATTCACCGACACTTAAAACAATCTTTTAATTCTTCCTAATTTTCTCTGGTAAGATGTTCTTTGTCCAACACGTATTTTTATTGTTCTCCTATCACCGCCGTATTTTCTATGTAGTCCAACTGTTGCCTTTTTGCATTCATTCCAATAGTTATGTACTGTCTTACAACCTCAAGACAAATGTTAGGTGTTATAATTAACACATTCTGAAATGAATGTCTGTTGGAATTGTAAAATATGCCGTTGCAATTTGTGTAAAATGTGTACTACTTGCTTTAATGTAGCACCTTGTAAGATTTTTACTTCATCTTAGCTGTCTTTTTCCTCTACTATCTCCAAATAATTTACAGGCAAATAGTTTTAGTTAAACGCCGAAAGCGCACCCTTTATCAATTTTTCCCTTTCTTCTGGTTTTTTGAACAACCTAATTGCAAGCCAGTCAACTGTCTAGTATTGCTGTTCTCCCAATATACGTAGTGTAAGAGGTTATTATACACTGAACAACGGCTATTTTGTAGCCTTTCCGACAGCTTAGTGCACATTTTGGCAAGCGGTCCGAGTACATTGGCGCTTTTAGGAAGTATAACTTACATTCTTTTTAATTTCCAGTTGCGCAATTGTAATTATCACTTTTACAATCGCATAATAGCAAGTTCTTTAACCAAAGTAGACGCGAATGTTTTTCTTAAACGTACATCTGGACAACGTAGAATATCTAATTGGGGAAAGTACCCACTTTAAGGACTTTCCAATTATAGAACTTTTCTATTTCCTTCAATTCAATATATGTCGACCTATTTATTGTTTTAGTGTAATGCTTAGACGACGTAGAATCTTAAAATTGTCCAGACAAAATATAAGATTTAGATTTAAAAACCTATAAAAGATCATTATTAAAAACGAGTGCAGTTATGGTAGTTATTGGCACTTGTAAACAGTTGTTGGAACAAACATTATTCTAGTTATTGGCACTTTTAAATAAGTTTGGAAAGAACATATATAGGTACTTTCTTAGATGAATATTTTGTATTAAAACAAAAAAATATATAAAGCAAAGCTAAACAGTCTTACATAAACAGTAAGTTTTCTACAATTCAACAATTTTGTACACTAAATTATACAGGGATAACATAATAAAACATTGTTGTATAGAAAACTTTAAAAATGAAAGATAAGTATATTAATACAAAAATTACCCAGTACCCACTACATTATTACCATTATATGGAGTGATGATATTACTCTTTTTGGGCAACGAGCAACTCGGATGAACGGTTGTGCTTTATAGGGCAGGTTTGATGATAAGTTCTCGTACACCTTTGAGCGCCGATTCCACAATTTAATATTGACAAATTATGCACACATATGAAGCAAAGACTTTTATTTACTATTTTGTTGTTTCTAGGTAACAATCTCGGCTGCTTGCATATTACTTCTGCAAACGCACGGTTTCTTTGAGGCGTACTTTTTAGTAATTTCACAGTTGCAGTCGGACTCTGTGCTTTTGTCATGCGTTTCAGAACTAAACTGCTTGGTCTTAATTTGTGCTGGTATATAGCTACCTACCTCTTGTTGTGGTATTTTCTCAATGGTGACTAAAGTACGGAGTGTATGTTTAGCAGAGCTTGATTGGTTTTTGTCCTAAACTGTGCCACACACAGTCTTGTTCTTTTCTCGATTCCTTTTTACCTCAGCAAGTTATTTTTCTTTGTTTTCACGCTTTTTTCCCCTTTCTCTAATCTTATTTTTGCTCCTACAAGCTTTTCTCTTTTTTCCGATGTAATTCTTTCCTTTTCTTCCGTTCGGTCTTTTTTATTATTTTATTAAGTTTAATTTGAAGACGACTCGCTCCTGTATCCTATTAATGTAGACATTGGAAATATGCATCCTGAATACCTCACCCCTTTTATCACGAAAGTTACGCGTGATCAGTTTCGAATAGGTAGAAACTTGTTTTAACCTGCCTGCACCTCTAAATAGAGTGTAAGAAGAGCAGTCGTAGTTAATCGTTCGAAACGGTAAGACGTTTTTAAAGCAGCATACAATTCGGTATGCTTTCGAAGCTCTTATGGTTCGTTATATATAAACATTCATAATCGTGTAGTGTTCGGAATGAAGGGTGTAATTACACAAGTGCTATTTATGGCCATAATAGTGCGAACTTTGTAAGTGATAACAAAACTTGTCGGTCAGTGGATATTTCGTCTCGGCTTGCAGAGAAGCACTACCACATTGTTAAACATACAGTCCACAGAATTCGTTGGTTATTAATCGTTGGACCAGCAAACTCCGTTATTCGATAGTATCTCCAGGTATGTACCTTGATATATTCTAGCTACAACCTCATAGGTATGTACATTTGGTCGCTTCGTCGCCGTATATCGCTAACGGTGTAGTTAATGAACTTTGTACTCTTAGGGTATGGTGCAGCTGTCGTTGGTGTCGGTTGTATTCGTAATCACGTGATCGGTGCGTGAATAATTCGTCTTTTGGTGCAGGTTGTAAACACTTGTGTTTATTGACGTCAATAAAATCTCGTTATTCCTTACCTACAAACTTGGAGTCGCTTTCAAATATTAATATAATTGAAATTTCGTCGTTTTAATAACGTAGATAATTTATGCTTGTTATTTAATATTCAAAATGAGTAATAAATTGGAAACGATTATTTTAGAAGCTAAAACAGCGTGGAGTAGATTAAATAGTATTCTTGATAATATGAGAGAAATTGGTAGAGCGGAAAATAATTGTTGTGTGATAGACGTTTGGCTGGATTCTGCGAAAGAAGTCGAAACAGATTTTAAACTTTTGTGTCAGACGGTCGTGTTGGAAGAGTCGGTGGAATTAGAGGAGTATCGTGCTTTGAGGATAGAGATAGGTAATCTAGTTACGGAAATTAAAATTTTCGCTGCTAAATTTAAAGTGGAATTCGCGAAAGATGTTAAACCGGTCATGGGTATGTCAGCTACAGGACCGCATGATGTTGTTCCCGCTAGTGGTAACCTCCCCCTCCCTTTGTTAAAAATAATTCGCTTTTCCGGTAAGATTGTCGATTGGGAAAGTTTTCGATCAGTTTTTGAAAAATTGGTTCATGAGAATGATAGATTGTTGCCAATTCAGAAATTCATGTATTTATTAGATAACATTGATTTGAGTACACATGATTTGATTAAACATATTCCAATTGGGAATGATTCGTATCAAAAGGCGTATGACATTTTAGTAAATCGTTTTCAATCCAAAAGGTTATTAGCATCCACTTATTGGAACTCGCTTGAGAGATGTTCAAAATTAGTACGGTAAATTCGCATAAACAATTAAGAAGTTTGATTAATTGCATCGATGAAAATTTGTTTGCATTGGAAAAATTAGAAATCGACTTGCGGGATTTCGCACTTTTTAATTTGTTATCCAAAAAATTAGACAGTGAAACTCTAAAAAGGTTTGAGTTGGAGAATGTGCTAGATGTTCCTACATTTAAGGATTTAAGAGCATTTGTAGAAAGGCAATGTAAGGTGTTGGAAGTGAGTGAGATTGTTTCATTAGATACTTCTTCGAAAACTCGGGAAAGCATAAAATTCGGGGCTTCAGATAATAGAAAATTCGCTAGCGCTTGGTCGGCGCCTAGAAATTCGTTTGTCGCTACTTCTACTGATAGAAAGTGCATTTTGTGTCAAGCTTTGCATCCATTGTATAAATGCAAGCAATTGTTGGATAAATCCCCTCAAGAACGCTATGAGGTGGTAAAAAGGCACAAGTTGTGTATTCGTTGTTTAGGTGATGCACATTCGGTGAAAGATTGTCGTTGCCAGTGGAATTGTAGAGAATGTGCCAAAAATCATAATACCTTATTACATTTTGGAAATCGTCGGGCACCAGTTTCTCCGCAGAGAACCACATCAATTAATAGTTCGTCATCTTCAACTGAAGAAAGTTCGGTGGTTAACCAACAGGTTATTCAACAACAAACCACTACTAATTCGTTAATATCAACGTCGTTAGACCATACCACCACGTTGTTAGCTACAGCGGTGGTTTCGGTACAAGATTATTCGGGTCAATTACATTCTGTTCGAACTTTAATCGATAATGGAAGTATGGAAAGCTTTATTACAGAAAAATGTCGGCAGAAGTTAGGGTTAAGGAAAGCTAAAACTGAAGTCACGGTTCAGGGATTAGGTTTGAAGTCATCTTCAGTGTCTGGCAAGGCATTGTGTTTTGTTAGTCCACTTGGTTTATCGTCACCTCTATATAAGACTGAATGTTTTATCTTGCCTACGATTTGTGATCGATTGCCGTCTACTAAACTACCAATAAATAATTGGCCACATATTCAAGATTTACAGTTGGCTGATGCAAAATTTGATGTTCCGCAGCCAATCGAAATGCTTTTGGGAGCAGACGTATTTGCTCAAATAATATTAAATGAATCACGTTGGGGCAATGCATTTGAACCCGTTGCCATTCATACTACTTTGGGGTGGGTACTAACAGGTAAAGTGGTATCTCCTACTCGTTCGCTTACTTCATTCTGTGCAGTGGTAGAACCACTTGATGTGGACATTCGTAAATTTTGGGAATTGGAGAATATTCCTTCCACAGTGCATCGTTCGCCTGAGGAAGAGAAAAGTGAACAAGATTTTGTGAAAATTATTCGAGGATGAAACTGGAAGATTTGTGGTTTCATTGACATTGAAAAATTCGGAACCTTTGTTTTGTAATTCTAGAGAAATTGCAGTTCGTAGATTTTTGAGTTTGGAACGTCGTTTATTAAAGGATTTGGATTTGTATTCGAGCTACAAAGAATTTATGAGAGACTATCTTGACAGTGGTCATATGACTAAGGTTAAGGTCCCTTCAGTAGATTCTCTAAAATGTAGTAATTTGTATTATATACCGCATCATGCAGTACATAAAGTAGACAGTACTACCACTAAATTGAGAGTAGTATTCGACGCCTCGTGCAAGGATGCTGCAGGTAATTCTTTGAATGATAATTTGTTAGTTGGTCCTGCTTTGCAAAAGGATATAATTGTATTATTGTTGAATTTTCGTGTACATCGTGCAGTCATATCTGCAGATATAAAGCAGATGTATAGACAAATTCTCGTGAAAGAAAGTCAGCGTAACTATCAACGCATTGTTTGGAGAGATACGCCCTCGGAATCTATTTGTGACTTTCAGTTAAATACTGTCACATATGGGTTGGCATCATCGCCATTTTAGCATTACGTACCATCCAAGAACTAGCAAAGCTACAAGCATCTAATTTCCTCTTGCTGCAAAGACCATGGTCGACGATACTTATGTAGATGACGTAGTAACAGGTTGTGATTCGATTGCAACAGCAAAACAACTTGTCATTGAATTGAATGCCCTTTGTAAATCTGGAGGATTCGAACTGCGCAAGTGGTGCAGTAATTCGGTAGAAGTTCTTGCAAGCTTCTCAAATTTAGGTCAAATGGAAACATTGTCATTTCAAGATAATGTAAACAGTTCTTTGAAAATATTAGGTCTTCAGTGGCGACCTTCGTCAGATGTTTTTGCATACACTATTCATGTGCAACAAAGACAATGTACTAAACGTAATATTTTGTCGGAAATAGCTAGAATTTTCGATCCGCTTGGTCTTTTAGCGCCAGTGGTGTTCTTCGCTAAACGGTTTATCCAAGAATTATGGTTATTGGGGTTAGATTGGGATCAAGAACCTCATACTAAGTTCGTTCAAAAATGGAGAAAGTTTATATCAGATTTACAGGAAGCTTCGAATATAGAAATTCCTCGTAGATTCGTTGGAGATAACTTACAAAAAATAGAGTTACATGGTTTTTGTGATGCCTCTGAGGCAGGATATGCTGCAGTAATTTATTTTCGTTGTGTGGATATGGATCATAACATTGTTGTTTCTTTGGTATGTGCTAAGTCAAAGGTAGCACCACTCAGCAAGATAACATTGCCAAGATTGGAACTCTGTGCTGCAGTATTACTATCGGAATTAATTCATTTTGTCATGGTGACATTTAAAGATATTTTGGAGTTCGCAGATATTTTTGCTTGGTCGGATTCAAAGGTGGTATTAACGTGGATTCAATCAACGCCGAACAAATGGAAAACTTTTGTTGCAAATCGGATAGCTCGTATCCAGTCATACGTAGCTCCTTCAAATTGGTATCGTGTGGAGTCGAAGTACAATCCCGCAGATTGTGCTTCTCGTGGTTTATTCGCTTCAGAACTGGTCAACCATCCCTTATGGTGGGAGGGTCCTCCTTGGTTATTGGTTGCAAAAAAGAATTGACCTTCCAGTAAGGTATTAGAAATAGAGGATACGTTGCCTACGGAAGAGAGTTACGAAAACATTTTTGGTAATTTCTCAGGAAAATTTCTTTGATCGTTTGTTGTTCAAATTCTCAACATTACAGAAACTATTAAGAGTACTTTCGTTTTGTAGACGTTTCGCATGTAACTTGAGAGTTGCTCGTTCAGAACGATTGGTGGGAAACATTTTAAGTCAGGAATTGCAATCGTCATTGCATATTCTGGTGAAAAATGTACAGTCGGAAGTATTTCAAAAGGAACTTGACAATTGTATTAATAAAAAACCTATATCAAAGCAGTTTCGCCCTTTGAGCCCATTTATTGATGATCGGGGTTTGCTTAGGGTGGGCGGCAGATTGAAAAATTCGCAGTTAGGATTTGATGCAAAATATCCGTTACTTTTACCAAAGTCGCATAAATTGACGGAACTTATTATTATGGATTGTCATGTCAAATATTTGCATTCGGGTGTTCGCACTACATTATTTTTGCTCGCTCAAAATTTTTGGATTATTTCAGCAAAGGGAGCAGTAAAAGCTTGCTTGAAAACTTGTGTTCGTTGTTTTAGGACTAATCCTCCCTTCTTATCGCCTTCGATGGGAAATTTACCCTCTCCCCGAGTCACTCCAGGAAAGGCTTTTCTCAATTCCGGAGTTGATTATGGTGGACCTTTTAATATTACCTCCAATAGGACTAGAGGCCCACGGATTACTAAAGCTTATATTTGTTTGTTTGTGTGTTTAAGCACAAAAGCCATTCATTCAGAATTGGCATCGAGTTTATCTTCGGAAGCATTTATCGCAGCTTTACGGCGATTCATCGCTCGACGAGGTCGTTGTTTAAAGATATATTCGGATTGTGGAACTAATTTTGTGGGTGCCTCTAGAGCCTTGAAAGAAATGATGAAAATTTCAGTGGAGTCGGAAAGTATTGAATTCGTTTTTAATCCGCCTGGTTCTCCTCACTTTGGAGGTCTCTGGGAATCTGGGATTAAATCCGTGAAAGGTCACTTATATCGTGTAGTAGGTGATAAGATTTTAACGTATGAGGAAATGTGCACAGTATTAGCGCAGATTGAAGCGGTGCTGAACTCACGCCCATTATGTGCGTTGAGTACAGACCCTAATGACTTTTCGTATTTAACACCAGGTCATTTTTTAACTCTCGGTCCAGTCTCGGCTCTACCGGATCCAGACTTAATGAATACCAAAGTGTCTCGGTTAGATCGGTGGCAACTGCTACAACAAATACACCAAACCTTTTGGAAAAGGTGGAGTGTAGAGTATTTGCACACTCTACAACAAAAAAATAAATGGTTTATTAATCAATCGAATCAGGTGAATATTGGTTCGTTAGTGCTTCTTAGGGAAATGAACATTCCTCCGTTAAAATGGCGTTTAGGACGCATCGTTGAAGTGCATCCGGGTAATGATGAAGTTATTCGGGTTGCTACTGTAAAAACTAGCCAAGGGTTAATCAAACGACCACTGGTTAAGTTATGCTTACTGCCTGTACAGTAATATAGTTTTTTTTTGTGTTGTATATACTCACGTATAAACCTCTTGTATTATCGTTCTATCTTTAGCTTAAAAATAAGTTAGTTTCTAATTATTTTTGGTGAGCGGTATGTTCGGTCTTTTTTATTATTTTATTAAGTTTAATTTGAAGACGACTCGCTCCTGTATCCTATTAATGTAGACATTGGAAATATGCATCCTGAATACCTCACCCCTTTTATCACGAAAGTTACGCGCGATCAGTTTCGAACAGGTAGAAACTTGTTTTGACCTGCCTGCACCCCTAAATAGAGTGTAAGAAGAGCAGTCGTAGTTAATCGTTCGAAACGGTAAGACGTTATTAAAGCAGCATACAATTCGGTATGCTTTCGAAGCTCTTATGGTTCGTTATATATAAACATTCATAGTCGTGTAGTGTTCGGAATGAAGGGTGTAATTACACAAGTGCTATTTATGGCCATAATAGTGCGAACTTTGTAAGTGATAACAAAACTTGTCGGTCAGTGGATATTTCGTCTCGGCTTGCAGAGAAGCACTACCACATTGTTAAACATACAGTCCACAGAATTCGTTGGTTATTAATCGTTGGACCAGCAAACTCCGTTATTCGATAGTATCTCCAGGTATGTACCTTGATATATTCTAGCTACAACCTCATAGGTATGTACATCTTCAATATTTGATTCATTGCACTAGACGTTAGGACATAAGGTGTTTTCTCAGTTTGGCGCTTTTCTTAACGCTCTGATGTTTTAGGTCACAATAAAGTTATTTTGGTGAACATGTGAGCTGTTGTGTTCTTTGTGTTATTCCATTGTATCAGAAAATTTTGAATTATCATAAGTAGTTAGGTTGTTTACTTTTACAGTATCACTTTGATTTACTTCACTTAAAATATATTTTTCGTTTTCGGCTAGTACTACAGGCACTTCTAAAAACTCTCTTTCGGAGTACTCAAAAATCTCCACCACTGCCTTATTTAACTTTGTTGGTTCATCGTTTTCTTTGACATTAGCAAATGTTTGATTTGGCTGTTCTTTGCGAAACTCCTGGTCTTCTAATGTTTCATTTTTTTCGAGTATGTCGCCATCCGTGTTCAGCGTAATGTCATATGTATCAATGACAGAATCATTAGGATTTTCGTAATAACAAAGTCCACTATCATTGTTTGGATTGAACTTTTTAAATATGTTAATAAAAGATTGAAATCTTCAGATTTCTCTTCTTCCGCCTCATTTGCCATGCTGTTTTTAAGTTTGATAAATTTACTACAACCAACTAGTTTACAAAAATCATCAAATCTCAATGTAGACTCTGTGATATTACCACAACTCACAGAGTTTTTGCAGTTCAAATGTTGCTGGCATATTTCCAATGCATTTAGTGTAATCGACAGCGCATTTGTTCCTTGGCAAATACCACAAGCTTTGAATCCGCTGGAAATTGTTTCAGATTTTAAACTCGCTATGGCATCTTTCAGAAGAGGCGCAAAATGTAACTTGGCTAGCTGAATAAAGGGGTTACTTCTTCTCCACTTGAGTACAAACTTCTTCCATAAATTTTTTATGGACTTAAAACTAGATACATCTGCTGGTTGTAAAATTCTTGTCGCATTAGGGTATAAAGAAATCACAATTATTTGTAAATCTCTACACAATTTACTCAGTTCATACGTAAGATGGGTCTTATGCCCATCAACGAACAAAATGACAGGAAATGTTATATTATTTTTAATTAAATATGGATGTAGTACAGAAGAAACATACTCGTAAAATATCTCACATTTCATCCAACCATTATCGCTGCTTCCTATACGCCATGCCTTGGGTATACTGTCCACAATGCTAACCGAAATTCACTTATATGCATAAATAATCATAAGTGGTGTTAGAATGCCGGAAGCTGAAAATGTGAACATGACTGATATGTTTGATTTAGACGGTCCTTGCTCTACTTCATACACATTTCGTGCCCCACGTGGAGCAACAACTTTTTCTCCTTTAGGACATAGTTGAAAGCAAGTTTCAGCTCCATTGAATTCATCACAGTTGTCTTTTTCAGACAAGTATGTTTGAATATTATCAAACCAAAATCGAATATCCTTTTCTGTCACATTACTACTGGCATTTGTCATTGCTTCTGCTATTCGGCTTATCAGAAGAGGTACCTCCTCAAGTAAGCTCTATACCAATGGTCTCCGGGTGTATTATTCTTATAAGGAATATCTCTTAGGTTTGCATCTAGAAAAGACTTGAAAGAAGCTTGAATATCCTCTTTTCTCAGGGGGAATCCCTTATTGTAACTTTGTAATATCCATTCTTTTATTAAAGCTTCTTCTTTTGAAGTAAGATGCGTGATCGGACCATAACTTGTTTTACTAAATTTATTGCGGAGGTGAAACCGAAGAGTTGTTCGTGGTATTACACGCAGCGCGCTTCTTCGACCATCCTGTATATCAAGTAACGCCTTTTGTAAGTTCTCTTCTGTGTACGTTTTAAAGTGTTTACAAGTTCTGTGCTTTTTAATTTTTGGCATTGCAAAAATCCTGCAAAACAAAACGATCTCTGTTTGTTACGACGCATCTATGTTTTTATTTATATGATATTAAAAAATGTCTATATATATTTCTAAATGTTTTAATTATCTGACCTTTAGATTCTAAACCTAGAATTGTTTTCTTTAAGCATATATTTTAGAATCTTTTGATAGATACCAGCTGCCCAACTCACTTTTAACCTTGAAATTTACCTTCGTTGGTTTGTGTTGTATCAAGGTTAGTTGTTGCACCAGTTCTTCTATAATTTCATATCAGTACGATTTAGTATCAAAAACTTAAAACAAACTGGAATCACACAATTTCTAAGTTTTATAACAATCTATTATAAAATTGACAGATTCCATTGAATTATTCGTAAATATTAATTGAAAACGGTTCAAGTTCAGAATTAAAGCATCAATTAATTAAGAAATTTGGAAATATTTCTGTTTTTTTTTACAAAAGTGTAGATACTAAAAAGTTAAATAAAATGTCGCTATCATGACAGTAACTGTTGTATGCATCAATTTGATAAAAAAAAACAAAGATTGGCACCGGTGTCAATAACTAAATCAAGCGTTTTCGGAACGATAGTTATTGGCACCCCATAAAATTCTAACAAATACAACAATAATAACAATTATTTGGCTAAAAAACAAACATCTGTACTTACCTAAACTAAGTTAGAGTCCAGTCTCTTTTATAATCAGGATGAACACACTCTAATGTTAGTTTCATTCATCAGTAACTCCTTAATTATTAACCTTATTATGTAGAAATTTAGTAAATATAAGATAGATAACTGAATACCCACTCCTTCAAATCGGATATAAACTTATCTGATCAGTTAGGTTTAGTAAATTTTTATATATAAAGGCAAAACCCATGTAGGCTGCCACTCTTTTCTAATCAAATTATCAAATTGTACACACTCTACTCTAATTTCAAATATTAGCACACATCATAGAATTCAAATAATAATTAGAAATGTCCTTTTTAAAATTTTGAAACACTGGATTTTTTATTTTACCGTGTAACGTATGCTGGTCGTTCTTATTGCCCTTGATTGACCCGTAGTCATCCATCCATGTCTAAACCATTAAAATGTTTCCCTTAAATACAACTAAGCATCACAATAGTATTCCAAATCCATATACGCTTATATTGAAATTTGCAGTAGTCAATAATTATTTATTCATTTTGTATACTTCTAATTATTATTTCTCACTTCTGTACATTTCAAATACTTTCCCGGTACGCTTTCAACAAATCAATTCAATATTAAAACTTTACTACGTGATATATTTCATTAGTTCAACAGCATTGTGACGTTTTGATAGCAACTTACTAAATGTCTGATTCGCTTTCTGTTGGTGTTATATACTAAAGCCTCCGTGTGATGTCGGCTTAGATTGGATGTAGAAAAGAGGCACGCTTCTTACGTCAGTATCGAGAAATTTCGTTCATGATTAAATGTTTAGAAATCTTTCATTCTAATAAGCTTGAGATAGTAATTAGTTCCATTTGCCTACGCGTTATCTTATGTTGAAAATTTTTGACTGTTACTAATCTCACTTTTAGGACTTTTATCTTCTTAATTGTTAGTAGGTTTATATTCCTTATTTAACCAATCACATTGTGGATTGTTATAGAAATTCAATGAACACGTTTTTAAATTATTCTTCTATTGAAATACAATTGTGTTTCTTTTCTTAGAACCTAATGGAATACGCTTTCGTCAAAGTTTGGTATCAAATAGAAATACTGGCATATGATGCATGCGACCTTACATCTTTTAAAAACGCTTGGTTTTCTTTGGACATAAACACGATCAAATTAAATATCTTATAATAATTACGCATTTACTCGTAATCGATACCAAATGATTACTTTTCTGATGAATTTCTTAAAAATAAGCGTCCGAATATGTGCGGAATATTGTGAATAACAGTATTCTTACCTAAAAGCACTATTCCTTCGTCATTAAAGATAAACCTTCAATAAAGGATATCTTTTGCATTTATACTTAATATACTAAATGTTTTTTTCAACAAACACGCTTCGTTATAAAAATGAATATTTGCATAATTCGAGCTTTTTCTAATATTTCTTACATTTTTCTTAATCTGCTCGGGTTTGCGGAGTCGAGTGTTTACAAAATGATCAAGTTATTGCTTTGTTGATGGGCTATACAAATATTAGTTAGATTCCTAAAGGTAAATTCACTTTTATGTTTTTCATAAAAGAGTATTTACAAATACATCTTATGTAATTTGTTATATACAAATTTAATTTGCGGACTGCAGATATCTTTTCTATTTATGAGCACAATTCTGCTATGGGCAAGATAACGAACAATGTCTCGAGATGGTTTGTTATTTATTGCTTATAACGTTCCACAAATTTCTAAGGCAGAACATACTTGTATCTCTATCTAAAAAATTACGAATTAGTTTCGAATCAGCTTTTGTACCGTTGCGCCTAGTAATGTTGGTGTTTGCCACCGTCTGCCGGTTGTATTATTCTCCTGCCTAATACAAAGTTTCCTTCGAGCTTATATCAGTAGTAACTTTGATTACTCCATACTAGAAACTAGTCCATTCTGATGGGGCTCAAAAGCCGAAAACGATCCATGGATGTTTCTTCCCGTTATGAAGTAATCAAGCTATTGTTTTGTTAATGGCAATGCAAATATTAATTGAATAGATACATTTTATGTCATTATATAAAATACTGCAAAAGCTTCATTTACTAAATACAAAAAGCCCCACGATTTGGGCACAAAAATTTTTACCAAAGCCCTACCACTTGGGTCGACAAAAATTGCTGCTATTTTCCGGCTACTGAAAATGTAACTAATTCGAGTCCTACCTGTGGGCGTTAACAATTGCTACGAACTTTCTGATGCTTCAACCTATCTACGAGTTTTTTGTTGATGATTCGAGCCTGATTAATTTTTCAAGCACTATTGCTACTAAAGCACGTAAAATTAGAAAACCATAATTCTGCAATCTCCGGTTCGATGCTACTTATATCTAAAAAAACAAACTTAAAATGTTTTTGCTTCGCAATGAAGTATGCCAAGGCGGCTTAGCTACTTTCTGTGTATAAAAATAACTACTCAAAAGTAATTCTGCTATAGTAAATCTCTTAACTTTATTAACATACTTGTCGCAATGCACTCCACGCCCAACATAAAATTCCTCATTCACTCATTCTTAATACATTATGTACATCACCTTTTTAAAATAACACATATTTAAAATACATTTTGAGAACTCTAATTAACCCACATACAAATTTTCAATTCAATTATTATACCTCTACTATCGGCAAACAAACTTTGTCCACTACTTCTGGTTCCACTTTCTCATCAATCGTCATGAATTTTGGCGGATGTTCGTATTTACATATTTGTATATGTTCAAAACCCCACACTTACGCATACAACAAAAATAATACTATTAAAAAATCTGTAACACAATCAACCCCTAATCTCCAGGTCGTTAATTTCCCGAAATAAATTTAATTTATCTGAATTCGAACCCCACACGTTGGGTTCGCCAAAAATCCTGCGAAATCTCCTCTATTGTTAAAGACAGCTTAAATAAAAAAACATTAAATGCTACTACTACGACCCCACAATTGGGTGGCAATAAATACTGCGAAAGCTTCATTTACTAAGTACAAAAAGCCCCACAATTTGGACGCCAAAAATACTACGAAAGCTTCAGCTGCCTCTAAAAGTTAAACATTCTACTAATCGTGCCCCACGATTTGGGCGTCATTTAATTGCTACGAACTCTCTGGTGCTAAAGCCCCTTTACGAGCTTTTTGCTGATGATTCGAGCCTGATAAATTTTTCAAGCCCTTTTGCTACTAAAGCACCTAAAATTTAAAAACCATAATTTTATTATCTCCAGTTCTGCTGAAATCCCACATTTATGGGCGCCAAAATACTAAAAACCTTCGATGCTGCTTATATCTAAAAAAAACTTAAAATATTTTTGCTTCGCAATGAAGTATGCCACGGCTGCTCAGCTACTTTCTGTGAATAAAACTAACTACACAAAAAAAATCTGCTACGGTAAATCTGTTAAGTTTATTAACATACTTGTCGAACAATACACTCCAAGCTCAACATAAAATTCCTCATACACTCATTCTTAATACATTATGTACATCACCTTCTTAAAATAACACATTTTCAAAATACACTTTAAGAACTCTAATTAACCCACATAAAAATTTTCAATTCAATTATTATACCTCTACTATCCGCAAACAAACTTTGTCCAACACTTCTGGTTCCACTTCTTCCTCAATCGTCATAAATTTTGGCGGATGTTTATATTTACATACTTGTATATGTTCAAAACCCCACACTTACGCATACAACAAAAATAATAATATTAAAAAAATCTGTAACACAATCAACCGCTAATCTCCAGATCGTTAATTCCTGAAATAAATTTAATTTATCTGAATTTGAACCCCACACGTTCGGGCCGCCAAAAATCCTGCGAAATCTCCTCTATTGTTAAAGGTAGCTTAAACAAAAGAAACCTTAGATGCTACTACTACGGCCTCACGATTGGGTAGCAATAAATTCTGCAAAAGCTTCATTTACTAAATACAAAAAGCCCCACCATCTGCACGCCAAAAATACTACGAAAGCTTCAGCTGCCTCTAAAAGTTAAACATTCTACAATCGGGACCCCACGATTTGGGCGTCATTTAATTGCTACGAACTCTCTGATGCTAAAGCCCATCTACGAGCTTTTTGTTGATAATTCGAGCCTGATAAATTTTTCAAGCCTTTTGCTACTAAAGCACCTAAAATTAGAAAACCATAATTCTGCAAACTCCAGTTCTGCCGAAATCCCACATTCATGGGCGCCAAGATGCTATAAACCTTCGATGCTGCTTATATCTAAAAAAAAAACTTAAAATATTTTTGCTTCGCAATGAAGTATACCACGGCTGTTCAGCTACTTTCTGTGAATAAAACTAACTACTCAAAAGAAATTCTGCTACGGTAAATCTCTTAACTTTATTAACATACTTGTCAAACAATACACTCCAAGCTCAACATAAAATTCCTCATACACTCATTCTTAATACATTATGTACATCACCTTCTTAAAATAACACATTTTCAAAATACATTTTAAGAACTCTAATTAACCCACATAAAAATTTTGAATTCAATTACCATTAAAGTAACAGGACTTTACCACATTCGTGGCTCTACCTCCGTTTAATACTAGCTTCATAGTAAAACCTTAGTCCTTTTTGCTACTATTCGCCCCGAAAGGTCCCGTTTACCTTGTACATATATCAAATATTATAATTCTCATAAATTCTCACATAAAATTCAGTAAAATAATACTACAGATAAAGTTCAATCTGTTACTCTTTCCCAATTTGTCTTTTTAGTTTATAACCTTGTACCACAATGCACAAAAACACCAGTTTATACACAAATCCACTCATAAAGAAACAACAGTTACCTGGATTTAATCACCGCAAACTGGCCTACCATCATATCATCAACGACTGCTGCCTTGAGAAACGCCTCCAATCTGGATTGCAACACCCATGACTGCAAACTGCTACTATATCAGCACGAAGTCATCTACTACTTCTATTGTATAAAATTCAGTCTCAAGCCTCTTCTATCAATTATTGTTAATTAACCAAATTAACCAAACAGACATTTACTCCATTTCCACATTTTTATATTTGGCACACTTAGTGCAAACGAAAATATAATAGGCTGTACTTACATACTTTAACTTTGTTTCAACTTGCACTAAAGGTACTTTTTCTTGGAACCTTAAGCTCGTAATACGCTAAGCGTAGTCTGCTTGTCGAAAAACTAAGTGCGAGTAAGAGCTTTATGCTATTCTAACTAAGAGATCTAAGACATCTAAGAGAACTAAGGGAACTAACATCATCCATTGGGGCTTATATAGTCGTTTTCTGCCCCTCTAAAGCTTTTAAATTCCAGCAACACTCAACAATACAAACAAACTTCTAATCGTTCATAATTCCTCGTAGTTTCTACACCAACACCAACTGCCACCGAAATCTTGGAATTTGCACGATACAAACAAAACATTTTCTCTGTATCCTTTTAACCATCAACAAATTCTCTGTACCCGCTCTAACTGACAACACTTTTCAAAACAATACCTTGAATTTCAGGAATCCCTCTCTAAAATCTTGTGTATATTGTCTCCAACTGCCCATTTAAACTACGCCCCTAATACAACATATTTTATCTGTCTCCCTTTAACATACGTACTAAAATTTCCTATCTCTTACTTACGACTCATTCCATTTTGTATCACGAGTTATATCTTTTTCATTCTAACATGCATTCTATATCAACTATCCTTCTTACTCTCTGCCTTCCCCGTTGTTAACGTTCAATCTAGCTCTATCTCTCTTATCCTCGTGCCATCTAATAATCTCTGTTTGTTCCTTGTTTGTACGTTCCATCTATGACCTATCTACCATTTCCCCCACGGTCTAGCCCCAGAGGATGCCATCATTTTACAAAGGTTTTTGGTTTACTGTATATTTGGGAGGTAATGTGGTGGTTCCCCGTAGTCCTCCACATCGCAGTGGTGTGTCTTAAAATGCCATACCCACCCCTGTGATATCTCCGTTGCCCTTTTTCGGAAACCTGTTTTAGCCTGGTTCCTCAGTAAAGACCCCACTAACTTGGTTAAACCTACGGCGCTTAGCTCACTGCAACACAGTTCTAATATTCTAGAACTTCTTCAAGGTGCAGGTTCGTTTTGAACCGTCTATATAGTTCAGAATTTTATAATTAATTTATAGTGGCATACTACTGTTTTGTGTGATTCTTTTCAAGTAAATTTGTCCAATTCAGTATTTTTAACATTTGGCTTCCAAAGTTCAGTAAAATACCAAGTAGTACCTCAATTTTATAGCGACGGAAAAATCTTCTGTAACTTCTGAATTGTTTACTCAATATAAATGCGTGAAGTCAACTTTACAATTATATTAAAGAACTTTCATAGCTTTTGTAGCGATAACAACAACAACACCGAGCAACCTCAAATATTTCAGTAACACTACGCATAGCTGTAGTTAAGCTGATTAACTAAGGAAAGGAATGGAATATCAAAGAGTACATACTTAAGTATTGTACGAAATTATATTCAAAAGATACAATTAAGATACAAGAAATGGTTCTCAAAGGTAATTATTATTTACACATATATCTTTCCATTTTAATTAGGTGTATGTAAATAACTCCCAACTGTAACATCATACACTTAATTAACAGTATTATACCTTTGGTATTCGAAGTATATTATATCACATATATTAATTAATTAAACGTCATTTATTTAGTGTATATACAAATTGTGCAACAATGTGCTATTATACAAAACAGCTCACATTGCAGTCAAATTTTAAACATGAAATTTAGCATACATCAATCAGTCTCTCTTTATATTACTTAACCAATGCATTACTTTTATTTACATACATTTGTAACAAATTGTCCTATAAAATTTGGACTAGAAGAACAATCTTTAGTAGAATACAAGAGCACAGAAAGCTCTTAGTATAAGAAAGTTTCTGGATATGATCCATTCATTTATTGTAGGAAGATATGTTAATTTCATAATAGTGGTGTATTTCCTATAGTTAAAAAATTGTATTTTTCAATACTTAAGAAGCGTCTCAAACTCTAAGGCACTATTAGTAATTGGGTAACAATTAAAGATGTGGTAAATTGAAATTCATTTCCAGATTCAATACTATCTAAAATTTCCATAAAAACCTGTTTGAAGGACACGTAACAGGTTTGAAAAAGAAGACATTCCTATGATTAAGAAAATAAAAATAAGGCATAGGTAAATTTCTATTTCTCCCACATGCCTCTTAGCAAACTGTACTCCAGGCTAACTTCTTGTAACACTGAAATGTCTTTTTCGTACACTTGTGCTATTCCAGTATCCATTTCTTTTCTAGTGTGGCAAGTATGTCTTTCCACGGATGAGTGTGAACCTATTATTCAGACTTAAGGGTGTATAAATCTTACAAATGAGTGAAAGGCGTTTTTTATTTAAAATTTCCCTAGTAAGACGACAAATTCGAGTTTGAGTAATAAATTTCGTAACACTGGTGGTGTACATTCCAAGAAATCGTGCAGAAAATTATTTTACATACTGGTTTTCACTATCTACTGCTACTCGGGCTACTCAAAGATTACATTTGTGTGATATTTGAGTGCCATTTGGTTTCATTCGTGAACATTTACGGTGTTGCCCATGGTTTCGTTTGCCTATTTATGAAAATTCTACAAATAGTCTGGATGGTGTTTATTTCAGCGACGCGGTGTGGTTTCAATTTAACGATAACAACTGCTGAATATGAAGCGTTGAGAATTCTCAGGCGTTTTGTGAACGACAATTACACAAAGGTAAAATTGGTGTGTGGTACGGGATCTGTCGGTGTCGTATAACAGGACGTCAATTTTTTGACAAATGTGTGGATGTCGTTAGCTATTGTGAATTAATTCAATAGTATATCACAATATTAAAATTAAACAAACGCAATTGTAAATTCAATCAGCATAGCACAATGTGCCGTACTGTTAGTGAAACCTATATTATAAACTACGGCGATTTTTTGGCCTTTGCGCTTGATACAGAAAGGCTTGTAGCCCCGAAAATCCCCAGATCTTACACCAGCAGAGGTCCGTGAAGTCGGCACCCCCAAATGAGAAATTTTTGAACATGTACACAGAATTCGTTTGCCCACGATTTACCCACGTTTGCCCAATACAAATTTTCATTTGCCCACCTCCCTATAAAAAATTATGCGCTAAACAAAAAATGGAGCAAAATTTTAATCCAGCACCCCATGCAAAAAATTCTTCAATTCGTAAGTGGAATTTGATTCCCCACGATTTGTCCACGTTTGCCCAATACAAAATTTTATTTGGCCACCTTTTAAAAAAAGCTATAGCCAAATCAAAAAAATGGGAAACCGTGAAATTAGCACCCCAATTGCGAAACTTTTTAAAATGCACATACAATTCGTTTGCCCATGATTTGCCCGCGTTTGTCCAATATAAATTTTCGTTTGCTCACCTCCCAAGAAAAAGTTTTAAGCAAATCAAAAAACGAAGCAAATTTTTAATCCAGTACCCCCATCCAAAAATTCTTCAATTTGTGAGAAAAATTTTATTGTCCACGATTTGTCCACGTTTACCCAACCAAAATTTTTATTTGCACATCCTTTAAAAAACTTATAGTTAAAATGCACATAGAATTCGTTTACCCACGTTTGCCCAGCACAAATTTCTGTTTGCCCACCCCGCAAAAGATAGTTATAAATAAAATAATACGGACAATCATCTGGTATGAGCAATTCTGAAGCATTTTTTACGCATCGAGGGCTGGAATCGTTTGCCCACTCGTTCTTTTCGTATGCCTTTGCGTTAATGTTGTTTGACCACCTCGCAAAGGATAGTTATAAATAAAATAATACGGACAATCATCTAGTGTGAGCAATTCTGAAGCATTTTTTACGCATTGTGGGCTGGAATCGCTTGCCCACTTATTCTTTTCGTTTGCGCATGCATTAATGTTGTTTCAACACCTCGCAAAGGATAGTTATGAATAAAATAATACGGACAGTCATCTAGTATGAGTAATTCTGAAGCATTTTTTACGCATTGAGAGCTGGAATCGTTTGCCCACTCGTTCTTTTCGTTTGCCTATGCGTTAATGTTTTTGACCCACCTAGCAAAGGATAGTTATAAAAAAAATAATATGGACAATCATCTAGTTTGAACAATTCTGAAGCATTTCTTACGCATTGAGAGCTGGAATCGTTTGCCCACTCGTCCTTTTCGTTTGTACATACGTTCTTTTCGTTTGCCCATGCGTCAGTCTCGTTTGCCCACCTCGCGGAATCGAGTAATTAAAAAATAAAACTGAAAAAATGCAGATTATCCGTCCCGTGGATTTACGACCGAGTTCTATGTGCATTTGAAAAATTTCGCAATTTTTTATCTACCTATAACTTTTTTAAAGGGTGGACAAATAAAAATTTTGGTTGGGCAAACGTGGACAAATCGTGGACAATCAAATTCTTCTCACAAGTTGAAGAATTATTTGGATGGGGGTACTGTGTTAAAAATTTGCTTCGTTTCTTGTTTTGCTCATAACTTTTTATTGGAAGGTGGGTAGCAGAACTTTAAACAAGGCGTAAAAAAAGTTTTATTGCCAAGCAACGGAATGGAATTGTAGGCAATACTGCGTAATGATTTTTATGATTTCAAAAGTGGTTTAAATTAGGAACGGCAATTCAAGAGTTTACAGGCTGCCTCTGTTGGTATATTGGTGGCCCGTGCGAGCCCTCAGTGTTCGATGAAAGGTCAATTCTGTAAGGTATAGAAAAACTATGTATTATTTGATAGAAGAAAATCAACTCTGCAGCATTTGAATATTCTTGTATGAAAGGAAGAAGTTATAACTCTTTGTTATTTCAATCCATTCTTTGGAAAAGATCGCTTAGGTGCAGTTGTGGCTACAAATAACCGCCGACGTGAAAACTGAATAGTCAAAGAAAAGGGCTGACATTTTAATAGAATTGAGTCTTAGACCAAACGTGAGAATTAATCAGTGTGCAGAATACCTCTAAACAAGGAGCTCCAATAAAGACTAAGCAAATTGGAAGTGTTGGGAATAAACTAATGACAGCTTGTAGCGCTAATGCGTTATTTAAGTAAATATTAGGCAATAGAAAAGAAATTATTGATTTCAGTTAGTTAAATCGGCTTTTAACGCGAA
This sequence comes from Platerodrilus igneus, assembly GCA_036346225.1. Taxonomy (NCBI): domain Eukaryota; kingdom Metazoa; phylum Arthropoda; class Insecta; order Coleoptera; family Lycidae; genus Platerodrilus; species Platerodrilus igneus. The sequence continues at coordinate 2,096,520 of JARFIW010000787.1, read as the reverse complement.
AGCAGCCTGGATTATTTATAGAAGCTTTGTTAATTTATTTTAATAAAGTGGCTATTCCTATATGATATTAACTTAGGATAAAGAATTAAAATAGTAAAGCACCCGGTGCGTTCTTATACAACAAGCAATAAAGATAGAGATTTTCACTCTACGTATGAAATTAGAAAATAGAGATACTTCTAGGAAAATAACCTTCATAAAAAAGCTTATTTGTATAGATCCACACGAATTCAAAGAAACCACCATGATGGTAAATCACCCACAATAATGATATATTCATAAATGTACAGGCATACAAGAAATGCGTAAACAAACATTCCGCATTCAAAAGTAAGAGAACAATATGACCGTTCACATAAATATCACGACATGGACTTCGATAATCGACCAATTAGACGCAATACCGCGTGAGAACGTAATAGAGCATGCGTAACAATAGAGTGCTAGAACTTGTACAAACCATGAATAATAAAAGGGGATTAATCATAATATCTGTTATCTTCAGTTATAGAGCTTCGGATGTCATTGGCACGCGACTATCGCTATGCGGGTTAAGAGTTGAGTAATTCAAATCTCGGAAATAAACTCCCGGATTGTGTGAAACAAGTTACCAAACGCTGAATTAAAAATACTGTTACAAGAGAAAGTGCCCTTGTTATAGAAGCTTTAATTCAACGTTAAGTTGAAGTATTGCATTACCTACTACCGTAGCTTTGTATAAATATCTATAAAACCTGTACGTTTTTGAATATTTTCTGGTCATCTGCTAAACATTTCGTGCTGTTATATATTTAATAATTCTGATTGGTTGTAGTCATACAAATGAATAAGGCGGGGCACGTTTATTTAAAGCGTATTGCAAACCGTAAATTCTTATATAAAAAACATCATACTTATATTCTAATAATTTCTATGTACCAGTTATTTGCTTGATGTCTATAATTGATAAATTTAAGTTATCCTTTTTTTTCTTTTAGATATACGCATTTTTGATCAATTAGGTATAGATATTAGTTTTTGGTTTGCAATTTACTGTGACATTCATATTTGATGAAAAACTTTAGTTTTTGTTATTATTTTAAATAGGCAGAAGGTGAGAAACAAGACTCCATCATCCTCTACTGCAGTAAGAACGGTTACATAGTCTCTTGGAACACCCGTCTTCCAGGGAGAGTGAAATCGGAAGGGTTGGCACTCAAAAACTTTATTAGGAAATTCAAAAACCTTTCAAGGTAGGTGTAAAAGTATTTTTTAAAAGTGTTGCAATCTATACACCCCTAAAAGATAGGCATTTCATTATATAGAACCACTACCCAACACTGAAAGCTAGACGATGCCCCAATTACTGTTACGTCACTTAGCTTTCGTAAAGTAAAATTAGTTTAGGTGATTAAGGTAAATTCAGCACTTACAAGTTGGGACAACTTGTAAAAAAGATTAATGGACTCTTACCAATTATTTAGAGAATTATAATGCATCAACAAATTGCCGGTTTTGAAGGATTGTATTAATGGTATGCAGAGTTGCAACTGCTTACCAAAACTGTGTAGAGGTTCCGAACAGGTTTGTAGGACTAATTTTCTTTTTGGGAAGTTAAATTAAATTTTTGTAGTCACGTGTTTTTCATACTACGAATATCAGTTATACGATATGAACTAGTTCCAATAACTGAAAAACAAGTGTTTCGTGTGACACCTTCCAAAGTGATATTAAGATATGAATAATATTGTTTAATGAGGCGAAAGTACTGTTAAAATTGTACATACATTTGTTGTTTACTAACGGATGATTTGTTCATACAAGAACCATTAATGTGATTTTACGGTGTTGTACATAAGAACCGCGTAAAGATCGCGTATGCCTTCGAATATATGTTGGTGGTTCACTCTAAAGGTGCATTTATTCACATTTAGGGGCCAAGTACAAATAAAATTTTCTGTTACGATTGATTATCTTAACACAGTGTACCATTTTTGATAGCTGGAACCAAAACGTATTCCACAGGAGCCCATTAATGTATATATTTATTCTATACAACAGTATTGTAGAGTTACGGTATTAACAATAAAATAACACAAAAGAATGTTACTATCCTAGCTTGTCTGCGTCTTAAAAGAGCATTTCCGATTACAATTTATAAAGTCGATCCCATCGATTTTAGGAAATATTGCATATTCGCAACAAACTTCGTGTGTACGCGTGAATATGTACGCGTGTGTGTGGGTATGTGTGTGCGTATTGATACGTGCTTGTAGGAGTGTGTGCGTATGTGCTTTTGTGCATGTATGCATGCGTGCGTGCGTGCGTGCGTGCGTGCGTGCGTGCGTGCGTGCGTGCGTGCGTGCGTGCGTGCGTGCGTGCGTGCGTGCGTACGTGACCCTGTGAGTATGTGTGTGTATATTGTTTCCTGGTGTGGATATATGAATTAGTTTTTGTAAGTTGGCCAATTAAAATAACAATTGGATTTGTGGTAAAATTTATAATATATAGCGTTAGGGCATGTTGAATTTTTTTGTTTCAGAAATGTTTTGGAACTAATAGTTTGGTTTAACACCCATACTTTATATAATTGATGCAATCAAAGAGACCGACTTCTTCAATGACATGGCATGTTAAAACTGCGGGCTGAGCATTTTAGACAATGAGTTTTTACTGAACATGTTTGTCCATATAACTTTTAAGAAATATTGTTTGGAGTTTTCTATGTAAACCCTAAGGCGATCAAAGGATTCAATTTTATGTGTGATATGAGTTTCACTCTTTGAACTTTTGGTAGTGTTAATTGATTAAGAATTATTTGAAAAATGTTATGAATAGCAGTGGCCAGAACCTTAAGTAAACACCACTCGCAAACAGTGGACAGTTTAATGATTAAGTCCAGTATCCATTATCCATTTTAGAATACCATTGGTCGTTCATACCAGCATTGCCACGCTGTTTGCATGTAGCTCTTATTTTAAAAATGCTGGCGTACCTTACATATCATTGATTTCCTATTTGCAGCTTCTTTTTTATTAAAATGCATATTTTAACGATATTTTAGGTATGTACAAACATTATTTAAGATTTCTTTCATTTATTACGACACACATTTATAGTTTCTTTTAAAGGTGGTAGTTAGTTGAATAAGACAGCTAGAATCTAATCATATTACGAGATTGTTAGATGTTTTGGTATTAACGATAGTCGTCAAAATAAAGCGGTTTTTAGTAGTTAGAAAGACTGCTAAATGGCTTCTATGTAATTGCTTAGTAAATTCCGGAAGTTTTTGTATACACTTAAACCTCCTATGGCGAAGCGAAGTCGACATGGGGATACTAAAATATCCTATTAAACCTTTGAGTATAGAAATGTAATATTCTTAGAGATAGGATTATAATATTATGAAACAGCTTTCTGGAAGTATATAGTCTGATATAAATTATTAAAAAAGACGTTGCCAATTTCCTCACAGTTGACTAATGTGAATCTCGTATTTTTTATTACAACCCTAACCTTTGAGTTTAAGACGCTTCAAATATAAATAATTTCTCTTATTGTCCAAACGTTTATATAAAATCGATCTGTTAATAATTAATAATGATTAGTCTTTGGAAAAAATTTCACTACCCTAATGTAAACCCTAATCTAAACGCAACTCTCTTGTTGACATCCCATAAGTGGCGTCCTAACTGTTACAACTTCTCGATGATAAATGCCAGGTTTGGCTGTAGGAAATAGAGAGGAAACTGGAGATATAACAGGTGAAGTGATTGACGTCTTAACTGGAGCAGGAGGAGGGCGTCTGCTATGATCTATTTGTGCGTATATAGTAGGATCATCTCGCCGATGTGCTGCATCATATTGATTTCCGCCGTTCTTGATAGGCTCTAGTGAATTAGGTCTTGTAATTGACAGCTCGGCGTAAGTTACTTCGTTAGATACCTGTAAATGAAGCAAGATGGTATTAGGAGTAGATTAAACAAGTCTTCATTAATGTTAGCACAAGTTTCAATAGATACAGCTTAGATTTCAATTAATCAAGAGGTAAATAGATTTTGCTGGATTCATTTCGGTTAGTTACTTTAAAGCGGCTTTACTTGTGACTTGGAAATGCAATTTCTATAAGCTGAAAGGCATTTTTGTAGGCAAATGCGAAATTCACTCTGAGTTTTTTACGCAATCAAACAATTTTCAGAAACAACACTCATAAGTTTACTCAATCAGTTTGTACTAGTAGAAAATAGTACTTCTGAAAAGACAAATAATTATTAGAATTGATACCAAACGTGTCTTTGAAAAGATTTGCAACCATTTAATAAATGCTGATATATTTCTAAAATCCTTTTAAGACGTGCAGCTATCATTTAACCCAAACAATGCAGCGTTGGTTAGAACTATGTAGATTAGACAAAATACCACGATCTTCGACTTCAATTAAGAACAAAAATAATCTTTTTTACCCCCCTTCCCCCAATTAAGAAATGTTAGAATATGTATTCTTGCTGAATTAAAAACAATACATTTTCAGTAATAAATAATTTTGTTTGGCATTAAAAAAATAATTCATGCATATTAAACAACAATTAATTGAATTGTTGGTTATTTTGCAAAGCGAAATGCCAATGACGGTAACGCTGTGGTTCCAGCTCATCAGACTGGAGCATTTCTCTTTGCAAAACAACAATCCAAGTTCATGAATTACACGCAAATCGTGGTTTATAAACAAGTACAACATGTTTTTCATGCGCTCTCTATACCCGAATAACAATTAACTATCGGTGACTTTTTTGTTTATTCGACATGATAGTAAAGATGGCATTGCCTGACAAAATGTACTAACTAGTCAATGAAAAGTCTTTTCAGTTGACATCATTTTGACAGGTTTAAATTCTGTATATCGCTTAAGAAAATATCTGAAGGAAGCTGTTTTATACAGGACTACTTTGTTGTTCCTAAGGTTGCTTAAATTTAAAATAAATATCCAAAAACGTTAATAACTTTGAATTCAGTGTAGTCTTGTTAACTTTAATTAAAAACATATTGAAACGATTGTTTTAAGCAAATTTATAAGTGTAAACTACTTGAACTACAATGATATGGTAACGACATTGTTTTTAATTTTTGCACTAACAGCTATTAAGAACAATGTACCGTACAACCCACGCCTTAAAATGTGGCACAAGCACATACTATAACAGGTACATGAGACAAACAGGTCCAATCGAGAGGCAAATTCGAAAACCCAATATATTTATTCAAATTAAGAAAGTCGGTCGCAATATATGCAGAATGAGCATAGGTTCCAGTAAAAATAAAGAAACCGTTGGATATGGCTCAAAATTGTTGAACAAGCAACACATTTGAAAAGTCTGAAAAATAATGATTAAGAATTCTGTAGCACCATTCAAATTAAATATAGCAAAACCCCTTGGCCAAAAATAATTTTAAAATAGAATTCGTGTTTGACAACTAAGCGGTCACGACTTAACACTCAATATTATTCAGAAGCTCTTTTAAAGAACTATTATCACCACAAAGACTAACGTGGATTTTTCTAAAGTACAATTGACTAACTAATGTTGCTTTGAACAAACACCTGAGGATATTTTCCTCATCGCACAGATTCTGATCTCCACAGCGCAAATTTAAATGCAAAACTGTGTAAGTGGTGGGGTATCTTGGTAGCCGTCAGGTTGCATAACACCCTAGAGTGCCATTGAATATCGGTGAAATAGGATATATTGTTAGAAAACAATAGAAGAAAAAAATGCAAAAGATATAAGAAAAAGGTAGCACAAGAGCGTGATGTATTTAATAAGATAAAGCAGCTTCTAAATTCGAAAACAACAAAAATAAAACAAGGAATAGATTGCTGAAAGCATATGCGTGGAGCACAGCGCTATACGGCTGTTAATTATAGACAGAACAGGAAAAAGATATAAGCTTTAAAATGTGATAGTACATAGTATGATATCATGGAAAAACAAAGTTAAGAACAAAGAGGTACAAGAAACGGTAGGGGAAAAAATATGTAGAAAGCTGTAAAAAACACGAGAGAGGGAATAGCGCACCGTATACTAGAAGCAGAAAAAAGAAAAAGGAGAGGTAAAGGCAGACTTAGACTAGACTAAGGCATACAGATAACGAAAGATGTAGGCTGTGGGAATTTCAGAGAAATGTATAGGTTAACTCAAATAGAAAACAATGAAGGTACGCGACCAACTAGTTCTAGAACAGAAGACCTAAGGATAGAATAAATATGAACGCACCCCGTATAGTAAAACATTAGGACCAGTGAACACTAATTAAGTATCATATTTTAATCCTTTCGTTTCTACAAAATATAATTTCAAATAAAGCAGATACTATAACCAAAGGAAATAAAATAAATTGTCTGAAAGCAAATTGGGACACTTACACAATACAAATATAACACGAGTTATGTATCCCCCAATTTATGTATGTATAACAAAATAGAAGTTACTAGGAATTATTAGAAATTGTTAAAGAAATTATTAAGTCAAGTGCAACAATGTAATTCAAGGATAATTAAATAAAGGTTATTAACAGTTGTGAGAACGGATGCAATACATTGTATTCCAGACGATAGTGACACTACAGGTGGCAGGTCACAGACGGTTAAGAACCCGCGATTACCTAAAGATTAAGATTGTTAGATAGAATTAAGAAATAAGTAAACATGAGCTCTGCAAATTGCCACAGACAAGTGAGGGGTAGGGACAACATAAATAGCCCGGGAGCCCCAGATCTGTCAGTCAGTCTCAAGTATTCCAGCTTTAACATTGCAGTTTGCTTAGGCTACTCACATTATTAGTTCAATTAGTAATTATTTTTTGACTTAGAATATTAAACCAAGATCGTCAAGATTCCATATTTAATATCTGTTTGAAAAGTAAATAAATTGTTACGAAGTTTTTGGAAGTAGTTTTTAAAAACACCGCTCCCAAGGCCCGAAACGTAACTTGCCTTGTTATAAAAAAAAGTGAAATTGAAAAATAAGTGTTGTGTATCTAATCTTACCATTACTACTTTTAATAAATATAAACATATATTTATTGAAAAAATAAAAAGTCACAAGTTATTAATAAAATTAAAATGGAATAATTGGATTATAAAGTATATGGCAATGTATTCGATCTTCTACTTTTCTCTCTCAATCAATAACTTTTTCTTATGATGAATTAGATGCACGGTTCAATACAATACTTTTACGAAACAAAATTTTTTTCATCTATTCCTTTTTACTCTCATATGTTACTCTTGCATTAGAATCCACATTACACCGTTTAAATCATGGTTTAAATTACTCTTATTCATTGAATTTTGCTATTGTTTAAAATTTATTCTTCTAAATAGAATTAAAACTAATTTATGTAAATAGCAAAATGTTATATCAAGACAACATATCATTTGATAATGAATTTTTATTCCACATACATCGTTTAATTGCTTATCCAGTTAAATTTCAATGTCACTTTATTTTGTTCAACCTTCAAATAATAAATTATCTTAACGGAAACTCAAAGCTAATACCAACAGGCAATACATACAAAATTTCCGAGATAAATAACGACAATTGCAAAAACTTGTACGCTATATATTTAGCTTGCTTAAGCTCAATTTCCAATTAAACTAATTTATCGTATGGTTAAAAAATATCAATACTAACAACGAATACGAAATGTTTCTTAATTAACAAATGCAAATATTTGGTTATCTGTTATTTCAAATCCGAATACTGTACCGCTACTTTGGATAAATACGTTATTGAAAAAAGATTTTATACCTGATAGAATGGGAATGATAACTTTGAATCGAAGCTATAGACTATTTAACGCATTACGTTATGGTAACAACAAATTAGATGCGAAAGAAGAAATTGAGTGATTTTGAAGGGATAAACTGACATATGACGCACCTTATAGGATGAATTTCACGAATATTTAACCTTAACTAATCATGGTATTTTAAATTTTGTTTCTATAGAAATAATTCCGATAATAAGGTATAACATTTTTTCGATTAAAAACATTGTAACGATGACTTAATTAACTGCAAATGCAAACCAATCTCAATATGACAAAGACACTCCTTACGCATTTTTATTAACAAGTTAATTTTCAATAGACAATGTGGCCTGTCTCGACAAGCAAGGACATTAAAATATAACCATACTACAAGATTATGCACATTACATACAAAGTAACAGAATAATAATCTCGTTATTAAGCGTAGATCGAAATTTCTGCAATTCATCTTTGAATGCTGACCGTAAGGAAAATGTTTTTACAATGGAAAGAATTAGATTCGTTGGCCCGACAAAAATGATTAAAACTAATTATTCGTAAAACGGTAATAAGCACACATTGATAATGTAGTTATACGAAAACGTAATAAGGCGGATGTGACCGCGTGGCTAGTGGGTTGATTTGTGGTTTAGTTAGAAGTAATGTTGAACAAAACTAGCTTCAAGACGTAACTTGTCCATTTTCTCAGAGAGGGATTTCAAACTGCGCGAGCTTTTCCTTAAAAAAACTTTGCTTGTAGTTTTGGTAAAAAATGTTTTACATGCGTGGGATTTTAATAACTGGAGTGAGCCGTAATCAAACGGGCTACCTGCGCACATAGCTCATATAAGTGGATTATGTTGAGTAAAAGAATTAGTTAGCTGAAATTAAAACACTGAAGGCCTCTTCACGTTGTCAGACATAAGAAATTGCAATAAAACAGTGAGTAACATTTTAAGCCTTTATGTTTATACCGCTTTACAATTTCTACGTGAATTTTAAATGAAAATGGGTTGATATTTAAAGAGCAGAAAATGAAGTGAACATATAAGTGATTATTCTGTTGAACGATAAATTTTCGACAAAATTTGTGTTTGTTAAAGGATGATATAATTAAGCATTGTATTATCCTACAAGAAACTTTGAAACACTTTAAAATATTAGGAAATACGTTCCTAGGGGAATTTATGTAACTTTTATTGATATAATTTAGTGTTAATTTAAATATAATAAATTAGTATTTTGGAATGGACAATGAAATGATATAATGAAAAAGAGGATATCTAACTGTTTGCTATGCTTGCTATTAAGAATTTTTCCAACAAAATTGGAACTTTTATTTGAAATTATTTGAAACGTAAGTACATAGACACATTGGTAAAGGAGATCCAGCTACCCCAGTAATGTAATCGTATTTAAGAGAGGCCTCGACTTCAAGAATTTCTGTAATTTGACAAAAGTTTAATAAGTATTTTTAAGGTATTTTCGAAAAAGTTATACATTAAAAGATAACATTTAGAATAGCGGAGCAAAAACAAGGGAGATTTATGCGGAATAACCATCTTTCGTGTAGGGATTATATCAAAAGGAATTGCTGCGACTGACGGTTTCGCGCCTTTCATTGATGAGTAGAAAAAACCTTCCCGAGTAAGTAATAATGTAATCTAGTTTTTTCGTATTTCAACCATTTTTTATTTCAAATTTCTTTATTTTCTTTTGTAAATTTTTCATAGTAACCCACGCTCGCACCTGTGCTGTTAGCTAACGCGAGACGCACCCTTATACTGTTACGAGATTCACGCCCCTTTGAGACAAATCAAAATTTATTAATTTAACGCTCATTTTACTCATAACGTTGATCAGTAAATCTATAAGATTAACTTCGAATTAAATTTATGCAAGTCAATTAAATCATATGACCACTTTGGATGTTTCGACTAATGACTTCTGGAAAAAATTAGCTAAAGATATACATTACTTTGGCCTTTCACGTTTTATACTAACATAAATTTATATAATTCCGATAGATATTGATCATATATTAGAACATCTATTCTTTGAATAAACGGTAACTTTGTTCAACGCTTAGGTCCAACTTTAGCAATAGTGGAACTCGTTATTTTATTTGGAAACTAGTACCTTTAAAATTTAATATTTTTAAAACTAATTTAAAACATCGTACATCCGAATTATATTCTAGCAAAACCAATATTACAGTTAATCCAATTATTCATACCTTTTGTAGTTGTTGAAGGAAAAAGAAACATACTAACCATATTAAAATAATGAATAACAATAATTAACTAGATTAGACTAATCCAGGATTAAAAGCTTTAATCATTTACGTAGAAGTAACGGAGATACAACTCAAAACTCCTAATTACTAATTTATTTTATATGTATTTCTAACGAGCTGCAATATGCTAACGAAATTAAGATGGGAAAGAACAAAAATTTATTTTTAAAGGATAAACTAAAATATGGAAGCACTTTATATGATAAATTTCACGAAGATCTAATCTTATTTAATCATGATATTTCTTAATTCGGTTTCTATAAAAATAACTAAGATAATAAGGTGTAACTATTACAAGGTAGTTGAATAATAACCTTATTAAGCGCAGATTAAAATTATGCTTTGTATTAACTAGATGCCGACCGTAATTGAAAGGATAATAGTGGGGAAAAATAAGAATAGTATACTCCACAGGAAAGAAATGATGTGATTCACTCGAGGACCGAGAATCTGAAAATGTCGTTGTAGTCATACGAAGTCGTAAAAGGCGGACGCAACCGCGGGTTTGGTGAATTCATTAATTTTAAGTTAAAAGTGAAGTTGACAGTACAGAGTTCTAAGAAGAATTTGATAGCATTTCCGCAAGGAATTAGGCGGCGGAGGCGACGGTCGACATAAAAGTAAAATGCGCCTGTAAATGCATGGCAGGTTCACAATTGCGAAAGGTGCGATTCTGGTGTGATAACCGTTTAAAAAGAAGAGTTGATACCTACATAGTTCATCCCTCCATTAAATTGGAGTTTTGTGGTGCGTTAGGGTAAAGGAGTTTTCTGTTGACGGATAATTTAAGACATTGTTGCGAGAAAAACCTCGGTGTTATTGAATAAATAAACAGAAAGCAGAATGAGCTTTTACGTTTAGAATTATTGATTATGCATTTGTGGACTGAAAATGCCTATTTGTCATTATTTATGCATTAAAGAATAAATTCAAGCCAATAAATAATTATTTGTTTTCACCAATTAGCGACGGAAATGTATATATTGATTTTAAAATGAAAGTTTTATTGGTGATACTCAGTATTATTTAAAGTATGGAACTTCACTATTTGGCATGGACAATGCAAGGATATAATGAAATAGCTTGTATTTAATTGCTTTCTATGTTGGTTATGAACGACAGTTCAAGAAATTGGGATTTATAAATTCCTGCAATTTAATATTAAAAACATAAAACTTGTAGCGAAAGTAGCTTTGTTGATAGATCAGATTAAAGGTGTTTTTAAGATTATTCTTTTAGAAATACCTGGTCGGATTGAGACTAAGGAATTTAGGTTTTTTAAAGAAGTACATTATGTATTTTTACTTGAAAATATTTTATGTTAATAGAACTTAAGTTTAGTTTGAATTATTATTTGAATTTATCTAAAAACTAGGTAAGCAGACATTTTTAAAGGGTATCTAGTTACACCAGTGAGAAATCTGGTTTGGAAGAGGCATTTTTTTTATGAAAAATTCCTTTAATTATGACAGAATTAATAATGGTTTTTAAGGTGGTTTCGAGAAGGATAACAAAAAATGTGACAAAGTTTAGGATACCAAAGAAAGAGAGATTTCTGCGGTATAAGCGTCAGCCAGATTGCTGAAACAGAGGATTTGGTGCCCCACAATTTCAGCAGAGAAACAGCCTTTCAGAGAAAGTATTGTAACGTAGTTTTTTATTTCAGTCTTTTTATTTATTATTTCAAATTCTTTATTATTTATATTCTTAATTTATTTATTTGCTTTTATAACTTCTCCTTAGGAACCCATTCCTCCACTAGTTAGCTGACACAACCTTATATTGTTACGAAGTCCTCGCCCTTTCAGGGCAAATCAACCTTCATTCACGTATCGCTCGTGTTACCCGCAAATGTGTTTTTAACGCCGTTTGTTTATTGGTAAGACGTTTTTTAATTGTTAGGGCTGTTTTTAATTTCTAGACGTTTTTTGTATTAAGGCAGTTTTTTCTTCATTAAGAGTTTTTATTTATGATTTTGTTAATTTATTATATGGTTAAAATTTTTGACCTCTAATCATAAGGAAAATTCTTTAAACATAAAGCATTTTTTCTATTTTAAAGTAATTTTTGCAATTTTGGGTTTCTTTATCACTTAATTGTTTTTTGTTTCTCTAATGGGTAAATTTTTGTTTGGCGATAACGTATAGTCCGTGATTTTTTTTTACTTTTTTAAGTCATTTAACCGTAAAATTTTTTGAAATGTGAATTTTTTAAATTGCAAAACATTTTAAAAATTATTTGTCTTTTCTAAACTTAGTTAATACAACGAAATTTCTGGATACATTTTTTAAAAATTTTTTTAAAACGTTTAGAACGCCTTTAAACATAAATTGACTGATTGTGATTTGAAAGCGAGGACATTGTGTATTAAAAAGGAATTTGCGTGTAATGTATACTTTTTATTGAAAATTGAATTGAGTTATGAATGATAAAGTAGGATATGAAAAAAATTAATGATTTTACAACTACCCGATTAAGAAGAATTTTGAGAAAGCATATTTATGACTTACGACAGCATAAAGTTAATAAATAAGTCGGAATTAAAGTTTGGGGTAAAATATTTTGTTTTCAGACGCGACGGTCTTCTTGAGGGACGGATGGGTATTTGAATATTAATGACGACCGTTGATAAAGTTTGCGTAAGATGTGAGAAGTAGTGATAATATAAGTCAATCTCGAAAGATTTGACATGAACAATAGTTAAAACAGAAAGGGACTTGTAATAAAAATAAAGACAATAATTGAGATCAAAAACATTTGAATTTGAAACATATATTAAAACAAAAGTTTACGTAAGTTAATTTAATTTTTTCTTGTTTTGAAGAAATTATTCTTTAAGTAAATGTAGTTTGATAACTTTAAGTAGTTTTTGTATTGTCTTTGTAATAGGGATTTATATTTTGACTTTGGTATGCGTACTAGACATCTTGGACATATAGGTAATTTCGGGGCTAAAGTGGAGAGATTTTTTCTTCATGGAATTTTTTTAATTTTTTTTCCTGTGGTTTTTAAAAATTCTTTTTTTAGGATAATTTTTCTTTAGGACATAAGTGACTGAGAGAGTAATTGCTGGGGTAGATTTCCGAATGGGCTTTCTGGCCAAATCGTCCAATCGAAACTTATGACTAGAGGGTTAATGCAATAATTGATTGGGGATGCAGCTTGCTCCATTTCTGAGGTGGTGTTATCCTAGCACTTCAGCATCGAGGTTGAAGAGCTTGACCCACCGTGGGTGTTCAATTCCCTTCTTGAGTAGACAAGGACAATTCACTACCTTTCACTTTCAGCCGCACTCACAATGTTGCCGGTTTTAGAATTTAAGGGGCTTTATTTTCGACTATTTACCTCCTATTTCTGTTTAATTTTTTTGGACTTGGTGAATTAACATTAGTACTAGAACTCGAACTGATTTGAATGATGCTAAGGTACAAAATTTTTAAAATAATTACGTTTGCAAGATGGGTGCAACGCATTGCGTTACGCTAACGAGAAATTAGATAGGAAAAAAATTAATTTTCAAAGAATAAACTAATCCACGAACGTAGCATGTATGAAAAATTTCACACAAATTTAATCTTAGTGAATTATGATATTTTAAATTTTGTTTTTATAAAAATAATTCAGATAATAGGGTATAACATTATTTTATTTAAATGCATTGTAGCGATAACTTAATTTAAAACCGCAAACAAAAACCGATCTCAATGACAAAAGCACTGCTTACGCATTTCTCATAAACAAAATAATTTACAATAGAATGTTATCGTCCGTTTTCACCACCAATTAGTTTAAAAAGTCACCATATTAGTACATAATGTGCACTACATATATAATAACGGAATAATAACCTCATTATTAGGCGTTGATTAAAATTGTATGTATTGTATATAATATGAAACGGATCCTAACCGTAACTAACAGTAATAATAGTGGGAACAAATAACGATAGTGAAACCTGATGGAAAAGCAATAAAAATAAATTATTCCCGAACCCAAAAACTGAAAACGTCGAAGATGTAGTCATACAAAGTCGTAAAAGGCGGACGAGACCGCGGTGTTGGCGGGTTGATATAATCTTAAGTTAAAAGTGAAGTTGGAAGTAAAGAACTCCTATAAGAATTTAATTGCATTCCCACAATAAGTGACGACATAAGTGATAGTGAAATACGCAGGCAGATGCAAGGTAGGGTCACAAACGCACAGGGCGCGAATTTAATGTCGTAATTGCCGTTTAGAAAAAGTGGCTAGGATATGCAGACCTGTGTTCGGGGAGAGAATTTTTCGGTTGAAGGATAATCTAAGACATGGTTACAGGAAAAGCATTGGTGGTATTGAATAACCTGAAACTGCACAGTGAGAAGAATGAGCTCTTTTGTTTAGATTTATTAATTATGTATTTCTGGGTTGAGACCGTTTCTTGGCTGTTATTTATGTAATTAGGAATTAATCAAAATAAAAATAATTATTTAATCGGACTAATTTGCGACGAAATTGTGTATTCTGATTTTAAAATGAAAGTTTTACTGGTAAAATTTAGTATTAATTAAAATATGGAGCTATATTATTTGGAATGAACAATGCAAGGATATAATGAAAAAAATATTATTTAATTGTTTTCTGTGATAGTTACGAACAGCATTTCCTAAGATTGAGGTTTATAAGCGTTATGTAGTTTATATTAAAAATAGGAAAATTTGGAGTGATGACAGTGATGAATTAGATTTAAGGTCTTTTTTAGATTCTTCTCTTAGCAATACTTAGCCAGATTGAGATTAAGTAGTTTGCCTTCTTTTACGAAAGTATATTATACATTTTTTACTCGAAACCATTTTATGTTAATAGTGTTTAAGTTTAGGTTGAATATTTATTAGAACTTATTTCAAACATAGGTAAGCAGACATTTGTAAAGGATATCCAAGTGCCACAGTGATGATATCTTATTTGAAAAATTTCTTTAATTATGATAGTATTAATAAGTGTTTTTGAGGTAGTTTCGAGAACCGCAACTATAATGTGACGAGATTTAGAGTACAGAAGCAAGGAGATTATTAATTAGTAGTTTAAATACATGTTTTTCAAAGAAAGTGTTAGCACATACGATTCCTTAATAATAAGCTTCAAACTTTCAGATTTCGTGGCTATTTCAATAATCCAGGTTTATGCGAAATATAACAGTTGTAGTATTGGGATAATAAAGTATTTGGAAAACGCGAGATCTTTACGTACATCGATGCTAAAGCATAGAGAAATATTTTCTTATTTTCACAATGCAGAACTCCAATCCTACTAAAATCCATCTTTGTACGATATATACCGCTTCTATAACAGCAAATGAGCTTTAGTGCTTCGAACAACAATATGCTGTTTCAATCTAAGCCATGAATAACCTAACTGAATGCAACGTAATCCCATACTGATAACATAAAAGTGGGACATGTAAATTAGTTAACGCCGAACTGTGATATGATGAAATAATCCAGCCGCAAACTCCAGCAACAATAAACTACACGAATACATTAAACTCGGGAATGGAATCAATTATTATGCTAACTTACCGGTTGCAGAGCATACGCCCTATCCCTGGTTATGTAAGCTTCAGTCAAGGGTGTAATATGTTGACCTGGAGCTTCGTACTCTGCGGATATCGTTGAATTATTTAACCCTGGCGTTTGTGCGGCGGACCCTAACTGATAGTCCGAATCTGACAAAAGAAGGAGAATAATAAAACACCCGTAATACCTTTTATGTAAATAATCAGATCTCTAAAACATAATTGTCAGGCATATATACCTTTATTAGCTGGCACCACGTCAGGATTTTTGTCATCCTTTTCAAATAAGTCTTCAGAATCTGAACGCAGTGGAAGTGTAACCTTTTCTTTGACGGGTAAAAATCCCGGTCGTAATACATGTGACCCTTCACGTCGAGCTGTTCGTATCTTTAAGGCTCCTAAAATTATCACCGACACGAGCAGAAGAGCTGTTACTATTCCAACTAGAATTCCCAACATTGAAGCGACTTCAATTTGATCCTGAGTTCCTAAAGATAAAACTAACAAACGGCATTAAGAGTTTGCTCCATATAAATCCAAAGACGAGTGAATTTACCTGTTTGTTTTTCAGCTACTTTTAACGTGAATCCCTCTAGTAAAGTGCTTTCACTCCTTCCCTTAGCGTTAGCGGCGTAAACTACCATGTTGAGATTCCTTCCAGCATCAAGCCCACTTACATTGAACATTGCAAACTTTGCTGATGCATTAGCTTGAAGAACTCCTGTTTGTTGGTCGTAAACTTCTAATAAAAAGTATTGCGGTTGTCCACCGTCAAAACCTTCAACGCATTGAACTTCTAATGAATCTGATGTCTGATTTAGGATTGTGCAGTTAAAAGGCGGATCGGGTTTACTTGCAGCCATTATTTGGAAAACGCAAGGTTCGTGCTGGCGACCAGCTAAATTACTAGCCCAACACATAACCGTTCCGTAATCTAATTCTGTCAACGGTGTGTATGTTAAAACTGATGAAGAGCGTTGCAAACCAGAATGAAATCGAGTTTGCGGTACTTCAATCGAGTTTGCAGTGTTGTTAAAAGACCATTTAAAGTCGTCTGGTGATGGATATGCCTCAACTTCGCATAAAACTTTTGCGTTTTCATGTCGTGCAACTCCGTATACTTGCTTAAGATTCGGTCTGCATATTGGTTTATCTGCAAAAGTATAAAACATTTAATATATATTGCAATAATACAAATATTAACAAATTTAAATAAATATTAATTTTTTAAATTATACTAAAAGTATTAACAAGGTATTTGGTATACTTTATTTAAAGCTTTAGGCAATATTTCTCTTTTAAGAGCTACAAAATTAAGGAACATTTTGTCACGTGGAGCTTTATTACCGTGAATATGATATTGACATTAATGACATAGAACTAATGACATAATATAAAAAATAGTTGTAATAATCCAATATCACTCAAAAAATGCACAACATTTTTCTTATATATTATTTTTGTTGTGGTGACCGTACACCTCTCCAATGACGCATAAAATGAAAACTATAAGTTGAACTTTACCGGATAATGGTATCCATTCTTTAAAGCAGTTGAAAAATTCGAACCTGTTGAACAGTATTTTACATACAGTTAAATTTAGTGATAACGCTACTCCGCCTCCTTCCCTACGTATCGCTTGCGACTGGATCTGTACTCGGTTAAAAGGGAGATATAATTAATTTATCTTCAAGTTGAGTTTTGAACCAGAAATATCCATAGTTATGTAGAATATAGAACAATTTTTTTTGTGTAAATTGTACTACCGTATTTCACATAAGAGACAAAAATAAATACTACTCACTTGAAAGGCTAGACAAATTGGAAAATGTTTGTTATGCGGGGATGAAAAAGCGTTTGTCGTCATTCTTAGATGAGCTAATTTTGCTAATGAGCAGTGTGTAAAGCTCGTGTTTGTTGCATCTTAGAGTGGTTATTCTAAGATGGTTTAGTTAAAGAAATCAAATAATTGGCTAGATTCAAATCAATGATTCACTCATTGCCGACTCATTAGTTTGAATAATTTGTATCTCATTTGCAAACGCAAATCAATTCTAAGCTTATCGACGTTGTCCTACATGTGATTTTCCAATGCTCCATCCGAAGGTACTGCATTGGTCAGGAAGCGAGTTTTTTTTACTTGAAAAATTTTGAATTTTTTCAAACCCTTGCTGTTCCAAGCAAGGTGGGGATCTTTAACGTGCGTGACAACATTTACACACGGGACCTCCATTTTACCTCTCCTCCGAACAAAGGCGTATTTTTGTGAAAAATGCTCGCTTAACATTTTTCAAGCGGACCGTGTCGGGATTCGAACCCGGGACCTTGGGCGTAGTAATCGCACGCATATCAACTACGCCACTGAGCCGCCTATCAACCTTGTCCACTGTCCTCGCTATAATTACTAATACGAGGCCAGCCTTGTAAATTCTTTAAAAGTGAACCTCCTTCGGACATTTACTTTGATCTAGAGAATACAAAACTTAGGAATACTATCACCTTAAACCTAAGAATAAAAAACAAGATAGTTTAATACATTTATTAATAATTTTTGCTGATATTGACGATTCAAATAAGTAAAACAAACTTTATCAAAAAATATTATATTTTATTAATGATATATACATGTATTGATATCATCTATAAACCGCTGTGATAACCAGTGTCTAGTGAATCTGGGATAGCCAAATCTCTAAACATTTGCGTAAGCGATCGCCCCGCAGTCGCATCTTCTAAGTACTGGATGGGGTGGCATTTAATAATTTCCAACACTGTCAAGTAATTTAAATTGCTGCAATCATTGAACAAAGAAATACTCTCACGGCTCTCTTCCTTTAATAACATTTGAACCCTTTCTTTGTCTGTCGTATTTCCACTTACATTTTTTATATCACCTACAAATTTTTGTAAAATTCTGGAGAGTTTCTACACCTCAACTCCTCAATTTTATGACAGATAATTCTCGCAAATTCAATAGCTTGATGCACTCGTACTCAAGTAACACAATAACATTCCGGTCTTTCGTAATTTCCGTATTATATAAATTTTCTTCTTGAAATTTATTCATCACTCATACACTTCTATTAGATGTTTCCGCAATCAGTTTCAATTTGAATTCAGGAACCAAATGTAATTCTAAAAAATCTACGCCAGAAAAACCATTCAATCTACGTTTGCTGCTTCTTGGGTAAATTGTATGTTTCTAAATTCCAATTGAAAATTGCAAAACTCTCTCCATTTAAGGTAATCCATTTTTTAGCATAATTTTGGCACATTCCACTATTGCAAATAATTTGTACGACTGTTGCAGACCACCGTATAAATTAAAATCAAACTTCCACGTTATGGTGGTGAAAATTTGATGTAAATGCACCTAGCGCATCGGTGGTCGTACTTACTAGTTTGTCGATACCTAATGGCACTCTTACATCACTTGTAATGTCAACAACAGAAAAATCCATCTTTAACTTGTAATTTTTATCAACTTGACGATACTTTGACAACGAATGCTCTGGAACATGGCTCCCCCGTCTTTTATCTTGACGGCCAAGTGCCCACAATTCCTTATTATGTTAATTGGTTTTGTATCCAAGTCTTGACAGGAACTGGGACGCTTATAATTGTTTTAGAGTGGGCTTTACCTGTTTGTATTTAACCACCAACACCAGTTTTTGAATTTTTATTAATAGTTGCTTTTAACTCTTCCTTTCTAGATTCTAGTACCACTTTATTAGCTGCAAATGTAAGAATAGCAACCCTTTCTGAATGGTTTGTTGCCACACATACGAATAGGCGCAAAGTGTCGTTAGTTTAGTGCAAAACGCTCATACAATCGAAGATGATAAAATGATACCTTGCAATTTATACTGCACATTGAACAAAAATGAACGGCTAACGGCTTACAAACAATATGCTACGGTCTATTCATAAGTGCATGCGCGAAGCGCTTGCAGCTAAAGGTGAAGCTCGAAGTAGAACTGTTAATGTATTTGAGGTGAAGTGTGAGCTACGTGTGGAGCGAAAAGTGGGCAACCTAATACTTGTGTGAGCGAAATAGTACAATGCACTTGATACGCATTGCTGGGAAGCCTTGTTCGTTATGCACCCAGCACGAAATATCGCAGCCCATGTTCTTCAGGCGAAAGGTGCGATGCTGCCCATACTGTAGCATACCGTAACCTGGGAGTACAAAGTGGATGGGGCAGTTAGCGTCAGTTTAGCCGGTGCGACGTACTTGTAGTGACGCCAGCTTAACTCGAAGTGGGAAGGAGGAGGGCTTGTGATTTTGTAGACGAAGTAATATGGTGCCGCAACGTGATAGTACCAGTACCGACGCAGTATTTTAGTGGAAACCATTTCTGGTATCTATTATTTCTGAAACCACGATAAAGGTCTGTATCATTTTTATAGGTGAAATTCTGTATATTTAAATCCGATGCAGTAAACTGTAAAATTTAGTATTTCCTGATCTACAATTACAGTATCTATCATCCCGCAGTAACTTTTCATCTACTAGTAACTCAAAAATTTTATCATATAAAGCGTAGTGAACAATCTGCTAGTATGCATAGTTTATTTCTAAGTGTGTACGAAAAGCATTGCATCCATTATGATAGGAAAAACATAAATACCCTTGAAAACTATATTGCATTATATTTAGATATAACAATATAGATAGATCTTTATTAGGTATAATATAGAGAAAACCCCCGACTTTGTTATTACCATTTACCACAAAAAGCTATAATCTTGTAGTGATAGAAAATGTTTGCAATTGAAAGCAATTACATGAAAACGGTTAAAGTTTCCACCTACTGATGTATATTTTTATTAGCGCGCATTTACAAAATGCTCTAGGTACATAGTCGTTCATTTACTATTCGTACTGATTGGCAACTAATTGGACACAAATCAATATTCAAACCTTATAGAACGTTATAGGTCAATTTTTCGCCTACGTGTGTAAGTGCTTTTTATGTAATTTAATGAAGAATAAGTCTTTCCTGCAGCGCTGCCGTTGAGTATAAAAGAAAATATGTATTCGCTTAGCTAACGATACTTTCGGAATAGCTAATTTATTGTTCACATACATTTTACTTCTGGGGTCGTCACTGTAATTGGTTTTAGATAGGTCACTTAGATCCTGGCGTAATTTACAAATCCAATGCTTAGATTCTCCTATAGTTTATATTAACTTTATAGGTTTGAGATAATATTTTGGTATTGAAAGATAAGGCGGCTCCGTGGCGTAGTGGTATGTGTGTGACTACTACGCCCAAGGTCCCGGGTTCGAATCCCGACACGGTCCGCTTGAAAAATGTTAGGCGAGCATTTTTCACAAAAATACACCCTCGTTCGGATGAGAGGTAAAATGGAGGTCCCGTGTGTGAGTGTTGTCACGCACGTTAAAGATCCCTACCTTGCTTGGAACAGCAAGGGTTCGGCAAAATTCCAAATTTTCCAGGTAAAAAAAACCCGCTTCCTGGCCAATGTAGTACCTTATGGTGGAGCATTGGAAAATTACATGTAAGGTATTGTAGGATAGTTGTCTAGAAAGCTCATTATGTGTTTTATGCAAATTACATTGGAACAGCAGTAGTAAAAGTCTAGAAAACCGTTCCCTTTGGAGACGACAAACAACTTTTAACAATAGCTTTTAAGTCAGTTCCGGTTAAAAAAATTTTATAGGCCTTACACGAACAAAAAACTTTTTGATTTTCATAGAAAGTGCCGAGTGATTAAGTTTTTCTGTACAATGAGTTGATCTGTGCTCTGTTAAATTTCTCCTAAGTAGTACAAGTAGTGGCTTAAACCATAGGGCATTTAGCACTTTTCTTACTGCATTTTGGTATACTCTCTTCTAAGTAGTTAACGTTCTGCGTAACCAATTATTTCATGTTAGGTGCGTAACAATAAAAATCGACAAATGACTATAATTAGTTAAGGCAACCGAGATTAAAATTCACCATGCCTTGTTGTATTCTAAGTTGTTTCCTAGCAGCAATGTTTGTGGTGCCTGGTAAAAGTATTTTAGCTATATCAAGAATATTTCCAATTAGAAACAATTATCGCATTTTGCTATAGTAAGCCCTTAACCACGAAAGTTAGTCAATTATGTGCGGACATAAAAATGATATTAGTTGTAGCTAATACATCCTCATCTACTATGTGATGAACTGTGATGAACCACATATCTGGCTACGGTAGAAACACAATGTGGCAAGAAGATGATGTTTTTCGTATTTTGGGTCAACACTTTCAACACTCTCTCTATTTTTTAGTAACTTTACAGCTGTCTTGATTATTTTGATATACATTTGAGGTATAATCAGAAGGCGGCGCTAGGATGTATAGCAATATGTACTACTGCTCAACCATTTTTCTTAGAAAGTTTAAATCGTGTTGCAGTAATAGGTGTGAAAGTTAATCAAAATTTTTTATTCTTTTCTTAAGACACTGGGAGTTCTACGAACTTTACTGAACACAGCAATTTCACATTATTGACTGGTAAATGTCTACACTGTTTAGGTATGTACAGATGTTACCTTTTCAACCAAAAAGTTGTTATTATTGTCGTATTTATTAGAATTTTATGGGGGGGCCAATAATTAGCTTTCAGAAAACGTTTCATGTATAGTTATTGACACCAATGTCAATCTTTACTCTTTTATCAAATTGATGTTTAACGCCAGTTATTGTCACCATAATAACTTTTTGTAGTAATAAGGTAGCTCCAAGAAAAAAATCTCATAATTAGTTGATGCTTTGGGTTAGATACTGAACCATTTTCAATAAATATTTACAAATGTATTGAAAACTGTCAATTTTATAACATTTTTTTGTTACAAAACTTAGAAATAATACCAGTTTTTAAAAATATACGAACTTAAAGAAAATGGTTGAAAGTTTAGAACCGAAACGTCTGTTTACGCACTGCGATTACTTTATAATCAACATTTTTTTCAATTAAGTTTACAAAGGGTTTACTAATTTATTTTTTACAGTTTGCATGCATTTCGGTCGTTTAATAATAAACAAAATCGCTAGAGATCGGAAGGTATACGAGCATCATTTAATTTCGAACTCTAGTATCAGTTTAATTGATAAGAGACGTTCACTTTCGTATGATAAAACAAACAAGATGATCGGTTTTCGGCATGGTGCTGTTTTTATCGCTTAACGACGCTAAAACGTTGTGTTGTTCTATAATTCCTTTCATTCTCTATCCAAAAATTTTGTAAGTGCTAATAATTAACTTCATTCCGATACGGACATCTACGGTAAGTTATTTATTGTTTATGTTACATGCAACCTGTGTTTATCAACGTACTTCTGCCTATGGTTTACTTATTGCATATTTACGAGTTCCTTATATGTTAACTCGATTCGGATGGTCGGGTCGGGTTAACAAAAATGGTAATATCTAACCGGATTTTTTGTGCTGCAAAAACGTAATACGCCGTTGAAACGCACAGTGTTTGAAAGGGATAATATTTTGTAATACAATTAATATTGTAATTATCACAATAAATTGAGATTATTGGTTTTTCTAAACCATTATATCAATTTACTAATATAACACCTGAAGCGATAACTATATTTTTAATAAAAAGAATATTTGTATTTTCATTCTATTCTGAGGTCAAGGTAAATCTTTGCTTACAAAACGCTTGTGTATATTCTTCACCTACTGGCGATAAATAGTGCTCTCCTGGTTAGACGCATCTTCTAACCGTTGGAAAACTTTTGTAGTCAATAGGATTAGCCACGTTCAAAATATTTTTGCGGCAGCATCTTGGCATTATTTTCCTGCAGAATTGAACGCCGCGGATGCGGCATTGCGGGGTATGTTTCCTCAGAAACTTTGGTCCCATAAATTATGGTGGGATGGTCCAAATTTGTATTCAAACCCAAAACCGCTCTATTTGACTTTTCTAACAAAATTACAACTCTAGGTCCAGAAAGGGACCTGGAATAAAAACCCAACATTTTCATAATGACTGTTGAACGTTACAGTTTAGCGTCATTGATTGACAAAGTTTTGTCCTTGAGAATTTTAGTTTACTACTTTCGTATACTTAATAATTTCCGAAAAAATTCGGTAAAAGTACTCGGAAATATTAGTTCAGATGAGACACATCGTGCTTTATCTTGTCTTGTTAAATATGTTCAATCGATATCGTTTCCAGATGTTATTACAAAAATTCAGAATAAACAATTGTTACTTAAGCGGTTTAGACCGTTCTCCATTTTTCTTGATCCCAACGGATTAAAAGTAGGAGGTCGTCTTAGCAATTCCGAGCTGTCATATGAAGCAAAACAACCCTTACTACTACACAGTTCACACCAACTTATTACGGTAATTATCAAATTTATCTATTTCAAATATCTACATCCAGGGTTTAGAACAGTACTATTTGACAACAATTCTGGATATTATCCGCAAAAAGGGCTATTACAGAGCCTATTCAGACTGGTGTCAATATTGACCTTCCATGTGATTTTCCAATGCTCCACCCGAAGGTACTACATTAGTCAGGAAGCGAGTTTTTTTTACCTGGAAAATTTTGAATCTTGCCGAACCCTTGCTGTTCCAAGCAAGGTAGGGATCTTTAACGTGCGTGACAACACTCACACACGGGATGTCAATATTGACCGCCTTTCGCTGTAGCAGGTCAATCAGAGGCTTCGACATTCTTTCTGGAACAGGTATTCCCTGGAGTACTTAAATACATTACAGATGAGAAGACAATAGAATAAGTCTGTGCCTGAAATTCAACTTAATTCTTTGGTGCTTCTGAAAAGTGATAGTACTTCTCCATTTCGTTGGCCTTTGGGTCGTGTGATTGAGTTGCATTCAGGTGCCGATGGTCAAAGGTTAAATTCGGGGGAGTGTCTGTTGAGACTTCCAATGGAATTTTTCGGAGGCCACTCATTAAACTATGTCCTCTGCCAAATATGTAATAATTTTTCTTTCTTTTCTAGAGGAATTACTAAATTTTTTACATTTAATTTGTAGTTAGGGAAAGGACAGTATGTTTTGGCGGCCGGTATGTTTCGCACCGCGATTAATTTATAATCAACATTTATTTCAATTAATTTTATAAAAGGTTAACTAATTTATTTCTCACAGTTCGCATGTATTTCGGTCGTTTAATAATAAACAAAATCGCTGGAGGTCGAAAGGTGTACGAGCATCATTTAATTTTGAACTCTAGTATCTGTTTAATTGATACAAGATCTTCACTTTCGTATGATAAAACAAAAAAAAACGGTCGGTCTCCAACATGGTGCTGTTTTTTATCGCAGAACGAGGCTAAAACTTTGTGTTGTGTTTCATAATTCCTTTCATTCCCTATCCAACAATTTCGTAAGTGATAATAATTAACTTCATTTCAATACGGACATTTAGGGTAAGTTATTTATTGTCTACGTCACTTGCAATCTGTGTTTATCAACGTTATTCTGCCTATGGTTTACTTACTGCATATTTACGACTTCTTTATATGTTAACTCGATTTGAATGGTCCTCTGCTAATTTAGCTATCGAAGCTTTTTACTATTTAGTTTACGTTTCGTGTCGGATTAACAAAATCAGTTAATTAAATGATCTAGAAATACATTTATTTCTTAAGAAAATATAAATTAAAACATAGATGCCTCAACACAAACATTTAGAAATTGTTTTGTTTGATATGATTTTTATAATGTCAAAAATTAAAAAGTGCAGAACTTGTTAATACTCTAAAACTCAAACAACAGAGAATCTACGAAAGGCGTTACTTTATATACATGATGGTCTGTCAAAGAAGCGCGCTGCGTTAATAAATAGAATATACCACAAGCAACTCTTCAGTTTCGTAAACAAGTCATTATCCAAATACGTATCTTGATACTGAAGAAGAAACTTTAATAAAGAAATGAATTTTGGAAAGTTATAGAAAGGGACTCCCCCGTAGAAAAGACGATATTGAAGCTTTTTTTAAGTTTTCTAGATGTAAATCCAAGGGATACCCATTTTAAGAATAATACGCCCGGAGACCATTGGTATAGAGCTTTCTTAAGCAGACAACCACTTCTAACATACGTAATACCTGACGCAGTTTAAAATTCCAGTAGTAATGTGTCAGACAAGGATATGAAGTTGTTGCTTTACGTGGTGCACGAAATGTGTATGAAGCAGAGCAAGAGCCGTCTAAATTAAACATACCAGTCATGATTACAATTTCAATTTCAAACATTCTAACCCCACCATTGATTAGTTTTACATGCATACAAGTGAATTGCGGATAGCATCGTGGACAGTGTACCCAAGGAATGAGGTATAGCAAGCAGCGATGATGGTTTTTTTTTCACTTTGAAGCGTTAAGACGATTGTTGCGCCTTTCTGACTCCACATTTCATTTAATATTTAGATTTAAACAAGTTTTAGATCCAACAGGGGAAAGCTTTTTTTCTCTTCCTTAATTTAGTTTCTACGTGTCAGTTATACGACTATAGTTTTCCACACTAGCTCCATGATTTATGGTATGTAACGTACAGTCGCAATCTCACGTTAAAGGAATGAGGATGTGGTTAAAAAGGTCCGCCGTGGATAGCGTGGAATGGAGGGGTTCCTACAGCTCGTGAGAACGAGGCATTTTAAAGTAGGGAACTTGACTATCGGCGATCAAAAAGATTGGACATTTGTGTGCGCGTTGGTTCTGTGAAGTAATTCCTTTAGACGGCTTATTACAGAGTATTTCAGCCTAGCTGAAAAAGTAAGCTGCTTAATAGTAGAAAATCTAAAAACGTATACTGGCCTTTTAAAGATTGTAGACTCTAATGGTAGCTCAAACTGATAGATACTCCAGAACTTTGATAAAAAGGAAAATGCAGAAACGCAAATGCTTTTTTTTAAACGACTCCTTAATTTATCATTGCATAATAGCAGTGGCCCAAAAACCCAAAATAATTACGATAGCGCTACAAATGATTTTGCTCTTTATCTGTATTATATAGAAGGTAAACTGCTTTATGAAAACACAACCATTAAAACAGAACACAACACACCTTTCTATTGCCTATTCCTCTTTGGCACTGATAATGAATATGATGTCGAAGACATTATGAACCGTTGGAAATTCATCAAAATAGAATGCCTAAAATATGGTATTACCACAACAGGTTTCTCGGCAGATGGTAATATGAAGTTTATAAAATACATAGTTTATTAAGGAGTTAACCGCTTCAAGAGTTTGGTGTACAACCCTAGAAAGTATGGGAGGCATCAAGGAAGTACGGGACGTATATAGGAAGTACGAGAAGTATAAAGGAAATCCATATTTCCTATGAAGTGCAGGATGTATAGACTTCTTGGGAAGTAGTTTACAACATTTGGGTCAGTTGTTTTCCTTCCAATTACACTTCTACATTTTACAAATTTCAAAACCATCTTAACAATGAAGTGAAACATTTTGTACCCGAATATACTTCGGTGATGGTGCCAGCAGCCAGTACAGATATAAGAAAAACTATATTAATAAGAGCCAATATGAAAATGATTTTGGCTTGATAGTTAAATAGGGTATTTTTGCCACATATCATGGGAAGATTGCGACGGCCGTGGGTGTTGCGACAAAATGAGGTCACTATTGGGGCGATGGTCCCGATGCACCGATATCAAGGCAGTGCGGTGGCTAGACTCGGCCGCAGGAGGGGGTGGACGGCTGGCTTCCCGAAAGGGGCACCGTTATGGTTCACGGAAGCAGGAATGGGCGCCAGGGTCGGAGCCGCTACTAAAAACCTAGAACCTTGACCCAAAGATTTCGAGCAAGCACAAAGCAAAGAAATAGCCTCCCAGAGTCCCAAAATCTCAATTTCCTTACCACAATAACAAATCTCATAAAGCCAAACTCAGAGGGATTAAATACACAATCTAATACCAGCAATAAAATTACATGATTACGATGCTGAAATAATCACTAAATAACCTGTAGAGTAATATAATGTTAAAACAAAATATTTGCAGTAAATGAAATAATAAATGGTAAAAATAAATTGATGTTCAATAGGCAAAATAGTAAATAGCACAAACAGTTACCAAATAAAAAACAACATGAATAAGTAAACGTCTTAACTATATAAAACTGTTGTATAGGGCGGGTGCCGATGCGCTAAAACTTTTGTTGATTTAGATGTGACCCACTATCGGGCACTACACGTAGCATGTAGCACTGCAGCTAAATATTAGAGGGGGGAGTATGCAATAGTCGTTTTGGTCTACCAACACAGACCTGGTTTCAATAAATAAAATACCATAATAATAATAGAAGGGGGTTGCATGGAATCATAGCGGAAGGGATTCCGTACCCGTTCAATAACATACGGACTGTATTGAGAGGAATATAACCAAAAAGAGAAAAATAATGTCGGTGGGGAGGTATACTATACTGTACATTTACAAAAGCTAGCGACGGGTATGAATAGGCGTTATGACTATTAAATACAGGTAAACTTTAAAACAATACTACACAGAGGGGACTAGGTATAAGCACTTAAATTAACATGGGTAATATTCGCACAAATACTAAGTGACGGCAATGGGGATCTTAAAAATTGTTACGTTTTGAACTAACTTATTTGTATAGCTTAATTTAAAGATAAATCTTTTGTAAATATAAATTTCAGAACACCCAGTATTGATGGTATAAATCATAAAAATAAATAGGTGAGTAAAATACGAGTGCAACCTTATTTAAACATTGGTGGTGAATGAACGAAAGATCTAACTCACCCTGTATGGCTGTCTAATAGTACCTTAACCAAGTTGAGGCGGGTCCAAGCACATCTGGGCCTTGATGTCTACGGCGAGTAGCGTCAACGGCCACGACAGGGGTATGTCCATCAATATCAATTGCAACAGGTTCCACACGGACAAAGCGTAAGATCATCCCATAACCATCAGGCTCCACGACAAAACGCAGCAATCATAAAAAAGGGGACGACAAACCAATATGGAAGAGCTAAGCTCTATTCCGAAGAAAAGCGGGAAAGAAAAAAAGCCGGTTCTTCGGCTTAATAATTAGATGATAGGATTGACTAAATCAGGTGTAAACAAGAAACACCTTTTAATAATGAGTTAAATAACTTCAACGCTAAATGCATGCAAATCCACCAATTTAGGCGATCCTTAAATTAAACAACTTAAAACAGAATATACAACTACATTTAGCGTAATGCCATTATCTAAGTAAGTTAACGTTCGTCTGCCAGTCCTACGAGGAATCGAGATAACAAAACTAGTCGTACGGGCAAGGTCGCGCGTAATTAACTAACAGGAGATTTCTATTACTATACTAGGCGATATAAAACATAAGGCTAATACAATTGAACATTTAAAATATAAAAGACATTAATTTGAACGCTACAAGAACTCTCGTGACGGTATAGTGATACCACTAATAGAAAAGTAGCTAGAGTCAGCATACAAAGACCTTTAAGTGACCAAGTTCTTACTCCACAAACATGTTCAAATGTTGTACCACAAAAATAATTGGAATAAAGAACATTTTTGTCTCTGCCGAAGCAATTAAACATACTGAAGCTAAACTAACACAGAGATTTGAACTTTGCTTGCCGAAGAAAGGAACATGATGGTATCATCGTTTCATTCTTGTGAGTGACATTCAAATCAGATCAGATCAGATCACCGTGTAGAGTTTACTAACACATCTTCCTTTACGAGTATGTTCCCTCGATACTACCATCCATGTTTAGTTGAAAATAATATAACATTTTGTTCATTGATGGCCATATTACATATGAACTGAGTAAATTGTGTTTACAAATAATTGTAATTTCTTTATACCCTACTATGGCAAGAATTTTGCAACCAGCAACAGACGCATCTAGTTTTAAACCCTTAAAAAATTAGAAATGACCCTGATGTTCAGCTAATTAAGTTATATTTTGCCCTTGTTCTCAAAGATGCCCTAGTGAGTTGAAGATCAGAAACAATTTCCAACGGATTAATACCTGTGGTATTTTTCCATGCAAGGAGGACGCTGTCGATTGCATCGGAAAGATGCCGGCAAGACTGAACTGCAAACTCTGATACTCAATGCAATACCACTAAACCTATAATGACTGTTCCGTTTATATTGTAAATAATTTACAGCTAAATTTATCTCTTATTGAGTTTATTGATTATTTACGTCCGCTATATTTAAATTTGTTAGTGTGGAATTTCCATGTTTTACTTCAAGCACGCACCAACAAGTGCCGCGCGTGATAAACTTTGTTTCGCATGTGCAAGAACGTTGTAGTAATTGGGAAAACACACGAAGCAAGTTGAGTATCGATTTGTCGTTCTTGAACGCCGCATCTCTGTCTACATGTTCTACGTAGAACCTTAATTAGGAGAATCGCTTTTCTTTAGAACAACCGCTATCGACATAAATGTGCTTCGCTACACCCGCCAAAGAAAGACTAGTTTTTTGTTTTCCGTATGTCGGATAGATTCCACCGTTTTGTTTACGTCGTTTTTCCGTCGACACGGCTGCGTAAACAACATGTGAGTGCTATGAAGTAAAATTATGTTATTTGTTAAATATCACTTATTTTTGTATACATGTCCACTTTTCTCTACCACAGAGCTATTCGAAATTTACACCGCAATTTTACAATGACATTTGATGATTTTTGTGAACTAGTTGGTTATAGTAAATTAATCGAAACGAGGCCCAAGAAGTGAAATCTGAAGATTTCAAAGTTTTATTGAACATATTTAAGAAGTTCAATCCAAACAATGATACTAATACGTCATTAAGATAAATGACATTACGCTGAATACGAATGGCGACATGCCTGAAGAAAATGGGACAATAGATGACCAAAGGTTTTGCAATAAAAAGCCAAATCAAATATTTGGTAAAGACAGAAGGAACCATGAGCCAACAAAATTAAACAATGTAGTGGTGGAATATATTGAGTACTCAGAAATGTCTGTATTATTAGGCGAAAATAAAAATTATTTATTTATTTATTCGTCTGAAATAAACAAGGTAAAACCCTAATTACATATTTTGTTACGTTTATCGTGGCAGCCACGTTGGGCGCCAAATTTATGCTACGTTGGCTCGTAGCCGTGCGTAACACGAAGAAAATCAAAGAAATGACCGGGCTCAATCGGAGATTAGGGGGGGGGGTGCCGAACGCAGACCAACAGATAAGGTACGCGGCTGTAAGGAGTTAGTAACAATACCTGCAATAAAAAAAATTAGAATAGCAAACCTGCAATAAAAAAAAATTAGTCCTGCAAACCTGAAATAAAGAAAAAGCATAGCATGCTGATCGAGCATAGATTGTAGAATGTAAAAAAAACTGTTTGGATAATCTATATAATCTAACAACGGTAAAAGCAACACAAAAATTTTTAGTACAAAGTGAGGTAATATTGGGGAGTAGCGGAAACGTTTCCTCACACACCAATTAAACATAAATCAGACAAAATTTTAACAAAAAAAATAAATAGGTAAGCACAATTGATAGGAGTCATCCAGTATTGTTGATTCTTCTTTTTTTTCAAATAGCATGCAAGTCTATGGTAAAAGGTATCAGAACGACAAAGATATGGCAAAACAACGGATAGATATTTAAAGTAAGAATAAGTAGGAAATAGTTCAACTTACAAAAGGTCCTTCAGTAACGCTTCCTTGCAATTAAAGTGTGGGATTCACGATGTCCGGCACTAACGCAGCACTTCACCCTTGACTGAGAGGGTGTTGATGGAACTTATCACACCTACGTATTTCACTGGTGTTAGCAGCAGACATTATCTGGCGACGGAACTATGTAGCATTGATAAATTTCTTGTTAATTCTATTTCCTGAGACAATAATTTCGAAATATTTTGTAGCACTAGTTTAATTTCAACTGGGACCAAATGTATATTATTTTCATAAACATCCAAAAAGCAGTGAGAAACTTCAACCAATACCTTTGTAAACCGGTAATCTGTTATATTTCGCAAATAACGAAATTTGCGCAAACAATGATCTGTTTTAGATTCTTTGGGGTTAGAAAATTCAGAAACTACAGTATCAACTGTATTTGGATAATCCAAAGTATGCACTACTCTGATAAAAAAAGGACCGCGAAACTAGATCGCACACACAGTTTAAATATCAAAAAGACAAAGCACCAAAAAACCACAATGAGTAAAACACGTGTATCACTAAAGTAAGTCCGTAAAATGTTCCGTATAACACGTGCGTCGACCAAACACGTTCGCCTATCAACCATACTACTTCAATCGGAATTAGCACTACACTTTCTACAGTTAATATACAACTTTTATTTCACAAGAAAGAACAACTAAAATCGTGCCGTGCTTGTTCATGAACAATTCGAAAATTCATACCGCATTAATTCTCACTATTGTCAAAGCAAAGAAGAAGCAGTATTTTTAACGTAATTAATATATAGGAACCAAGAACAAACTACAACTACTCATCTGTTTATTCAACTCGTTCTATTACAACCTCTTATCGTCTATTATCTAGACTTGTATATCCACTCATTATAATACGATGCATTCGCCTCAGGAGTTAATAAATATAAAATATAGAAATAGTAGTTACTAATTTGGAAAAAGCGTAAAATGTTAAGCTATAAAAATGCACGTTACAATTTCACTATAAACTAAATTTAAGTAAAATAATGATATAGAATGATAATAATATTAGAATAATATGTTCTATAAATATAACTATATAGCTAGCTTTTAGAAACAGCATTCTTTTAAGTAACATAAGATTTTTTATTCAATGAAGAATTCAATTGTTGGTATTGAAAAACCGAAGAATACTAATTTCAATAAAAGAACATCATGATCGACTTTATCAAATGCTTTTGCGAAATCCGTATATATGACATCGACCTGGTGTTTTCTGTCCAATTATATTACAAGTAAAGCGATTCAAAGTGCGACTGTAAATATGAACAACCTAACTACTTATGATAATTCAAAATCTTCTGATACCATGGAAAAACATAAAGCGCATATCAGCTCACATGTACATAAAAATGACAGAGCACTATTTACTATGGCCTAAAACACCAGGGCGTAAAGGGAATGCCAACTGCAAAAGCACCTTGTGTCCTTACGTCTAGTGGAATGAAACAAATATTTGAAGGGAAAGAAGAAATGAAATTAGTGTAAGAGGGAGAGAAACTTGGAAAAGCAAAAAAAGACTAGAGAAGAAAGGTAAAAGCATAATAATAAAAAAAAACGCTGAGGCAAATAGAAATCAAGGAAAGAGCAAAACTGTGTGACAAAGTTACGAGCAAAAACCTTTCAAACTCTGCTAAACATGCACTCCGTATTTTAGTCACCGTTGATAATTATACCGTTGTACCGAATTGTTCGTTACCCAAACTTGTAAAAAGAAAAGGTTTTATCACTACTCATTCAATGATGAAAATGTTGTGGGCACTTGATTTTTAATATCCTCGATGTGTTTTAATTTTAAAAGTTTTCTGCACAGCAATGCTTTTTTATGCTATACCTAAGTTTAGTGCAGTGTAAGAAATTGTTAAATTATAGAAAACTTACTTTTTGTGTTAGGCTGTTTAATTCTGTTTCATATTTTTGTATTCGATTCTTTTGTTTTACTACAAAATACCTGGGTAGGGGACTATTTATCTACAAAGTACCCAGATGTTTCTCAAAAAATTTTTAAAGTGCCAATAACTAGAATAATGTTTGTACCAACAACTACTCAAAAGTGCCAATTACTACCATAACTGCACTTGCTTTTAATAATTTTTTTTTAGAGATTTTTATTTAAATCTAAGATTTAATTTGGATGTTTTTAAAATTCTACATTGTCTAAGCATTACAATTGAAGAAAATAAACAGGTTTAACGAAATAACCAAGTGATAAAATTGGAAGGTTCTTTAAGTGACAACAATTGGGTAATCTACTCTATTTAACATTATTAGAGATCCCTAAAGGTACAGTACCTACCTCACTACTATCTATATGCTTTCTATAAACGTACACAATACTTACACATCACTTTCAATTGAACAATGTTGCTATCACCATCGCCTTCCACATTCGATGCAGAACATGAATAGTTTCCCCCCTGAGCTTTTGCTATGCCTTGCAGAGCCAAGTCACTCCTGCTCATTATAATTTTCTTCTGATTTGGTTGCATTATTTGTCCCTAAAACCAAATTTGTTTTAGCATCAATCTATAAGTCAATTTTCTTATGATTATAGACATAAAGCAGATATAAAACGTGTTTTCCTGTATAAGCAATTAATGGTGTTAG
This sequence comes from Platerodrilus igneus, assembly GCA_036346225.1. Lineage (NCBI taxonomy): Eukaryota > Metazoa > Arthropoda > Insecta > Coleoptera > Lycidae > Platerodrilus > Platerodrilus igneus. The sequence continues at coordinate 2,062,561 of JARFIW010000787.1, read as the reverse complement.
AATATCCTTAAACTTTCATCGTATGTGTATAGATAGTCCACAAATCGCACCTTTGACACAAGTTTTCATCATTAAAAATCAAATGACTAGCTTAAAGAAATCAATGTCATTACGTTAAAACTTAATAGATTTTATCAGTGTTAGTCTGTAAATATCTTATGAATTGCATTTCTTATTTTAATTTCTAGTGTTAGAAACCAATATACTAAGTCAGGGAAATCTATGTATTGATGTTAGAGCTTAGACATCCTTTGTCATCATCAGTTAGTAAACATTACAAATGTCCAATTTTTTAGCAGCAAGTTTGCATTAAATAAATCGAACGTTATACTAATGATAATTTATTTCATTTTAAACGCACATAATTCAACAATAATTTCAAATCATTTGAAAACAACATAGATAAATTTTAATTTGTCTTGATAGTTGTACAAAATAACTTGTTTCTTCACAATTAGTCTAGCACACATTTCATTTAACCTCGATATCCAGTTTATGCGGAAGTTGGCTAAGCTTCACGGAATGTCGGAACGTGGAGTTGCAGACCATAGTGGAACTCCAATAATCTAAACTGATTAATCTAGTTTATCTTTAGTTCTTTTCAAAAATGTGGTAAACAATAGCCACAAGTACACAAACAAAATTGTTTTTAGTATATGTAGCCATTCCTGTACCTCACTACGGTAGAGTTATACAAAAACACATTAAAGAGTCACCTGCAGTTCAGTGTGAGTTAGTCTACTCTCATGCAGTATTATTGGTTCTTGAAACAACTTTCAACCCCATCACCAACCTGTTTGTACATACAGTCTGATTAAAAAGATAGAACATAAGACTTTTACAACGTGTCTTATGGGTAGGTTGGGCCTGTTATACTTGGCAATAACGATCACTTGGGAATTAAGCAGGTTTAACTTAGTTTCTCTCATTTTTACCATGTAAAGCGATCACTCCCTCTAGACGGCAACATATTACCCACCACAAACACAAAACAAATGTTTTTATAATTGTATGATCAATTTTCACCTGAATATTATATAAAAAGCCATTTAAATCAATTATATACAAAGTATTACATTCCATTTCGTAGTTTCAATACTGTTTGCATTTGACACTCTCTATTCCCTGTTTCAATAAATGTTTGTTTTCACGTTTGGAGAATTGTTCAATTATACGAGCCGTCTGTAACACGTAGTATTCCATAGTTATTATTGTTAAATGACCTAGTTTAATTGTAATTATTTAAAGCCGCTGTGTTGCGATTGGCCCAAGTTTGAATCTCGACACGGTACGCTTGAAAAATGTTAGGCGGTAATTTTTCACAAAATCGGATGACAGTTAAAATGGAGATTTTGTGTGGAATGTTGTCACGCACGTTAAATATTCCTGCCTTACTTGGAAAATAACAAGGGTTTGGAAAAATTCAAAGTTTTCCGAGTAACTTACTATTCAAGAATCAATTTTATAATAATATCGTTGCACTAGTTCACGATACCTTGAGTGTTGGTTTGCGTGACTTCTTTTGTGATAAATATTTTAAACCTAACCAGGCAGTTACAAAATCTTTGTTGCGACATCTTGTTTACTTTCTATGTGACTAGTAGGTAATTAATTGGAAGGGATGTTTCTTTAATAGAAGTTTTCAAAATTTTCAGCACGGATTGTAACTCATACTCTCTCATTTTAACCCGCATTCTTAGCTCGAAGTCTAACCCACATTCTTAGGTTCTTTGTCTGGAGATGGTAGTTCAAGTTTAATGATCGGTTTCGGTGTTTGCAGCTCATCAGATTGGCGCGTTTCTTTTTGCAAAACAACCAACAATGATGATATTGAATTATATGGGAGTCATAGTGTGTTTTTATATACAAAACATTTCCCATACGCCCTTTATATTTGAATATAAACAACTAACTATCGGAAACTTTTTCAAATCTCCGATATTTTAGTGAAAATGGTATTGCCAAACAAAATTAAATAATGTTAACTAGTATATGACAACTAAGGTGGAAATAACAAATGATCTGTTACCCACCATAACATTAGCGGACCTTCTAAGAAAGTACTGCACCAAATGTTACTACCCTCGGTCGACAGAAGCGAATGCGCTTCTAGCTTAATAGTTAGTTGTTTATCTTTAGGTATAGAGGGTGTATGGGAAATTTTTGTATATAAAATACACTATGATTCCCGTGTAATTCAAGATCAACGTTGCTTGTTTTGCAAAGACGAACGCGCCAATCTGATGAACTGCAAACAGCGAAACTGGCCATTGGCTATGCCTCTTTGTAAAATAATCAACAGATTTAATTTTGTTTGACTATACTTGAACTACTCATCTCCAGACAAAATTAGATCATCATTGTTAAGTTACGCATGAGCGTTTGTTGACCGAGGTTCCCAATAACATTAGGTGCGGTATTTTCTTAGAAGGTCCGCTAATATTATAGTGAGTAACAGGTCATTTATTATTTCTATACTTATATGTGCTACTTTTTATTTATATGTGTTACGGAGCATACAAAGATGTTTAAAAAAATGTTGTAATAATCCCCATAATGATTCTGTTTATTTTTTCTATTTAATTAATCAAGTGTTGTAGTTTATTGTATTGAACAGACAAGTGTTTTGTGCGCAAATATATGTTGCATATATACTAATAATATTTTTCAGGTCGTATTGGGGTGTTTGTTCTTTTATTGGGTTGTTTAAACCTCCACATTTCCCGACTGTGTTAGCATGGCCTTACACAAGTTTATCAAGTTAAATTACTTGTACATGAAATTAGAATAATTAAATCTATATTGTTTGTTTGTTTGTTTATAACCAAATCTAGGCTAAGTCAAACTTTCACTGTTATTGAAATAGCACTGTAAAGTTAAACCGGGCTATTTATCATCTTAAAACCTTGAACTTGACTAGAGATATCATAAATACCTATAATTTAAGTACCAACAAAAACAAGAACATATAGTTCCAACTACATTATGCATTGCGACTTTAATTCTCCAGTGGCCCCAAAGTGTGGATTCGTAAACCTACCCTAACATCCTTGATGCGTTGTTAATCTCTCCAGTTGATAACAGTCTTTGGAGTGCAATCCACGGTGTGGACACGGCTGACAAAGTTTGGTGCTTTTAATAAAAGAGCTATCAATTTCAGTCGTCTAAATTGTAAAAGCCACGATTAACCAATACTGAAGCTATGCCCTTAGCTTCTGATCGCCTCCTTAGCGAAATCTTGCTATCACCGTACCTCACAACGAAATCAGTTTCTTACAATCGTGTTCGGATAAAATCTAAAATTAGTTACATGCTCGTTAACGAATTTTTAGATATGACACGTTCCACTTATCAATAGCCTGCATACATAAACAAATTTTTAATGCATTAAGAATTACTTGAATCGCACTTGCTTCTTGCCCAGCGAAAATGTAAAAATATAGAACCTACATTCAACCATCTGGGACCTGCGCTGTTTTCCAAAAGGAAGGAACGAGAACCCGAACGGACAGCGAAAATCGCCTTCTCATCTCGACTCCGTACCCCATTAGATTAGTTCTAGTACGACCACATTTAAATCATTTTCATTCTAGATACGCAAAACCAGTAAACAGAATTGCCTAACTTTATAATTTCTGACAGTAATTTATACCGTTACACATTGCAAGTACACTCTTTATCAACTGGAAATTAGTATATTAAATTCATCTACCGCCTGACAAAACTTCAAGTCATAATGCTTTTACTTGCTTGCAAAATATCAACAGCTAATAAATAATTTTTGTCTCTGATCTTATTCAAAAAATTAAAACTGTACCAAAGGCTCATTTTCAAAATATTGTACGTTCAAGTATTAATACAAACCTAAAACGAGTTTTCCGAAATTAAAAACTAAGAAAATATTGCTCACACCTCGAACTTAACGCTAGTTCAAAGAAAAGAATGTAAGGTTGGGTTATAGTGATAATACCCCTCTATCTAATTTGCATAGCATACAGATGGTGTGTATGGTAGAAACAAGTTTAAAGAGTTGAACAAAAATTAGTTAAATCTGCACGTGTATGTCAAATACAGTTGTCCAAAGCGCCCACTGTCGGTGCTTATACTTCAGAGTTTGTATAAACCTAAGTGATGTTCATTTGCCCTATGATCTTATTTCAAATTCCATCTATGTACCCGTTACAGCGAAACAACAGGATATGAAATGATTAAGTATATCATATTGGTGTAAATCACACTCGTGGTTGTCAACCTTATTGGATATGTAATACGGCATATGGCAAGATTTAATTATTAATTAAACCAAACGCGTACTCCTAGTTTGAAGAGCTCTAAATCAGTAAAGCTACTAAAATTTAACCAACTCCTCTCGACATTATGTATGCCTCTAAGTGTTCCATATCAATCACTGCTGTATATTCACGTATTACATAGAAATAATTAATTACTAATTGCGTTATCACTCACAGAGCAGAAACATAATTTTGTAATTAAAATTGAAAAGGGAACTACATGCTTCTGAAAAATTGCAGCATCAGAAATAATAATGTATTACAGTACGTATCATATAGAAAACTTATTGTTGTTGTACTTAAAAACCGTTTACAATATATAAAAACTTACAGGCTTTAATTCCGATACACTTTTAGAAAGCATTCAGTACACGGAAATATGTAAATATAAAATAGAAGAGGAAACAATCAAGAACCACATACAGTTAGACTAAACATACAAACTCTCTTTAAGAGGTAATTGCCAGAAAATGAACCACCTTTCTAACTTTGCTTGTATTTCGTTAGATGCAGCTTCATATAAGTGAAATAATATTTTTTACAAACTTTTCAATCCAGAGCAATAGTAACCACATCTAAAAACAAAAAAAAACAGATTTTTTCAAAAATAAGTAACCCGATATTCTTGTTACAGGCAAGTTAGGGAAGTTAGAGGCAAGGTAGAGAAATAACTGGGTTCGGGCTAGTTAGTCACTCAGGTAGCGATGAATCACTAGAGAGAAACTATAATGACAAGTAACTAATAATATTAAAATAGTATTTGTAAATGTAATATTAAATTAACTATAGCAAATTACTCGTTCAATACAATATTAAAAGCTGGTATCATTCTTTCAAAAAACTTGCTACAGAACAGATTATAAAACGTTCAAGAAAGTTGTTTTTCTGTTGCCAAAGCATTTGTTTAGGAAATATTACATGCATTTAAAAACGTGTATTATTAAATGGGTTTCTCGTTTTCAGTTGTTGCTGTCTTTCGGGTTCCTAATGTACATTGTTCGAGGCGTTCGTGTCCAACTTTTATTTGAGAACGATCGAATGACTATAACGATCCGAATTAAAAGTTATTTATAGTGAAATTTATTGACAGAGTTATAACATAGAATTCTAAAATGAATTTGTACGAAAAGTTTTCCAATAACGAGAATTATTGACGCCGATTGCTGCTAAATTACTTTCAGCTACTGTAATACATCTCTACTTAATACGTCAGGAAATAATGTGCTACTTAGCTACTGGTCAAGCGAAGTGAAGCGTTACTCCGCTTACTGTTGCTTCTCGTGAATTTAATTCACTTGGCTTTCCAGGAAAGTATTTTGGTACGCGCTAGTATGTGATCCCGTCTAGGTGGTCTGTATCCACCATGGGGCCTGAGCGGAGCGTCTAACCAATTTTTTTTCTGTAAGTTTATAAGGTTACTCATTGCACAACAGGTGATGTTACCGTGCGAAATTAAACTTACTTCGTTCCAATCGTCCTAAATGCTTCGGCAACAGCTGTTATTGGTGGAGTATTTATTGAATAACAGTTAAGCATTGACTGTCAAAAAATCTGTTTTTACTACTAACTTGAGAAGTGGCCATTAGTAACTCCATTACTTGAATGAAAAATAGTTTTTCTCTCCTTAGGTTAATAATACAGTCAGTCTTTAGGTCAATAATGAAAAAGCGCCTATTATTCTAGTCAAATGACGGTTAATAATATCAATCAAAATATTTTAGTTTGTCAGGTTATCTGTGAAAACTTCTAGATCAGTTTGTTATTACCAGAAACTTTTAAAATTAACTATATTAACTTACTCATACATCAAAAACAATTTTTCTGATATTCTTGTAGCTTTCTTTTCTTCACACCATCCTTTAAACTGAGTCTATGCAAATATATACAATTTTTTAGACTTCTCTGGCAACAAGTCACAACTGGAACTGTTTACAAATTGTGCAAGCTCAAGTGGGGTCCCATTTATTTTTAGTTCTGAGGCAATATCGCCCATTTCGACTTTATACATAATACTTAATCCAATTAGAACTACTTCAAGTAATCTAACATTTAAGAGCATCAATTAACCTTTTATAATTTGACATACACTGACATCCAGCTTACTTGGTATTTTAAACTCTTAAAAATAATTATGTCTTGTTAACATAACAAACTAAACTAACAAAATTTGTATGTTTTAGTGTTAGTAGTATAAAAAATTATATATATATTTGTGATATTTGGTCTGCTGAAAGGGGTTCATTTTTCATTTTTGAACCTAAATTTTGGATTCAACATGTGAAAGTACATTAAACAACTATAGAAACTCATTTAAAGTAAATAAATGAAAGTTTAATAATTTTTAAAAATTTTTAGGAAGTTAAAATTTAATTTCATAATCCTTCAAATAAGTAATCAGGAAATATGGCGCATGAACAAAAAGAGGAAAGTTTATTGATTGCATATTTTAATTAGGGTTACTTATATTTTATATGTGAAATTATGTATAGGTTCAGGAATAATTTGGCATATAAAATATTTGGTATTATGTACGAGGTAAGAGGGTCTGTTTAAATATTTGTGTGCAAAATTGGCACTAAAGGTCAAGGTTTTACTATGATCTCGTATTGAAACAGAGATGGAGTAAGAAATGTGTCGAAGCCCTATTACTTGCCTTCAATTAATACAAAATATATCATCGTGTGTAAATATTGAGCTAGGAATGTTACTGTATAAGTAAGTATTACAAGGGGTATGTATATAACTTGTAAAATGAGATGTGAAGGAACAGTCTAATTTGATTTGGCTTGTATATTCTTTTTGCAGTGTAAATAAATGGTGTGTATTTATTGTACCAGGACTTTTAATGTAGATAGTTTATTTTCAGGAAAGTGAGCAGAGCAGCCGTCAAAAATCAGATAAGAAGAGGTTTTTAGAGAAGGAAGTCGTAGCAATTATTGACACCCAAGTTGTAGGGTTTTTATCGAGAAAGAGTCCGCAGCAATTAATAGGCACCACGAACGTGTAACGTCCCGTTGCAATTATTGGCCCACAAACGTGGGGCGGCTGGTAGCAATAATAGCCACCCCGAACGTGAGGCTCGAATTCAAATAAATTTTATTTGTTTCAGGAAACTGACGATCAGGAGGTTAAGAATTGATAGGGTTGGGTTTTTTGTTGTTGTTGTATGTATAAGTGTGGTGTTTGGAACATATGTTGAGAAAAGAGTGGTTGAGGAGTCAAGCAGTTAAGATCGGAAGTAGTGATAGTGCTTTATTTGATAAACCGGAACCGGAAATTGAAGCGAAAGCAGGAAGTAAATTGGATCAGTCGAAGACCGAATCGGGAGATCAAGGGAGCAAAATGATTATGAGAATGTTAGAGAAAATGAATGAAACGTTAAGTGGAAAAATAGATAAGACAGCTAAGGAATTTAGTAATTTTAAAAAGAGTTTAAATATCAAAATGGAGGAAGTCGAACTGCGAGTAGAACGGAATGAAAAGAGTATAGTTGGGATTAGACAGGAAATAGGACAGCTGAAAACGGAAGTGAGAGTTTTTGTGAGGAGGAGATTGATTGCAAAATGACTGAAGTAAGTGATTCATGCAGGGGCCAGTTAGGCAGATTTGAACGGGAAGTGACTGGAATAAAACAGAATCTGACAGTTTTAACGGTGAATGGACCGAGATATTATAATAATAACTTATCGTTAGACCAGCATATAAAATTTTATGAGGATAATAATGTACACCCGCAAATTTTTATTAATAGTGTCAGGGCATTAGTACATAATCTATATGATGAACAGACAAAATTGAATATAGTGATGGCTTTACTAAAAGACAGTACGAAGGCTTGGCATAATCTTGTGGGACAGGACATTGACTCATATTCAGGTTTTGAAAGGAAATTTTTAAAGCATTATTGGGGAAATCACAAACAGGAATGATTTAATTACGGGGAAATACACGGGGGATTTTTCAGGGTCTCGTGAACAATATGCGATTAGGAGGTTCGGTGTTGCGAAACAATTAAGTCCTCGATTAAATGATAGGTAGATCATAAAATACTTATTGAGACATTTAGAGATAGAAGTTAGGTAGCATGTAGCACCTCAGAATATTGCAGAACGAGAGACATTCTTGGAGTATTTACAAAGATACGATGACGTAAATACAGGGAGATCGAGGGAGTACCGTGATAGGAATGTGAATCAAGTTAAGTTTGAAGCTAGGGGAGATACTTTTTACAATAGGCACGGAACCAATTTTAATAGAACACCATTTGGGAATAATTGGGAATCTAAAGAAAGTAATTATAGAAGTAGCAGCGGCACGAGGAATGCGAATCAAGGACCGAGTGTGCAAATACAAAATGGTTTACCAAAAATTTCTAGAGAGCAACCTAGATCAGTTAATAGTATTAATGAAGTAATGGGCAGACCGGAAGTAAGTAGGACTTAATGCAGAAGAATTAGACAAAGGGAACAGAATAATGAGACTCGTGTGCGGCAGGATTTTTAATAGAGGACAGACCACTAGAATTAGTAATTTGTAAATATGAACATCCGCGGGATATTATGACAATTTAAGAAGAAGTTGAACCGGAAGTAGTTGAAAAAATTTGTTTACCAATAGTTGAAATTTAAATACTAAACTATAAGCTAGGATCGTTGCTCGATTCGGGAGCTGAAGCAAGTTTGGTATCAGATGAATTTATGAAAGAAATGAGGAATCAAATTAGTGGTCGAATTACACCAATTAAGAGGAGTCATTTAGTGGCTCCAAACAAGAAAAGGTTTGCTGTAGTAAATAGCGTTGTTGTGTTAAAAGTAGAAATTGCTCCGTTAAGCTGTGAACATGAATTTGTGATTGTTCCAGGTCTCAAATTTAAAGGTATCTTAGGGATGGATTGTATGATAAAGTTAGGTCTGGTTATAGACATGGAGAAAAGGTTAATAATGGTTAGGGATGTAGTATTGCCCTGGAAAGATTGTTATAACGTCACAGAAGATGACGGGTGTTCAAGTGTTTATTTAAGGGAAATAGATGAAGCGGGAGTAAATAAGATACATACAAATGTCTGAAATATAAATTACAGGAAGTTCAGGCACTATTGAAGAAACATTTAGAATTAGTAGATGTGGAAGCAAGCACAACGCTAAGTTATGAACATATTTTAGAGGATGATAATTCAAAACCTTTTAATTCTAAGATATATCCAATACATGCAGCATACAGGGAGCAAGTAAACTATGAGTAAGTTAAAATGTTGTATGATGGCATATTTGAATATTCTAATATTCATTTTCTAAACCCGTTGGTAGTTGTTAAGAAGAAAGATAATAGTATTCGTTTGTGTTTAGATGCAAGGAAAATAAACCAACGGACTAAACCGCAATTTTATTGTCCACCATCCATGGAAACGCTTGTAACTATGTTAAGTGTTAAACTAATTTTCAGCAAGCTTGATTTGAGGAATTCTTTCTGGTTGATTCCGTTACATAAAGATTCTAGAAAATACACAGGGTTTTCGGTGGAAGGAAAAATCTATAATTTAAAGGTGGTACCGTGTGGTTCGTCTACGTCAAGTGCAGCATTAATTAAGGTCATCCAGGCAATTTTAGGGGCGTATGAACAACTCTTCATTCAGTACGTCGTTGACATTTTAATTTTCCGTGAAGCAATTCAGCAACTAGTGATTGGTGTAAGAGAGTGAGATTCAAAGTTGGTGGCTTAGTAGTAGTTAAGAGTTTAATAGTGGGTAAAAGGGAGCAGATGAAGTGTGCAAAACTGTATCTACCTTATGATGGTCCTTTTGAAATTAGTGAAGTAGTTGGAGAATCCACGTATATTCTATGAAATATTGATACGCAGATAGTGCGAAGAAAATTTCACATCAATTTATTGTTTCCTTATAGACAGGAAGATAGGGAGTAAGGAAGTTCATAGAGTATTTGAATACAAATAAAAACCAGATTTAGTTTTCGTTGAACTTCAAGTAATCTAACATTTAAGGGCTCAATTAACCTTCTATAATTTGACATACACTGATATCCAGCCTACTTAGTACTTTAAAAACTTAAAAATAATTTTGACTTGCTAATATAACGAACTAAACTAACGAAATTTGTATGTTTTAGTGTTAGCAGTAAAAAATTATAAATATATTATTGTGATATTTGGTCTGCTGAAAGACGGTTGTTTTTCATTTTTGAACCTAAATTTTAGATTCAGCATGCGAAAGTACATCAATCAACTTTAGAAACTCTTTTAAAATAAATAGTTGAAAATTTAATAATTTTTAGAAATTTTCAGGAAGTAAAAATTTAATTTCATAATCCTTCAGATAAGTACTCGGGAAATATGGCGCATGATATATAAGAAACAACCCGTGTATACTACGGCATTTAAAATTTCAGATTTTAAAACACAAAATTCAAACTTCTTATTTTTAGTAAACTTAGTGGTTATATTTGCTAAAAGCTTTTCGAATGTGTTTCGAAGAAGCTGGTTTTCCTTGTATTACAAATAGGGCAGATAAGAACCGAACAAACAACAACGATTCCAGTTACCGACGTCAATTAAGTGGTATGAGCGAGAAATTTATGAACGTAGAACTTAATAATTGGAATTGAAATAGGGCAGCAGTTATCCTTTATACAATGAATATTGAAAACAAGGTAACAGAGAAAGTTGATTTGAGCGAGTATGTATGAGGTAGATGGAGACAACACATGTTGGTTAGAGACGTATTTTAAATGTTTGTTTTCGTCGAGTTGGGAGTGATTGCCAAGGTTAGTTTGTAGTATTGATTTTTCCAATACCGCAAAACATTTAGTACACGCGTAGTTTCTGTCCGCTTCAAGTTGGTATACGGGAAAGTGTTTTTAAAATTGTGTAACTAATGAGTGGCGGTTGGAAGGAAATCCGGGAAATTTGCATACGTGTGAGTGTGAGTGTGTGGGGTTTTGCAGAAAGGCTTTGTGGTTGTAAAATTTTTCAGAAATTTAACAGGTTTTTGGAGGCGAAGAACTTGTATATAATCAGCATGAGACTAATTTAAAGTGCTCTTATCTTTACGAATCTTTTATTTGCTACGACGTCTGTATGATTCATATACGCTGATACTCTGATACTGAGATTGCAGAATATTTTGAATTTGAACAACGGTAGATGGTTTATAGTAACAACAGTTTGATTTCATTGCACATCTAGCGTAAAGTATGTAATTAGTTTGTTGTAATTATCAGCGCTTACCAGTTTGGTTTACAATTAAAAATTATGGTACTAAAAGAAGTTTGATGTATAACAGGAGCTGGGATTCACTGCCGAATGGTAGACGAGAGAGGATTTCTTGGTAACTTGGTTACAGCTTGCAGTTGGAGAAGGTAATCCAGGTTGGACTTGTTTGTGCATGCAGCAGTCACGGGGAAGTATGGTAGCAGGTTCCGTATGTAAATATGAACCTCAGATAACTGTGGCTTATCGATGTATGTTGTAAATATGAAAATGATTCCTTTGTGGATTTTTGGTGTGAATTTATATTAACTCAAAGAACAAAAAGGAGAAAGTCTCTTAATTTGCATACTTTAATTAGGGTTATTTTTATTTTATATGTGAATTTATGTATAGGTTCAGGAATAAATTGGTATATGAATTATTTGATATTATGTACAAGGTAAGAGGGCCTGTTTAAATATTTGTGTGCAAAATTGGCACTAAAGGTCAAGGTTTTACTATGAGCTCGTATTGAAACAGAGATGGAGTAAGAAATGTGCTGAAACCCAATTACTTGCTTTCAATGAATACAAAATATATTATCATGTGTAAATATTGAACTAGGAATGTGACTGTATATGGGAGTATTACAAAGGGGATGTATATAACTTGTAAAATAAGATGTGAAAGAACAGTCTAATTTGATTTGGCTTGTAAATTCCTTTTAATTGAAGTATAAATAAATGGTGTGTATTTATCGTAGCAGGATTTTTAGTGTAGATAGTTTATTTTCAGGAAAGTGAGCAGAGCAGCCATGGAAAATTGGATAAGTAGAGGTTTTTAAACAAGGAAGTCGTAGCAATCATTGACACCCAAGTCCTGGGGCTTTTATCGAGAAAGAGTCCGCAGCAATTAATAGGCACCACGAACGTGGAACGGTACACAGCAATTAATGTTACGGTAAAGTATTATTGTTGTGTAGATTTTGTGTACTGTGTAAATCCTTCGGGAGGTTCTAAATAAATGTTTTTGGGAGTTGTTTTTTCTTTTATAGCATGTTGTTTCCATAAGATTGTGTAAATAAATGTTTCTTGAGGTTTCCTTTTTCTTTCTGTGTGGCTCATCCCACTCTACGACGTTTTTAGCGAGCACGGCATTAATTCTTTCGATTCACCTTGTTTTTGTTGCGGTACTCGGTACGGGGAACTATTACTTTACTTACTATATTTTATTTTTCTGTTGTCCGCACGGATTACCGTTACATAAAATTTGGCATACACGACGTGGGGCACCGGTTCTTGAAACCCCCCTGTTCTTAACGTTTGGCTAGATTTCTGAAATCGTTCCTTTTATCTAACGTTGCTTCGGGTCTTTGGAAACCTCTATCTTTACTTAACGTTTTGCCTGAATTTCTCTGTACATACACCGTTTCGTCATGATAAAAATTTCTGTTGCGTTCATTTTATTGTTCCTTGTCTGGTATTTAGTGATTTTCTGTGGGTTTTTATGCCGTTTTACCAGAACTGTGTTTTCGCTGGCAATTCAAATTTTTTAAAACACTGGCACCCTATTTCTATTAGTATTCATAGAAACGGTAGTTCTAAACTGTATTTTTCGCTCTTATCAATTTTATGTGTTTGAATTTCAATTTTTTTCGTCTGATATATTTTAAGTTATTGAGTTATTAGTTGGTAATCTTCCATTTTTTAAATTAATCTTATTCAAAATAGCACACTGACGAAGCGACTTCGATAGATTAAACAATGCCGATGGAGAGCCTGAGCCAATTGCTCTTACCCGGTCCCATGCTTTTTCTAAAATTAATGCAGTTTCCAAACTAGTTCTAAATTTTCCTGGCGAGAAATTCTTAACAGATTTTTTCGTTCGCATGGACGAGTTATGTTCTTCTAGAGGAGTTTCTTCCTACCAATTATTTATTTCCGCCCTCGAAATTCTGTCAGGGTCAGCCCTGCTATTATATAGGGTTAATCGCGATAGCGTACAATCTTGGCCTGACATTACCGTATGCTCAAATCTGTTTTTCCTACCTCCGGACTACGATGATCGGTTAATACACAAAATTTATCAGAGGATTAGGGGTCCTTCGGAATCCCTTACGGTTTGTGTGACATGTATGCTGAATTTATTGCTTCGTCTTTCGAAACACATTTTTAAAGAGAAACGCGTTAGTCTAATCCGAGGAAACTTGACTCCTTTCTATCAAACGTCCTTATGACTTACCCCTATTACTCCGATGAGTTACCTTCTATCCTTGGGTTAACAACTCTAGGCTACCAAGATCTCAGCGGCACGTTACCGAAACCCTCTTTCTCATAAAATGACAAAATTATTAGAACGTACGTCCGCTTATACATCCAACTCTACTTCTTCCTTTTCTACACCTCGTGCTTCTGCCCCTGTGCTTGTTCGACCTACATCTATTGTTGGATTAAATACTTCTTCTGTAGCATCATCTGTTCTTATTCCTGTGTCTACTTCTACTGGTCAGGCCACACGCTTCAAATACAACCAACCTGGTCATGTGTCGACACATTGTATTCATTCTAAAATATTTCATTGCTTTGGTTGCGAGCATAAAGGGGTTACTCGACGTAACTGTCCAAACCTTCATGCTACTACTACCAGGGCATACCCTTCTACGGCAAATATGTTTTCGAACAATACTCCGAATCCTTCCTTAGGTGTGGGAACCAAATTTCCTCCGTCTCGAGCCCAACGGCCTTCTCTGTACCTTCTCCTGGTCATCCTACTGTCACCGCAATGAATCTTTTGCAGGCATATGAGCCTTCAAACTATATTATTGATTTCTATGACTACCACGCCCCTACTCACCGTACACTCCCTAATAGGAACCAAACTTCTTCTGTCCTTAGCTGTTCAAATGATGACCAAACTTGTCACACGTATTCACTTCCATCTCAAACTACGCCTTCTCAATGATCCAAACCAATAATTCAAACTAGTAACTTACGGGTATTAATTAAAGATGTTGTTGCGCCTGCCTTAAATGATACTAAATTCCTGTCGTGTCTGCAACAACAGATGAAGCCAAAGTGGCGATAACTAACAGTACTGACAAAGAAAGTCCTGTTAAAACTAGTAAACCAATATCTATAATGCCTGTAGCTGTTGTTGAAGAAATTTTACCTGATACTATTCCTTTACCGGCTGTTGTTCAGGAAGCACGTTCTGTTATACCTAAATTTTTACCTGATTCTGTTCATTTATCTGTTGTTTGCGAGGAACCAAATCCTATTGTGGTTGAAGTTTTACCTGTTTCTGTGCCTTTATCTAATACTGATGAAGTGCTACCGGAATCTATTTCTTTATCTAATGTTGATAAAGCGTTATCAGCTTCAGTACCACTATCTAACGCCAATAAAGTCAAACCTGCTTCCGGTCTTTTATCTAACGTCGATAAAACGTTACCTGCTTCAGTTACTTTATCTAATGTCGAAAAAGTTTTATTTGACTCTGTTCCTTTTTCTAACATCGATAAAGAATATACCTGCTTCTATTCCTTTATCTAACATTAATAAAGCGCTACCTAGTTCGGCTCCATTATTTAACGTAGCTGAAATTTTTTGCAATTCTGTCCTTTTTTCTAACATCGATACTCGTACAACCAATGCTGTTTCCTTTTTAACGGTAACCCTTAACGGTACTACCTTCTTAGGAACAATTCTTAAATTGCAAGCCTTTCGTAATAGCTTGAACGTTGTTTCTGGATTTATAGAGGACACACAATGCTCATCATTTTCGGGAAAACGTCAATTTTGGACGCAAGCGTAAAAAAACACTCATTCCACAGTATTTAAAACAATATTCAAATTTTTACAATAAGAAGTTTTAGCGCCTGCCATATTACACAAGACGAAACAGTATAGCTTAAAAGTTTATAACCTATATCTGTTAATAGTAGGACTTTAAAAGATGTAAAGCAATTAGATACAGTGATTAAATAAAAAATATTGCAACTTAGAGGGTGCAGCAAATAAACCTGCACCAAGATTAGAAAACATATAGGTAAAAACTAGTTCCAAGGTGCTGAAATAACTATCCTGGAGTAAGAAACAATATAAAACTATTGTAGATAGGGTTTACTAATTTTACGTTATTGTGAAGATATTCCGAACACACAGCTGTTTTCAATAACTCTTATTTTCTAGTTCATATTTGTAATGATAAACTTGAAAATAACTGTATCTTTTCTGTTAACCAGAGCACTCAGTATATTTCCTGTAGGTGACATGTTTTTGGCAACAACATATCAGTTTCGTCACTCTTTACTTGTCACCCTTAGCCCTACCTAAATAATTGCTTCATTTGACTAACCTGTTGCTACGTACCTAGACGTAGCCGGAACAAAGTAAATACCAGGTTAACTGCTAAACGCGGAGAGTGGGGGGATTCACATACATACCAAAGAAACCCAAAAAAAGCACGTCGTCCACGATTATCTATTAACATTAAAAATAAATTAGAATTTCTTGATTCACATGGATAAAGAAAAGTATTAAATTTAAGTTATATTGTAAAGGACAATTTTTATAATGGATCCACGAAGTGCGCATTTCATAGCTAACATGTAATAAAACTCGTTGGAAAAAAGTAATGCTTAGATTTCTCAATAGCAAGGGTGTTAAATTAAAGTATATAATGTAGATTTTCTCAATTGCACGTGTGTTAAATTAAAGTAATAAATGTACGTTTTCTATATAGCAAGTGTGTTAAACTAAAGTTTTAAATGTATACCAAGTTGTAGTAATTATTAAAGAAATATAATCAACATGTATGGTGAACTGGTTTCACCACTTCAACCGCTGATAAATAATAATCCTCGATGTGCGTAAAAGAAAACGAGTCACATACCTCTATGCGTCGGGATGCTTATCTTGCAACTCGTCGGGGGTGAGTCAGCACAGCAACGCTACGGTAGTCAAGATCCATTCGCCCTGCCACCGTAACTGCAGCAGCGGTCTACAAACAAAGGCAGCTGGTCTACGTCAACGAACAGTTAGGCCTACATAAAGAAAAAACAAATTTGGCCTTCATCTAAGAGCTAAAAAGAGAATCTGATTAGAATGGGTAAGCGCGGAAAACTCACCTATACACGCAAGATACATTCTACTTGGCGAACAAAAAAACGCGCATCGCTGTAGAAAATATTTCAACGCACAAGCTGCAGAATCAAATTAAAAATTGGTTCAAAAACACGAGTTCGAATTGCAATCCTTGACTTATCAGAGCGCCACTAGCAAACTAAAAAACACGCTATCAAATAATAGTAGGATCTATTATTTCGACAACTCTTTAAATGAGAAACACAAGAGAAAGCAATTATACGTTATCGGAATGTTTAATAAATTAACCGATACCTAAAACAAAGTACTGACTAATTAATTTATCGAATAAATTTTCGTTTCAGAATAAATAGATTCGAAAGAAATATTATGATTGCGCGTACTATCGTAACGAGGTAAAAATACACGATGAGGTTTTGAATAGAAACAAAAAGTAGGTGAATGAAAAACAAATAATTACAAAAAAGGACGTATTTGAATCTATTGTCGAAAATAAACTTAAACAAATCCCCCCTCCCCACCAAAATTAACAAGTCCGGGTAGAAAAGTCAAAATCCGGAAATGGACCGGACCCAACCCCCCCCCAAACAGAACGAAAAAGAAAGAAAATTCGCTTCAAACTGAAAGAACATTTGTTATGGAAACAATAAAAACACAGAAAAAGAAAAAAAATCCCCAAAATAACAACAGGACCGACTACTACAGATTCCGGATAAAGAAAAAAACAAAAACAGACACCAAACAAAATCCGGCAAGAAAAGCCAATAATAGAAAAAGAGGAAAAAAGGAAGAAAGGAAGAGAAGACGGGTAATAAGCAATCAAGGAGGACTAAGGTAGAACGGCCCTAGCACTCCGGTGGAGTCAAAGGACGGATGTTTCTCAGAAGAAATAGTAAGATTATCAACCTCAGGAGAAGAAAAGGAACGAGGAAGAAAACCAACAGTGCCAACCAAAACAGGACCCAAATGTCAAGCCTCAAGTAAACAAAGGGACAACAAGGGAGAACGAGAAGAAGAGAAGGATAGCGCTGGTAAAAGGAAACGATATACTACTAACTGTGTTAACAAAAACCGAAAAACTAAAGAAAAGAAATGCTAACTAGTCCTAAAGTCGACTAAGCCGTGGTTTCCGAAGAAAAAAAACGGACTAGAACGCACTTACCACAGGAGCGGATGGACGAAACACAATCAGACTAGAGACCGACAGCAAAGAAGACCAGCAACAGAAAAAATGAGAGGAAGGTGGAACAAAAGGAACGAGAAAAAAAAGAAAAAGAACAAAAAAAGATAATACCAAGCACCAAGTGCAAAGCCAAAAAAAACTAGGAATCGTACAAAAGAAAATAAAACAGAATCCCAGTGTAGTTATGTATAAGTAGATGTATGCGTGTGCGTGCGTGTGTGTTTGAAGTGTGTGGGTACAGATTGGACGTATATAAAGTGTGTGTGTGTGTGTGTGTGTGTATGTGTTGGACCGCTGTAGTCGCCTCTTACGCCAGGCAGGTCGTACCGTGGAACTAATCCATTCCTGGACCCACACGGGTTCAAGGAGTACAAGGAGGAAACGAAAGAAAAGAGAACCAAATAGAACTGTGTTTATGAAGTGTGGGTGTATATGAGTGTGTGTGTGTGTGTATGAAGTGTATGGGTATGGATTAGACGTGTATAAAGTGTACGTGTGTGTATGTGTTGGACCATTGTAGTCGCCCCTTACGACAGGCAGGTTGCATCATGGGGCTATACTATTCCAAAACCCAGAATCTATGCTACGTACCTTGACGTAGCCGGAAGAAAAGTAAATACCAGACTAACTACCAAACGCGGAGAGTGGGGGAATTCACATACATACCAAAAAAACCCAAAAAAAGCACGTCGCCACGATTATCTGTTAACAACAAAAATAAATTAAAATTTCTTGATTCACATGGACAAAGAAAAGTATTAAATTTAAGTGATATTGTAAAGGACAAATTTTATAATGGATCCACGAAGTGCGCATTTCGTAGCTATCATGCAATAAAACTCATTGGAAAAAAGTAATGCTTACATTTTCTCAATAGCAAGTGTTTTAAATTAAGCAAGTGTGCTAACCTAAAGTATTAAATGTAGACCAAGTTGTAGTAAGAATTAAAAAATATATAACCAAAAGCACTAGCGAAGCTAGCTTTTGAACATGTATGGTGAACTGGTTTCACCACATCAACCGCTGATAAATAATAATCCTCGATGTGCACAAAAGAAAACGCGTCACATACCTCTATACGTTGGTATGCTTATCTTGCAACCAGTCGGGGGTGAGTCAGCACAACAACGCCACGATAGTTAGGATCCATTCGCCCTTCCACCGTAACTGCAGCGGCGGTCTACAGACAAAAGCAGTTGGTCTACATCAACTAACTGTTGGGCCTACATAAAAAAAAACAAATTGGCCTCCAGCTAAGAGCTAAAAAGAGAATTTGATTAAAATGGGTAAGCGCGGGAAAACTCACCGAAACACGCAAGATACCTCCTACTTGCCGAACAAAAAGACGTGCATCGCTGTAGAAAATTTTTCAACGCACAAGCTGCAAAATCAAGTTAAAAATTGGTTCAGATAACACGAGTTTGAACTGCAATCCTCGCGTTATCAAAGAGCGATTAGCAAACTGGAAAACACGCTATCAAATAATAGTAAAATCTATTATTTCGACAAGTGTTTAAATGGGAAACACAAGAGAAAGCAATTATACGTTATAGGAATGTTTAATAAATTAACGGATACCTAAAACAAGGTATGGACTATTTAATTTATCAAATAAATTTTCGTTTTAAAATGAATAGATTTGAAAGGATTATTATGATTGCGCATACTATTGTAACGAGGTAAAAATACAGGATTAAGTTTTTAATAGAAACAGAAGCTACGTGCATGAAAAACGAATTACCACAAAAAAGAACGTATTTGACTCTATCGTCGAAAATAAACGTAACACTGTATTCAGGAATTATATCTATTTTTAACCAAATAAAAGTAGTGAGCAGTGATATTATACTATACAGTCCCCTAAACGATGATTCGCTCTTCCGGGAACCAAAAATTATACTATCAATTTTTATTTTATCGAAACTGCTAATAGTTGTTTAAAGTGGACCTCTTTCAAGGTACTACTCAAAAAACTCAGAAGGGGAGGGGGGGGGCACCCAAGGCCTTAACAGCCGAAAACTAAGTTACTAAATAAATATTGGTATTTGCTTTCAGCGACTTACAGAAAAAAAATTGAAAAAGTATCAAATGCTATTTTTAGAGTATGTTTTTCTTACATTATGCAGATTTTCAGTTGACTACATCAACCACAACGGTAATTGCACAGGGCAATCAATTAGTTGTCCAACTTTAGAGTAAAGGAAAAATTTTAAAGCATGTATCTTACTCCTAGTTATTGAAATCTTAATTGTGTTAGTTTCTCAAGATATAAAGGATAGAAGCGGCAAGATATGCCAAAAGTTTCGCAATCCAGGTTTACCTATACGAAACAAAAGGCGTAAAATAAAATTGGAAATCTTACTTCTTAAATAATTTGGGCAGTATATTTAAGAATAATGAATTATTTAAGCTTCCAGGAATGAAGAAAACAAGCACTTAATTTTATATTCCAAAACCGCATACGAACGACATTGCTTTTCAACTAACAGCTTCGTAGATACTAAGCTGGTATATTGTATTACGTGAACTGCCTACGATTGCAATCAATAACTAGTAATATTCCATAAAAGATAGCCAGTGTTAGATTTTCTACTTCTTTCAAACACATTTTGTACAATACATAAACATAAGGCGTTATCCTAGTGAAAATTTATAGCAGATGTGTGACAGTCGCCGTACGTGGAATTTATCTCATTGGTTTAATATTGTTGAATAGATGTATCCATTTCTCAGTGTCTGCATGTTATGTACACTGGAAATGTAGAGTTCCGCTACACCTCGTTCTGAAACGCCCTGGAATGCCAGAAACTTCTGACACGTCCAGACTTTCAACAGTAATTACTAGATGCTGTTTCCGCGCTTCCTGCTGATATAATAAACAGCAAAACAGTGTGCGGACATGAAACTTATGAGGGTCACATCTTTCTTATCCCATTTCCGCAAAAAACATGCGTCCCTCTTCAAACCGTGTCTAAACATTGGTGTGAACGGAAACGACAACAACGCGTTCAATACTAAATTGTAACAATATTTCAGATTGTGCTCGCTCGAGAATTACTGGAAGTTCCAGGCAAGCAAACTTCGTTTATTAATTGTAGTTGTGTTCTCTTTAAAGGATGAGAATGTCGGCATTGTTCTAAGATAGAGACTGAATAAGAACATTTGTTTTTGTGGTCGGTACACAAGGTTCAACTTGGCATTAATGAAGCGGCTTGGAATCCTAAGAAAGAGATTAAGAAGCAGCAGCGTTTGTGGGAGCAGATATAACGAATCCCTTACACAAACACAAATCATATCGTTCAAGCAGCGTGAGTTTCTGTACAAATTGAATTTGTTTGAGATAAGATTCCCTTTATGGAAGATATGGTGGGTTTTAGCGTTTTGAGTTGTTGATATATCGAGGTAGGTAATATGGAATATACTCGGAATTTAGACGTATGAGAGGAAAATTTCTGCCGACATCAGGTACTTTTCCGAATCCACTTAACAAACATATTTCAATAAAGTTCCGAAACTGCTGAACTCCTGAAGTTTTGTATGCTAGATTTCGTTTTAGATTAAGTGCGAGCCTAATAATGCCCACGAATACCGTAATCCTTCAGTGATAAAAAACGTAATGATTTCAAGGTGTATATTTTTTCTAATATTTTTGTGGATTATTATTCTATTAAAAAAGATCACATACTTTAGTATATTTCAAGTCAGTTCTATTTTTGATATAATCTATCGCTGCCTGTTAATTTTGGCATTCACCTTCGCATAGCGATCCACTGTATATTATTTACCTGAAAAATGTTTTAATGATAACTTTTACTTTAGTTAATGGTACTTTCAATAACCATACACATTATTATCAAGTAACTCAAAATACCTTATTTTAAACTAAAAAAAAGTAGCTTTTCATCCTAAAGGTTTATATTAAAAATAATTTTTGGATTAGTGTATAACCTATTTTTATAAAATCCTAAGCCAGCAACGGTGAAATTTGCACTTTTTTACGATGAGTGCTGGATATGTATCGGGAATAAGTAACCAAAACAAAACTTAAGGTGTGAAAACTTCCTTGCTGCTCTTCAAAATATTTTCAACGATGATTGATACACTTTTGCATACGTTGGAACCAATTTTCGTACAATTTTTTGTATTTCGATTGAGATATCTCCAAAACATGGGTTTTGAACGCATCAACCGCCTCTTCAGGTGTTGAAAATCGTTGTCCACGCAGTTTGTTTATCACGTGTGGCTACAAAAAGAAATCAGGACTATACGACGGATGAACAATCAATTCTATGTTTTGAGTGCTCAAATAGTCACTTGTTTAAGCCGATGTGTGAGAGCTCGCATTGTGATGATGGGAATGATTTGGGGTTATCGGTTTATTTTTCCGAAAACTTGTGGCAAACAAATGGTTGCATGCCTAGCAAAATTAACTGTTCTACGATCCTCTAAAGCAACGGTTGTGACATGTTCATTTATTCCGTAAAACATGCAACCATTTTTCTTTAAAGTGCTACGAGCGCGGACAACTTTTGTTGGATTTCGTTCATCTTGGAAGACCCATACTGCTGTTTAGTCTCGGGTTCATACGAATAAATCCAAGATTCGTTACCTGTATAGATGTTATACACTGTACTATTAATTTCCCTGTGGATTACGGAAATTTATTTCAAATAAAGAATTTTTTATAATATTAGGAATATAAAGAGATGAGTCGTGTATTTAGAACTACGTAAATATCTAATAAAACATTTATTTCGAGAAACGGCCGGAACACGAAAAACCCACAAAGTCCATGAAATATCCGATCAAATTGATTATCTTTCGCATTAGTATGCGACGCCACAATAATCGTATATGAGTTAAACAAAGATAAACAGCGCGCGTCACGGATAAGTGGAACGAGAATACGAGTTTAAATACGCAGGGATTTTAGACGTTAATGGGTTTTTCCACCTTGCATCATAGTGTTCCAAACTATTCTACAACCTTCTGGATATAGATAATTTGGATTTATTTGAAACCGTTTATTAAAACGGGGATTTATTTGATTCTTAGATTTGATCGCTAAATGTTATTTTGATTTAAGTCGCGAGTTTTGTTTTGCGAAGATTATATTTGAAGTATGCAGTAAGTATACTGTAATTTAATAATTACAATGGTACAATGAATATAGAAGTGATGTTTTAAATGCAAATTACATTGAAAAAATGAAATTTATTAATTACAATCAAGAGGGAAAATTCTTCAAAGTAACGCTATTTTAAAGATTTTACTGAATAATTGAAAGGAAAATTTAAGCATAATGTACTATGGTAATTGCTGTTCTAAATGAGGATTTTAAATATGAAAAATCTTGTAAGCTGATTTGACGTCAATTTAACATAAGACGGTATTTAATTACGAGGAATATTTTTGTGGATTCTGCAAGTACTACTTTTAGATTCATTTTTAACTGATACTAGAGTATTTGTATTTAATTTAGGGTACAATAATAAGTGTTAATCATATAATAATTTTTTTGTAAAGGATTTTTTTACCAGGAAAGTTTGTGTTAGGAGTTCGAAACACTCAGACCTTTTAATAAATTATCTGTCAAGGACTTTTTGTCCAAACAAACCTTACAAGGGTAGCAATAAACAACCAGGTAAACCATCCAAAAGAAAAAATTTAGTTCTGTAATTTAAAATAGGGTAAGGAATATTTAATTCATACTTCTTAGAAATTATTCTACGTTTGAAAGAAACGATGTTGCAAATACTTTTGTATGAGAGAAAATACTTCAAACTGTATAAATGCTTTGCAACATTGCTGTCTTTTATTTCATTTTGAAAATTCCGTCAATTCCGTTGAGCTAACCAGGCAAAGTTAAAAAAGGAAGCTAAGTGAACAATTTCAAGTTTACAAATTCCTTTCATTTTTATATCACTCTTTCTAATCAAACTCCGCAGAAGTGAAGTTTCGAATTAGCGGGAAATTTCGAAAGTTTATTAAAACGGATAAATCTTCATCTATTGCTAACCTTTCACGAAAGGTTTTTAGAATAAGAAAGCATACAATACTCATTTCCTCTTTTTTATGGAAAAGATATAATAAATTATTACTCATTCAACACTAGCTCTTCAAACTAATTGCAGGCTTGGATACTGTACAGTATACATCGACTTCTATGAAATCCGACATAAGGATACGTCAAGCAAAAATAACAATTTGTAACATGAGCATTAGCTTCTCTTCATGCCATAATCGCAGCAAAAGGCATTGATTTATGGGTACCGTTGAGTCATTCTCTTAAATTCACAGCACACATTGGGCAAATGACGTTTGACGCGCAAGATTTATGCTAATCCCCTAATTTGCATCCAAATTAAAGCTCAAGCTTTTGTTATTAAGGTAGTTATTGTCTTTTAGTGAGATTTAATCCTAGCAATTTTACATAGCTCCAGCATTGTGCGCTAACGTTACAGTTTTTTCTGCGGCAAGCCTGATGCCGGTTCGAAAGACTGTATGGGTTCGTTTGTATTGAAAGATGGGTTTGACAAACGTGCAATCTCATAAACTCATAATTCAATAAAGATGATATTTTAATCCGTAATAACAACTTTGAGGAGACTTCTGGACTACCTCTAAACACTAATTTCAACGGATTTTGATAAGACCAATAGGGGGGTTACAGATTTCCCTTAAGAGCAACTACACTTAGCAAATATTAACTAGGAATACACCCAGAAAGTGTAGAAATTAAACGGTAAATAACAGATCTTAGCATAAGTGCTTAAGTTGACAAAGCCAGGTGTTTTCGTAACCTACAATGGACAGTGACGATTCCCACAAACACGTTGAGTATTTTCCTATATTTATTTAATAGCCATGCTGTTCTTGACTCGTCCGGCCCGGCAAACATTATCTTTAACTGTCTACAGCTCCTTCCGCTTTTCCACTCCTATTTTCACCTTTTCTGCGTGCAAAGTTTTAATTCGGACCCTAAAATTTCCGCATTAAACCAATGCAGGGTTAAGGCCCTGAATAAGGGATTCCTTTCCATGCGTAGCTAACCTATCAGCTTCCTCGTTTCCCTACACACCGTCGTGTCTTGGAATCTAGAAGAGCTGAACTTCTTTCTGACGTTCCGCACCCATGAACTAGTATGCGTCCGGTATTGCGGAAGCAGATTGCTTAGAAGCTGTTTAATTGTCTGAGCAGGTAATAACCTTCCGCTTTTCTACATACCTTATCTCTTGATTTTAGTCCACTTTTAATAGTGCATATACCTCTACGTGGAATATTGTTTAATATCGGCATGGGGCTACACTCCGATGATCCTCCTTATCATTCAGACATACCCCTGCCGCGGCAAGTCCTGTATCCTTTATTCGTGACCCGCCGGTATAACACACCATAGAGTCCTGGGGAAATGCAACCTCATATTGTTCTCAATTTTACCTCGTAAGTAGTGTATTTATGGCGTAATCACCGCCTCATTTGCTCCAGAATCCCTCATTTGCTCCCTCATCTGGACCAAAAAGTTTTCTTCGACTAACCATTTTTCATCTTTCGAGATAAATATCTCTTCAATTTTTCATCTTTCGAGATAAATGAGCATCCTCATTTCCACACACGAGATAAACCTATTTTTAAGATTTTTTTTTACCGCTAACATTCTGGACCAAATAGTTTTCTTCGACTAGCCATTTTTTTATCTTTCGAGATAAACCTACCTTGTTCGGTATCAATTAATATTAGATTTTTCTCAGGTACCCGAATCTTTAAGAATTTTTAGATTGCATCACCCCAAGGAGCTACCCCATTTTAAGATTTTTACCTATAGCGACTTTTGAGCGTTCTTATAAATTTTCTTAGTCATGCAATACATCTTGTTAGCTTAGAATTTTATTGCAGAATCTGTAAACAGATTTAAAATCGGACTACTCCTTACAAAGTTACACTTTAAGCTCTCAAACCTCTAAATTTCGCCTTTGCTTTATAAGCAAAACTAACAAATAGTTTTCCTCGTCTAGCCAATGCATCTTTCGAGATAAACCTACCTTGTTTGGTATCAATTAATATTAGATTTTCTCAGCTACCCGAATCTTTTTATTTCTAATTTTCAGATCTCGCATAGCTCTTTTCAACGTCTTAAAACCGGTTGTAGAAATTGTTTTGTGAACCTTAGAATTTTGGTGTTGAAAATAAAAACTAAACATATTAAATAAAATTTATTGATAAAAGTAGCCGCCACTGAACACCTTATCCATCTAACGTATTGATTTTTAAATAATATTAACAAAACGCTAGTTCGCAGGATCTGAAATTTGTGTAAACAAGGATGAACTCCATTCAACGGTACATCAACTACTTATTTTCTCTTTAGAATATACACCAGAAACTTGTATGCTTTAATTAATTAAAAGCAGAAAGTTTTGTCCGAAACGCTACTGTAAAATATATAGAGCAAATAAATTATTCCCTGAATGTGTTTTCAATTGCAATAACTGACTATATCACAATTTAAATTACACTTTATTTAACTAAGTTACTTTAAACAAATTACCGCATCCAAAATTCCAATGCATGCTTAACAATAATGTAGAAATGGCAAGGTCGACTTTTGATGTCCAATGTAATGTGTTTTAAATATCTAGAAAGCGCATTTTGCTGGTATGAAATCTATGGAATTTCTCCTGTAATGAAAGAAGAATGCATTAGTAATTGAAAATGCGTGCTACAACTTTCGCTAGATACCAGCCATGTATGTTAATTAGAAATTTTGTGTATGACATCATTAACTACCTAAATTCCAGAATTAACAAAAATGTAATAAACCAGATTAAGTACTGTTCAATAATAATCAGAGTGAAAGTAAATGGGTCTTATTACCTAAATTACCTTACGTGATGCGGTAGAAGCATTATAACGCAAATTCGGAAACTTCAATGTAGTATTAATAAAATTGTAACTCGTAATCCAACAAATATTCTAGATTTCTTAACGAACATTTGAATGCTGTTTTATAATTTCTTTTCTTGGACTTTCTATTAATTATGTTGAGAATATGTTTCAATGACGCGCATTTCAAATCGAGATATAATTGTTTGTAGATTACCAATAACACGAGGCGCTGAAAAGTGCGTATTTACGGAAAATACAAACCTCATTTAGTAGTATAATTAACGGAGCTTAACAGTGGACGATGTTACACCACGACATTAAATGGCGTGCTTGAATATTTTCTTTGGAAACAATCGAAGATTGCCGAAGACACTCGAAGAGTGCACAAACGCGGTCACTAAACCACAATTAATAATCGCCTTTATAGGTTTAACATTTTACCATTACCAATGACTTTAATTTCTTATTGGAAGAATCCTTATTCTCCACGCACTGTTGCGTAGCTGGATGCCCACCCTTTTGGGAATATATGCTCGTTATAGGTTGTAAGACCCTCGGTTTTACTAACTACACTTTGTGAGATCCCTTTAATCTTTTTAATCGTGTCCTTCTCGCGCACAATACAGTAGGACTTAGCCTTACTACCTACAGATTCTAACACCAAGTCACCGTAAAACTCGTCTTTAAATTTCCCACAACTTTTTGTTAACATGCGGTATATTGTGTTTATTATTTCCGCGTACACCACTTTAAACCTAAAAATAAAAACAGGATAGTTTAATACGTCTATTAATAATTTATGGTAATGTTGGCGATACAAATATGTAAAACAAACTTTATCAAGAAATATGTTTTAATAGAATACATACATGTATTGATAACATCTATAAACCGCTGTGGTAACCAGAGTCTGGCGAATCTGGGATAGCCAAATCTCTAAACATTTGCGCAAGCGATTGCCTTGCAGTTGCATCTTTTAAGTACTGAATGGGAAACATTTAATAAGTTCCAACACTGTCAAGTAATTTAAATTGCTGCAATCATTAGACAGAGAAATACTGGCACTCTCTCCCTCTAATAACGTTTGAACCCTTTCTTCCTCCGTCGTATTTCCACATACTTTTTATATCACCAACAAATTTTCGTAAAATTCTGGAAAGTTTCTACACCTTAACTCGGCCATTTTAAAACAGATCAATTCTCGCAAATTTAATAGCTTGATGCACTCGTACGCAGGTAGCACAATAACATTCCCATCTTTCGTAATCTCCATATTATATAAATTCTCTTTTCAAAATTGTTCAAAACCATATACTTCTATTAAAGGCTGTGCTCAGCTGCAATTTGAAATCTTGATCCAATTGTATCTCAACAACATCGTTTCCAGTAGTCAGACCATTTAATCGTACTTGTTTTGAGTCTTGAGCAAATTGGTGAATTTGAAATTCCACTTGAAAAGTACACAATTTCTTCCAATCGAAGTAAGAGAATGTTATCGTAGAATCAGCACACATACCACTACAGCAAATCACTTGGATGGCAGGTTGAAGACCACCATATAAATCAAAACCAACTTCTAATATATGGTGGTGATAATTTGGAGGAAATTCGCCTAACCTATAGGTTGACTTACCAACTAGTTGGTTGATATTTAATTGTGGTACTCGCACATCACTTGTAACGTCAACACAAGAAAAATCCATCTTTATTTATAATTTTAATCAAACTCGACGATACTTTGACGACTAATGCACTGGAACATGGCTCGCCTTTTATGCCGATGGTCGAGCGTGCGCAGTTATATTAGTTGGCGTTATATGCAAGTCTTGACTGGAAAAGTGACGTCTATAATTGTTTTATAGTGGGTTTTACCTGTATGTATTTAACCACCAACGCCATTTTAGAATTATTAAACAAAATTACTCTTAGCAGTATTTTAATATACCATCGTGTAAGATTTCAATTATTATTAGTTCCTCAGGTTTTCAAATCCTCGGAATTTTTCCAAATCGAATGACACCTTACTGATTTGCAGAATAACCTTTTGCAAGCACCGTATATAATTCATCTTTAATCTATTTCTAAACCGTATCGCTCTGTCTTTTGAGATAAATCCTGGTGTGTCCCACAATCGACTTCCTTTCCACCCCAAACACGTTGACACTGATGTTGTTTAATTCCTCGAACCGGGTATATCCTTTATGGATATCGGGAACTGCAGTCCTGTCAAATTGAGAATGGTGCTGTAATGGGGTAGCTACCGACCCTTTGCGGATTGTGAGCACTGAGTAGAGCGCAGCTATCACGCACCAGGCAAAGCATGCGTTGTCGTCATTTTGTATATTAATAACAGCTCTGGTGTTTCGAACCCATTTGGGGAGCTCAATGTATGAGGATCCACGCAAGGGTTGTACTTGTTTACATTAATCTCCAAGTACAACGCCTGTTTCAGAGTCCATCCTAAAATTTAAAAATTAGAAAAATAAATTATTGTAGAAACCAACCAGAATCTCGTTCTTGAACTCCTCTGACTTAGCTGACATCCTCTCCACAAAGGAATTGTAGATCTCCCCTAGGTTACTGGGGAGGTGAGCACAACATTTCGAGTGTTGAAAGATTTAACATCCTCTACACTGTCCATCTTAATGTAGCCACTAATTAGGTAGTTTACTTTTAAATTAGGAGAAACCCAGCGTCGTTTAACCTTGAGTAACATTTCATACCAGTCTATTCACGTCGGTGAAAATCAATTAACCTTGCTTACGCGCTACATCTATAATTATCGGATGTATCAAACGAGAACAAAGTTAGACGGGGTAAATATTTATACATATTTTTCGAAATTGTGAAATTGGAATAGTCTGCATTTGCATTTTGATAAGTAAACATCGTAATAAAAATGAGCGGGAAAGAATT
Organism: Platerodrilus igneus; assembly: GCA_036346225.1. Lineage (NCBI taxonomy): Eukaryota > Metazoa > Arthropoda > Insecta > Coleoptera > Lycidae > Platerodrilus > Platerodrilus igneus. Next base: position 2,032,979 of record JARFIW010000787.1, on the reverse strand, counting down.
ATATCCTTAGATGCTATAAAAATTTTAGAAGAAGTTGTCAAGGAGATGAAAACAAGTTTATCAAACAATTCAACTAGCCAACATTTGAATGGTATGTCTAATGAATCTCTGGTAAATACTAAAATAGGCAAGATAAACCTACACATGATAATGTTGATGCGAAAGATCAGAACATAGACTCCAAGTCAGACGTTTCTGACAGAAAAAAAAGAGACAACTTAAATCAATACAAAGAGGATTTAAATAAAGCCCTTGACGAAATAAACAAAGGATGGATTACTGGTTCAGAAGCATCCGAAATCTACAATGTTCCAAAAGCTACACTCTATACGAAACTCAGATCAAACGAAAATCGTGCAAAATTTGGATATGTATACTAACATTTGCCAATTAAAAGGAGGAAAAGTGACTTTTTGTGTGTGTGTGTGTGTGTGTGTGTGTGTGTGTGTGTGTATTATTTTTAAAAAAAAAAAATATATATATATGTGAATTGTACATTTTAAGTATTTTAATTTAATATAAATATTGTTTCAAACGTTTTGGTTTTTTTATATATAATGGTATTGTTAGGATACAATTACTCGGAAGCAGTAGCAGAATTTTGGTTTATGTAATATCATAGAAGTTGAAAAAAAAAAACAAAAAAAACTAAAAGGTATGTTTGAAACACGTAGTTGTAGTCATTTCTATTAAAATTAAATGTAGCGCTCTTTGTTATAATTCTTTTCATAATTACTTAGATATCCATTTCAGTTACGTGGACATTTGAAAAATTAAACAATACCAATGTATGCTTTATATTTTAAAACATAAACAAGCTAATATATACAAAATAATTTCCAGTAGTCAGACCATTTTCGTACGTTTTGGTCTTGAGCAAATTGGGAATTTGAAACCACTTGAAAATACCCCAATCGAAGTAAGAGAATGTTATCGAGAATCAGCACACAAACCCAAATACAAAAAAAAAAAAAAAGGGGGGGGGGGAAATTCCCTAACCTTGGGTTACCCACATTTTATATTTAATTGTGGTACCCACAACAAGTAAACGAAAAATATTTTAATTTTAATTTAATCAAACTCGCGATACGACAACTAATGATGAGAAATGCGCTACCGATCTGGTCGTAGCTCACTTCTAATATTAGTAAGCAAGTTGCAGGGGAAAAGTTAGACACATACACGTTTAATAGTGGTTTACCGTAGATTTCTAACGCCATTTTAGAATTTTAAACAAAATTATCTACAGCATTATATCGAAGATCAATTATTATTAGTTCAGTTCAATTCATCAAACGAAATTAGACATAACATTCAACACGATATAACATTAATCTATTTCAACTAGCTTGATAATCTGGTGCAATCTCGACTCTACAACCAAACTGTCAGAATTCAACCGTATACTTATGTTGAAATGCAAGAACTAATTCTGAATGGTAACGACCTGCGGATTGGAGCACAGTAGACAGCACACCAGCCAGGCAAAGCTGGTGAATCATTTGAGCGATGTACTTAATTAATCAACATGTCATCTGTTAAATGAAAACAATTTGCACCACAATCTATGCCTCCACAAGTGACTTAGAGGATTGTTTAGCAAGTTAATCACGTAAGAAGGTTTTAAAGAAAGGTACATTATAGATTTAAGTCATTGTAAAAAAATACGTTGAAACCAAAATTGAACATTTCAGACGGGAATTTAAAAACTCCAATGTAGTTTAATTTAAACATCAAGCATAATAAATTTCAAACACAATTTTCAGAAACAGGGGAAATTTTTTAAACAAATTTGTTAACCATTGAAACGCAACGAAAACCTCCTGAATTCATAAACACCGATTCGGGTGAAAAATGTATTTGTAGACTGACATGAATTTTTATTAAACGGCCCACATTGTTTTTAGAACTCGTAACCTCAATTTTCATAATACCTTTTAATCAACAAATAACTAAAAAATCCTTTTATTAACAAAATTCCTTCACATTTCCGGTTGGGAACCGAAAAATTATAAAAATTTACTTTAAAATCGTAAGTTAAAAAATTAAATCGTTGACCTTTCCAGATAAACGATTATTTTGGTTTGTATTTTTAAACAATTTCACATATTTTCCTAAACTATGCTACAATTACGGTTTCTTTTAAACCTTTTTAATTTTTCCGTTCAGTCACACTAAAAGATTTTAACGACTTTAATTTTTATAGTATCCATTTTCACTTACCGGGTTGATTTTCTGAACATTCAACGAACCTTATAAATTTTGGGCCCTCAATTTTTGGATATCCCCTTTTGTAACAAATAACATTATAAGATAATTTTGTTAAATAATTATCTCACAGACTTTTGCAATTTTTATCAAATTAAAACCCGGAAACTTCCAAGACATTTCCAAATCAAAATCTTTAACAATTAAATTATTTTGATCCCCAACTTAAACACTTTCTTTAAATTTGGAATTTCCACTTAAATCAAAGAAGCAAGTAAATCCTTTTCCAATTGGATCCTGCGTATCTTATCCTTTTAACCTGGTAATTTAAAAGCAATTAATTGGAAACGACCGAACGAAGAAAACGGTTTTACGCTCGTGCACGAAAACCATACATTAATCCTTACCGGGTTAATCAATTTCCTAAACTTTAACCAATTTCCTTTAAAAAATTTTAACAATTCGTTCGGTGAACAAATCTTCAAAACATCAAGAAAGACCCCATCCGAAAAGCGGGCCCACAGATGGTTCCCCGATTCCTTTTAACGAACAAGACATTTTACCACCCGATTGCCAACCAGTTTAAAGTTAGGTATTTTAATTCATAAATCTGTGCACTTTATTAATTTCTTAATTCTGCCAACCAACAAACTGCAAACTGCAGGAAATTTTACACATAGACCAAGCACCAGGAACCTTGCCAATGATGACACCATGACCATTACATCCTCTTCGAAAAAGTCTTACAATAAGTTACCAAAACCCCTTATATAAAATTATCTTCTTTATTTAAAACCATTAGCCATAATTGGCCCATGGCCAATGGTTTTAATGGAAAACCATTAACCAATTAGTGTATATGGGCTTAATGAGATATAATGGCAATTAGGTCATATGGTCATGTGGTCATGTGGTCATTGGTCATGTGGTCATAGTGGTCATGATGGGTCATGTGGTCATATGGTCATATGGTCATATGGTCATATGGTCATATGGTCATGTGGTCATGTGGTCATATGGTCATGTGGTCATGTGGTCATATGGTCATATGGTCATGTGGTCATATGGTCATATGGTCATATGGTCATGTGGTCATGTGGTCATATGGTCATGTGGTCATGTGGTCATATGGTCATATGGTCATGTGGTTATGTGAGCAGGAGATTAAATTTGGTATATAAGGAAGTAGTTTTGGGTAGAGCTTAGTTATAGTAAGACATTTTTCGAAAGATGTCGCATTCAAGCAATCAGTGGTGCTCCAAACAATCTATTACAAAAGCAGCAGAGGATATCCTGGATGGCTCGAGTTTCTACGCTGCTAGTAAAAAATATAATATACCTAGAACAACGTTATGCAGATATGTTAAAAGGTTGCAGAACGTGAAGAAATTACATAATTCCAACGATGCATCCAGAGATGTTATACCAGAAGTTAAAATACCTATACAGAATTATGATAACTTTGCTATTGCTAATGCAAAAGAGGATGGTAAACATGGTCCTTGTTCCGTCAACATACGAGCTATATTCGTGGGACCATCGAGTTGTGGGAAGACCAACGCTTTAATATCTCTGATCTTGCACGAGAACGGTCTTAGATTTCAAAATGTCTATGTATTTTCGAAGAGTTTGTATCAACCGAAATACGAATTGTTAAGAAACGTTTTACACCATTAAAAGAAGAAATTGGTTACCATGAGTTTGAAAATTGCGATGATTTGATCGAACCCGGAGATACCAAAGAAGATTCAATTATGGTTTTCGATGATATACCTGCAAACGAGCAAAGTAAAATCACTCAGTTTTTCTCGTTCGGTCGACATAAAGCAATAGATTCGTTCTATCTATGTCAAACTTACGCTAGTGCCTTAAAACATAGACTCAGAGATAACGCCAATGTAATCGCATTATGGAAACAGGATGAAACCAATCTCGGACATATCTTTTCGGATCATATAAGTGGTGACATGATATATCCGAAATTTAAAGAAATGTGTTTACAGTGTTGGGGCGACTCAAAACATAATTTTATAACTGTTGTTAAAGATTTTGATTTGGATAATGGTCGATATAGGAAGAATTTCGACGAGTATATAAATATTTGATATTATTCAAAAAGTTAGTTCCCATCCAAAGTTTCATGATGACGGACGTTAACAATTTTATTGCAAATAAACGCAGTCTTCATCTTATGCAGGATGCTGTACGAAAAAGTTTGTAAGGTACAAAAGGGAGATGCTACATCTCAGCAAAAATTCAAAGAGGTGCACAAACAATTGATCGATCCACTGCAAATAACCGCTTCCCAGTTGCAATCAATCACCGAAAAATCCCCATACCTACAACAAAGGTTAAAGTCGAAAACATGGACTTACCTATAAAGAAAATTAAGCAACTCGTTCCAGAAGAACCGTTCCATCTTTACTATGCGGATGTGTTAGCTAGAGACGAAGATGAAAATATATACAAGTCGGTTATGGAGTAAAGTATAACCGTCAATTGATACGCATAGTTTAGGAAAAGTATGTAGGAAATTTATTTAGAAAACAGTGACACAACCTAAAATAATAACGTTTATCTAGAGACTAGAGGTCTAACAAGAGTTATAATTATTTTTAAAGTCCTTAGCATTTTTCTTAAGAAATGTAATGATTTTGTTCATAGAATACATTCCATACCGGTTGCTTCGTCGTGCACACAAATCGGGTGCAATCGGTACATATCCGAATAGGAGTAGCTCATATAAAAGGACTGTTCGCGTAGAAGTTATTATTTGTTGATTGTACGGTTTAAAGAGACAATATAATAAATATGTATAAAACTTTGGAGAGGTTATTCGAAGATTTCGCAATGCTCTACGAGTAAAAAGCAGAATGTGGGCAACGCTTGATAGATGGAGAAAATGTCTTATGTGTCAGTCATACGAGGAAGCAATACAGCACTGTACTGCAGTGTTATCATGCCCGAGGATCTGGATGATTTTATGGAAATAATCGAGGAGATGGGGTTTATAAAACTGTTGGCAGATATTCAAATGGAATATATACTAAATTGTAAGTTTTAAAATAAAAATTTAACCACCACAACTGTTATCATAAGAAATGAATGATGTGATTTAGAAATTATTTTTGTATATATTAGCTTGTTTATGTTTTAAAATATAAAGCATACATTGGTATTGTTTAATTTTTCAAATGTCCACGTAACTGAAATGGATATCTAAGTAATTATGAAAAGAATTATAACAAAGAGCGCTACATTTAATTTTAATAGAAATGACTACAACTACGTGTTTCAAACATACCTTTTAGTTTTTTTTTTTTTCAACTTCTATGATATTACATAAACCAAAATTCTGCTACTGCTTCCGAGTAATTGTATCCTAACAATACCATTATATATAAATAAAACCAAAACGTTTGAAACAATATTTATATTACAATTCAAATACTTAACATGTACACTTCACATAGAAATATATTTTTATTCATTAAAACCAAACACACACACACACACACACACACACACAAAAGTCACTTTTTCCTCCTTTTAATTGGCAAATGTGTAGTATACATATCCAAATTTTGCACACGATTTTCGTTTGATCTGAGTTTCGTATAGAGTGTAGCTTTTGGAACATTGTAGATTTCGGATGCTTCTGAACCAGTAATCCATCCTTTGTTTATTTCGTCAAGGGCTTTATTTAAACTCTTTAGTATACGATTTAAGTTGTCTCTTTCTTTTTCTGTCAGAAACGTCTGACTTGGAGTCTATGTTCTGATCTTTCGCATCAACATTATCATGTGTAGGTTTATCTTGCACTATTTTAGTATTTACCAGAGATTCATTAGACATACCATTCAAATGTTGGCTAGTTGAATTGTTTGATAAACTTGTTTTCATCTCCTTGACAACTTCTTCTAAAATTTTTATAGCATCTAAGGATATAATTCTTTCCCGCTCATTTTTATTACGATGTTTACTTATCAAAATGCAAATGCAGACTATTCCAATTTCACAATTTCGAAAAATATGTATAAATATTTACCCCGTCTAACTTTGTTCTCGTTTGATACATCCGATAATTATAGATGTAGCGCGTAAGCAAGAAGTTAATTGATTTTCACCGACGTGAATAGACTGGTATGAAATGTTACTCAAGGTTAAACGACGCAGGGTTTCTCCTAATTTAAAAGTAAACTACCTAATTAGTGGCTACATTAAGATGGACAGTGTAGAGGATGTTAAATCTTTCAACACTGAAATGTTGTGCTCACCTCCTCCAGTAACCTAGGGAGATCTACAACCTTTGTGGAGAGGATGTCAGCTAAGTCAGAGGAGATCCAAGAACGAGATTCTGGTTAGTTTCTACAATAATTTATTTTTTCGAATTTTTTAAATTTTAGGATGGACTCTGAAACAGGCGTTGAACTTGGAGATTAATGTAAACAAGTACTACCCTTTGCGTGGATCCTCATACATCGAGCTCCCAAATGGGTTCGAAACACCAGAGCTGTTATTAATATACAAAATGACGACAACGCATGCTTTGCCTGGTGCGTGATAGCTGCGCTCTACTCAGTGCTCACAATCCGCAAAGGGTCGGTAGCTACCCCATTACAGCACCATTCTCAATTTGACAGGACTGCAGTTCCCGATATCCATAAAGGATATACCCCGGTTCGAGGAATTAAACAACATCAGTGTCAACGTGTTTGGGGTGGAAAGGAAGTCGATTGTGGGACACACCAGGGATTTATCTCAAAAGACAGAGCGATACGGTTTAGAAATAGATTAAAGATGAATTATATACGGTGCTTGCAAAAGGTTATTCTGCAAATCAGTAAGGTGTCATTCGATTTGGAAAAATTCCGAGGGATTTGAAAACCTGAGGAAAACATAATAATAATTGAAATCTTACACGATGGTATATTAAAATACTGCTAAGAGTAATTTTGTTTAATAATTCTAAAATGGCGTTGGTGGTTAAATACATACAGGTAAAACCCACTATAAAACAATTATAGACGTCACTTTTCCAGTCAAGACTTGCATATAACGCCAACTAATATAATAAGGAGCTGCGCACGCTCGACCATCGGCATAAAAGGCGAGAGCCATGTTCCAGTGCATTAGTCGTCAAAGTATCGTCGAGTTTGATTAAAATTATAAATAAAAGATGGATTTTTCTTGTGTTGACGTTACAAGTGATGTGCGAGTACCACAATTAAATATCAACCAACTAGTTGGTAAGTCAACCTATAGGTTAGGCGAATTTCTCCAAATTATCACCACCATATATTAGAAGTTGGTTTTGATTTATATGGTGGTCTTCAACCTGCCATCCAAGTGATTTGCTGTAGTGGTATGTGTGCTGATTCTACGATAACATTCTCTTACTTCGATTGGAAGAAATTGTGTACTTTTCAAGTGGAATTTCAAATTCACCAATTTGCTCAAGACTCAAAACAAGTACGATTAAATGGTCTGACTACTGGAAACGATGTTGTTGAGATACAATTGGATCAAGATTTCAAATTGCAGCTGAGCACAGCCTTTAATAGAAGTATATGGTTTTTGAACAATTTTGAAAAGAGAATTTATATAATATGGAGATTACGAAAGATGGGAATGTTATTGTGCTACCTGCGTAGAGTGCATCAAGCTATTAAATTTGCGAGAATTGATCTGTTTTAAAATGGCTGAGTTAAGGTGTAGAAACTTTCCAGAATTTTACGAAAATTTGTTGGTGATATAAAAAGTATGTGGAAATACGACGGAGGAAGAAAGGGTTCAAACGTTATTAGAGGGAGAGAGCAGTGCCAGTATTTCTCTGTCTAATGATTGCAGCAATTTAAATTACTTGACAGTGTTGGAACTTATTAAATGTTTCCCATTCAGTACTTAAAAGATGCAACTGCAAGGCAATCGCTTGCGCAAATGTTTAGAGATTTGGCTATCCCAGATTCGCCAGACTCTGGTTACCACAGCGGTTTATAGATGTTATCAATACATGTATGTATTCTATTAAAACATATTTCTTGATAAAGTTTGTTTTACATATTTGTATCGCCAACATTACCATAAATTATTAATAGACGTATTAAACTATCCTGTTTTTATTTTTTAGGTTTAAAGTGGTGTACGCGGAAATAATAAACACAATATACCGCATGTTAACAAAAAGTTGTGGGGAAATTTAAAGACGAGTTTTACGGTGACTTGGTGTTAGAATCTGTAGGTAGTAAGGCTAAGTCCTACTGTATTGTGCGCGAGAAGGACACGATTAAAAAGATTAAAGGGATCTCACAAAGTGTAGTTAAGTAAAACCGAGGGTCTTACAACCTATAACGAGCATATATTCCCAAAAGGGGTGGGCATCCAGCTACGCAACAGTGCGTGGGAGAATAAGGATTCTCTCCAATAAGAAATTAAAGTCATTGGTAATGGTAAAATGTTAAACCTATAAAGGCGATTATTAATTGTGGTTTAGTGACCGCGTTTGTGCACTCTTCGAGTGTCTTCGGCAATCTTCGATTGTTTCCAAAGAAAATATTCAAGCACGCCATTTAATGTCGTGGTGTAACATCGTCCACTGTTAAGCTCCGTTAATTATACTACTAAATGAGGTTTGTATTTTCCGTAAATACGCACTTTTCAGCGCCTCGTGTTATTGGTAATCTACAAACAATTATATCTCGATTTGAAATGCGCGTCATTGAAACATATTCTCAACATAATTAATAGAAAGTCCAAGAAAAGAAATTATAAAACAGCATTCAAATGTTCGTTAAGAAATCTAGAATATTTGTTGGATTACGAGTTACAATTTTATTAATACTACATTGAAGTTTCCGGAATTTGCGTTATAATGCTTCTACCGCATCACGTAAGGTAATTTAGGTAATAAGACCCATTTACTTTCACTCTGATTATTATTGAACAGTACTTAATCTGGTTTATTACATTTTGTTAATTCTGGAATTTAGGTAGTTAATGATGTCATACACAAAATTTCTAATTAACATACATGGCTGGTATCTAGCTAAAGTTGTAGCACGCATTTTCAATTACGAATGCATTCTTCTTTCATTACAGGAGAAATTCCATAGATTTCATACCAGCAAAATGCGCTTTCTTTTTAGATATTTAAAACACATTACATTGGACATCAAAAGTCGACCTTGCCATTTCTACATTATTGTTAAGCATGCATTGGAATTTTTGGATGCGGTAATTTCTTCTTTAAAGTAACTTAGTTAAATAAAGTGTAATTTAAATTGTGATTGTATAGTCAGTTATTGCAATTGAAAACACATTCAGGGAATAATTTATTTGCTCTATATATTTTACAGTAGCGTTTCCGGACAAAACTTTCTGCTTTTAATTAATTAAAGCATACAAGTTTCTGGTGTATATTCCTAAAGAGAAAATAAGTAGTTGATGTACCGTTGAATGGAGTTCATCCTTGTTTACACAAATTTCAGATCCTGCGAACTAGCGTTTTTGTTAATATTATTTAAAAAAATCAATACGTTAGATGGATAAGGTGTTCAGTGGCGGCTATTTTATCAATAAATTTTATTTAATATGTTTAGTTTTTTATTTTCAACACCAAAATTCTAAGGTTCACAAAACAATTTCTACAACCGGTTTTAAGACGTTGAAAAAGAGCTAGCCGCGGAGATCTGAAAATTAGAAATAAAAAGATTCGGGTAGCTGAGAAAATCTAATATTAATTGATACCAAACAAGGTAGGTTTATCTCGAAAGATGCATTGGCTAGACGAGGAAAACTATTTGTTAGTTTTGCTTATAAAGCAAAGGCGAAATTTAGAGGTTTGAGAGCTTAAAGTGTAACTTTGTAAGGAGTAGTCCGATTTTAAATCTGTTTACAGATTCTGCAATAAAATTCTAAGCTAACAAGATGTATTGCATGACTAAGAAAATTTATAAGAACGCTCAAAAGTCGCTATAGGTAAAAATCTTAAAATGGGGTAGCTCCTTGGGGTGATGCAATCTAAAAATTCTTAAAGATTCGGGTACCTGAGAAAATCTAATATTAATTGATACCAAACAAGGTAGGTTTATCTCGAAAGATAAAAAAATGGCTAGTCGAAGAAAACTATTTGGTCCAGAATGTTAGCGGTAAAAAAAAATCTTAAAAATAGGTTTATCTCGTGTGTGGAAATGAGGATGCTCATTTATCTCGAAAGATGAAAAATTGAAGAGATATTTATCTCGAAAGATAAAAAATGGTTAGTCGAAGAAAACTTTTTGGTCCAGATGAGGGAGCAAATGAGGGATTCTGGAGCAAATGAGGCGGTGATTACGCCATAAATACACTACTCTCGTAGGGGTTCTTAGAGTGAATTGTCTCTGTAGAGGTAACTTATTTTGTGCTTTCCTTACACTAACAGCAGAAGTGGGAAGTTTCTTTTCGGCTATTACAACCACTTTTGCATGTTCTATTACCTACCCCTCTGCTGCGCCATCCGCCAATATCTCGAAGTCTGAGGTACGTCGCAAGGGCTTTCTTCTGAATTCAGAAGAGAAGAGCTGGCAGTTATAGTAAAATTCCTAGAGCCTTGGTAGTTGTTGTGGTCATGTTCCTGAAATTCCCAAACAGGGTAGCCTTAAGATCATGAACAGTCCGTGGGAGTCAGGCAAGTTGGATCCGTGGACTCCATAAGATTGATTCACATTAGACCCTAGGCGTTACAACTTCCGTGTACAGCCAGTAGAGAACTTGGGGAGTTTTGTCTCAGTTCTTGCAGACCACACGGTGTAACTACCAGAGAGTGACTACTGTCTTGTCTATTGTCCTATCCAGGTGTTTCCTCTAATTTAAGCTATTATCAACGATCACACCTAGGTACTTAATCTCTGTTTCAAAAACACATAGTTTACCATACACACGTGGAGCTCTGAATCGTTTGATGTTCTTTCTTCTAGTGAAGAGCATCATCTCTGTCTTTTCTACATTTACCGAGCGACAAGTCTTTTCGCACATCCTTTCTATTAAGTAGCATCCGATCTGCATTCGTTCACAGAATATGACCACAAACCTACCAGATACCAGGACAAGTCCATCGTCTATGTCGGCCTGCGCATAAAAGCTTTCCGAGGTTATACGTTCCATAATCGTATTTTTTGAGCATTTCTTTGCACCAATCGACACGAGTATTTTTTTGAGCGATTTTCAAAGTATGTGAGATCCAACGCGCACATAGCTTCTTCACAGCTAAATGTTCATGTATCATCGAAGGAATACTTGTCATACTAACGCTTACGGATGCCTAAATCTCACGATGACACTCGGCGATTTTGCATTATCAGTTCGCGCACAGCAATGATGTTTTATGGCACAACAGTCGATTTTGGACAATCTTCTTTAAATTCATCCGCAAGCGAATTACGACCACGATTGAATTCACCACACCAACGATATACAGTGGTTTCAGTCGGAGCTTCTTTCCTAAAAGCAAAATAAGTTGATTCAGGGACTGTTGTGAAGATGATTTACGTCGGAAATCGTAAAAAATCATCCACAAAAATATTCACGAGTTAATTCCATTTTTGGCCGAGACGAAATTTTCAAGTCAATCAAAACAAAATAAATAGTGTTCATATGGCAAAATGTTATAAGTATGTATACTGCCAAAAACGTCAAACTTTAGGTTAGAAACGTCAGATCGCACCTAACAACAGTAGTGTTGTCGGTTCCCGATATATATCGAGCACCCCTCGTATGCGGTTCAATCCAATATTTATTTATACGCTAATTTTTAGAGAGAACTCCTAACATACTCAAATGCGGCTAAAGAGATCTGATGATTATTATAATAATATTTACTGCACTAAAATTCCTTCTTCGCACAACGATTATACTATTTCCTTTACTAATTTAACTCGAATATACCATTAATTTATCTGAACAAGCACCAATCGACTTAAGTCATAATTTACATAAGCGCTAACATATTTATTTTGACAAACCGAATATCAGCTTCAATACAGAGGCTGAACTCCATACTGGGTAGTACGGCCTAATTATCGAGCTATTAGACCTCCCATACTATACCAGAAGTCAGTGGAAGTTTCTCGATTTGTTGGTTCTTTGTCGAATCTGTAAACACTTTTGAAGCTGTCAACCAATCCATTGTTTGTTCAAAATCTATATCCATTTTAATACTAGACCGTTGGACGACAATGTTAGAATACGCTTTGAAAGTTCAAAGTTAATTTAAATTTCCTTGTTTGTAAAATTGTAATAGATGACTGAGTATTAGGCTAGAATTTTTAATTTCATTCTTGACCTTTTCGTATAGATATCTATTACAATTGATATGATAATTTAAATTACTGACACATATTCCGTTAAGTAAAAGAAAAAAATGTTTTTGGTACTTATATGGAAAAAGTTTACGGGGACAAAGTTTTATGGTTTTTGTACGATTACTTCAATTGGAGCGATTGGGGTTATTTTCTTTGTTTGTGTATGCTTTTCAATTTTCGCCTAAATAAAACATTTTTGAAATACATTTATATGCGAAACGGTTCAAGTTAGTTTTAACATTCAAATTTTACAGAATTCTCCAAGATACTCAGATAAGTAAATTGCAAGGAGAGTGTGCGAGCACATACAATGCAAATATATTAGTTGAAATATTTATTAACTTCTTGTCATCGTTTTATCTGTATTGCATTAATTTATTAAATAGTAACGTATAAATTACTTAGCACTGTAGTAAAAATAGAGCGGCTAATCATCCAGTCCCTGCTAGGATTCCATTTGCGCCTATCAAAGGAGCATATATTCCGGTGAAATTAGAAATCTGAAAACTAAGCTGTAGAAACAAATTATTAAAGTATTTTTAAGAGAAGAATTTATAATCCACCCCAAACGCAAAAAAGCTGAATGAAAATTTTTAATTTTAAAACATGTATCTATTAAAGTTAATAATCTTCAACTGATCAAATCCAAATTCTAAAAAAATTTAAAAACCAAAAACCTAATTTAAATCAAATATAAATTCAAAGCCGTTAATTTGTTCATCATCATTTTCATTAGGTTTTCAGTTCTGGAACTGATGGGAGGCGTACCTCCTTTGTTTCCAATTCTGAGCTAATTTACACATTTTCCTAAAATTTTCCTACTATCCTACTTCTCCTATGTTTTACAGTTTTCCATGTGTTTCTTTCTTCTCCTACTATTTCTAAAACCTTTTGTTCTTTACTTTGTCTGTCTATGTATGATACCTTCATCATACGTCTGTAGCACGACATTTCAAAGGCTTCAATCTTCTTTTTCTTCTTCTACTACTATCCAGGTTTCTCAGCCGTACAATAGTGTCCTCTATACATATGCATTTAGCAGTCGTCTCCTTGTTTCTATGAGTGTTGTCTTCGAACACATTATTAGTTGCTTTTTCTTGTTAAATGCAGCACCGCCTTTTGCAAATATTTGTTATATATCCTTTGTACGCTTTCCATCTTGCGTTATTTAGCTTCCTGGGTAGCAAAAATCCTTACACACTTGTAAATTCTGGTTTCGTATTTGAACTCTAGTTTTTGACACCCCAACTAGTACTTTAGTTTTATTATTGTCGATTTTCATACTATATCTCTCTGTTCGTACTGTTCCCTTTCATTAAGAGCTTCTCATTCTAACTCTTCCTTACCAGATGCTAACAGCTACATCATTTGCAAATCTGACCGTATTAATCGTTTGTCCTTGCGTAATAATTCCAATTATCTATCTGCGCTTAACAGTATCCATTCCCTCTTTGATATAAAAATTAAAAATTGTTAATAGGAATAGCGCACATCCATGACCCACATCTTTCTTATTATCTATTTCCCTACGCTACTGCTTTAACTTTATTACCGTTGTTTGCTCTTTGTATAAGCTATGTACTATCCGTCTATCCCTAAAACTTATTCCTATTTTTTTGAGTATTTCAAAAAAAATTTTCCATTTCATATTGTTAAATGCGTTTTTCAGTTCTACAAACCCTATATATAGGCGTTCCCCTTTTTCTATCGTTATTCCCATTATCACCCTGATAGCTAAAATAGCCTCTGTTTCGCCTAAACCCAAATTGATTTTCTCCTAGTATTTCTTTAGCTCGTTTTTCCATTAATCTTTGTACAATTCTAGTTAAATTTTTGACACGTGTGCTGTCAAATTTATAGTTTGAAAATTTTCACATCTATCCACGACTCTTTTTTTCGGTATAGTTACTATGGTGTTACGTTTGAAATTTTTGGGTATCTCGCCTATCTCATACATGTAGCTTAAAAGTTGGAAGAGACATTCGGTTACTGCTTCTACAGCGGCTTTTAGGGTTTCTGCTTGCACCTTATCTGTACCCGGCGCATTACCATTTTTCAGATCCTTTAATGCTAATTCAAACTCATCTCTAAGTGTAGGATATTCTAAGTCATCATTTTCAATGTCTGATTCCTGTTCTAATGCTGTTAGTCCTTCTTCTATATATAAATTCCCTATATATTCTTGCCATCTTACCAGTTTCTCCACATTTTCTATAATGGCGTTTCCTCCCGCGTCCCTTACATTTTTGTAATATGGTCTTTTACACTTAGAATTTATTCTAATTAGTTTGTATACTTCGTCTCTCTTTCCTATTTCCATCTTAGTTTGTACCTCTTTGTACTTTTCATCAATTCATTGTTCTTTAGCTTACTACAAGGGTGAACATCTTCCCATTTTATGGATTTGCATCTTCGTTTCCTGCTGCGTCTAGTCTGTTTTTGTATTTTCACCTTTTTTCCATTAAATACAGGATTCTCTTTTTTCTTTTTTTATGTCCTGGTATATATCTGGCTGCTGTATAAATTTCTAAGCGCTCGACGAATGAAATCGTTTGTCATGAACGGCATAATTCTTATTGGTGTAAAGTACGTGTCTCTATGCGAGTTTTAACACTGGGTTAGAATGAAAATTCCTGCAACAAATGGTTGTTGATGATCTGAGTCACATGTTATATATAGTAGCTGATTTACCTCGAAAAGGAATTGCTGTATTTTTGTGAACCACTAAAGTGATTTCAAAATAATAAAGTTTTACTAAAGTAAGCGAAAGTATAAACATTATTATTAAAAGTGTTGTTCATTGATTTACGCTTAATCAAATAAAATCTCAACTAGACCGGTGTATTATAAATTAGTTAGTTACTGGGTGTTTTAGAGTTTTAATTAATAATACAGTTAATTCTTCAATTAATACTTCAAATAATGCTTCAATCATAGCTACAAATATTAGTTCAGATATTTCCTCAGATAGTACCTTATAAATTTCTTCTTATATTGCGTCACTAGCTATTAAAATCCATTTTATTTTAATTTGGCTGCGGATAAATTTGTTGCAAAGTAGTCTTCTTCGACTTAGATCTGGTGAAAGCTTGCGTAATTTTACTCACGAAACCATCCTTATGAAGAAAGTCTGTGCTGATAATTCAAAGCATCAGCGAACTGTTTGGTCTGGAGTTAAGTGAAGGTTAGATTAGGTAGATAAGAATTAGAGTTTCTTCGACTTAGATCTGGTGAAAGCTTGCGGAATTTTACTCACGAAACGATCCTTGTGAAGAAAGTCTGTGCTGAAAATTCAAAGCATCAACGAACTGTTTGGTCTGAAGTTAATTGAAGGTTAGATTAGGTAGATAGGGATTAGAGTAGCACAATAAAATAGGAACGTCCTTTGAATATTTAAAGTAGAATAAATTTCTTGCCTCGTTTGTTATGTGTTGCAGTCAGCTATTGTCCTCGATCAACAGAAATCAAGCTTTACTTTGGAAATTGTTCGGTACTGCACTACTGTCAATACCGTCCTCCCAGAAATAATATTAAGTTATAGAATTAAAAATATTTTATATGACCATAAATTCTCAAATAATTATCCAAATCTGAAATAACTTCTCAAAATATTTTCAGAATCAGAAAATCTACCAAAATATTTCCAAAATTCTTAGAATGTCTTAAAAAATAATTAAAATTCACCAAAATCTTTCCGGTGTTCTTTCAAAATACCCCAAAAGTTCACCGAAATCCCAAAATTCTACAAAACACGAAAGCCATATAAAATTATGTATAAGCAAGAGTTAGCATACATTCTTTAATGTACGGTTCACTAAACAACTTAAAGTTTCACTTTGAAAAACTTTCTAAGTTCAGTTTTCATTTAATTTTATTTATTTTGCAAAATCGCGTGCTGGTGTTTTATTTCATTTGAATCGCCAAACAAATTCCCTTTACTGACATTTTGTTCTGGTATTTATGCGATTTATAATTGTAGGATTGCTGTATTAGATACTGTATTTAAAACTATTTAGAATTACCAAACAAATAAAGAAATTAGTTAAGCTTTTAAAGACTAAAATTGTGATCGATTTCCTATCCTTAAAAATTTTCAGTGTTTGGACTTTCGCCTTAGAGGTTTTATTTAAATAAAGTTTGTGCCACGCTACATGTACAATAACACACTTTTTTGTACAACTATCTGTACAGATTATAATTTATCTACGTTGTTTTCATACTTGCTAAGAATTATTAAAGTTTCCCATGAATTAAATTGACCCTAATATAACAAACATTGTAAATTCTGTTAATAATATGTCACCTATGCAATATTTACAAATTGATGATTCAGTAAAATGACAAAGTTCTAATATCCTAATATAAATTTTCTTATCCTACATATATATTTTTAAAAATAAACATGAAAACGTAGCTTTTTAGGGATATAGTCCAGTAATAAAAGAATATGTGAAAGGCATTTTAATTATAAGCTTAACATTTCGGCACTATTTTGTGCCTTTCTCAAAGACTGTTATAAAATTAACATATACAAAAAATATACATCAAGACGTAAACAACTTGATCTGATTATTAATTAATTATATGGAGTTTAAATTTAAACGACTAGATTTGCATAATATAACAATACGTATACATATTAAGAAATTACAAATTAAAAATTACCAACAGGGCACATCTAGAGCTTGTGAAGGTTCAAAATAGAAAGAAAGAAGCTGGTATAACGTATGTACCAATAATGCAATGGGTATGTTCCAAAAATAACTATGATTATAGTACTTAGAGTATTAATGAGAATATCTGATATTAATTACTTGATGGATGTTTGAATTAATTCATATTATATAAGGCACAGTAGACGTTACGAACTTTATCGAGGTGTTCGTGCTAATTGGATTGGTCTCATTGATGATATAGAAAGATACTATGAACAACCAGGTCTTATAGTCAGGATGACTGTCTAAGGTGATAGTTTCACCAAGCAAAGATGCATGCATGGTTGCATATATATATATATATATATATATATATATATATATATATATATATATATATGTTTGCGGAACAAGTGCGATATTCAAACTAAATTTGGTTTTACCATTTATTTCCAATTAACTGAACGCACGCGCTGTTAAAAACAAGACGATCCTCGCGTGTGTTATCAGTGACCGTCAAGCCTTTGAAAGATATAGTCAAGTTTTGTAGTACCTGTCGAGACGTCAACTTCGCAAGTCTGTCGGATCGGAAGTGCTCTAGAACCGTCTAATTGTTTAGTGCGAGTTGTTTTTGTTTCCTTTACTCTCTTTCCAAATATCCTCTTACAGCTTCAAGTGATAAAACTGGACCGCTGCCGCTATCAACATCAGTAAGTCTTTGACTTTTCTTTACGTTTTTCTGCTATAAACTGTTCAACCATTTACGTATTTCCATTAGGATTTTGTCGTAGCAATGCACGACCGGTCCACTAACTTATCGAAGAAAAATATCAAATTTACTGCCGTGTGCTGTTACAAAAAAAATCTACGAAATAAAAGCCAAAAAAGATTATTTGGTCTTAATTTATACACAACGTCCAGAAATATATATAACAAAAATAACAAAAATAACAAAAATAACAAAAATAACAAAATTACAAAAATAACAAAAATAACAAAAATAACAAAAATAACAAAAATAACAAAAATAACAAAAATAACAAAATAACAAAACACGCATATTATATATATATATATATATATATATATATATATATATATATAACTCGGAAACTTAGCTCTAAAAACAAGCGCTGGATCACTAATTTAAGCCCTATTGTTTGGGCGCCAAAATTTACTATGGAATCTACTGTTCGAAGCCCCACACTTGGGTCGACAGATGTGCTGCGAACATCTCCTGGAATCCCACACCTTGGGCGTCATAATTACTCTGTAACTCCACAAATGGGCCGCCATAAATTCTCTGAAACTATCTGAAAACGAGTAGGACGCTAAACTTCCAACCCTTTTTGCTCTGTTTCCTCAGGGATATTCGCCACGGCTGCTCAGTTGCTCTATGAAAATACTACCCTACTATTCAATGAGAGAAAATTCTACTTCCAAAATTACATCACACGTTATTGTAATATCAAATCACTATCCAAAAATCCTTGTCTTAACATCCTTAATTCACACCTCGGATATTTAACAACAATCTTCAATTTTAAATGAAGTCATTTTAAAAATACCATAATTTCAAAATTTCTCTATTTACATCTATAATTATTAAAAGTAACTGGACTTCTCCCTAAATATTATTTTAAAACACTAGGTCTACTACGAGCTCATAGTAAAAACCTAAGTGCTAATTATTGCACTGAAAAATTACCAAAACCCGTTTACCTTGTACAAATGCCAATATTACACACTCATGTAATACATAATTTTACATAAACATATTTTCAAAGAATTCCTTATCAAAGGTAAATAACCAATTATTATGTCCATAAAATTCAACAAAATCCACTCAAAAGGCACAAGATGCCATAATCACCAAACAATCACTACAGTTAAAAGTTTTTATAAAATTTAGTTACCTGGAGTGTAGCACAACCAGAGCTCTGCCCTAAAACCATCTCTGACGTAGTTCTGCTTCATGACTGCACGCACAGGAATCACCCCAAGTTGACTCCCACCATCAGGAACCGCAATCCTCTGCCCAAATCTCTGCATTTAATGTACGATACCTCCAAACTAACGTACATCCGCTACTGGTCCATCAATATCCACTACTCCAAGTCAGTACACAACAAGCACCTCCAACCAAAAATAGGAAGACGTCTACTTACGTACGTCAAGCTTCGCTTTTCACAATGTATTTTATCAATTTAAGACTGCCATTTTAATCTTGCACCAACGTGTGCATATTTAATTTATTAAAAATCTCAAACTCACTAGTCACTTAGCTAATTTGTTATTGTAATTCAAAGCTTGGTTGAAGATTGAAAGAGAAAAAAAGAGCGTTTACCGCCTCCTCTTAGTTTATATAGACTCAAAAATGCCCCCGAATCCTATCACACCACCCCACAAACACGCTTTCTTGGTAAACTTTGTTAAACGGTCTACCGATACTGCAAACCCATGCACACTGCAACTAATCGTCGCTCAATTCTACAAATCCAGGCATTAACCTTCAACTATTCACGGTAAACTTGGCAACCGCTTTCCAACCGTCTCGAAAATCTCAGAATTTTCAATAACAAACAATCGTTTTACTCCGAAACCCTCATTAAAATCTCCAGCGGCTGTCAAATTCGTCGAAGTCGCCCGGTAACTGGCACCAACCCAAGCATGCAAAACACGCCTCCCTCATATGCGCAAATACGGTCACCTCTCTCTAACATGCATCCAAAATGTTCTGTCCTTTGTCTTGTACCCTTTCTCAATTTTCTATGTCAGTTATCTGTTCTTGTATCCTTGTTTAACCCGTATGTTATATCTCCTTACCCATATCCCCGCTGTTTACAAGTTCTATTCTACCCAACCAATCTACACAATCGTCTTTCTCATTCTTATATACAGTCTAATAGTCCTACTCTGTCTGTAGGCTTCTACCGTACTTCTTAATTCCCTTCCAAACTGATGTCTTATGAAAACACGCTGCATCTCAGTCTTGCTTATTTATCTTTAAAATTTCCTTGTCTTACAAACATTTCAAAGTCAATGACAACTAACTATATGCCATCTTTCATTCCTTGCTATCTCATGTAAAACACACTTTTTTTCTTTATTTTATCGATCCATTTTTGTATGTAACCTTCAACATAGACCTGCTGTTCATTTTTAACGATCTTTTGCTTGTTTACAGGTTTTTGAATTAATACGCCGAATGCTAAACTTTACTAAAAATTTTTCATTTGATGCACGTTCGCTCTTAGAAACTCATAATCATTAACTTGTGTCTCGCCAACATTTTTATATCGTACACTAACCTTTGAAATATTATCGATGTTCCAGCTTCATATTACCCTACTCTAAGTTATGTACATAAATAGAATAACTATACTTTGATTGTCCGTTACTTGTTATCTCTAAAAAATTCACCCTCGTTTAATTATTGATTTTTATGCCACGAAATGAAAAGCTTTTCTACTACTAACCTTATAAAGATTAAAGCGTTGTCAAGATTGATATGATTGTTACACTAAATAAATCGAATGTTACGTGTGCGGGAAATGTATTTTTATAAGAAATTAATGGTTTTGTATTTATTTTAGGGTGATTATTTACAAGCAGGAAATTGTGTTTTCTCTTTGCACATTAAAGGCAATTATTATACAGGGTTGAACAATGAATCTTCGGAAATGTCTATTTTTCTGTTATTTTTTTGTTTGGTGGGTTCTATTGTAGGCTTTGAGTTTCGATGACGAGTATAAAACGCATTATTTTCGTTATTACGACAATCACTTTTTGCTAAATTAGGCGAGATCGCCATTGGCTGGTTGCCCAATATAACAACTATTACAGCTATACTTGATCTTGTAAACTATGTTACTGTTTAAAGTTTTTGTAGTAGGATGCTTTAATTTTGTAAATAGGTTCTTAATGGAGTTGTTGTACTGATAAGTGATGGAAAGATTGGATTGTTTAAAAACCCTGACCAACACTAGAAATACATATATACAATATATGACAGTTTTTAAACGTCAAATTTTTACTGTTTGTCCTAGTATTAGTAAGATTGTGTTCACCGTAAAGATGATAGGTCTCAAAACAACAACACGTTTACGTATTTTGAGAAGAACTTAGTATTCATCTAGGGATAATTTGTTAATATGTATTCATCCTGCGCTATTTGCGAATTTAGTCAATTAATTTTAACCTACGTGTTATTTATTAATAAACAGAGAAAATTGTTTACCCCTTGATGTTTATTTTTTGTTTATGTCAATTCCATTACAGTTTCTGAGCAAGGCACGAAATGCTGTTGAAAAGTTAAGTTTTTGATTAAAATACTTTTTACATTTAGGCCCAGTAAAATGACTCGAAATTTGTCGATTTGGACATATTTTTGAACTAAAATGTTAATTTAACAAAAATGGATTTTTTTTTTAATATTTAAACGACTGTAACTCGTCAAAGTTTCAATGAAAAAAGCTCTACGACGTCTCATTTTAAAGATAATTAAAGTATCTTCAAGAAAATACATAATATTACTGCCTTCAACCAATCAGAAAAAGTTACTTTCCAAAATTCACTCAAAAATGACAGTTTTTCATGTTTTTTGCTCTTAACTTCAAGCTATCTTTACCAAAAATGATTTATGCATACATCAACATGTTTAAAATATTATTTTCTTCTACTTTAATTATACATACTACATGTGTACAACCTATACTTTCAGAGTTAATACTGATTTCTACATGCAAAACATTCAATATCAACATAAAAAAAAATTGTCTTTCAATTAATAACTCGGCGAATTTTGGCCGTATAGAAACGAATATAAACGAAATTGTTCGTAGTTACATTCTCTACAACTTTTATTTAAAAGACTCTTCGATTCGAGAGTCCATTTTCGCGATATTAGTAAAAAATTCACGACACGCATACGCGTTTTCGTTACGTCGCAAAGCTACCGATGTTTAAAAAAATAATATCTCTGCTCCATTTGGTCATACAGACTTGAATAAAAAACGATGTGGTGCGGAATTTTGTAAGCTACAATTTTGATATTAACATAAATTTCTGCAAAATTAATATTTTCTAAGTTATTTGCGAAAAACTGATTTTTTGGACCGCTTGGACCCTCTCATGCCCGCAACGTAGTGTCTAGACATGGGGACTTTTAATATGTTAAATAGTACCCTAAAACAAGCCTGTTTACAAAGTTTCAGCCCAGTCAGTATTATTTCCTCCAAATTTTGTCATTTTATTGGGCTAATTGTTTTATTACTAGAGTATATCCCAAAAATATCTTTTATATATTTATTTTAAAATACGATTAATTAAAATGTGTACTATAAATAAGCTGTAGTAGATAATTGTCGACGATAGTGAGTCGAGAAACGTCATCTATATGAATACGGTTAAAGATAATACATATGTTGACGAGAGAGATTCCAGTACGACCGAAAAAGTTCGCCGTTAAACATCTATTGTACAAAAAGACCCATTATCTAATGGTTAATACATCGGCACATTAATCGAAGGGTACATGTTGAAAATCCAACTAAAGTCCACTTCATATCGCTTGTGCCCTATCTTAGTTTTTCGTCAGCCATATAAGAAAGCAAAAACAATTTTTTAGGCGTAACGTAGTAAACGGATACGAATGCAGGGGTAATGCAAAAGGTTTAAAAGTATAAGTGAAACGGTTATATGCGCGAAACAGTTGAGTAAATTGGTTAAAGTTGGCGCAGGATGATACGTAACCATCTATACCAGCAAGTAGCAACTAAGGAGCAGCTGTGTGGTTATGTACGAGACGGTGACGAAGTAGTAAAAAATGAGGAGAGAGGAGAGGAAATGGCTAAACAGGAAACCAAAAAGATAACGGAATGTAGCGACCACGTGGTGCGGTAGGATAAGAAATTAGAGGCACCTGTAGGTTTATAAGAAATGGCATTTCTAAGAAAAATCTAGATATTAAAATTTCAGGAAAATTAGCAAATATGTTCTTTTAGAACCTTAGATTTATTTATGGAAATTAACATTAGAAAAATATTATTTCTCCAGTGGTACACAAATTATCGTGAGTACAAAAGTAACCGTAACTAAAATAATAATCTATAGGAACACTGTGGCTCAATTTGAATATAATGAAAAAACCCTTACCACAAAAAATATTTAAAATACCAGATACGTATTTCGACCACTATGTGGTCATCATCAGTAGGAAATCTGTAATTAAATGATAATTAGCTGTTGTTCTGGATTACTTCAGAGGATATTCTCCTCACCACTTAGGCTGAAGTGAACCTTCCCAGCATACAGTTTACTATATTGTTGCTCTAAAAACTATCGAGGATATTCTCCTCACCCGCAGGCTGGTGTTCTCAACAACAAACAAGTGAATTGTGACATTATAACTTAAATCTACTTAATTTATACTAATTCTAAATCTACTGAAGCGGAACCAATTTAATCTTGCTTTCTCATTGGTTGTTGACCAATAAGGAAAGCAAAGCAGATGGCTCTATTGGCCCTTTATCGGTGTTTAAGAGGAGTTCTTTATGTTTAACAATTTTAATTGATTCATAGGCATTTAAGGAGGAAAACATTGGTACCGCTTTTAACAATTTAACATTTTCTAGTTTAACGGGGTGGCTGGTTTCAAATATATGTTTGGCGACCTGAGACCTTTTATATTTACCATATTTGAAGTGAGCAATGTGTTCTTTAAATCTTGTTGTTATATTCCTCTTGGTCTGACCAATATATTTTTGAATACACCCTGGCCCTGCACAACTAATTTTATAAATCCCCGACTTTTGCAATTTTTCCACCTTGTCTTTTGGATTACCTAGCAAATCTTTAATTTTATTAGTATTAGTGAAAGCAATTTTGAAATTACACTGTTTGAATATTTTATCAAGACCCTTTGTGGTTTTGTGAAACGGAAGTTTAACATATTTAACATTATCGTTAGTTGTGGTTGATTGCAAAGTCGTTGATTTACGGATGTTGATCCTATTTTACACTTTCTAAAATTTTATCTATAATATCAGAAGAAAACCATTGTAATTCGATATTTGTTTAATAAACAAATTCCTTATTAAATATGTTTTTATTTAAAAAATTCAATAATCTATTAATTAAAAGTTAAATGAAGCCAACTTATGTTGTATGCTTTGATTAGAGGAAGACAAAATAAAGCGATTTACATTGGTTTCTTTTCTATAAATGTCAAATTCTAATTTATTACCATTTCTAATTACTAATGTATCTAAAAGGGTAATTGTCCATTATTCTCTAGTTCATACGTAAATTTTATGCTTTGAAATTTTAAATTCATTTCTTTAGAAAATCATCAACATTTGATTTAAAAGTGTCAAAACTGCAAAATATCATCCACGTACCTTAACCATATTCTTGGGAAGTATTTGGAGTTTTCTTTTAACTCGGTCTCAAAGCGAGACATAAATAAATTTGCTATGAAGGTGATAGGCTATTTCCCATTGCTGTGCCTTCATGTTGTTCGTACAACTTGTTGTTGAATTGAAAACAGTTCTGGGGCATGCAATGTGAAACAAGCTTGATATAGTCCTCAACTTTATCATCATCAATATCACTATCTATAAGAACATCCTTTAAATATGTTAAAGTACGTGGTATTGGAACACTAGGGAATAATGAACTGACATCAAATGAAATTAAGATTTCGTTCTCTTCTAATGTGATATTTTTTATTTTATTAATGAACTCTAAAGAGTTTTGTACAGACAAACTGTTAAACTTTAAATTCTTAAATTCATTTGACAACCATCGTGATAAATAGTAAGTCGGTGAGTTGATACCTGAAACTATTGGTCTCATCGATTTATTATTTTTGTGAATTTTTGGTAAACAGTAAAGTTTTGGCATTTCTGGGTTTGAAATTGTCAATTTTAATTTTAGTGTGGGCGAAATTAAGTTTGGACATTCTTTCAAAACTGACTCTGTTGATTTAATCATTTTATTTAAAGGAACCTCATTTTTACGTTTTTTTACTATTGGTCTGTAAGGACCCTCAGACAGCAAATTTTCTACTCTATCAACATAGTCTAGTTTATCCAGAATAACCAACCTATTCCCCTTGTCAGCCTTTAAATAATAACAATCCTTTTGTCATAAATCTTTAATAATCTGATGATCTTTCCTTCGTCGAAAATCTTTAATAATGAGGAGTTGACTTTCCTTGATCGAGGTCTAAAATTTGGACTAGATCATTTGAAAACTCCTTTGGAAAACATTATTGCTGGAATCGAAAAATCCATTTCAAAATTAGATGACAATTCAAAAAACTTTATTAGAAACGCACTTGCGCAAGGAATGTCTTAGAACAAACAAGGAAAGATCATCTGATTATTAAAGATTTACGACAAAAGGATTGTTATTATTTAAAGGCTGACAAGGGGAATAGGTTGGTTATTCTGGATAAACTAGACTATGTTGATAGAGTAGAAAATTTGCTGTCTGAGGGTCCTTACAGACCAATAGTAAAAAAACGTAAAAATGAGGTTCCTTTAAATAAAATGATTAAATCAACAGAGTCAGTTTTGAAAGAATGTCCAAACTTAATTTCGCCCACACTAAAATTAAAATTGACAATTTCAAACCCAGAAATGCCAAAACTTTACTGTTTACCAAAAATTCACAAAAATAATAAATCGATGAGACCAATAGTTTCAGGTATCAACTCACCGACTTACTATTTATCACGATGGTTGTCAAATGAATTTAAGAATTTAAAGTTTAACAGTTTGTCTGTACAAAACTCTTTAGAGTTCATTAATAAAATTAAAAATATCACATTAGAAGAGAACGAAATCTTAATTTCATTTGATGTCAGTTCATTATTCCCTAGTGTTCCAATACCACGTACTTTAACATATTTAAAGGATGTTCTTATAGATAGTGATATTGATGATGATAAAGTTGAGGACTATATCAAGCTTGTTTCACATTGCATGCCCCAGAACTGTTTTCAATTCAACAACAAGTTGTACGAACAACATGAAGGCACAGCAATGGGAAATAGCCTATCACCTTTCATAGCAAATTTATTTATGTCTCGCTTTGAGTCCTAGTTAAAAGAAAACTCCAAATACTTCCCAAGAATATGGTTAAGGTACGTGGATGATATTTTTGCAGTTTTTGACACTTCTAAATCAAATGTTGATGATTTTCTTAAAGAAATGAATTTAAAATTTCAAAGCATAAAATTTACGTATGAACTAGAGAATAATGGACAATTACCCTTTTTAGATACATTAGTAATTAGAAATGGTAATAAATTAGAATTTGACATTTATAGAAAAGAAACCAATGTAAATCGCTTTATTTTGTCTTCCTCTAATCAAAGCATACAACATAAGTTGGCTTCATTTAACTTTTAATTAATAGATTATTGAATTTCCTTTAAATAAAACAGATTTAATAAGGAATTTGCTCTTATTAAACAAATACCGAATTACAATGGTTTCTCTTCTGATATTATAGATAAAATTTTTAGAAAGTGTAAAAATAGGATCAACATCCGTAAATCAACGACTTTGCAATCAACCACCTCTAACGATAATGTTAAATATGTTAAACTTCCGTTTCACAAAACCACAAAGGGTCTTGATAAAATATTCAAACAGTGTAATTTCAAAATTGCTTTCACTAATACTAATAAAATTAAAGATTTGCTAGGTAATCCAAAAGACAAGGTGGAAAAATTGCAAAAGTCGGGGATTTATAAAATTAGTTGTGCAGGGCCAGGGTGTATTCAAAAATATATTGGTCAGACCAAGAGGAATATAACAACAAGATTTAAAGAACACATTGCTCACTTCAAATATGGTAAATATAAAAGGTCTCAGGTCGCCAAACATATATTTGAAACCAGCCACCCCTTTAAACTAGAAAATGTTAAATTGTTAAAAGCGGTACCAACGTTTTCCTCCTTAAATGCCTATGAATCAATTAAAATTGCTAAACATAAAGGACCCCTCTTAAACACCGAAAAAGGGCCAATAGAGTCATCTGCTTTGCTTTCCCTATTGGTCAACAACCAATGAGAAAGCAAGATTAAATTGGTTCCGCTTCAGTAGACTTAGAATTAGTATAAATTAAGTAGATTTAAGTTATAATAACACAATTCACTTGTTTGTTGTTGGGAACACCAGCCTGCGGATCAGGAGAATATCCTCGATTGTGTTTAAAGCAACAATATAGTAAATTGTATGTTGGGAAGGTTCACTTCAGCCTAAGTGGTGAGGAGAATATCCTCTGAAGTGTTCCAGATCAACAGCTAATTATTATTTAATTACAGATTTCCTACTGATGATGACCACATAGTGGTCGAAATACGTATCTGGTATTTTAAATATTTTTTGTGGTAAGGGTTTTTTCATTTTATTGTAACTAAAATACATAATAATAAGTTGCTACGAATTTAGTTTTAACAAAGCACCGCTAGCTACGCATCTGATTGACAACCCAAGGGAATCTCTGAGTTACCTCTTTGTTTCTCTTCAGTTCAAGAAACTGGCGTTATAATAAAGAACTTACACAACATTTCGCAAGAATCTACATAAACACTTAAAAACTAAGTAAAAGTCAAAAGCAGTCATACAGATTTTTAATGGCCGCTAACTTAGAAAATATTATCAATCCTAATTTTTATTGCTTGGGAAATTATCCTGAAAATTACTTTACATTGCATTAAAAGATAAATTTTGAAATCGCATCCATTGTGTAACGTAACTCTTTTGTCACTGACGTATAAAGCTTAGGCAGTACTATTTGATAAACCATTAAACTATTTCTCGCCATAGTTTTTAGTATTTCAATGAATTTACGATACACGAGCTTTGAAGACGCCTATGTTTCTGCACACGCCTTGGAAGTTTAGAATATATCATTTGCCTTGGGTGAAGGTTTCAGAATAGTATATTAGAATTCAGAAACGTGCGACGGCGTAAGCAATAAAAGTCTGTACTGCATGTTAAGTGTGTCGGAAACTGAACGTCTGTTACCATTCAGACATTTATAAGTTGGTTTCACATGGAGCATTAGAATATTTAACCCATTTTCTGGGAAAGGATATTTAAGACCATTAGATGCGCCTTAAGGATTTCTTATTAAGGTAGATACAGCCCGAATTCTACAAACACAAAAACAAAGCTTAGAAAGAAACTTGAACTACTATAAAAGTTGGACTATGCCATTTAGGAGGATACAGAACGTAAAGTAGTCCAGACAGTGTCGTTTTGTTGCGGCAATATATTACGTAAAACGGTTTGTGAATAAAACAGAAATACTGAAAACGCCTTGAACCATTATGCATAACCTACATATCTAAATCTAATTTTTTATTAGTACAACGATCGGGTAGGTTACAGTTTTTATAGAGGGAAAAGTTGGTTTTTGTTACTCACATTATGCTTCCACAACACTTTGTATGCCCAAGGGTTGGCGTTGACTTTACATTCGAAGTAAACATCATCACCCTCTTCTATGTCGTCAGGGTTGAGATTTGATCCCAAAGCCAGGTGAAGGATCGGTACATCTGAAACACAAAAGTTTTCAATCCGCTGCTAGCTATAATCTTACGACTTCAAAGCGAAGCGACGCGTGGAAAGATTCTATATTGCAAATTGCTACTGTATTGTTATTTCACAAATGATACGTTGACGCTTAAGCGGATGTGTGGAGAAAAATGTCATCTTACAGTTAAATAATGCAAAATGATACAGTTACTGTAAAAGTATATTTTAAACCAATTATAAATCGGGCAGTGGTATATCAAATAGGGGTGAGTTCTCGGCGACTGTTCAACTTGAATATTTAGTGAACATAGACTGTTTACTAAAAATAGCTACTTGGGGTAAAAATTGAATTAAATATTACCATATTTTCCAATTACTCCCTTGTGATGTGTGTTGGGTATATTCAACGTAAACATAAATTTTTAAATTAAATTTAGCCCGGTTCTTTAAAATAAACTCCTAATATTCAGAAATAATAGAAGCCTTTAAATATGAAATGTCCGATTTTTTTATTAAAAATAAAACTCTATAGATAATGATTCAAAAGCATTTATTCACTAGAGTACTAACCATTAGCATTGATAGTATGTTGTCAACGATCACGCATTGCGTTAATTCTTTTATACAAGGAATTTGCATTTTTTACACCAAAATTATTAAAATACCTTAATTACAAGGTGTCAACAAATAAACCGAAAGTTTTGCAAATTGTTTCCTAGACTTCTGAAAAATAGTATTCGAGAGGTGACAAGTATGATCGATGATGAAGTAATTCGTATCGTAACTCTAACAACTTTCTGATGGTCAACTGTCGTAAGGTCTAGCGTTATCGTGCAGGAACATTGGTCCATGTCGAATAACTAGAGACTGTTGAACAGAGATGAAATGGGTCACCGAAAGAGTGACCCATGACCCAGTGATCCAAATAGGTAAGTGACCCTCGACCCACTAACCCAAATTGACCAGCTGACCCAAATTGGCCGGGTGACACAAATTGACCCGGTGACCCAAAATGATCCATAAACCCAAGATAATTTACTTCAATGCTTATCAAATATTGTCATCAATAAAATACTTTATTTATTTTAAATAATCACATAAAATGTAAACAATAGCACTAAAAATAAGAAAGAATTATAATATATAAGTGCAAATTATCTTATAAATCTACGTAATAAAAGACTTATGAGTTTATGATGACTAGGCTATATTTTTAAAATTTCGCTTTTTACAGATTCTGAAACAATAAGTTGACTTTCTACGGCATCAGGTTTGAGGCGTGCCCTATTTTTGCGTGTTATTTTTCCAGCACCAAAAAAATGTCTCTCTGACTCAGCAGATGGAGCTGGAATTACTAGAATTTTTTTGACAATTTTGCCTAGAAGTGGGTACTTCTTTTTATTAACACCCCACCATTTTAATGGATTTAATGGATTGTCCTTATCGCCATTAAAGGGACCAATTAAACTTTTATAAGTGCATTCTTCGTTGCTTATAAAATTTCTCAGTTCCTCTTCGGTCTGCTGTTTAAAATCTAAAGTGCGTGTAGAAAGTAGCTAATTGAACCAATAACTTTATGTGTAATTTTGTGAACGTACTTAATAAACTGACCTGAAAGTTCACTAAACTATGGCTTTACCGAGAGAAAGTCAATGCCACTTTATTAATTTGAATCACTGGATCAACTTCGGTCACCGGGCCGATTTCGGTTACCGGATCAATTTGGGTAGCCGGGTCAATTTGGGTCGCCGGCTCAATTTGGGTCACCGGGTCAATTTGGGTCGATGCACATGACCCACTGTCCCGGTGACCCAAACAAAAAATTGGCTTCTTGGACCCACTGACCCACTTGACCCATGGACCATTTCATCTCTACTGTTGAATGACTTGTAGTTTTCAATGATAAACATTAATTCCCTGCAATATGATTTTGCTGCTACGATTTCAGCGCAGCGGTTCAATTAACCAAGAAATTCAAGGCGATTGAATTATTTCTAGCTCAAATAGAGACCTGTTCGTGTTCGTGCAGCTATGTCTAACGAAAACATTGTAGCAGTTAGAGAGAGTGTTGGCCAGAATCCTTCGATCTCGATTCGCTATCGTTCTCAGCAATTGAGACTTTGACAAAGCACTTTACAGCGAATTTTGATGAAAGATCTGCATTTGTACGCTTACAAGATTGAGTCGTTAAAGCATTTGAATTTAGCAGACAATGGTAATTTTTCTATGAAAATTAGCTTTTCCGATGAGACGCAGTTCCAACTTGATGATAATGTCAACAAATTTGGATAGCTGAAAATCCAACAGCGATCTCTCAACCTCCCATGCACAAACCACGATCCTGACCTGGTGAAGTGGTTGAACCGTTTTTCTTCGAGAGTGAGGCTAAAAATGCGGTTACCGTCAACGGAGCTTGTTACTGTGAGACGATAAACTACTTCTTCTAGCTCAAATTGCTGAAATGGATCTCGAAAACATGTGGTTTTAACAGGATTGCGCAACCTGCCACACAGCGAACAAATAAGTGGAATTGCTGAAGACGAAATTTGTAAGGAGAGTTATCTCGCGCCGCGGCGATGTAAATTGACAATCAGTATCATGCAATATGACGAAGTAAGATTACTTTGTTTGGTTTTTCTTAAACAAGAGATGTGTGCAAATAATCCAAGAGCAATACATGAATTGACAGGTGAGATTCGACGCGTCGTTAACGGAATTGAACCGACACCATATCAAAATATCATCAATAATTTTGTTAAAAGGGATCAACGCGTGCCATCAGTAACGAGGCGCCCATGTATCAGATATTGTGTTCTATATATAACCTCTATGAATACACACTATATTACAAAAAAGGCATAAGAAATTTTCAAATAAACACTGTGCTTTTTTCGGTCTTACTGGGTCACATTTTAGTTTTGTACCGATTAAGCAATGAAGGTGGCAATTTTAATCCTCTCAATTTGTCTGCAGGAGATAACTTGTGTCAAATCCATCTATTGAGTTTTGTTACCTTCCTTACAGACCAAGATGACGACTTACGGTATTATTGATGCGGCGGCTCCGTGGCGTAGTTGGTATGTGTGTGACTATTACGCCAAGGTACCGGGTTCGAATTCCAACACGGTTCGCTTGAAAAATGTTAGGCGAGCATTTTTCACAAAAATACGCCCTCGTTCGGATGAGAAGTCAAATGGAGGCCCGTGTGTGAGTGTTGTCACGCACGCTAAAGATCTCTACCTTGCTTGGAACAACAAGGGTTCGGCAAAATTCAAAATTTTTCAGGTAAAAAAAACTCGCTTCCTGGTCAATGCAGTGCCTTCGGGTGAAGCATTGGAAAATCACATGTAAGGTATGATAGATGCGTCAAATATCCCTGCAATGCTTTGTAGAAATTTGACAGATTTCGTTCAATTTCTTCCCATAACTCTTCATTGTTAAAAATCGTAATTGACCGCCCGTGTGGTTCACTCTTCAAGGCAAAATTTACGCTGTGAAAATTTGCAGACCGAGTATTTTGTAAATATTTGATTAATTTTTTCATTAGCCGGTGCTTTTGCAGGTACACTCTTTAAATTGAAAGAAATAAGCAGTTGAATAACACGCATTAATATATTAGAAACTTTTTTTTAGGAAAGTGATTGCAAAGTCAAACGACAAAAAAATCATTGTTTATTATCTATCAAAACCAAAACAAAATAACAGCAAATAATCCAAGGCTAAGTTTATCAAAACATTTGATGCCTGTGGAGTTTAATCAATTAGACATTTCATTTGTAAATGCTTAATATTTAAAATATCGCTTAGTGATATATAATAAATTATATATCCGACAATATCTCAATAAAGTTTACTAACAATCTCCAACATTTAACACTTTCATCTGAAGCTTGTATTAAGAATAAGATTTGCTCTACACCTTTGATACGTATATTTCTTACTATTTTAAATATTTCCCCCTATTTGTATATTTCAGAACTATTCTTCAATAAATAGATAGTATCATACCATGATTCCATAGTGGTTGCGTTTTCTATTTCAAAATAATTCAGTTTCAAAATCCCACAGATAGGCAAAGTTGTAGGCTGTGGGAATTTCAGGAAAATGTGCAAGGCTAACTCAGAATAGAAATCAATGCGGTACGCGTCCAACCAGGTTCAAGATGGAAAACCTAATGGAGAAAAAATAACTGTACTTAAACCTGATGATTTTTATACGCAACTACAGGTATTGCTCCTACAATATTCTCAACAAATGTTAATTGTGCAAAAACATATACTGGAAAACTATTAATTCGGCAAATGTCTAAGTATTGGGGGATCCTTGATAGCCACAGGCTGCTTAACTCCCATTACATACCACTGAATCTCGGTGAAATAGGGCATACAATTAAGAAACAACAGAAGGGAAACCGTGCTGTATCTTGGTTGTAGAAATTTCAGGGAACGGTGTAGGCTAGCTCAGAATATAGATAAGTGAAGGTACATGTCCAACCGGTTTCAAGACGGAAAACGTATTGACGGAAAAAATAATTGCACTTTTATCTGATGACTATTATAAACAACTTGTAACGAATATATATTCTGTGAAACTGGCTTTGGTGACCGTTTGTATTCGTTACAGCTCTGTGATACCTGACCTTTCTATTCAATATAATAATATCAGAAGAAAATTATTTCACAATAGAATAGACGTTATTATTATTTAATTAGCTTTAGATTCATCACTAGGAAACATTTAATAGTGATAAATACTTTGAAAACGTATTTACAAAAGACTACGTAATAAACAAGTCACTTGTGTTGCCTAATCCGTAGGCGGATATTATATCCTTTCTTAAATTAAATTAAAATAGCGCTTACGTAAAAAGTGTTCTTGACGTGGAAGATATTAAAAGCGAACTCACCATTGTGGTTGAAAGATAACATAAACAACGAAGTTGGTAGGATGGAGACACGGTTGCGTGTCCGATGGTATTTTCGCATAGCCATTCAGAGGGGGAGAATTCGTGGTCTTTTGGGGGGGCATGGGATGTAACTATTCCCCAGGTTCCGGCAAAACAACCAGCACACTTTGAATCAAGAAACGTGGCTAGAGATGTTGGCGTCCATTAACGGTGAGACTACAATTAATAAGTAATTTTTATGCTAAACACGATCTTTAATTTTCTTAGCGCTTTGGAATAATTAGAAGCAACTTTCGCTATAAATGTATTTGAGGTGGTTCATTGAGTTTTATTTGGGAAGGCGCGATGAGGGGATGTTAGTCGTTTAACGTAAGATCCCCGGCGGTGAAGTTTTGTTAAGCAGAACCTGAATTTGTGCATCGCAGTTCGTTTAGAAGAAACAGCTTCTTCACAGTCGCAAAATCTATTGGGCATGCAATGCATAATTTCTCAAAATCCGAAGACCAAGATCATATTTCCAGGTAAAATAGTTACCTCTCTTTCCCTACAATCAGAAACCTCCACCTTAAGAACTTGTCAAAAGCTGAAAGTTTAGAATCTATTTTTAACGGAATTTGTAACATGGGATCAAATCGTCTCAGAAATACAATAGGGGCGATACCGGTAATTTCTCAAATTTTTAATAAGAATAAAATCTTTCATCCCGATGATTGGAAACCAAGTTTTGAAGGTGTATGGGATTATATCGTATTCCTTCTAGAAAGCTGCAGTACTGAGTTTTCATTCTAGCAGATTGTCTTTAGTAGGTACCGTTCGTACTAAGCCCCCGACGTAACAGCAATTTGATCCATAGAAGAAAGCATAGCAGTAGAATATTCAAACCGCCGATTGTTTACAATTAGTGTGCTTAGACTAGTTAAGGTCACTTATGTATGGAATAATATGTGTAAAATTGCAAACCTACGCCATTAATGCAATGCCAATAATCAAATTGGTAAATAATCATCAGCCGAAAGATTATTACCACACAGTGTTATACACTTAAAGAGAAAAAATATTTTTTGCAGGGCTTGAATAATATACTTTTAAAAACAAGATATTGATAAGAAGAGTCTCATACTAGTTACAACTGTTAAATTAATCTATAATTACACTGATCTACAACATTCTCGGAACATTTACGTTATGTAGTTATTGTTTTATATGGTATTTTTATGCTGATACAGGATATTTAATCAAAAATGCTCCATTACTTCACTCTTTTCTTTAAAGATATCCATTTCGACGAATTTGACTTTTAATGGATGTGACCTCGTTCTTTGAACAAGCTTGTTTTGACTAAGATACAAGAGAATGACATCCTAATAGCAATTTGAGCAATGAGTCATCTTGGAGTAATACGAATATTCATCTTATTGAAACCACTTGATCTCTCACTGCAGCTTAAGCCATCGGTTGATAAATTTGTCCGCGGTAGCACATGTCAAATTGTGCAAATTCAGTTATTATTTGTTAGTTTAGTAATAATATTTATTTAAAGTAGGTAATCCTAATAGTAGCTAATTTCAGTTTATTATAAATTAATTAAGTGTCATAATAGTGTTTTTCCAATTATATTGAGTTACTATACTTATATAATGAGTTGGCAATCGCGTTCATGAAAAAATTCTCAAAATATTCTCTTTTATGCCTGTTGTAGGTTCATCTCAACGAGTTAGCTGCATAAACCAATTTTAAAATTGATGAAGACTACGTTTAAATTTTATTTTGATTGTCAAGTGAGGAATCGAGATCAACAATGAGCATACCATATGATGTGCATTAAGTGTTATGTTAAGCTCACGCAACGGTTACAGGAAAAACATCATATGCTTTTTGCTATTTCTGTATGACACATGTTACTGGGTTTTCTTCAAAAAAATAAAAGCTTTCCTTCTTGCATATTATTCCAAAATGTGAACGTAATATTTTAGGTCTATCGGTTTCATATTTAGACCAATATAAAACTGGTTTATGCTCAGTTTTATAATCAGTGTGATACTACTCTTCTAGCAACCTCTCATAAGACTGTGTAATGAAATCGACAATATAGCGCGAGATTTCCATCAGCGCGCCACAAAACCGGTGTCTCCCTAGGTAATGGTTAGATCTAAGGCGAGTTCAAAGTCAGTCGGTTGAGATTAGTGTATTAGAATGATTGCGCGTAGTTCAAGATTTACTTATTTATTATGTACGGGTGTGGCAATAATAAAAGTTTATTACATATAAGATTAATGTTTATGTGTTGCCTCGTGTGTGCGGATAGTGAATCATATTCGATCACACGAAGACTTCAAGTACTTCCTGCACAGGATGGTAGGTAGGTGTGAGTACCGTTCTTCAATTATTTCACATTGCTTTTCAAAAGGAACATAGCGCACAACATAAAAAGAGAATCGTTCAATTGCTACTCTTATCAGGAAATGTAATTAACAACTGTCATAAGATATCAAAAACTGATAGACTGTTCCCAGTTTACTTTAACTAATGATAATACAAGGAGTATTTCTAACAAGCTATGCACTATCCGTCTATCTCTAAAACTCATTCCAATTTTTTTGAGTATTTCGAAAATTATTTTCCATTGTACATTGCCGAATGCTTTTTTCCAGATATACAAACCTTATATACACGTTTTTCCTTTTTCTATTATCTTCTCCACTATCACCCTCAGAGCTAGAAAAGCCTCCCGTGTTCCCCTGCTTCGCCTAAACCCAAATTGATCTTCTCCCAATATTTCTTCTGCTCGTTTTTCCATCCGCCTTTGTACAATTCCAGTTAATATTTTTGACACGAGTGCTCTGAAATTTATTGTTCGACAATTTTCACATCAATCCGCGCCTCTCCTTTTGGTATACTGATTATGATGTTACGTTTGAAATCTTTGGGTATCTCGCCTGTCTCATACATATAGCTTGGAAGAGACGTTCTGTTACTGCTTGTCCACCAGCTTTTAGATTTTCTGATTGCATTGTACCCCGTGCCTTACCATTTTTCAGACTCTCTAATGTTAATTCAAATTCATCTCCTAAGTAAATGATATCCCAAGCCATCCTTTTCAATGGCTGATTTCTTTTCTAGTGCTATTGGTTTCTCTCCAAAATATAAATTCCCTATATATTTTTACCATTACATTTTCTATAATTGTATCTCTTTCCACACCCCTTAAATTTTTGCCATACGGTTTCATATCCCTAAAATTCATTCTAATTAGTTTGAATGCTTTGCCCGTCTTTCCTATTTCCATCTCAGTTTGTACTTCTTTTCACTTTTCATCAATCCATTTTTTTAACTTTCTTGCATTTGCGAATAATTTCTTTTTTATGGCTTTGTATCTCTGTTTTCCTGCTTTGTCTGGTCTATTTTGGTATTTTCGTGAATATCTTTATCTTTTCGTTTCTCAAAGTCAAAGGTCTTTCTCCCACGTCTTTTTCTCAAATTTTTTAATTTAAGAGCGACCTTCATAATTACGATGTTGTGGTCAGTGTTTATATCTAACAAGAATGTAATATATTTGGTATTTTCCTATATTTCTTTGGCTCTTTCACGTGTATCAACTTCTAGCATAATGTTAAAATAACGTATTTGTGGTGGTTAAATTGTTTTTGTCGCAGAATTCTAACAACCTATTTTCCCTGTCGTTTCTCGTGGCTAATTCAAATAAACTTACTACCGCTCGTTCCATACCATCACCTACCACTGCATTAAAATCCCCCATAATTATTAAATTTTCATGTCTGTTTACGTATCTTAGTATGTCTTCCATATCTTTCTAGACCGCTTTTAGCTTTTTCTCACTGTAGCCACGGGTGGACATGTATACTTGTATTATTACCTACAGGTTTATATTCTAATCTAACCATAAGTACCCTTTCGTTCTTTGGTAAGTAGTTTTTTACACAGTGTCCTATCCTATCCGCACACCTGAATTTCCTTCCTCTGATCCTGAATGAATTACCCTAAAGTCACCGCTCCAAAAATCCCTCGTCTCTGGCTACGGAAACTTCGCTGATCCCTACTATGTCTAATGGTAACCTCCATATCAATTTTCAAGTTCTCTAGCTTAGCTACTTGTTTAATACTTCTGATTCCACGCTCTGAGTCGCAAGATGTTCCCGACTTTTTCTAAACTTTCCGATCACATTCTCCGAAGCAGTCCCGTCCCAGAAATCTGTATGGGGCCTATTTTAACTCTGGAATCTTTTACCCCAGAGGACGCTATCATCTTAGTTACAATTTATGTACGTCATCTACAGGAGGTATTTTGGTAGTTTCCCGTTGCCTTCCACATCGCAGTATTGTGTCTTAAAATGCCATACCCACCTCTATCGTCTCTGTCAATAGTACTAAGAGAGTTGCTGCACTCTTTCGGGAACCTGTCTTAGCCTGGATCCTCACTAAAGACCCTACTAATTTGGGTAAACCTGTAGTTCGGCTCTTTAGATCACTGTCATACGCAAGACATTCCACCCGTTCTAGTAATCTAGAACATCTTCAAGGTGCAGGTGCATTCGGAACGGACTGACCCGCTCACTAAAGTAAAAAGATTTTTCAAATTATAAAACTGTAAAAAAGTATATAACGTCCAGATACAGTCACTGTGGAACCGATTTTCAAGATTGACTGTTAGGACTTTATCCTATCGAATTAGAAAGCAAGAAATGGTATATGGAAATATTCTGTCATATGATATATCTGGTAGTAGTCAATGTCTGGCTGGTTTATAGGAGGACTGACAAACAATTAAATCAAAAGAGAAATACTGTGACCGCTAAGATCTCTGTTCCGTGGGCAAAGCCATAGACAAAATGAAAGGCAGACCAACAAGTATCAATAATAGTTCTCGTCTTCATCTATAGTTGACTGTTAGGAAGTCGCAAAGATAATACAAGGTAATAGCATAGACCATTAGCCCGCATACACCGAAAAATAGAAAGCGGTGCAAGATATTAATTGTGCCAAAAATCCAGAATAATGTGTGATAAAGGCAACTAAAATAATTACTTCATAGGTTTTCACACTCTCATAGTTTAGAGATTTGTTAATTTCTTTATTTTAATTTTGGAGGAGTAACTAAATAAATTAATTTGATTTTATACTATGTACTTATATTAATTCCAAAACGAGAGCTTTTTTTTTATTGTTATCAATAAAGAATTGCAAACCAAACGTGAATATAATGTATCCCTATAGCCATTCCAGTACAAAAGTGGCATAAAATATTTTTGAAGCGCAAACAATAACAATTCATGCATTAGAGGGTTATATTGTCTAACCAAATATTCCATCAGCTATAAGACCAATTCCTCATGGTCACGATTTACCTGTTACGTCAGCCCAAGGTTTCTGGTAGGTGGTTTCAGATTCGTAAGGAGGTTGGTCTGAGAATACTGGGGTGTACAAGTTTAAAGAAACATTTTTTTTGATACCAGAAAAATTATCTAGTGAACCGCATTTCATTTCACAAGTGGAACTTAATGATTTCGTTCGTCAAGTGAATAATTACGTGTAGTCAAAAAGATACACTTTCGCTCCTGGACAAAGTAACATTGACTATGGTTCTTTAGTCAACCCCAAACATATTTATTTGTCACCTTTACATATAAAATTAGGGTTGATGAATAGTTTTGTCAAAGCATTAAATATAGAAGGTGGAGGATTTAAAATATTTAAGACAAGCGTTTACTAAGTTAAGTGGTGCCAAATCAAAATAACAACTATTCGTAAGATCAGAATTAAAAAATTGCTGAATGATAAAAATAATGTAGAACTAGTGACGTGAATGTCTTTTAAGGATGTAGTTCATGGTTTTCTTAAAAATAACACAGCGAAATAAGTGATCTTTTAGTACAAAACCTTTTGTTAAACTACAAAAATTCATGCTGCCCAATACCATTGAATAAATTGTCTATATTCCCATCTTGAACGTTGCCAACTAAATTTGGGTGCTACTGCGCACAAAGAGGAATAGTAATCTAGCTCACTATCTCAAGTTTTAAGTATGTTTTATATATTATAACTGTATTTTACAAGGTTTTGTTTTATTTAAAAATGTAATAAAGTATTAATTTTGAAATTAAGTATAATATATTACAAAATGTATTATAGCTGTAAGAGTATGCAACCACTATTAACTTAGAAAACAGACGCGTAACATGTAAATAAATAGCATGCACTCGTAACACACCCCTCAAATAATAATAGACACGTCCAACACCCTCCAATACAAAGCAAAACCGTTCCGAATGTACAATACAACCAAACTTCGATAGAAAAGCAGATCCAGACGCAAGAGCAAATCACTTCTTTCTATTCTCTCTTTAAGAAAGCCATCAAATATCTTGAAGAGAACGTAAGAAAATGCAAGCTGCTCGTGCACAACATAGCGGAACGATACCACCCACAAATACAAAATACAACTGCATTAACTTCCCAGCGACGCAGGAAAATGAATGAACGTGTTACCATTAGTCCTACTGAGAATTCGAAACGCTTGGAAGGTAGAACTAAACACCACAGTTGCAGAGCTTACATTTGTCAAATGCTAAGCTTACTAGGAGGGTTTTTCACAATTTCTAGTAAGTCAACGAAACAAACATATTTCGAGGCATTTAAAAACCAGTTCCGTTACTACTTTTAACGACTAAAACCAGTCCAATGCACTAAGCGTAACAGGAAAAAAATGGTCATATTCAAGGAATTAGAAATGCCAAGCCACATTTCTCTCCACTGCGGAGACAATAAAAATGCCTTACAAAGTATATACAATGGACCATATACAGTAACTAACATGGACAACAAAACAGTCGCCATCGGCAAACAGGGCAAGAAATCAACTGCTTCAATTGACAGATTAAACGAGCATACATGAAGAATGAACCCTCACAAACAGTCAACACGAGTCCAGAAGAACAAAGTTATACTCCTCCAAAGACAATTGGAAGAAGCGGTAGGAGAGTACACTTTTTATGGTAACTAACGCTGTCACTAGAAAGAGAGTATGAAGGAGTATGTAATGGACCATACTTCTAACTAACTGACCAATTAGCATGGGGCATGCAAATAATTAGCATGAGCGCATAAAACATACCTCTACCAATAATGGATTCGTCCGACCGCTCTCGAATACAAAAAGGAACTGTCCGGACGTACAATGCAAACAAACCTCGGTATAAAAGAAACTCCAAACACTAGAGCAAATCACCTTTTTTGTTGTTTCCTTAAAAAAGCCACCAAACTTCATGGAGGGTACCTACAAGCAGTACAAGCTGGATGTCACCAAGCTTCTATTACACAAAGGGTTTCCTTTAGGTTACCTCATTGTTACCACCAAATTTATTGTGATAAACAGAATTAAACTCTCAGAACATTACAAAGAGGACCCGTCATAACTTTAACCATTCCCTCCGAGACCATTACCGCACCAGGACCCCCACCTTCTAGAGCATACAACGCCAACAAAAACACCAGGATTGAAAACATTCCGCCAGAAGTACTCTGCAACTTATATCTAAGCCAGAGACCGTTCAGCCACCGCGTACCTAAGCTATGGAAATCCGACCGCAACCACCACCATGAGGGGTTGCATTGCGTCCATTGTAATCCGTGGCAGGGTTGCTTACAACCATAGAGATTTTCACCTAAACGATCCCAGACCCAGGTCATCGTCGTGAAACCGCATATCAAATTACTCAACATAGCGCTAAATGCATTTGCAATTTAATTACGTACACAAAAGTTTGCAAATATTTCCTTTGTGCGTGTCATGCCCTTAATGTTAATGTACAATAAGTTCGTATCACATCTAAACTTGCAAATAACTGTTATCTACGTTGCTATAAAGCATTAACCAGGTAACCTTAGATGACCAGAACAAACACCTACAAACTTGGTCACTTTTAAAAATCTGATATTATTTAGCAACTATGAAGGGTGTATAACAAAAAATGGAGAGCAATAGAGAAAAATTGACATGATTTTCAAATTCAGCGCACAAAATAGATTAAAACTAATTTATTTATGATTATGTTCAGTAAATTTTTTCTAATTAATCAAATTGTGAATACAGTTTTATAATAAATTTACCAGAAGTCTTTGTAGGAACGTCTGAGGAATGTAAAATAATTCACATTTTAAATAAAAAATGTGGTTCTAATATTCTCTGGAACTTTTACACCATGCACATATGCCAAAGTTGAATTAAATGAACATAAAAACAGTTCTAAAGTATTCAACTACGTGGTTAATGGATCTAATTATCAGAATATCTCATATCGTATTA
This sequence comes from Platerodrilus igneus, assembly GCA_036346225.1. Taxonomy (NCBI): domain Eukaryota; kingdom Metazoa; phylum Arthropoda; class Insecta; order Coleoptera; family Lycidae; genus Platerodrilus; species Platerodrilus igneus. The sequence continues at coordinate 1,990,995 of JARFIW010000787.1, read as the reverse complement.
TAAAATCATGTTGCTGGTAGACATGATCGAAAATTAGGTTTTATAGCTGTAGATAAGTTGATTTCAGTTTCATGTAATGTTTTAACGTTTCGGTTACTACATCCAATGTTTAAGATAAAATAATACTAAAGCACAATGAAACATTTTACGAAAATATAGTTACAAACATATCATAAAACAGCACATTTTTGCTACGGAATTTTGGTATCTCACTCTTCACTAGGTATTGCGGGCTTAGTGTAAAATTACACAACACTACCAATAATTGGGCATTTTTTCAGTGTTGATTGGCTGGATGTAGTGCAGTCATAACTGACTAGGTAAGGCCATGTTAAGTAACCATTCTAAACGTTTGCAACCGCTGCTTTTTTAATTCACACGGGCGGACCTGTGCGAAGTTATTCCCATTAAGGGTTGTATTTATTAACGGCCATTTCTAACAACACCTCCATCAAGCACCACGAAGTTTGCGACTCCTAAAATTCTTAGGACTTTATACCTTTCAGCGTTGTAAATTATCCATTTGTTTTATGAGAAACAAATCGAATAATCTTGGGCATTGGAGAACTTGATGACAACAGTCTAGATCACCGATTTTCGTGTAAAGTCGAAACGTATCTACATTTACTTTTAGAGTAGTGTGCATTCCAAATTTCTTGTCCTCCAATTGCAAAAAAACGACTTTATTGTCCGAAAACATTTTCATTTTCTTATTCAGTAGCTGGCAATTCTGCTGTTAATTGAGGAGAAGACGATCTCCAGTGTATCTGTCCTGTACCCAATTTCTGAGCATTGCTGCATACATTTGCAGCATGTATAATTTTCCACGTTTAATAGCCGCAGTCATATAGGTTTTTAAACAGTACGTGTTGCTTAGGACTTACACTATCGTGTTCCCAAAATGTACTGGTATCAAACATCGTGAGAACGTGACATCTCAACTTTTGTCTTCTAGCGTTTGGAAGTTTGCGTCGCAGCTGTTTTCAGAACCACATGAGCAATCCCTGATAGTATTGACACTTCATTTAGGCAACGTAGTAATTGGTTTGTTTGGCAAAGGTTACAAAGCAGGGCCTGCACAAGATCAATTATGTCGGTTTCTATTTTTGTCAGAAAAAAAGATTTGAAAATTCTTTTTATAAAACTAAAAGAAGACAGCATTTTTAGAATTAAAGAATCATTTAACGATATGAACCAGGGAAATTAGTTGAACTTATATTAGCTTATTTGACTTTCAATCAAGCCCCATAGCTAACATGCGTGAGGGATTGTGTTATATGCGCCTAATTTTTAGTCAGAGAGATATAGAAATTTTAGTTTGGATATCCCACAGTTTATCTGCACTAGAATTTTATAATGGCGTAGCAAATATTTGGTTGTAAATACGTTTTTACTTTGTATTAACTCTAGATCTCGGGAATTATCTATTTTAAGTTAATCTATTTAAATTAATCATATTGCAGGGTTCTATCATAATCTTGCAACATAAAAAAACCTCCACTAATCTGAGCTTTCTATTCTACATTTAAATTTAATCGTTCAAAAGTTCCCATGTTTAGATATTCCGTTCAAAACGTTTGTTATCGAATTTCTGTATCAGAACTTCCTTAATAATTTACTTTACGGCCAGAAGATAATCATCTGCCCATCCGTACGCAGTCCTATAAATTAAGCGAATATAGCTGAAAATGTCTGTCGATGTTCAAGAGTTAATGGAGCAAGTCAAGGATCAAAGCAGGGTCCAGTAGAGGTCCAAAACTTTATCCGGTATGTCTAGTATTTTCAGAATCTTTAAGGTAGATCGTCTGTAGAAAAAATGTATACTAATCGGTTTAATATTTATTACCTTATTTAACGACAGTTTTAATATTTTTTTAATGATTAACTTTGTTGTGTGGTTACTATTTACTATTGTTGTATCTCAATAAATTAAGCTTTGCTAAAAGTTTTTAAAGTATAAATTCAATGTTCGTCATAACACACGCCCCACCAACACATCGGACTATAGGTAAGTACAACTTCGATCATGTTAAGCCTATACCCTAGGAGAAAATGCTCATTTATAGCTAATAATTTAATAAACACCCATACCTAACCACAAATCATAAGCATTTTGTTTAGAAGGTGTATAGTTCGACTACGTCAACCAACTAATTCATAATTGTATAGATACAGGAAGACCTAGATCCATTGGTAGATTTTCTGTAATGTGAAATAATCGAAATCAGAGTAGAAAAGACATGGTATGGTTAATTTTAAATGGCATGAACTAAGTGTAGGTACCACATTCCGTTTAAGCGATATAGTTCAATAGTACTAAAAAATTACTACATTTATTGGTAATAACTTACAAAATATGTTCAGCTTGATTGTTGTTTCTTCAACTCCTCCATGCACAAGTGAATTAGTAGCACGACAAGTGAGTGTTCTTCCGTTATCAAGCCTAGATGGGATAAATGTTAAAATTGATGTACTCATATTCCCATCTGGAGAATTCTAAAACAAAATCAAAAGAATTATTAATTTCAAATTATGAACATTAGATATATTGTATTTTGATTTATTTAAAAGGGCGTAAAGCTTATACTTAAAATACTGAGACTTCACTCTTTGCTAAAATTAGCTGAAGAATTAAAGATGATGAAATATTAGAACTATACACAGTTACTATGATGTGCATAACCACAAAAGTATTACAATTACAGATTTAAATAGATAGAAATGTGCTGAAAGGGGTACACTAGGTTTTTGTTTGGCACAATAACCTTACCAAAAAAATAATTCACTTCGAGAATTAATAAAACTAAATGATACATGGTGATTGAACCCTTAATAAGCAACAAAATGAGCCACACTTTTTTTAAGTTTAAATCACTAAGTTTATCAGCTATTAATTCAATTAATATATCTAATTGTTTGGTAACCACTTCAAAGTTATACTCTTTATAAATTACTAGAGCAATTCACCCCCGCCAAAATTCAGTAAAACGAAACCCAAAATAAATATACTACGTACAAACAGGAACTTGCATAAAGTATTATCTGTAAAGAGATACTCGATTGACTTTAAACAGATTCTTCAAGATTTGTTCGTATGCTCAAAATTTATCTATACCTGTAAATTACAACAACATTGCCTAGATACTGCTTCGTCGCTTTCCAATCCTAATATAATATATAATAAATTAAAGTTTTTTAATTGCTTTCAAATTATACCAAATTTATAATTCAATAAAGATTTAAATGCTCTGGGACAAAATTTCTTGTTTAAAAAACTTGTATATCTCTGCAGTCTAGTGCTAACCAGGAGGCTCCGTGGCGTAGTGGTATGTGTGTGACTATTACGCCCAAGGTCCCGGGTTCGAATACCGACACGGTCCGTCTGAAAAATGTTAGGCGAGCATTTTTCACAAAAATACACTCTCGTTCGGATGAGACGCAAAATGGAGGTCCCGCGCGTGAGTGTTGTCACGCACGTTAAAGATCCCTTCCTTGCTTGGAACAGCAAGGGTTCGGCAAAATTCCAAATTTTCCAGGTAAAAAAAAAACTCGCTTCCTGCCCAATGTAGTACCTTCGGGTGGAGCATTGGAAAAATGATATGTAAAGTCTAGTGCTAACCTGTTGCTTAAAATATTTATGTAACTCAGTGCCAGATTCTATTATTTTGAATGATTATTAATGGAATGAATTAGTAATAATTTGAATTTGCTCAAAAAATCCCATATGGTTCGAATAAACAGAAATTGTTATATACGTACTTTTGTTCTCATTATTTTTGCTGAGTTTAGTTTAAAATTATTTTATTACTTTAACATAGATTCTAAATACATACATTAACAAAACTTCAAATTTTTATTGATATCAATGCTTTGGTTGTGAGAGTATAAGTGAGTGGTATCCCTTGTGCGTGCGTGCGTGCGTGCGTGCGCGCGTGCGCGCGTGCGTGGGTGCGTGCGTGCGTGCGTGCATGTGTGCGTGCATGTGTGCGTGCGTGCGTGCGTGCGTGCGTGCGTGCGTGCGTGCGTGCGTGAGTGCGTGTGCGCGCGTGTGCGTGCGTGCGTGTACACGCGAGTATAAATATTTTAATTTCCATGCGATAGCAAAAAGAATTTGCCTTAGTAAAGAAGCGAATTGATTTAAGTTTAAAGTATTAATTTGAGCAATTAGGCACATCAAGCGTGTTTATCTACTCCATGTTCTAGAACAATTATGATCAGGTAATAAAAGATAAACGATTGCACAATTACTAGATAGTCTGAAGCGGTAGCAAAAAATAAATCTTTGAATGTTGATGGCATACATAAATAACACACCTACGTTCTATAACAAACGTTGGTGTAGAACAGTACACATCTGGGAGACTGTTTGTCATACATTTGTTGTCTAATATTAGGAAACGGGTTATTTCGAAAACACTTTTTTTTGTTTTATGTCTTGCACAAGAACTGTTCTAAAATTAATTAACTATGCCGGCAAACTGTCACAGAAATCTTTTTTATATTCCCTTAAAAGATTATTTGATTTCTCAAGAATTTGTTCGCCTGAAAATGAATAGAAATTTTTGGATTATAGAAAGAAAACGTTTCCATTATCTGCTGCATGCTTAAAAACTGCGTTGCCAGCTGCTGTACAATTATATTTAGAGACCTATTAAAAACGCATACTTAAAATTGTTTAAGGGGATCTTGTGTTGCAGAATCAAAAGTAAATTCTTCAAAAAAATTTTTAACTTCTTTATGGCACTTTATGTCTAAGATTGGTTGAATATTCCATAATTTTGCCAAATTGCATGCCTCATTTTCCAAATTTTGAAAATTTTCTCTTAACGCTGTTAATTTTTCTTTTGCATGAAAAACTAATTCACAAGCTCTGCTCAGATCGCCACTTGAACTTTGCAGTTGTTTAGACACTAAGGTAAACATTTTTCAAAACTTTATTTTGGAACACTAGCATTAACAAATTGTCATATGTGCTAAATATATTGTAATTTGTAAAAAGAATTGGCTTCTGCTCTGTCAACTGCCTTCTTGCAGACAACCATTAAAGTAACCAGCAATTCCATCACAAATTGATAATTGTATTTTATTGCAATTAAATAATCATACCCTGATGACCACTTCGTACCACAAAGTTTTTTAAGTGTCACTTTACACTTCTTATTGTCAGCAATGGCTTCATTACCTTCCAATTCCATCCAACGTAGTAAACTTTCACTAAAAATACATAAATGTTTTGCACTATGTCATAAAATTTTTTAATTTCTAGGACATCTTTCACCGAGTCATTTAATACCAAATTTAGATTATGGGCAGCGCAATGAATAAAATTAGCGTTAGGCACACGATTTTGAATTTTAGCTTGAAATCCTGCGTACTTCCCACTCATGTTCGCGGCACCATCATATCCTTGACCTCGACATTTATCAATATCAATTTCAAAAGAAGATAACGTGCTAACAATAACATTTTAAAAATTTTGAGCACTTTAATCATTTGTTTCAATAAACCCCAAAAACGATTTCTTTATTTCTAGGTTATCATGGTCTGCATACACGTGGCGAACAATAATGCTAAGTTTGTCTTTTTTAGGAATGTCCTAATTTGTATCCAAAACAAGTGAAAAAAATGGAGCGTGTGTTACCCCTTCAATAATTTGTTTTAAAACACATTTTGCAGAAAGGGATATGATTAAGTTTTGAATATCGGGACTTAGATATTTAGTCCTGCAATTTGTACTGGAGATGTGCGCTTGAAGCAGATGGTCGTATCTTGATACTAAATCAATTATGTTCAGAAAATTACCGCTTTCTGGACCGATTGCAGATGCAACTTCACGATGCCCTTGTAGCATAAGATTGCACACTGCCAATGTACGAATTACATCACAAATGCAAATCAAGATTGGTTTAATCTTCTCCTTTTCTCGACCAATTAAAGTATCAACTGTAGAATTTTTTTCCCATAAAGAATAAGTTATGCATGCTCGAAAATGGGCAGAGGGCTCTTGGTGAGTTTTAATTTTTTTGCTCCAGCCTTGCTTGACATTAATATTTCCATCACACCAAGATGTTGATTGCGACAAGTCCTTATTAATAAAAGGTCAGCAGAGTTGACAATACACTGCATTTAAGTGTTTGAGTAGCACAACCAAAAGCGTTCAATATTTTTGTCCTCTCTTTGTGCTTTTATAATAATAATCCGCGCTAGAGGACCTCGACGATTTTGGATAAGATAATGCTACGTTTCAGTGTGTCTTAAAGCGAATTTTGAAATAAAGCTATGTTTGTATCCACCTTTTGATTAACTACATCTACATCTAATTTTGAACGCGATTGCTCATGAGGATTTACTAGAGGTATACGCTCAAGGTCTACATCTATCTGCTCATGTGAAAATAACTGAACATCGCCAGCACTATCTCTACAACGTTTTGAAAGTCCTTGTTCTAAATGTTCCATATTTAAATTGTCACTATCACTGTTCTTGGTTTTTGATTCCTGATTACAAACTGATAGATCTGCATCTTAAAAAAAATCTGTAACTTTATGTGATTTTCTTTTAGCTTTCAGTTTTTCTTGTTGCAATTTACGTTTTTTTGCACCACTCATATAAAGTCTATTTGTATGTTTGTTGTGGTTTGTTTAACAATTTTTTTAATCTTCTTTGGGAATGCGTTATTGAATTTATATAAAATTCACAAATAAAAATTAATCAGCTGATTTCACTTTAAGCGTATTGGCTACCTAAAAAAGTCGGTCCCAGGCCGCAACACAAATTGAAGGCAATCATTCTTTTAAACTTTAAAAATTTTTGCCTATTGTACTCAAACCAAATATTTCGAACATCAATAAATCAAAGTCACCTTCAATTTGTCATAAAGGTCAAACTTGAAGTTTTTATTATTTTGACAACGATCCTAAGTCATGGATCGAAACTTAAATAAAGATGATTTTAAAAACTATGAGTGGTTTAATTCCCAAAGAAGATTAAGAAAAATAAACTCTATTTGTTCCACTCATTACTAATAGTTAGGTAACAAATATTTCAGAACACAGAAAAAGTTATACACCAAGCATCAAAGAAACAAATATATGATAGCGAATCGAGCAAAAAATGACTGAACGTGAAACTAAACTTAATGTGGTAAGAGTAAAAAAGACAACACAACATCATACCTTAATGTTAAAATACAGAACGTCCGTTCTTTGATAACGTCGCATGTTATTTTATATGTGCAGTATGAGCTATTATATAAAAGAAACGTGTCAGCTTTCCTTGTTATAATCTTATAAAAAGAAATTGTAGGATGATAGTGATCTAGTTATGTTAATTATAGGGAAGAACCAATTGCTTTTGTAGCAATACCGATGGCAGCGTAGCGGTTATGTAATAAATAAAGCAACTACGACAAACTACTTAAAAAGGATATAAATACCTTGAAGCCTGTGCCGCTCTGGGCAATAAAAGTCACACACAAAAGGTTAGCGGACAACCAAGAACACGCACGTTCGGTGTGGTGTCGCTTCCAGGGCTTTCGTACAACAACTCTCTTCTGTAACCGTCCGAGTACGACTCATTGTTACTTCGCGCACTCCCACTACCGGCATAAGGTTTCACTAAAAACTGTAGGGTACCCGCACTAATGGTATTTATTGTCACCACTACCAAATTGTACAATGATGACGTAACATACCGCCCACCAAATTCATAGAATTTTGAAAAGGAGGGAAGTAGGTTGGGTGAAGGAAATCACATGGGATTTGACCTTGCTAGGAAAACAGGTAACGAAAGATAGGGCGGTACACTACAGCGAGCGATATTACCAACTATGCAAAAATAAAAAAAATATATGTAAATAAACAAATATTTAAAAATAATATAAAACCATACATGTAAGAAATGTGTATATACATCTAAACATAAAACAAAATTAAAATACCGGTAGCGGTGCTAGTTTGACCAAAGGTCGTTTTAATGTGCCATGTACAGTTTTGATCTCAGCGACACGTATAATACCGTCCGTACCGGGAAATGTATTAATGATACGACCAAACTTCCATTGAAGTGGAGAAAACTGGTCGTCCTTGATGAGGACAATAGTGTTCTTTTCAACTTGTCGCACACCTACCTTAGAGTGCCATTTAACCTTCTGATTCAGAGTATGTAAGCACTCATGGCTCCAGCGAGCCCAAAAATCTTGATGGAGTTTTTGCAGGTGTTTCCACCTGCTCTTTAATGATAAAACATTGTTTGAATGGTCTTCATCTGGTGGTGCAGAAAAAGGCTCCATAGTTAGGAAATGACCTGGTGTTAAGCAACGCAAGTCATTTGGATCCGAACTCAAAGCGCAGAGTGGCCTTGAATTTAAAACAGATTCAATTTGAGTAAGAACTGTGTAAAGTTCCTCAAAGGTAAGTTTTTGTTCGCCGATTACGCGAGCTAGGTGTGTCTTTACCGACTTAACACCGCTTTCCCACAAGCCACCGAAGTGAGGGGCGCTAGGTGGATTAAACGACCACTTTATCTTTTCTGAGGTTACTGCACTATGCAGATAACTCGTAAGCTGACGATAGGCACCTACAAAATTAGTTCCGCAATCACTAAATATTTGAGAACAGCGTCCTCGACGTGCTATAAATCGTCGCAAAGCAGCAAGAAACGCGTCTGCCGACAAATCCGAAACAAGTTCAATATGTGCTGCCTTAGTGGCAAAACAAACAAAAATACAAATATAGGCTTTAAGAGTTTTAGAGCCTCGTAGGCGTATGGCCTTTATTAAAAAAGGGCCAGCAAAATCAACACCAACAATACTGAACGGTTTGATTTGGGTAATACGTACTGCCGGTAGGTCTCCCAAAGGAGGAGTTACCAGGACCGGTTTGGTACGAAAACATCTATGACATGATGATAAATAACTTCGGATTGAATTTTTAATAGAAAGGATCCAAAAATTCTGTTGTATAAGATACGCTGTGGTATTAACACCGGGATGGTAATACCTTTCGTGAGTTGACCGAATGATAAGTTCGGTTAATCGGTGCCGCTGAGGCAATAACGCAGGAAACTTTTCGAAATAGGAAAGCGAAGAATGTGTCAAGCGCCCACCTAATCTTAAGATATTTTGTGGATCAACAAATGGAGAAAGTTTTCGCAAGGTTTTAGGTAATTTATACGTTTTGCCTTGTTCGAAGCTATTTCCTTTGAAAATGTAACATTTTGTACATGCCGAACGATAATCATAAGAGCATTGTGTAATTCAATGTCTGTTAAGGGACCCGTATGACGTTGAGCCGTGGGTTTAAAAAATCTATAAATGTAAGCCACGATACCTTGGATTTTATAGAACGATGAAAAGCGACTTAGTAAACTGTCAATGATGTTTGGATCTGTTTGCGCAACAAATGTTAGGATCTTCTTTTCCGTAGTTACCTCAGCAATTGAGGTTGACAATGTTGGTTGAGGCGACCACGAGTCACTAGGATAGTGAAGCCATTCAGGCCCCGCCCACCATAGCGAACATGAAATAACCGCGCTAGGCATTAATCCCCGAGATGCAGGATCAGCCGGATTATGCGATGATTTAATATAAAACCATCGAATAGGTGCAATAATTTCTTGAATGTGGCTAACACGGTTTGCCACAAAAGTTTTTCAACGAAAAGGTGGAGAACGTATCCAAGTGAGAGCGACCGTAGAATCACTCCACGCTGAAACATCGGAGATTTCAATCAAGCCTTAATAAGACCGAATTGTAAAAGAAAGTAAATCGGTTAATAAAACGGCGGCACAATTCCAAACGTGGAATGGAAATGCGCTTAATTGGAGCTACTTTTGTTTTAGCGGTTACAAATTGTACAGTTATTTCTCCAATAGTTTGATTTATGAACTGGAAATATACTACCGCTGCATACCCTACCTCGCTAGCATCGCAAAACCCATGCAAATGACAAGTAAAAGGATCCGAAGGGGGTAAACAACGTGGTAACTTTAATGACGATAATAACGGCAACTCTTCTTGATACTGCTGCCATTGAGACGAAATGTCTGCTGGTGGGATGTCATCTCAATTTAAACCTAACATCCACAGATGCTGGATTAGGCGTTTCGCAAAAAGTGTTAGTGGGGCTAAAACCCTAATGGATCATATATTCTGGCAACTTGCGAAAGTATGTTGCGCTTTGAACATATTGGGTTTAATGGTTTAACCCGAAATGAGAAAATATCTTCTGTAGGTGACCATTGAAGACCTAATATTTTATTGATTCGTCAGAATCGAAATCGAGAAAGTATATTGGCAAAAATCTGACGGAATGCCTTCCAAAATAGAAACTGAATTAGAACTCCATTTTCGAAGTTCAAAACCAGCCAAATGCAAAAGTCGAATAAGCTGATCTTTAATTTCTCGGGCCGATTGTATAGAATCTCCACCGGCGACGAAATCGTCAATATATAGATTTGACCGTATAGCCTCAGCGGTTAACGGAAACCTTTTGCCTTCGTCAATGGCTAATTGCTGAAGGGTTTTTAATGCTAGATAAGGCGATGACTTAATACCATAGGTCACTGTATTAAGCTGAAAAGTCTGAATGGGTTCTTCTGCGGAGAACCGCCACACAATTAATTGAAATTTTCGATGTTCTTCGGTAACCAAAATTTGTCGATACATTTGTCGAACATCACAAGTAAAAACGAAACGATGAGTGCGAAATTTAAGTAAGATTGACGAAATGTCATTTTGGAGACTAGGTCCAGCCAATTGAGTGTCATTAAGTGACACGTTGTTTTTAGCCTTTGCAGAGGCGTCAAAATCCACACGAATTTTAGAAGTATGACCTTCCTCTTTAAACACAGGGTGATAGGGTAAAAATAATTATCGTTCCCAACGCTCGGAGAATCGAGCAATGTCATATGACCCGCATCAAGATAGTCCTGCATGAAATTGTTGTACTGTGCGCGTAGCTCCGGTTGAGCATGCAATTTGCTCTCTAACGAAAATAGACTTTTTAGCCATGTCAAAGCAATTATCAAAAATGGGCAAAGTATCGTTGAACGGTAGCGCAACAATAAAACGACCGCTAAGGTCACGAGAAAACGTGTATTCAGAAATCAAATCTGCCCCTTCTTCTTCTTCTAGAGAAGTATAAGGCTCCTCTATCTCCCAAAAACGTCTTAGGGTCTGGTCGATAGGATCTTCTACAGAAGTAAAAAATGCTTGGACAGTATCAGACTGCAAGCTTTTTGTGGGACCAATAATAGTCCAACCAAAAATTGTATTTATGGCGGTAGGCTAAAGAAATTTGCCATGTATAATACCGGCAGTGATGATAAACGGGTAAACATCTGCTCCGAGGAGCATGTCAATAGTTCCTGGAGAGTTCCAGGTCGGGTCTGCAAAGTGCAGGCCGCATAAGTGTTCCCAATTATTAGGAACTTCAACGCTAGGCAATTTGCCAGATATTGACGAAAGCACAAAAGTTGTGACTTCTAGAGATTTTCAGAGTCTAACATAGAGCGAATGGTGCAGCTGACGGCACCCTATTAACCGCTGAAGTTGTCTGCCCAAGTCCATAAATCGGAACTTGAGAACGTATGCGTGGAAGCCAAAGTTTGCTCACGCAATCGTCTCGAATTAAGCTAGCTTGGGAACCAGGGTCTAAGAGTACCCTGATCGGTTTGTATCTACCAGAACGATCTTGAACTTCCACAACAGCAGTGGAGAGTAAGACAGTAACCCCAAGATTTAAATTCGTCTGTGAAGACAAAACATTTGCCGGAATAGGAGGCTGACTGCGTCCTATTGACATTTTTATGCATAGGTGTAGCGGTCGGTTCAGCCGAACGGCTAGAAGCAGGTTGCGGTTCAAAATGCAGCAAGGTATGATGCGGCTTGGCGCAAGTTCGACAAGAGTTATAGGATTTGCATTGCATGGACGCATGGTCTGTTCGTAAGCAATTTAAACAAAGGCGTAAGCGTTTGACAATGTCGAAACGTTCCGTCGGAGTTTTCTTTAGAAACGATTGACATCTGTAAATTAAGTGATTACCTTTGCAAGAAAGACAATGGTGCGAAAATAAATTCTTTGAGTCACTGGAGCTAATTGGTGTGTCCAGTGAAACTACGTTAGAAGAAACTCTTGGTTTAAACTGAAACGCTGAGGATTTCTTAGGCACTGATGTGTGAGTTGTCTGAATAGTTGTCGAATAAGAAACAGGTGCGGCTGAAGAAAAGGTTTCCAACGCAGCACATTGTTGAGTTAAAAAATATCTCAAATAATCGAAATTGGGTATTTGCTTCGGATCCGATTGAAGTTCAAAGCGTTTTCTAGTGAACGGATCGAGTTTTTCTAAAAGAAAATCGACCAGAACAAAGTTCCAATGTTCAGTGGGAAACTTTAAGTTAGTTAAAACAGCAAGGTTCTCTGAAAAAACAATCAATAAGTGCCCTAAGTTTTTTAGGGTCTTCTGATTTTAAAGGTGGAAAGTCTTGCATAGCCTTCCAATGCAAAGTTGCCAATAAACGCGGATTGCTAAATCGCTCGCGCAAGGCATTATATGAAATAATAAATTTATCCCCAGAAACAGGTACCGATTTAACAATTTTCAAAGCTCCCCGCTACAGCAGTTAATAAGGTAATTTAATTTTTTAATATTGGTCAACAAAGCATTATTATAAACCTGACTGTCAAATAAATCAATAAAAGATGTGAATTCAGTTATCTCATTATTAAAATGTGGGAGCTTTAACGGTAACAATTTTGATCACGTACTGCTTGAAGCACTTTCCGTAATTTTCGGTGCTCGCATTTCTTGCATCGTTTTAAGGTGCAGCAAAATGCAATAGTAGGCTGCATCTACCTCTTTACGTAGAGCGTTGTAATTTAATAATTCTACATCGTTACATGAAGCTAAGACATCAATTAGAACCCTATTAAAATTAGAGTAAATGTCATTTACCCCCCTTGTTTGAATATGGAATTACGTTTTTAAACTTGAATCACTTTGTATAGCGTTGCCCAGTTCCAACATCTCGATAATCCGTATTTTAAGTAATTCGAGTTGTGCCACATCTGTCTTTTTCGGAGCCATAATGACACTGTTATTCTGAAAGACCTACAATAAAATGCTGTAAACGGTAACCGCTCAGCTGTGCGCTGAGAAATATTAAATATTATGGGTTGTTGTTCAAGCACGAAAAATGTAAAATAGCGCATAAATCAATAAATCACGTTTATGATTATTAGCCTGCAATGGGTCTTAAGCAACACGTCGAAAACCTAGCGGTTTGTCAAACAAAGCGTAAAGATAAAATTTACAGTTTAAACGGGCGGCCTTTAACATGAAAGATCACAAGGTACACCAACATGTGGCTAACATATTGCATGAAAGGTTGCAGTTTTACAACTTTATTACCCTTTGCAGATGTATTCAATATTTTACGTTTACAATCCGAGCAAGTTTGTGTGTAATACAAAAACGTGCAATGGCTTTTAAATACAAAGCAAATCCCTTTACCTTTCTTATTTGAGAAGTATAAAGCAAATTATAATTTTCACGTTGCCGTGTGTTTCATATGCCGCTAAAATAAATTTAAGACTGAAAACTAACAAATTTTATATTAAAGGATTTATTTGTAATTAACCGCTTGGTTTAATTACGGCAAAATCGCTTAATTTAGTTTAAAGAAAGTATATGACTAATATTTACACATTTTAACCCGCTAAATATGGGCTTTAAACACAAATTTAAAAGCTAAAGTAAATGATTAAAACACGCTCGCTGAAATGCAAAATAATATTCAGTTTAGGACATGCGTATAACATAGGACTAGTGAAATTCGGATCGCATTAGGACCAAATGTGGTGTGATTAGGTGATCTAGATATGTTAATTATAGGGAAGGACCAATTGCTTTTGTAGCAATACCGATGGCAGTGTAGCGGTTATGTAATAAATAAAGCAACTACGACAAACTACTTAATAAAGGATATAAATACCTTAAAGCCTGTGCCGCTCTGGGCAATAAAAGTCACACACAAAAGGTTAGCGGACAACCAAGAACACGCACGTTCGATGTGGTGTCGCTTCCAGGGCTTTCGTACGACAACTCTCTTCTGTAACCGTACGAGTACGACTCATTGTTACTTCGCGCACTCCCACTACCAGCATAAGGTTTCACTAAAAACTGTAGGGTACCCGCACTAATGGTATTTATTGTCACCACTGCCAAATTGTTCAATGATGATGTAACAGAAATGTTTATTTTTTCTATTTTCACATCTTAAGTAGGTTGTAGGTTTATAAAATTAACTAACACCCTTATTAATTAGCCGGTTTTCAACAAAAACAACAGTCACCATTGTTCCAGTGTTAAACAACACTTTCCTGTCCATTGATTGGACATTATGAATATATGAATAGAAATTTTATATGACATTAGCTTGGCTTTATTCTTGCATCAAAGCGTACACTTTTATAAAATACAACGGATAAGATAACCAAGTTGTTCTATATAAAAATAAGAATCCTGATTTGTTTTGTAGGTGTATAGTGGTAAGTATAGCTATAGATGAAACACTAGTGTCCTTGTTTCTGTTTCTGTTTAATAATCCTTAAACGAATTAGACATCGTTTATTTCACGATGTTGGGATCGGACCGGTGCTCTTTAATGTTTGGACCCCGCATTGCGTGCAGCCTTAATTACGCCACTGCTTTAGTATGTGTATCAATGCAGTTACAGTAATACCCTTTCTAAAACATTTGCCTCGTAGTAATATCTTGTATAATTATAAATAAATTAGAATGCATATACTATTCTACTACAATAGTTATAATTCTCCATTTACCGCAAAAACCATCAAACGGACTAGACAGGCGATGTCTTTTTGTTACGCAAAACGATACATGATTTTATATACTTTTTATTAAGCTGCAATAAAATCTAGTGCTTCTACATGTCCAATATAGAATTTATGCTGTTGTTAAAAAATCATAAATAAGCATTGAAAAACATGCTGTTTTTAAACTCCGTCTTATCTTTGCGATATAAATTTTAGCATCGATAAAAGTTGCTCGTAAATCGAACGTTCAATAATTAAATGCAAAATTAAACCGACGAGTCAATACAACTAGGTTATATTGTAGAGCTTTGATGATTACCATTATTGTTCTATATAATAGGCTATTATTTACCTTACAGTTGTACCAGCGAATAGCTCACAAAACATGATTTATTGCTGACCAGCAACAAAACGATTACAAACTGTGATATGCGACACAATATATTTAATACAGCCAAGCGTATAATATAAATCAAATTTCTCTTACCAGTTGGGTAAAATTGAAATTGTGAGGTTTCAGTTCTTTGCTTTCCATCCACCACGATATTTTTGCAGGTGGTCGAGAGCCATAAGTTTGGCATGGAAGTTCGTACTTTCTGTCTGCAGATAATGGCTGGTTGCTACTCAATATTTCAACAACAAGTGGTCGGACTGAAACAAAGAAATAGTATAAAGGAGAGGTTTAAGCACATTCGGTATATCATTAAAAGTTTGTACGTGCCAACAAAGAAAGTCTGTGAAAGGTTTCTAAATAAGGTATTCAGAAAATTGAATTATTGTACTTCAAATAAACTGCAGACAAACTTTACCGTAACGTTCGTTATATCCGAATGCTTGTTAAAACTCGGTGTTATAAATCTTTTGTGCTGAATGTAAACACGATTTCCGTTTTGATATTTACTAGTTCGATAACGTCGAATAAATTTTAACTGATTGTTAATGCCAATATAACTAATAACAACATACATTAATTTACCGCATTATTGTAAGCTATATATATCGAAACGTACAATTTAGAAATACCGCAGCCATTATTTGTATATGTGGGCTGAACTTTTATAGTGGATAGGTTTGCTATTTTTTCATGCATAAACCAAAAGTAAGTAGAAGTAATCCTGGTCAGTAAAAGCGACGGGACATTTATAGTTACTGAAGAGGACCAGAAATCTACAGTTAATCTTCGGAGCGAATTTTCAGCTACTTCTATAAACACAATGTGGATATAATCTTCAAGATCTCATTAACAACAGAAAATTATTGTAGAACATGTAAGGTCTATAATAGTGTGCCAGCAGAGATGGCTAACACTGCCACCCATTGCAAAATGTATAACTCACTTAGACCCAATTGCACAGGTCCTTCTTAAAATGCTTCCATAACTAAGCAACACTTAAATTGAAGTACGGCTTATCTTTAGTTTGCATTGCACACGTTTCGTTTAAGGAAATCTTAGAAGCATAACTTAAAATTAAAAATACCGGGCAACAATGCATATTTCTGTCTATGAAAATTTCAATCAATTGTCAATTTCTAAATAGAATTAATCAATCCATTTGTGTTACATAAGTTGTCTTTATAATGTCTTCGGCTGTTGAATAGCAACCAAAACGAATTCGAGGTGCGAATTATAGTGCTCAAGAAAGAGACGTTTTATTAAATATAGTTGCAGAATATAAGCATGTAGGGAAGGAAACCCAAAAGTTTCAAAAATGTCGCTGTTGCGCGCGCAGTTTTCGTAGTACGCGGTTCTTCCGCTACTGGTTCGTTAGGGCACGTCCTCCTTAGTCAGTGTACCAAGCAACATCGATGTGGAAGGTTACGTTTGCCCGCAGTGAATTTTCTTGCAAGAGTTATACGCAGGAGTCGTTTTTGTATGGAAAAATTTTATGAACAACGCGTGACTGTGAAGTTTTGGTTTCTTGATCGGAAAAAAGCTTCAGAAACTGTGGAAATGTTAAAGACCGCTTACAAAGCTGACGCAATGCTCTAAGCTCAAATTTACACATGGTTTACCTGGTTTAAAAATGGCGAAATGCCAATTGATGATCAACAGCGTTTAGAACGTCCTTCAACTTCTTGGACGGACAAAAACGTCAACAAAATCAACAAAATCGTTCGTGCAGATCGACGACGGACCATTGACGAAATGGTGGGGTTGTCTGGAATAAGTTGGAGTTCAGTTTGACACATTTTATCAAAGGATTTGGGCATGTCGCGGGTCACTGCAAAAGGGATTTAACATTCTTCTTAATTTTCTTTGGAAATAAAACCACTTATATTTTTTAAAAACAACTTTATTTACGTTTCGATCCATGACCTAGGATCGTTGTCAAAATAATAAAAACTTCAAGTTTGACATTTATGACATAAATTGAAGGTGACTTTGATTTATTGATGTTCGAAATATTTGGTTTGAGTACACAAAGCAAAAATTTTTAAAGTTTAAAAAAATGATTGCCTTCAATTTGTGTTGCGATTTAACATTCCGAATTTGTTTCAATAGGCCAGACCTTCAACCAGGTTTTTTACTTGGAGGTTCTCAAGAGGTTGCGCAACAGTGGGCGGTGAAAAAGGTCCAAAATGTGAAAGTGTGCTTATTGATTTTTTCACCACGACAATGCCCCAACCCACACCGCCGTCTCGGTGACTACCTTCATGGTAAGAAACAGCATGGTTGTTTCATTACAACCCTCCTATTCGCCTGATCTGGCCCCGAGTAATTTTTTTACTCCCACGGATCAAGAGGAACCTCAAAGGGAAGCGGTTTGCCGACATTGAGAAGGCGAAGAAAAAAAACGACCGAGGCGCTTGCAGATGTCATAGGAGATGAGCCTAAAAAATGTTTTGAACAATAGCATAACCGATTAGACAAGTGTATATGGAGTACTTTAAACGATATTGACAGATTTTTGTTAAAGAAATTAAATTCAAGTTTAAAAATACTTTTCCGGAAAAAAAGTTAGCTTGTAACTCGGTTGCATCCACATTTAATGCATATAGTTCCGGTTTTGTGCAGATAACTAAAAAGTCTCTGCAGAAATACTACGATAATTTGAAAAAGGATGCACGCAAAGTAGCTGCTACCGAACGGATAGAGATAATGAAGACAGGGGAGGCCCCAAAATGATTTCTATAGAAACGCAGACAAAGATCTATTGTTGGACATAATCAACTCAAAGACTGTGACTGGATTGGAAAACCCGTTTGATTCTGACGGCAATATATTGTAGTAGATAGTGAAGAGGAACAGAATTTGGAAACAAACATTGTAAGTTTTATATAATATCTAAGATTTATTAACCAATTTTACATAGCTTCTATGGTTGCCTCAGGTTTTGTTTATACATCTAAAAATATTATTAATATTTATTTTTAAAGATAGCCAGCCCAAATACGGCACCACAATTGGATTGTGGAAATTTCAAGGTGTACCATCCTAAAACACCTGTATCAAAAGGGTCGTCTCAATCTCAAAGTGGTCATCAAAAAGACGCCCTATTGCAACTTCCTAACCATCCTCAACCATAACAGAATTACCTGTAACTGGCACATATTAAGCAGGAAAGGCAGAAAGAGAGTTCAAAGTAAAAGAAAACGTCGCTAAATTAGAAATATTAAATTTTAAAGAAAAACTTAGTTTTTGGCATAGAGCGTTAAAGGAGTTAGAAATTATAAAATTGTAATTAGAGTTAAGTAGATATAATTAGTTAATTCCATAGTATATGTTTACTACGAACTATAATTGTATACTTGTTACTGAAAATTAAAACTTGATAAATAACTTGCTATATAACACTAAGAAAGAAATTTACAAATTTGCAAAATATTGATTAATCAAAATATCCCTTAATTGAAAATTGCCTAGAGCTCTACCGTAGTACTAAATATCTGCTTCTAACGGTAATTGGTTAAACTCCTTAGGATTTATTTCATCAAATAATGGCGCAACCTTCTCACCCTTGTTCTGGCAAATATTAAGCCAAACAACTGTTGCAATAATGACAGACATTATATTGTCCAATTTTAAACGACATCTGTAAGTCAAAACAGGAAATGTCTGTCTCCAAATACCAAAAAGTTTTTCTACAACCCCTCTGGTTCTTAGATGGGATTCATTATAACGTTGCTCAGCTTTCGTAGATGGATCTAATATTGATGTAAGCAAATATGACCTAATATAGTATGCACTATCGCCTGAAAAATTAATGTAGCTTTATCGTAAAAAGCTATTTGAATAGAATAGGTACCTAAAGGTATAGAATTTTCGAATCTCCTTCTTCTAATGTTGTTCGTAAAGCTCTGATATTAAAAATAGTCGTATCATGGGCAGATCCAGGCCATTGAGCTACATCATCATCAATAAGTCTTCAGTCCTAAAACTGGTTGGACGCATATCCTCATTGTTTCCTATTCTGAACCAACCTACGCATTTCGCTGAAATTTGCTCAGTCTGCATCTATTCCTATCTGTGTGCGAAAGTCTGATCTCGGTCTACCCCTACCTATCTTTCCTATCTCTGCTTGTAATATATCCCGTACTATTCCCCAAAAATGCCTTAGAACGTATCCTGTCGTTCTAATTCTCCTATTTTTTCGTTTTGCACAGATATCTTTATTCCTCTACTATTTCTACAACCAATTTGTTATTAACTTTGTCTGTCCATGACTACCATCCACATACATCTGAAGCACAACAGGCTTCTATCTCTTTCTGCCTGCTTTTCCTACTGCCCCTATTTCATAGATGTACTGTGCTGTGCTCCACACTATGCTTTGAACAATTTTCTTCTTGTATCTATGTTCGTTGTCTTTGAACATAGCTGCTGTTCTTTCTTGTTTGATGCAGTTCGATCACCTTCTATTGTTTTACACTTTATACCCTATTTCCCTGATATTCAGTGGTATGTGAAACGGAGTAAGCAGCTTTTGACTGCCAAGTTCTCCAGCACTTGAACCTTGTCGAATTAATAGTTTTTCCAATTTATCCTTTTGCACAATCAACATAAGTTGAAAATATTTCACAACCAACACCTGTAGTTGTTTATAATAATCATCAGATTTAAAAGCACTTATTTTTTCGTCATTGAGTTTTACGTCTTGAAACTGGTTGGACTTGTACCTCAGCTTATTTATATTCTGAGCTAGCCTATCCAGGTACCTGCAATTCTCACAACAGCCTATATACAGCTCGATTCCCTTCTATTGTTTTCTAATTATATGCCCTATTTCACCGAGATTCAGTGGTATGCGAAGGGGAGGCGATTCCGTGGCGTAGTGGTATGTGTGTGATTGCTACTCCCAAGGTCCCGGGTTCAAACACGGTCCGCTTGAAAAATGTTAAGCGAGCATTTTTCATAAAAATACACCCTCGTTCGAATGAGAGGTAAAATGGAGGTCCTGTGTGTGAGTGTTGTCACGCATGTTAATGATCCCTACCTTGCTTGGAACAGGAAGGGTTCGGCAAAATTCCTAATTTTCCAGTAAAAAAAAAAAACTCGCTTCCTGGTCAATGTAGTGCCTTCGGGTGGAGCATTGGAAAATCACATGTAAGGTATGTGAAGGGAGTTAAGCAGCCCGTAGCTGCCAAGAATCTACCAACACTTAGACATTTGCCGTATTAATAGTTTTCCAGTAAATCCTTTCGCACAATTAACATTAGTTGAGAGTATTGCAAAACCAATATCTGTAGTTGTTTATAGTAATCACCATGTTTAAGTACAGTTATTATTTTTGTCATTAGTTTTTCCATCTTGCGACTGGTTGGAAGCGTACCTCCATTGATTTCTGCTCTGAGTTAACCTACACATTTCCCTGAAATTCTCACAGTCTACATCTTTCACTATCTGTGTGCAGTAGTCTAACTTAGGTCTACTTCTACTTCTCTTTTTTCTTATCTCTGCTTCTAATATATTCCTCACTATTCCCTCATGTCCTAGTATGTGGCCTATCATCCTATCTCTCCTATTTTTTTACTGTTTTCCACATACTTCTTTCTTCCCCTACAGTTTTTAGTACCTCTTTGTTCTTAACTTTGTCTGTCCATGATATCTTCATTATACGTCTGTAGCACCACATTTCAAAGGCTTCTACCTTTTTCTTATCTGCTTCTCCTACTGTCCAGGATTCACAGTCATACAGTTCTGTGCTCTACACATATTTTTTAAGCAATCTTTTCGTTGTTTCTATGTTTGTGGTCTTTGAGCATAGTAGTTGCTTTTTCTTGTTAAATGTAGCACGACCTTGTGTTAATCTTTGTTTTATATCTTTTGTGCTTTTCCCATCTTGCATTATTTGGCTTCCTTTTCATACCATATCCCTCTATTAGAACTGTTTCCATTTCATTAAGAGCAGCTTCTAACTCTTTTTTGTTAGATGCTAATACCGCTATATCATCTGATAATCTAAGCATATCAATCTTTTGTCCCTGCATATTAATTCCAAATGTCTTCCTGCATTTGACAGTATCCATTGCCTATTCTATGTACAAGTTAAAAATTAATGGGGATAAGGCACATCCCTGCCTCACCCCTTTCCTAATATTTACCTCTCTACTCTCTTGCTCTAATTCTATTACCGCCGTTTGCTCTTTGTATAAGCTATGTACTATCCGTCTGTCTTTAAAACTCATATCAATCTTTTTTAGTATTTCGAACATTTTTTTCCATTTTATATTGTCGAATGCTTTTTCTATATCTACAAACCCTATATATACGCTTACCTCCTTCTCTAGTGTTTTCTCCATTATCACCCTCAGAGCTAAAATAGCCTCCCGTGTTCCCCTGTTGCGCCTAAACCCAAATTGATCTTCTCCCAGTATTTCTTCAGCTCCTTTTTCCATTCGTCTTTGTACAATTCTAGTTAATATTTTTGAAACGTGTACTGTTAAACTTATTGTTCGAAAATTTTCACATCTATCCGCGCCTCGTTTTTTGGTATAGTTACTATGATGTTACGTTTGAAATCTTTGGGTATCTCGCCTGTCTCATACATATAGCTTACAAGTCGGAAGAGAAGTTCTGTTACTGCCTCTCCAGCGGCTTTTAGAGTTTCTGCTTGCACCTTATCTGTACCAGGCGCAATACCATTTTTCAGACCCTTTAATGCTAATTCAAACTCATCCCTTAGTGTAGGATATCCCAGGTCATCATTTTCAATCTCGGATTCCTGTTCTAATGCTGTTAGTTCCTCTCCTGAATATAAATTCCCTATGTATTCCTGCCATCTAGTTACTTTCTCTACATATTCTATAATGACGTTTCCTTGTGCGTCCCTTATAATTTTGCTATACGGTTTTATATCCCTAAAATTCATTCTAATTAATTTGTATGCTTCGTCTGTCTTTCCTATTTCCATCTTCGTTTGTACCTCTTTGCACTTTTTATCAATCCATTGTTCTTTAGCTTTCCTGCATTTTCGAATAATTTCCCATTTTATAGCTTTGTATCTCTGTTTTCCTGTTTCGTCTGATTTATTTTTGTATTTTCGTCTTTCTTCTATTAAATTCAGGATATCCTTTGTTATCAATGGTTTCTTATTTTCTTTGTATGTATAACCCAGAATATTTTTGGCCGCCATGTTTAGGCTGGATTTAATGTTATTGCATTCTGTTTCTACTTCCTTAGGTACCGAAATTTTCCTGATATCTTTCAGCAATTCATTTGAGTTTTTTTCAAATCTTTCAAAGATATCTTTATCTTTTAGCTTTTCAAAGTCAAAGTACCTTTTTCCGTTCCTCTTTTTCGGATTTTTAAATTTACGTGCGGCCCCCATAATTACGATGTTGTGGTCAGTGTCTATATCTGATTCGGGGTGGCTTTTACAGTCTTTTACTTGATTTCTAAACCGTTGTCTAACAATAATGTAATCTATTTGATATCTTCTTATATCTTCTGGCATCTTCCACGTGTATCGTCTTCTGGCATGATGTTGAAATAATGTATTTGTGATGGTTAACTTGTACTTGTCGCAAAATACTACCAGTCTATTTCCCTTGTCATTTCTCGTGCTTAAACCAAATAAAACTACTATCGCTTCTTCCCTTCCCTCACCTTCCACTGCATTAAAATCCGCGGTGATTATTAAATTTTCATGTCCTATTACGTATCTTAGTATGTCTTCGATATCTTTGTAGATCTCCTCTACCTCTTCCTCACTGTACCTAGAGGTGAGCATGTATACTTGTATTATTACTGTATTTACTCGTTTAGATTGTGCTACAATATCTATAATATTCATGGATCAGTTTGACAAAATTTGGACATTTACAGAAAAGTATCCTTTCTTACATCTAAATATTTCAGCATCATTGCCTCCTATAAAATTATTATTGTTGAAGGCGTTTCAATAAATTTTCATATACCATGTCGTACCTGGATATTGAATTCGTATATGGGTGTCATCCATCGTACCGATAACACGAGGAAATGATGCCGTTCTAGAAAATGCTTATTGAAACAATAAGATTTTCCCATTTGTTGCTGGCAACTTAATGTTGTTTGGTCGCAACAGAGCCAATGCTCTTGACACTTTGTGAACAATGCGACAAGCAGTAGAAAGGTAAACTCCTGCAAAGTCTGCTACCAACTGAACATGACCACCTATTGCGTACTCCCTCAAAACTGTTAGGAACTGCTTCATAGGCGATACACTATTGTCTCTATAATAGAACTCTGAAGACTAATTATTATTATATTGTTAAATGATGTTGCTTATCATAGGCGAATTCTAGTTGACCCTCAATTAGAGGAAGAATATGTAATACAGCTCCTTTGGTAAGTCGAAATCCTTTAAAAATGCTAATTCGCTTAAGCTGTCCAAATTATCTGCCCTAGGCAATATTTTGCGTGGTATTCCAACTACAATCAATCAACTCGACTAACTCTACATTATCGTCAATTAAATCAAAACCACAATGATTCATGCTGAAGTATGTGTATGCAAGTGAAAACTTTAACCACACAGTAAGGTTGAGTTGTTAAGGTGAACTTTAGCAGCGGAAATCTGTGGCTTAAACTTAGGGATTAGATGACAACTTAAGCATTCCTTAAAATTAGTATGCAACTCAAAATCTGTCACTTAGAACCTTTACGGAGCACTTAAAAGTAAAGGAGGACCTGTGCAAATGGGACTTCGCGTAGCTCAAGAGAAACGTTGAAGAAAGAAATTTCCAAGAACAATAATTGATTTAAAATTTAAAAACGTGTATAAATTTAGATACTGGTGCGTTAAATGAGTTAGCCGTTTCAAATATTTTTGATACTGTGCTGTGGAACACTTACGGTGGAAACGATTCCGGATACGGTGCAACCAGGGTATTGGACCCGCAGAAACACGAGCAGTTGTGGTTCGAAGAATAGAAATAAACGGGAAACCTGTTGGGCGCCACTTCACCTTGAGAGAGAAATAAAAAACCTAGAAGGTAAGACTTCCAGAAGTAGAAGACGGAAAAAATGAATTAACAAAGGCTACAATTTATAGACTTGATATCCTGCAAAATAGCTATGCAAAAAAATATATAAATGATAATAGCAAAAAAAAGGTAATAAAACAATGACTTAGCAAATCCCTGCGTCGCGAGGGGTTGCCGATACAAATGCATAATTTTATAAAAATGTCCTAAAGAATAAATTTCGGATAGTTACAAGGTAAGCGTATATTTCAAATAAACGATTAGACCATTTGGACATATCTTAGAAAATTCTTAAGAAAGTTCTTTTACAACTCCTCTAAAACTGTTTGCCATTATAAGATGACTATGTAGAACTTTCACGCAACGTCAATAGTAAACGCAATTAAGGTAATAACAGTGTAACGAGTAAAAGTCAAAAGTGGAGTTTCCCTATTAAATCTCAAAATAAAATAATAGCATTTGGGAAACAGTAAAGAAAACTGGTAAAGTATCAGAACGTTTCCTTTAAACATGGCAGAAATAGCCTATATAGGTTTAATACGGTGTTGCATAAATAATACAAATTACCTTAGAGGGTAAGTTCATGCAGGTATCAGGTAAGGTGAATATATTATAATAGGATTAACTGATAGAGCAATTAAATTATCAAGTTCTGACTATACACAAAATACAATCAATAAAGCTAAATATGCGTTGTAGGAAAATAACTATGTTAAACAGTTAAAAAGTGGAATATTCTATAAGCAAATTAATGTATACTATAAGAAACGTATGGGTTTTAATTACAATAAAGATAACAAAAAATGCGTAGCCATACCTTGTCACTGGCTTGTCAAAAAATCTATTAAAATTAATTAAACAATACAATTGAAATACAGCACATGAATGATTTAACCTAAACAAAATCTGGTTTAGTAAATTAAAAGTCAAAACACCCAATAATCAATAAAAACTATCTATAAAATTCCGTGTCAGGATAGATGTGACAGTGTGTATATTGGTCAAAGCACTCAATGTTTAGAAAAACGACTAAATGGAGATAAGTTTGATAAAATCAGTTGCGCAGCCCTAGCAAAATAAGAGATGCAAACAAAACGCAAGTTTAATTACAGAATTACAAAAATATTAAAAACAGGAGCAAATTAAAGATAGCGAATTATATGAAGTTGTTTATATAATACAAGTTCAACAGCAAGAACTGATAAATCGAACATTAAAAATTTAAATAAGATTCATTACAATTTAAAAAATAATATAACATAATAAAGGTGTTAGTGTTATAAAACTTTAAACATCAAACAAAAATAATTCATTCCAACTTTTTTCGTGTCAGATATGAATCATAAATCATAAATCCCAATTTGGTTGAAAATGCACTTACACTTAGTAACACATAAAACACAACCTTCTCGTTCTAGTCTTTCATTATCCTTTCCAACATTCTAGATTTTTATGCTTCAACTAACTTAAATTTCGTCAATAAGTTTGTCATTTAAAATAACCATACACTCTTTCCGTCGCTAACTATTTCAATCTAATAATTACTTAAATGTTCGATTAATTTCCTATTTTATAAATATCAATCCCTTTATATTCAAACTCACATATAACATAAACAATGTGAACGTGAAAGCTCGTTTTACTAACGGTTTAAAAACTTTCAGGTTGTCCCACAGACTTACAGTGTTTCAATGTTTAAATATTTTTATTTTTTCCGCTTTCAAATTACATCTACCTTGGCACATAACTCAAAACTCCAACGGGATAAACTATCCCAGTCTCAATTCCTCTATACGCTAACAACGATTATAATTCCACATCAAGGTTCATTAAAAATAACCCCCACCCCCTCTCCAATGCAATGCATAAGTTCAAAGTTTTATCGTATGCCGCGTTCCCAGCGGGAACATTTATCTTAATTTTTCCTTGAAGCTGCGTTCCGTTCAACTTTTTACAATTTCTTCAATTTGCTAGATTTTCACATTCTAAATTAACTTTACATAATTTTACTATGCGAACTCTTAACTTGTTGTCAAACCACCCCACACAGCCCATACACCGCTATCCAATCTTACGTCTTGGTACCCTTACAAATCCTATATTTTTAAGTTATCGATTCACGATTAGTTAATTTCATTTCTTTGCCGTAACGTTCAATAAATCTAATTTTTTTTTTCACTATAAATCGTATTAATTTCGCTCAGCGTCTGATTAATATTATGTATCGAGTAATCTGTGTTTAATACACAAGTTCTCACGTAACAGTACATTACAAGGTACTTATCTGTGGAAATTGTATGCGCAGTGCTTTGTCATATTGCGATGCCTGCAATGCGGTTTTATAATGATATCTTCTTAAATTATTACCATACAATGCATTTAAAAGAATATTGTTGAACATTATTGTCTGAATTATGTTTATAGAAAAAAGATTTAAAATACAAAGTTTAATCAAAAATAAATATTTCTGAAATCTATTATACCGCCATATCCATATTTTGATATGTCCATTCGCATTTTAGAATCCCCCCTCTAATTTACGTCATAGAAACTTTCCGTGGACCTTGTGGTTTACAAAAGATTTCCATGTTCCTACCTGCGGAAAGCCAGCACGAGGGGATTTAAACTGTATGTTTATTTTACAAAGTTGGTTTCCATTCGGTAAGGTAGTGACATAGCAATATATGTATAGGATATATTTCTTTCTGGGTTTTATATCGGGTGATGATAAAATTACTCCTTTTTTAATGCCTAAACTTTCGCCTACATTTCTATGCCTTGTTAATAATTGCAAGATTTGAACGGTACAAATGAAGTAAAGTATAAATAAAATTACTTGCATTGAGACTAATGGGAAATTATGTAGTACATGGCATTTAAATTAAATTTTGAAAATATGTTTAGTTTTATAAGCAAAATATTGACACGACAAGTGTCATTTCTCTGATTAATATGTTACTCTTTACTAATTTTGTTTCATCAGTTATTGAGGGGTGTGTATACTATTTGTAGTAGTAGTAGTGTATATATGCATATGGTTGTGCATATGTTCATCATTGTTTCAAATAATATAAAAGCTACGACATATTTTTATATATACTATGTTCGAGGGAATATAGAACTTCGTATTACTTTGAATATTTATCAAATTCTTTGTTCTAGTCTAACGTTAAATATGCATGTACATTGCTCAAATTCCAAAGGCAGAACGTATATGTATGGCCATCTATAGACCACAGTATAGTTTCGAATCAACTTCTGTACAGTTTCAGCCTTACTGCTGGTTTTAGCCAACTGATGGCGCTCTATTTCCTTTTCGCCAAAGTAAAGACATTTCTTCGTGTATATACATTGATGTTGCTTGTTGTTTTGTTAGGGTTAAAATTAGTCCATTCCGATGAGACTCAGTGAGATCAAAACCTGGTCGATGGATATTTTTTCAATTATAAAACAATCAGCTAATTGTTTTGTAGTTGCTTTGCAAATACCAGTTCGATTTGTATAGGTAAATACAGTGTGTATATACAGATATATCTCATGTAATTGGTTTAATTTTAACTGCAGATTACAGAGAAAGTTTTGCTTATATATATATATATATATATTTAATCGAGCAAAATGTTTCCCACCAATATCCTATTTTTAAACACACACAGACACGCGCGCACACACACACACAGACACACACACGAACACACACGCCCAAGTGATATAGTGTGCCAAAGTAATAGGTTAATAAATCTGCTCATTTAGATGTTAAAATGATTTCCTAATCATAGCTATGCCACAATATATAATTAGGATTTAGAATCAAATGCGTCCTGATCAAGCTTTCTGCAAAAGTGTTAAACCGTTAATGCCTTCAAACCTAATAAAACAGTCCAGATCCTGAAACAAATTTCTAACCGTTTTTTACCACTGCTTTTCCTAATTGCAGAAGAAGAATAATGGGTAGCATAAATATTCATCCTTCTTATGCGCAAATAAATATTTATAAACTGGAATTTAAGACAATAACTAAGGTATTTAGATTTTTCAGAGGTTATTAAATAGTACCCTATTAGTCAGTTTAACATGAACAGCCAACATTCATGAACTCTCTAATCCAAAGGAGATGAGAACAAACGACTTCATATAACAGTAACTATTTCCATTTTAATGCAAATTTAACGGTGGAAGAATGATAACATGGGTTGCTTGTAGTTTCCGTACACGATACAAGTAAACCAAAATTGCATGTAACCTCGTACGGTCGTAAGGGATTTATTTATAAGCCTTCAGAGAGGATTTGGTCTTGGATTTGTTGAAGATATTGCTCCTGAGCGATTTTCTATTAGCTAAGCTTTAATATGTCTGAGACATGATTACCATTCCATTTCTTTTGAATCCTCAGAGATCTCTAAAAATGAAGTTTGCCAGATATAGAAGGAATACTTAGCATTGATACACGAGTTCTGTATAATATAGTTGTAAATCATCAACTTTCATTTTATGTAATCACTAACAAATAATAAAAAAATTTATTTACATCGACGGATTTGAGAATGTTCGACAACGTAGATGATGCGGCAGTTTTCACATTAGCTTTGAAATAAATCCGCAAAGAATAGCATTAAATTTACTACGACCCTTTATGAATACTTTTTAGCCGAAACCCTATAATTAATTTTTACGGGGTTACGTTTAATATGAATCAAGGGCTTCCAGGCAGATTTTAATCATCGGCTGAAAAAATCACGATGCTGTATTTGATAAAAGCAATACCATTCTATTGGAAATGGGGGTGGTATTTATATGTTCGTCAGAAGTTAATAGTTCAAATGTTTACAGTAAAGACTGAAAAGTTTTGTAACGTACTTCAATTAGTACTGCATTATTCGGCCAAATACAAATCTAATTATTCACAAATAATTACAGAGGATCCTTAGTCTACTGAAATGTTACTTCAGCATTTCACTGACAACGATTACTACGCAAAGTTCTTCTCTAAAACCACTAGAACACGTTAGTATTGTTAATATAACTACGTACATTTATACTAAATTGATACACAATAAGTTATTGCTACAAGCACAATCGATTACATGTCGTATCCTGATTAATATGGATGCTCGATCTATTAAATAATTTATTTCATACCCCGTCAGGAAGCTACGGTATTTATATCTAATGTAAATGCCTTCTACACCCTTCTAGAATCTACTGGAATATACTCGTGCCTTCCTAGTGCATTAATCAAATTTGTTTATTAAATACATCCTTGTAGTTGTCAATTATGGATATTGTTCAATAAAGGAGGCACAACACTTTCGTTCAAGAAAAAATTCCTAAATGGTCCGGCGATAGTGTAATGTTACACCTATTTCACATGTTCCATCTGCTAAAGCTAAACCTATCATAATATACTGGCTACAAAATTACTACAACCTCCCGGAAGATAATACCCCGAACTCATATCCGATTTTCAAGTACGGAATTTGGCTTTAAGCACTTGAATATCAGTTTCTTATTTTTTGACTCATATTGAAATTTTCTTTTGATATTTTACAAATATTAGCAGTTCAGAAACTCTCAGAAGACGACTTCAAAAACCGCTGTATTTCATAGTTCGAGTCACAATCCCCCACTCTGCCACCTTCCCCTACCGTAAATAAAAATAAGGAATCATAAAAATGTGTAATAACACTTTGCACTTGCATACATTGATCTTGTGTACTAGAACATACATAATTTTAATATTGCTTATATAGGTATCGGTTTTATATAATCTGAAATAACATAAACATATATTGATTGCTTATATCTATGTCAACATTCTTTAGAGTAATATACTTAAGTACTACATTATTAAATAACAGTACATTTACAATAGAATTGGGAGTACCAATTCAATTAACAATAATACATAACTTTCCACTTATTACAAATAAATTGACACTTTATTTAAATATTTACATTTATTTACTAGATGAACATATTTATACTTACATACTACATGCCTATATCAGAGTAATTTATTGCAATTTAAACTGCATCCTCAATTTCCATGCTATCTATGAAATAATGACCTATGAGTAATGTCCTGCATGATCCTGGTATTAAATATCTTTTATTGTCGCGTGGACTTAAAGCAATCTTCTCCTGAACAATAATGTAATGCTTGGACGACTGAATTAAGTTTTGTGTAATAAGTACTTGCTTAAAAACTTCTATGCAGCTTACATAACCTTCAAGTAATCTGTTTTTGACGACAGACTTTTTAATTCCCCTTATCTTTTTCTAATGCCGAAATTTTGGATAGCAAGTGATTGTAATTATTCTTTTCCATTAATCGTGAGAGTTCAACCACCTCTTCCTCAACTGTGTTATAAATCTTTGTCACATAGATCTTTGATCGTAATCCAATTATTTTCGTCCTTCATCATCCCCAACACTTCCTTGTTAGCCAAGGGAATTTCATAAGTATTGTTGAAGGGATAGTCCGATGTGTGAAAGTGGCCAATGCAGTCTCTTCGCATTAATTCGTAAGGATCATGATGTATAATTTTGTAAATTAGACTATCTGTGTCCGTGTAGAGAATATGGCACCCATCTCCAAAAATTACCTTCATATACCCATAGTAAAAATTATAGATGGTTAACTTGGCCATATCAAGAATGCATATCCTAATATGTATAGGTCTATTAAACTAAGCTTCTGATTTAAGAAGTTTTATTGTCGCTAGATTTTCATCGAAGATGGTAACATTTTTAAATAGAGGGTTAGCTATTTTAGCTTCAGCGACATATCTCCTATCCCAGTTTCGCACAAGTTTCACATTACAAGGTTTGCGTATATTCTCCATTGTTTTACCGAAGACAGCATATTCATTAACTTGAATAAATTCTTCTCAAATCCATTCCTTGCATATATCTGAAGTTCAGTATTTAAATCAATGTAAGATTTTAACCAACAGCTTTGTTTTAACTTTAACACTCGATGGATTGTTGTTAATTTAAGTCCATTCGCCAATGTTTGTTTAAGATTTCTATAGTAGGTTACATATCTTCTTTTGGAATTTAACGTAACCATTAACTTGATGTTTTGAGTTTTCAATATAGGTGGTTGTCTAGTCTTCGCCTCAATATGCTCGTGACAGAGAGGAACGTCCTTGTGTCAATCATGTATTTATTCAGGATACTCCAAATTCACGTGCAAGATATAGTCTTCTGAGAAATCACTGGGAACCGACGTGACATCAATATTTGTGTTAATCCACTCACAGCTTCCGTAGGGTAAAGATTGACTCATCGCCCATCCATACTGATTATTCACATCGTAGTACATTAAGTATATACTTCGGGCTTGGAAGGATCATACATTCATAAAATTTAATATTCACAGTAGCACGACATTTCGAACACACCTGACTGAGCTCAACTCGTACATCATTTTCTATGAACAACAGCCGATCTATATATATATATATGTCAACAACTCGAGATTCTGTATCGTATGCTTCAACATTGCCTGCCACGTGTAACCTGGTAGCGTGTAATAATGGACGAGATCTAGTCCATACGTCGTATGATAGTTTGTACGGAATTGTTCAACAACTTCAACCAGTAACATCGCATCAGTTTTAAGGTATAAATCCGAACATTGTCCCAAGTTCTGAATATTAAATGCACCACACACTTTCTGGGCATGCGCATACAGTTTCTTCATAATTCCTTAACCTTCCAACTTGTTGTGAAAGTCTTAATGACAAGGTAATGAAGTATAATTAAGTTTTTTAAAAGAATCAACGAAATCATATGGATATACTCCTTTTCGAGTTAATAATTTAAAATGATCTTCACTCAATCTATAAATTCACTTTTTAGTAGAGAATATTTCTTCAAATAAGATCCCAATGTTTCTAAGGATGAACTCATAAAGCGGAAAGTATCGATAAATCTATAGTTGATTAGATTTTCGGGCAAATGTTTTGTAAAGGAGATATATTTTTCTTTCGTTTCCGGTAGCACATCTACACGGCCATCCAAATCAACTGCAATGCTTTTAATAATGAAATGGCCGGCCTAACCACTCAGATTGTGAAACACTACTGGAGTTGTATGAGAATCTTGATACCTAATATTACAACTTTCATGCACCGGTTCTCGGTAGTTGTTAGTGGGCACTAAAAAGTCACGGTCGCGCACTTGTTTATCTTTTAAGGAAACCGTTTTTCATGTATATGACAATGAGTTGCATTTACAAAGTTAGCTTGCTGTTTAAATGCCAATTTTAACGTCTTCGGCAAATTGTTGAAGCTCCAGAGTAAACTAAACCACTTTATACAGTCTACACCTCGATATGATCGATAAAATGATAATGAGTCATCGTAGTCACATGGTTGTACCGCTAAATTCTGAAACTTCCACTGAATTTCGCATGATCAGAAACGAAAGTCCATGTTTTGAAACGAATAGCAGTGATTGGTTCACTGTGACATACCATCAATACGAATTTGTACCGTAACATAATCCTTGGGTAGAATTCAGCAGTAAATAACTAGAAGTCATTCGTCTCATACATTTTCATTGTAATTTACATAATCACCAATATAGTTTGCATTACAAATAGAAATCAGGTTCTAGCAAATTCATATTACTGTTAAAATACCTAGAGCACTGTAACTTCCTAACTATATTGTAGTTTTAAAACCGCATTTTTGTTGTTTGAGTGTATTTTATTGGTACTTTAACTACACTACTGTGTAACAATAACACCATATTATGAACTAGTTTCCATTAACATGTACTGTTCAGCTGCTGTAGGAAGTACCCTACTGGTGTAGGTAGTTTATTTGAGGCAGCACCAACAAGACGCCAAATAATAATAACTATCGTACATGGGTGATACTGTGGCAAATTTCAATTAGAAAAATAAAATTTCTGAGCACTATAAAATTAGAAAGAGTATACCTCATCAACAAATAGATGCACCGAATCCTCTATTGAAACATCTCCACGAAAAATGCAATATTGTGGGTTCAGCATAGTATACGGGTCGATCTATGAAAAGCTTTACACAAAACAGAAATAAAACAGAAAACAAAAACTAGCACAAATTGGATTTGGTTTGCTGCGTATACTTTTTCTAAAAGAATACTCTAACGTTCTATACATATATCGGCGAGATCACTGAATGGATTTACTGTAGTTTTAAGCTCTATTTGAAAACTAGCGTTCTCAGAAATGATTCAAATGTACACAGAAGTGACCTATGTACCTAAAACGAGACAAAAAGTTATCTTTTTATTTAAAATCAAATTATTTAAAGTTTGTAGATACATATTTGGATACTATATTTGAGGAAGGTGTCGAGTTTAAATTTAAATCAACATCAGCGCAAACCTGCTACAACACTATAGACGTTATGAACAATGCAAAGCATTATAGAAATATACTCAACATGTATATAAAAATAGCTTACTTAGTAACAGCACAAATAAGATATAAAGAACAAAGGTATGTAAATACTAATATATATATATATATATATATATATATATATATATTGCCGTGATAAGAGGTCGTTTAAGGGTGTACTTTATAGTAAAGGTCGTTTAGGAATTAGAAATTACCATAGGAAGCAGAAAACTGCTTTTGTTTAGTTAAAAAAATGAGAAATGGAGATAGTTTGTAAATAGTAAGCAGTCAACACCCTGTATATAAAGTATAAATAGTTTTAAGCGACGCAAATAGACACAGGAAGACGCATAGTTAGCGTAGGAAACAAGGAATACATGCATTAGGTAAATAATAAATATTTAATACCCTGTAGATAGAGGTTTAGTTAATTTAGGCAATGCAAATAATGATATTTTTCAGTAGAAGCACGCGTATTTATAAGTAAACATAATAAAGTGTAATTAAACACGCATTCAAAAGAGTTCCAAACAATTAGGTTAATACGGTGATAAGAAATAGAGCTTCTAGAAGCATAGTGTAAATGCGTACAAGTAGTTAATAATTGTGATAAAGGAAGGTGATTAAAAATTGCGTAAATAACAGGCAGATATGAAAATTAACAGTCGAATTGCATCAGTTGTTTATGTACAATATGGAAAAGCGATTAGATTCGTCAAAACACCGCATGTTTGATAACGAGGCACCTGCGAGCAAGCCACAATTATTTGAAAGCAGAGAAAATTACATCAGAAACTACTTTAAATGCAAAGATTTGATTGGTTAAAATTAGCGACAAGCTGGTAGACCATACCCACTAACAGAGTAGTAGGTCAATGATATATTAACAGGGACAGTGATAACGAACTCAGTTTTCAACTCAACAAAGGCCGAGGTGCGCCACTCTGAAACAAAGTGTGATACGTAATAATAATTTAAACTGAAAAGTTGTATTAGTGCGACTAAGATGAAAATTATGATTGCCGATTAAACGTAAGTAGATTTTGGGAAATTTATTTTAAACTAAAACACAATAATAATAGGGCTCTGAGTCCGGGAAGAATAATCCAATTTTAAGTTTGGGGAAATTCTGAGAAGAAGTAATAAATCGAAATGAGACGACAATAATTTGGGGTACATAAGTCTAAGTTTAATAATGGTAGTCCAGAGGGTGATAACAATAATTTAAATGCAATGGTTCAAGCGTGTGGATAGACAATATTTCGAATGGGCATGTAATAATCCTGAATTGGAGGAAAATAATTTTTATTCAAATGGATGGTAGAATGCATGAAAAATATTAGCTGATAATGGATGCGTCAATTGCGAGAAGGAAATAGCGAAGAAAATAGACCAGGTTATATTTTTAGTTGTAAGACATTATTTTTCTATTTTTTTATTTGAATATTGAATTTGCTTAATATAAATGAATGTGAGGAAGTCAACAAAACAGAGGCTTGCATACGTATAAAGGGCGTTATATGATACGAGGTTTTGAACGTTCTACACTTCTTTTTTTTTTATAAACAATAGGTTTTTTTTTGGTGACTTTAGGTTTGATTAAAAAGTATATGATTTTTGATAAATGAGATTTACAACATTAATTAATTGAAAAGTGTATTTTAAATAATTTACAAAAACTGTACATAATATTTGTTTCATTATATAGAATCGAATAAACCTCATTTTATAATTTTAAATAAATGCTAGTCGAGGTCATAAGATAAAGTTAATGGGAGTGATTTGATAATTTGCACAATAAAGGAGGAGCTATAAGTTGAATACGCCATTGATAACGAGTAAGGCGATAACATATCAAGTTTTGTTATTGGTCGACAAGGTCGGTTCAAGATAAAATCCAGTTAAGTTCCTGGAGGGAGTTCATAGCAATATTTATATGACAGCCCAACGTCCGAGATTGATAAATCCAGTTAATATATAGCAATATTTATATGTCGACCAAATGATGGGGCGCGAATAATTTAGGGAGCATGGCAATATATATATATATATATATATATATATATATATATATATTGCTATGTAATTTGTAGGTTAGAATTTATTATATTAAGTAGCTGTGTGTATATACAAAACGTTAGTAGTTAAGACTTTTTCAGAGCTCTAGGTTAAAAATTATTTAGTTTAGAGTTGAGCTTCATAATCAAATTGGCTTCAATATTCACCTTGGCGAAAATGCGCAAAAGAATTATCAGTATGCGTTTAAATGTAATATTTTTAGAGTATAGAGAAATTTAGACTAGATTTAATAAATATTAACTAAAATTAGCTTTTCAATGGTACTTTAGTGTTATATTAATAATCAAAAGCCCAAGTTAGCGCGTATAAAAATTGTTCTAACGTATATTTTCATTTTTAACCTTGGTAAATGTTTTAAAAACATTTATATTAAAGTGTTTAAGAAAACAAGCAACGGTTATCGCTTCTGAGACAAACAACCAGTTGAAAACATTCTGAGTAGTAATGTTCAGGGATATTAGGTGAGAAATGGTAAACAGGTAGTTCTATAAAAGGTAGAAGCCGTTAAATGAGCGCG
Organism: Platerodrilus igneus; assembly: GCA_036346225.1. Taxonomy (NCBI): domain Eukaryota; kingdom Metazoa; phylum Arthropoda; class Insecta; order Coleoptera; family Lycidae; genus Platerodrilus; species Platerodrilus igneus. The sequence goes on along the minus strand of JARFIW010000787.1, from coordinate 1,954,755 downwards.
CATAGATATTGTACAAGGAACAATGGCTTTTAGGATGCGTTAGCAGAGGATAGCATATAACATATGTTTAGTATTGGGTTGACTTTTAAACGAACGTATAAAGAAAGACGGATCGAAGTCTATAGGTTCGAGTGGGATGCAGAATGTATATTTAAGGTATCGATTTAGATGAGGATTGAGAATGAGGTAGGGATGCGATAGACAAACTAACTAAGGGGAACAAAGAAGGAGGATTATTCTTCACAGGTGAAAATGAGATGAGAGATAGGTTAAAATTAAGTGAGGGTATATGATAAAATACGTCGATATGAACGTGCAAACGGAGCAAGGGATGGAAAATGTTTGTATGTATTATAAAGCTTGAAGACAGTTGGGGCGCGATTTCAACGTATTGCGCAGCCGTTAGAAAATAAAATTATGGTTTCGAGGTAAAATGGTTACTTGTTGTGAAAAATTCCGAGATTTTGAAAGATTGTTGGTATTTGCGTGCTACAATACTTGGTATTGCAGAAGGCCAACACGGGGTTTCGAGAATTTATAGACGGTTGAAAATGTTTGTTTAGAAGAATTGAAAGACGATTTGGAAAGGGTACCTGGAAAGCGTGTTTGTGGAGTGGTGATGTGGTGTGAGTTGGGTCTATATAAACGCATGCAAAAGGGGAATGCGCTCTTTTTCTTTCTTCGCTCGCCATCGAGGTTAACTCAAGTAATAGTGTATATAATTTAGCGATTTTATAACCAATATTGTTAATTGTAATTACACACAAGTTAGTGTGTCGTAGTAATTAATTAACGTTTATGAAAATCTTAAAGTAAATACTGAAATAAAGTATGTAAGTTCAAACAATTTCTATTTGGTGGTTGGAGCGTACAAGGCGTTCTAATATGGAATGGTAATGGTGAATGCTTCGAGTATTGATTTGTTGGTTGTAAATGGAATAGTAATGGGAACTTTCGGAGGTTTGGATGCACTTCCAATGGTAAATTAGGAGAGATTTGGATAGCAGCGTGCCGGGGGGAATAGTGTGACTCAACTTGGTGATCGGCTCCACAGCCTAGAGTCATTCTAGACGGCAACATCATCGAGGGCTGGTTTGCAGATGCTTCCAGTATAATGGTTACCAGGTAATTGCTTTTTATAAAACTTTGTTCTGTTGTTTATTTGATGTGCTTTAACTCTTTGTGCTTTTGAGTGATTATTTCTATGAATTTGATGGACTTAAAATTTTATTGAACATAATATGTAAATGAGAACATGTTTAGATAGAGAGGAATAATTAATGTAAGGATAACAAGGCTGTTTTGTACAAAGTAAAGGGGACTTTCTATTATTGCAGTGTTATAAATTTGCACACATGTTTGAAAGGGTTTTACTGTGAGTTAAAATCAGGTATGAGGTATGAGGTTAGCCCACTTACTTTAATAGGATATATGTATGAGGAAAATAATTAATCCAGACACATTTTTGAGAAATGAATTGTTTCTAATCAAAGATATATTATTGTATGTAAGTGAACAGTTGTAATGAAAAGAGTTTTGGAAAGTGTAAATTTTTATTTCGTGTAAATAGAGTGTGATGTATTTTCATAGTTGCGTTATTTTGGATAAGATTGTAGGGAAGTATTTGTATTTCAGATTACAGCATCGGGGCAGTTAGGAGAAGTTTGAGATTCAGGAGGCCAAGTAAGCTTCTTTGTTAGTTTCATAAGCATTGTAGGAACTGAGTGGAGCAGCCGAGGTAAACTTCACGAAACCAAGAACTTCATAATAATTATGGCACCCAAATTGTGGGGCACGATTGGTCCTGTTTGAGAGTTCCTGCCATCGAAAGGGGCTATTTCTAAAGTCCGAAAACACAATATTAATGACGGCCCAACGCTGGGGCTATTTACAAAAGAAGACTTCACGATATTTAATACACACACACGCACGCACACACACACACACACATTGGATATTTATTCTAAAGTATTTGTTAATAATATGAAATAATAACTTAGATTTTTATGCAAAGCCCAAGTGACAATTTCAAGACGAACTATTAATTCAAAGTTAAAAATATAAAGTTCCAGACAGGTTTAAGCGTTTTCCAATTACACCATCGAGACGTGATTACAATTGGAAAATTTCATACATCTAAGTCATAATATATCAACCTAACTTTCAATTACGTTTGACATTTTTGTCAATCATATCTGGCACTCTCAAGTTTTTGGACTTATGCCAGACATAGACAGGAAGCGACGCTCAAAGTTGTGGCGGATGCTAACTATATAATCTACATTTTGGATAATTATTGCACAAGGTAAGTCGATTAATACTAAAGTATTAGTGAATAAAGATGTAATAATAACTTAGACTTTTCTGCACAGCCTAAATCAAATCGAGCTAGTAATTGAAAGATGAAAAATATAAGGTCCCGAACAGGATTCGAACCTACATCTTAATCTTTCGCTGCACATGCGTTTTCCAATTACCCCTTCTGGACGGGTGACTACAATTGCAAAATTAATTAATTGAAAGTTAGGTTGATATATGGTTGTGTACATGATTCAGATTTATGTAATTTTCGAATTGTAGTTACCGTCTCAGTGGCGTAATTGGAAAACGAATGAGCTGCAAAAGCCTATGATACAGGTTCGAATCCTGTCCGGGACCTCATATATTCTATCTTTCAATTACTAGCTCGATTTGATATAATCATTTGGGTTTTGCATGAAAGTCTAAGTCTTTATTTCATCTTATTCACTAATACTTTAGTATTAATCAACTTGTCTTGCGCAATAATCATCCAAAATAGACATTTAATAATAAGCATCGGCCGTGATTTTGAGCGTCGTTTCGTGTCTATATCCGACATAAGTCAAAAACTTGACACTGTCAGATATTATTGACATAAATGCTAAACGTAATTGAAAGTTAGGTTTATATATAGTTGTGTACACGATTTGGATTTGTGAATTTTCCAAATTATCGTCATCGGTCTTAGCGGCGTACTTGGTAAACGCAAGTTATAGGAACCCCCATCTATTATATATATAAAACTAATATCTGTATTGGGAAATATTAGGAAACATTAAGAAATGTTAAGACAGTGCAACAATGTCGTTGCAACATTTTATTACATTATATTATGATGATTTCAGTTCCCACGAGTGGAAACGCTACAAAGTAGCCCAAGGATAAGTGACACTGCAAAAGTCAGGTCACAGACGGTCGACGGATGTCACGTACCAAGATTACGCAGAATAAGCCTGCAACATTGTATTTATGAATAGCTTTTAAGATAGCAACTAAGTATTGTAAAGTGTAAGCGGACATTACGTCCGCAGGTTCCCACAGTATTGTGAGGGGAGAAAGTTATATAAGGACCAGGAGCTCCACTCCTAGTCAGTTCATCAGACGTTCAGCTTTAATTTTGCAGTTCACTGGTAACTCACTGTACAAATTAATTAATGTATTTCGACTTAGAATAAATTAATTCAAATTGTAATTGTTCAAATCTGTTCAAACAAATAAATGTGTTAAGGACCAAAGAAGTCTTTTTAAAAAGGACCGCTCGAAGCCACGAACCTTAACTGGCGCAGTCGTAACGGATGTCAAAAGGGCACTAGCGAATCCAACTTCGAGGAACTGGTGGTCCGGGAATTTCAATTCCGATTTTGGCAGAACAAAAACTGGAGAAGAAACACGCATCGTTCAAATCCAGCCGTTGAAGGAGAAACAAGCATAGTTCGAATTCAACAAAAAAAAAATTGGAGGCGATACAAGAATAGATCAAATCCAAGAAGCCCAAATAGTGTAAGTTCATTTTCCTAAACCAATTAAAATTTATTTTATTATTAACAAAGACAATTGATATTTGCTAGTTTTATGATTTATGATTTATTTATGTATATGTTAACTATTGTTACAAATATTTTATGGCATTTTTTGAAAATAATCGACTTAGCAATTGCTAGAGATTATCTTCAAGCCTTTATTGAAATTTTATTATTATTTTACTTGTATATATGATAAACTTATGAAAACTTGAGACAACAAAAAATTCTGAGACTAAGAACTGAGAAAAATTATTCTGAAACAAAAACTAGAGACAATTATTAAAAAAGTCGCAAAGCGCAAGAGACTAGAAAACGTTTTAACTAACGTAAGAAAAATTCTTAGAAAGAAAAACAAACCTCTTAAGATTGCGGAATTAAATCTTAACTGGCGCGAAAAAAATTTTTTAAAACCTCTAACTCGACAACTTTAACTGGCACAAAAATTTTTAGAATTTTTGAATCAAAACTTAACTAACGCAAGAAAATTTTTAGAATTTCTAATTCAATCTTAACTAACGTAACAAATTTTAGAATTTCTAATTCTACAATCCCAACCAACACAAGAAATAAAAATTTATAATCCCAATAAAAGAATTAATTGACGCACAGAAATAATTTAAATACACCAAGAAAAAAAACGCGAAAGCAAAACGAGCAATTAAAAAATCAAAACCTTATATCACCACGATTCAAACGCAAATACCATCCATAAATAGACAAATCGCATTTTATAATTAAAAAACCACATCTTAATACGAGAATTAACAAAGCGCGAATTCAAATTAAACGTAATATCTCATCATACTTCATCAAAGTGAATAGAAACTAACCTTGAGTAAATACGCATAAAATCTAATAATAAATCACCTACAAAAGATATTTAAATACATCGCGAAACCTTTTCATCATTGTTAAATTAAAAACAGCATAAAATTACGATCAGAAACTTTATTTAATTATCAATCTAAAACTACTCAGAACGAATAAATAAAGTACGGTACTAAAACTTAAATTACAACCGTATTCAAACGTGTAAACATTTCAGTAAATCTTACAAATTTCATTGTATAAAAACACTGCGAGTAATAAATTACACCCACGCGAAAATTAAATATAACTTATAATAAAGACGCAAATGCAACTAAGTGACTAACAACATCCTGTAGCAGATAACATTGTAAGCATTACAGACACCTTACAATCGCATAAACCAACGAAACAATTAATACGCACCTAAATAAAATCGACATAATAAAAAATCAGAGAAGTAATAACCGACGCAAATAACGCAAAAAACTTTCACACCCGATAAATTACCTTAAAAAATAACCCAGCCTATTGAAACTATGGAAATTAAAATTAAAAATCGGCAAATCAAAAGTAAACTCAACTAAACTAATACCAAGCGTAAAACTCATCAAATAACACCCAAAAACTACAAAATAAAACCAAATTTTTTTCAAAAAAAAAAATAAAATTTTTTTTACTTTTTTAAAATTACCCAAATATTACCCCAGCCAAGATGACTAATGAAATCAAGCTGTACCTTGAAATGATACCCCAATTTAACGGAGATCAATGTATGTTAAGTACGTACATTTCGGCTTCCAAAATATTTTTAAAGACCTTTTATAAGCCAGGAGATAACGACAGAAATACTCTGCTGATCCGCCTCATAACCAGTAAATTAACCGGAAGGGCACTAACGCTAATAGCCAGTCGCGAAGACGTAGACCAATGGGAACAGTATAAATCATTATTAATTGCATATTTCGGCGATCAACGGAACTTAAAATGTTTAATAAGATTTAACCGGACTGAGAATGGAACACAACCAGTCACCCTATCAATTTGGAATGAGATGCCAAGATGTAAGAAGTTTAATCTTGACAAAACTCAAAATCGAAGAAACCGACCCAAACGTGAGACTAATAAAAGCTAAAATGTATGACGAGATGGCATTAGACACCTATCTAAATGCACTACCCGAAAGACTTTCAGATAAAATTAGATTTCAACATCCCCAAAACTTAGAACAAGCAATGAATATGATAATTGAAGAAGAAAACGTAATGTACTATAGAAACCGAATATATAACCACAACGCGATTAAAAGCTATACGCCAATGAAAACTATACAACCCGCAAGACAAATAAACCCACAACAAAAATTTAACTCATTCAATGCACAAACAAACCAAACGCGAACAAATAATCCACATTTTAATAATTCAAACTTTAACAACCAATACAAACAATTTACAAAACCAACATTTTACCCGAACTATTCAAAACCCACCTTTCAACCAACATTTAACTCGAACTTTTCAAGACCCGCATTTCAACCGAGATTTAACCCAAATATAAATCAAGAAAGACCACCATTTAACGTGAATCCTAACAGAAACTCACCGATGATAAACAATAATAATCCCAATAACTATTACAAACCTACACCAATAGATACCTCATCTGGTAACATCAGACCCAACACAAAAATAACGCACATAAGACCAAACCCTAATCAAAAACGCACTTTCACTTCAGAAGAGCTATTTCATCAGGAAGTAGAAGAGTATGAAGATGAACAGAATAATAATAATCGACCGTGTACGAATAATGAACAGAATCAATCAAACCATTATGAATGCGAAGAACCACAAGAAAATTACGAGAAAGACGACGAAGAGAACACATGTTCAAATTTTCAAATGGACCATTTTATAAACGACCTAACGTAATAAATCTAAATAATATGAATCACCTTGTATTACCCTATATCGAAATACCCCACGCTGAATTTAAATTACTAATCGATACCGGATCTTCTAAAACATTAATAAGCCCGCGAACAGTAAAAAAACATTATCTAGACTATGTAGAGAGAGAACCCTTTAAAATTAAAACCGCCCATCAAACAACCATACACCAATTCGTAGCAAACATACCTTTACCAAAAACCTTTAACGTAAAGATGAAACACAAATTCTGCATATTTGAATTTAATGACAAATATGACGGACTATTAAGAATGGACCTTCAAGAAAATTAGGAGCCAATATAGATATCAAAAACCGATTATTAAGAACCAAGTATGGACGAATCCCCATTAAATTTCAAAATACCCAAATAGACGAAAAATATACATTAGAACCCCGAACGGAAAAAAAAATAAGAATCCCCGTAGATTCAAATAAAAACTTAGGAATAATAAACCATATAACTTTTCAACAAGGAGTAGAAACCCCAACCGCATTAGTAACAATCAAAAATAATTACGCCACAACAACAATAATAAACTCAAATGATTACCCCGTAGAAATATCTTTAACAAACCCGATAAACGTAGAAGAATTAAACTTTGACGAAATGAAAATAGATGAATCCCCAAACGAAAATTATAACCCCGTAGAAAAAGACGAAATGTTAAAACAAAATTTAAATAATATACGATTTAACCGCAACATAAATCACGAAGAACAAAACGCAATACAAAAATTATGTTATGAATACCGCGATATATCCCATTGCGAAGAAATACCCCTAACGTTTACAAATACAGTTAAACATAACATTGAGCTAACGGATAACAAACCCCTATTCACCAAAGCATACAGGTTACCCCAGGCAAGTCAGGAAGAAGCTGACAGACAAGTAACCGATCTATTAGATAAAGATATTATACAACACTCCAATTCACCATGGAGCAGCCCCGTACTAATAGTACCAAAGAAACAACAGACGCATCAAATGTAGCCTTAGGCGCAGTATTAAGCCAAGGAACAGTAGGTAACGACAAACCTATCAGTTACGCATCAAGAACCCTCAATGAAACAGAACAACGATACAGTACGATAGAGAAAGAATTGTTAGCCATAATTTGGGCAACAAAATATTTCAGACCGTACCTATACGGACGGAAATTCTATATATATACCGATCATAGACCATTAGTATGGCTATGCAAACTCGAAGAACCTAACTCGAAATTACAAAGATGGAGAATCAGACTAGAAGAATATGATTACGAGATCATATACAAGAAGGGAATTTACAACAATAATGCAGACGCCTTAAGTAGAATCCAACTTAACGCACTTGAGACAGAATCATTAGCAGGAAACGTAGACGAAACCGAAGTCAGAGAAAACCCAGAAGAAATGGAAACTATACATTCAACACAAAATGACGAACCAGAAACCGCAATAAAAATTTTAAACGAAGCTATTGACATGAAACCCAATCAATTTATAATCACAGAAGTTTTAAACAACCCCAACCCTGTAAAATACACGAAAGCGGACTATAAGAAAATTTACAAAATTCAAATAACTAAAGACGACAATGAATCACAGATAATTAAAATATTAAAGGAATACACCGCCGAGAAAAAACGATTTTACTTTTATTTTAACACGGAAAACTTATATAAACGATTTTCAGAAATATATATAAAACTATTTAACAATTCTGGCCCCGAACTTATAAGATGCACAAAAAAATTAATAACATTGGACGACCCTGACGAAATAAATGACGTAATAAGAAACCAACACGAAGGAAAGACCAACCATCGAGGAATAAACGAGACCCTAAAACAAATTATGAGACGTTACTATTTCAAGGACATGAAAGAATTAACTACAGACTTTATCAACCAGTGTGAATTATGTGATAAAGCCAAATATGACAGAAAACCCCCAAAGATACCCTTAATGTTAACTAAAACACCAGACAAACTTTTCCAGAAATTACATGCAGATACTCTAGTAGTAGAAGCACAAAGTTACCTAACAATCGTGGACGCATTTACGAAAATAGGACAAGCAATACCAATCACTTCTAAAAATAGTATAGACGTAACCCAAGGATTTCTACACTATTTTACATTTTACGGAACACCCGAAACAATAACCTTAGATAACGGAAGCGAATTCAAAAACGAAACGATTCAAAACACTTTAGAATTACACAAAATAAAAATTCACTTTATAACGGAAAACCACCCTGAATCAAACGGACTAATTGAGAGACTACATTCAACCCTATTAGAACAGATCAGATTATTAAGAATAAATTACAAGAAGGAACACATAACCAATTTAATGTCATACGCATTAATCGCGTATAATAACACGATTCATTCAACTACAAATTTTACACCCTTAGAACTAACCTTAGGACATTCAGATTCACGCAACCCCTACGATATACATTATAACAAAGAAATCTATCAGCAATACGCTAAAGACCACAAGGAGAAACTAAAATAACTTACGACAAAGTAAAGGACAAATTAGATAACGATAAAGAGCGAATTACCGCGACCCGTAATAAAAACTCAGACATAAACAAATTTTCCATAGGACAAACCGTATTCGAGAAAAATTATCAAAGTAAAAGACACAAAACGGCACCGAGAAATTTAGGACCCTTTAAAATCAAACGAATATCCGACAAAAACGTAGCCGCGATAGACGACGGCAAGATAACAAAATATGTTCACCTCAAAAGTTTAAGACACCCTGTACTTTCAGATGGACAATCGTCACCCTTACCGTCAACCTCCACCCAGGTAGAACGGACACAGAAATTATAATTGAAGACATAAAAAACAACCCCGGTATACTACCAATTAAATTAGGCAGTATGCAAAACATTATAGATTATTGGACCTTTGCACAAAAATTCGATTTAACCGAGCTAAAACAAGAATTTCAAATAATCAAAAATAATTATTTTCGACTAAAACAATCAATGGACACAACAAAATTCGGAAAAGAATACGCAATAGAAATGATGAATTACGACAGTATAACAGAAAGTATCTTGAAAAATATCGAAGACAAATTTAATCGACTAATACCTACAGAACAAATGACGAGAAGAAAACGAGGACTAATCAACGGATTAGGAAACGTAATGAAAGCAATTACCGGAAATTTAAATAACCAAGACGCAGAACGCTATGACAACGCGATACAACAATTAATAGAAAATCAAAACGACATTAAAACTATAATCAATTATCAAATATCGTTAACACAATCAACGATCATCAAATTTAATGAAACCCTTAGAAAATTAGTTAGAAATCAAGATAGTATAGCCAACCGAATAGAAACCTTAGAAAATAACATGCGAACTACTATGTTAGGCATGCAAGACTTAATCAGATTCAATACGATATATAATCAAATAATATCAACCCTAAGTTTAATTCAACAAATCCTAGCAACATTAGAAAACGCAGTAACCTTTGCAAAATTAAACACCCTACATTCAAGTATCATAGAACCAATAAATTTATTAAAAGAATTATTGAGAATAAAATCTTTTATAACTAACAGTAAATTACTTTTCGATGTATTACAATCAAACATTTTAATATTTGAAAAAATAGCCATAGTTAAAGGCTATGTAAAAAACAACGATATAACATTTTTAATAGAAATACCAATAGTAGAGATTAACAGTTACAATTATTATCACTTATTTGCTTTTCCAATGAAAATGACTAGCACATACCAAGTTATTATTCCAAAAACAAATTCCTATCCTTAAATGAACAAAGATATGGTTATACCAACGACAAATGTAATGAAGTCACACCCAATCAATACTTATGCCAATCATTAACAACCACAACAATTCAAGAAGACAGCCCTTGCGAAGTACAACTACTAAAATTCACCAATCACTATGAAAATTGTGAAGCCAAACCTGTATCAATCAACAACATGAAAATTCAGAAAGTAACGAAAAATAAATGGATAGCCATTTTTCCCACCGAAGTAATCGCAACAATGTATTGCAATCAAGATGAAAGTAATTTAGCACTAACCGGAAGTAAATTAATCACCCTTAAGGAAAATTGTTATTTAAAATTAAAAAATGAAATAATTAGAGTTTACCAAGATCCAGTACAAAGCAAGAAGTTAGCAAACCTACCAGATCTGCAAATCAAGATTACCCAAGAAGAAGATGAAGAAACCCTTCAAAAACCAATGCAATTGGAACACCTGGAATTAGACAACTTAAACCACGCCATGTAACTCATGGAAGATTACAAAGAAAAATTAAACGAGATCAAGACGCCCAAAGTGCACTATGATAACATTAGTGTATGGACAATTATATTAATTTTATTGACTATTTTATTGACCATTTATGTAACTTACAAAATATGTATTAGATTTAAGAATAATAAAGAAAACAGTTTTAGATTTAAGAAACCCAAACAAACAAATGTACCCCTAGAAAATATGAATTCTAAATGAGATTAAACGAAAACGAATTTAATTAAAAATCAAGAAAAAGGTAAAAACCCTTAATTTTTAATGTACGTTGGGAGGAGTTATAGAAACCCCCATCTATTATATATATAAAACTAATATCTGTATTAGGAAATATTAGGAAACATTAAGAAATGTTAAGACAGTGCAACATTGTCGTTGCAACATTTTATTACATTATATTATGATGATTTCAGTTCCCACGAGTGGAAACGCTACAAAGTAGCCCAAGGATAAGTGACACTGCAAAATTCAGGTCACAGACGGTCGATGGATGTCACGTACCGAGATTACGCAAAATAAGCCTGCAACATTGTATTTATGAATAGCTTTTAAGATAGCAACTAAGTATTGTAAAGTGTAAGCGGACATTACGTCCGCAGGTTCCCACAGTATTGTGAGGGGAAGAAAGTTATATAAGGACCAGGAGCTCCACTCCTAGTCAGTTCATCAGACGTTCAGCTTTAACCTTGCAGTTCACTGGTAACTCACTGTACAAATTAATTAATGTATTTCGACTTAGAATAAATTAATTCAAATTGTAATTGTTCAAATCTGTTCAAACAAATAAGTGTGTTAAGGACCAAAGAAGTCTTTTTAAAAAGGACCGCTCGAAGCCACGAACCTTAACTCGCATAGTCCCGAAAAGACTATGATGCAGGTTCACGTCCTGTCCGAAACCTTATTTTATTCTTATTTCAATTACTAGCTCGATTTGAAATGATCATTTGGGCTTTGCATAGAAGTTTAAGTTATTAAGTTATCATTTAGTCATATATATATATATATATATATATATATATATATATATATATATATCATAAAACTATTGAAGGAAAGAAAAACCATTTTCAATAAGTGTGTATGCGTGTGTTTGCGTACATGCAAACTATAGTGATTTTGCTTTATTATACCTATAACATTATCAATTCTGATTTTTACTATGTCATAATGGCAACAGGTTTTTCCAGGATTGCTGCTAAAACAGCTTAGCATCCTTGCATGTAGATGTAGGCTACAGCTAGACAAGCAATTGACGCATACCAATACTTTCTTCGCATGACTGCTGAAAATCTATATATTCTGTATTTTTCTGTATTTGGGGTTTTGTTATCATGTATAGCTGTTACTTTAACGCTATAGCAATTTTAAGTTGACTCCGTAATTAGTACCTCAAACTTGGAAATATCTTCCTCTTTTGCTGCTAGAGGGTTTTCAATTCTTTTAGTGCACCCACCGACCCCATCTGTTGGCCCTATGCAGTGACAACTTTTTTTTAGATTTAAGTGAGTGTCTAGCCGTTGTGGCAATATTAAATTCTATTTTCAGATTTTATGTATTTGTGAGGAAGTGTTTTTTTTAGAGAATATATGTAAGACATTGTTTTTTTTTAGGAAAAAGCTGTTGTAGATGTAGTAATTATTATTTGAAAGATGGTTTTGTTGAAGAATATTTCTTATCGTTACAAGTTTGATGTTTAGATAGTTTTATTTTAAATTAAGTTAGCAAAAATAATCAAGGTAACACTTTTACTGATATCATCTACAGCAACTGTTATTGACGTCCTAGGTCAGGCTATTATGAAAGCCCAAGTCCGAGATCATTTTTAATCACTACAGACTACAGCAATATATCAAATAAACGAAACATTGACTTTTATATAAAGCTTAAATGGTCGTTTCAAATCGAGCTAGTAATTGGTAGATGGAAAATATAATGTCCCAGACAGGATTTGAACCTTTATCTTCAGCTTTCGTGTCTGATATATTTACCAATTACACTACCGGGACTGGTGATAATAATTGGAAAATTTTACAAATATAAATCCTGTACGTCATCATATATCAACCTATCTTTTAGTTACCTTTGGCATTTTTGTCAATCATATCTGACAGTATCAAGTGTTTGACTTGTGTCAGAAATAGACAAGAAGCGACGCTCAAAATTACGGCTGTAAGCCAACTATTAAATTTACATATTGCAGCAATCTACTGCTGACCTCATACTTGGCTTACCGTAAAACTAACTCAAATTAATTTTACAATAGCCAGTAATTTTGATCTCCTTGTAATAAAAGGGAATCGACAGTCTTCCGATTAAGCTAGGGGTCTATTCTTCGGGTAGAGCTTATCAGGAGTGGTTGTGGATTTTAAAACAAAAACATTATTTACTTGACTGATTCTAAAATACTAAATAGGAGGTGCAAAGGAGGCACCACCAAGACCTAGAATTTTTAAACACGGGTTTGCCCTAAGGGAGAACTTGGAAATCCCTAGAGGGAAAAATCGTTTTTACTGCTAAAGCAGGAGCTGTCAAAAACAGTGTTAATATAATAACAAAGGACGCAAGAGATGCATTCTTGCTACCTTATACCATAAAAAAAATTTAGCTATTAATACCAATAATTTAAACATTATTATAAAGGGAAATTTAGATATTAAACTTCTTGAAAGCGCTGCTTAGTGCTTCTTTATCAAGTCACAGCAAAAAACTATATTTTTATAAAAGGAGTATATATCTGCTTTTACCTTCTAACTTAATTAACCCTAACTTTGGACTCACTTATCCAAAATAAAACGGTTGTTCAATTAAATTATATGTCTTTAATTAAATTTAGCTTTCGTTGTAATAAAAATTTTATATACCAAATATACATCAATAATGTGATTTAATCTTTTAGACGCAGATATTTAAATATGAAAATTATGATTGTCTTTACTATGAATCAAAATATTAATAATGTATTAAACATGACTGTGAAGCTTTTTAAATTAATTACCCTAAATACACAGATCTGCTACCTTGGTTTACAAATATGTGATAAATATTCAAAATCAAATAAGATTACTTATCATAATTACTTTGTAAAACAAAAGTCGTAAAATGCTACAATGTTATTTTTAATTATTCGCCTCTTTGTCAAGTTATTCGAACAGCTGTTGTCAGCTCAAGTTGTTAGAAAAACGCTTACTTTGGCAACTGTACTTTGAACTTCATTGAAACAAATACCTTGTCGAAACCACATGTGTTAGCCAGCAATTCTTCGACAAACAAGTGACGTCATCAGAGTTTCCATATCTACGCTTAGAAAGTGTAAGATTAATCTTCTTCTTCTGGACTAATTACGAATTAAATGCATAACTGCGTATTATATTGGACCATTATAGGAAACTATTAACATCAAGTAGTTGTACAATTTACTGAAATAAGTCGAAAGAAAAACTCAATGCATATTGATAATTTCTTGAGCGCTACAATAAGATCATTTCGTCTACCATAATAATAATTTAATTTGCTTACCATTATTAGAAACAGAATAAAAGACAAGTGCTTTCCAGCAGCTGATCACATGGCCGTACCTATGGCGATTCACAAGTCACTTGCGTGTCACTAGAGTGAAAGCTCGAGCTTGACTAACCTTAGTCGACGGAATGCGCACAAGGCACAAGAATCGTCCGACATTCGGAATGCTATTCAAACAACCAACGTTTACGAGTAAAGCCTAAGCTATTATTACTAATTATTATACGCCTCGTGATTGGACTATACTGTACAGAGCTAAACATTTATTGATATTGCCAAAAATAGTTGTTTATTTAAATAAATAGTGCAGCACATTTTATGATTAAATTTGCTTTTATAATCGTCAAAAAAATTGTTACAATAATAGGTAGTTAATTGCACAAGGTATGTTGATAAGTACTAAGGCATTATAGTTAATAATATAAACAACGTGTATAACGGTAAGAAAATGATAGTTTTCTTTACGTTTATATACATAATATTTATTTTCTAACAACAAATGAAGCTCATGTGACTTTTTTATAATTTTTTTTTTAAAGAGGCTGCATTGAAGACTGAATTAATCGAAAAATGTTATAATTAAAAAGGTTGGACATTAGGATAAATATTCGAAAATGGGAAATATGACAAACTTCAACTTGAATTACTGTGTAAAATACTCCGGGACGAATCGGTCTTAAAGTTTTCTCATTTTTTTTCTAGGGCACCTCCCCACGACTAGTTAGTTAGCAGGGCAATCTTTCGGTCCTTTTTATTGTTGTAGCAATCGGTGCAGACTAATTACGTTGCTGAAGCTATCCGTCCGGTATACCATAACAATTTCCAACTATATTTTTAACACCACAGAAGTGACACACTAGCTTTTTTTCTACCTTTTATTATTTAAATAGCTGCACTTTTAACACTAGTACTGCCATCCTTGGAAATTTTATCAAAAATCTAGAATGTTCACGGAAGTGAAACTGTGCACAGGATACCAATAAAATCAAATCTATTAAGATGAATTTTAATCAGTACATTTTATGAAGAAATACCAACCCACATAAGGAAGGTAACAGCCACGGAATTGACCTTTGCAGTATTCAGATTTATATAAAAAATACTGTAGATGTTTTTAAGTGAAAGAAATTAAGTCGCATTTCAGAAAGACAAATATTGTGACAACACTTTTTACACATTTCTACTATTTTTTATTTTTAAATCAGTAACAGAGTTTGGTACGAATTTGTGAGAATGACCCATACACAAAGCTATAATACGATAATTAGTCCAACTATCTAAAAGTGTTTTCCCTTGGGTACAGAACTTGAAGTTTAGTGAATAGCAATCGTATGCACGTTAACTCCAATTTTTGTGAAGATTTATTTAGTATTAATATAGTTTGCACTGATAGCAACATGTTAAAACGCCTATACTCGTTATTAAATACACGGTGCATCTTAATTTTAGATGGACGTGCTTCACATGTGGCAGCGATTAACACTAAACAGTACCTTAGTAAATTATTAGAATAATTTGAAGCTCACTTTTGTCAAACTGGTAGTTAAATGTGATAACAGAATTACACTGTAATACAGAATTGATAGACGTTTAAATTTTCTATGGAAATAGTGTAAAGGAAGAAAAATATATCAGTATCCACTGAATATTTACTTCCATTCCTTTTAAATAGTTCTTTGTTACGTGCCGAAAAATCGGCCGTAAACATTTCTAAATTTAGTTTTAATTTGTAAGGATTTCGCGTCGCTAATTTAAAAAGACGTGCGTGTATTTCCGTCGCTTGGAATAGTTGCGTTTGCGCGAGATTGCGCCGACTCGGAGTGCAAAAAGGGAAGTGGTGAATTTCCGACACGTCGGGACTTGCCAACGAGACGTTGCCGAGTGTGGTTATCTTGTGCCGTTATCTTGTCTTTTTTCAGCTATGTAGGTTTCCCGCCTTCTACCTAATTATTGTCCTTCACCCTATTCCTGTGTTCCGCTACAAGGAAGAGAAAGAAAACAAATTAAATTTGGATTCGACAAGGGGACCCAACGAATACCCACGCCCTCAATGCTTCCCGATGCCAGCTGCCGCCATGATGGGTAATGCTGTAAAGAGTCCTACTGTTACGTGAGTATCTTTCTCGTTTTATTTGCATGTGATAATAATTTAAACAATTACGTGACGTAATATCTTATTTGCGCATCATTTTTGCAATTCTTTATCATTGCTACCAACTGACTGTAGTGGCTTGCGTACCTTACCGCTAGGGTTATAATATATTTTATCTTTACTTCTTAATATTTACGTATTTTGGTATCCGTGGGCAAAGCTGCATAGCTTTTATAACATTCACTGGGAGTGTTTTACGAATACTAATTACATTTAATCTAGTAACCGCAGTGCTCTACTTTAAACGAATAAATGGTTTTTATTTGCGAAAATAAAGATTCGAGTTTTTAATTGAAAACTTAGATTAATAAAATATTTAACAAGATGTCATGAACGTGCCCCAGTTATAAAATTAAATCGATTTGCATTTCAGTACTTTCGTTCCTCAAACGCTGATTAGTCAAATGGGTGTAAAATATATAAGCGATTTAGTATGCAAATCCACGGCTGACAGGAATCAGTGTCACTAGGGAATGACAACAAACAAAAACGGCTTTTCATTATTATAAAAAGCAGCATTACATTCATCAACAAAACACGAACATGCTTTTGCTTCTGGATGTAAATATCACTGCATATATTTTCAAAGTGAAACAATAGCGATGCTCTCTAAATTTTGCATGAGCAAAAGTCATTTATAATACAGGTTTTAATAGACGTTTCTGCAAACTTCATAACTACCATCAAAACGTTTATATGTACACGAAATTCATAATTCTGTTATAGTAAGCAAAAACTGGGAACAAACTTGATGCGCGACTCAATGAAGAAATCGATTTCCTCTTTGCATCTTTGTTCGGTTAGCGAACATGTCTGAATAATTACACAAACTTAAATAATTAAACCTGCTCAAAAGAAGAATAAATCGTTTGTGAAATAAAGCAGGTAGATAATTTAAAATTAGCTTCTGAGGTGCACACAAAAGACTCCTCTTAATGTCTTATAAAAGCAGTTGAACATAAAGTTTGTGAACTTTAGTAATTATTCCAGGTATAAAACACATTTCTGGCACTAATAACGTAGATTTGAAAAATATACCGAACTTGCCATCAATATAATATTTTGGGTTGTGATTACAATAACATACCCTACAATCTCTCATGCATAGGCAAGCTAATAAAAACTTATTGTTTCTATATATCATCGAAATGCAAAGCAAAATCAACATCTTATGCTTGTACTTTATGTAGTGTGGGATGCTGTAAAGTGTCATGGTGACAACTCATAAACAGAAAAAATGGTAATAAAATTACATTTTCTACGATCCGAATATTTTACTAGAATGGCCATATTACTTCTCCCCATATGTTCAAACAATTAATAAATAACTAGTATTTCGAAAATATATATGGCATGAGGGAATAGTGCGGGATACATTAGAAGTAGAGATAGATAAAATTAAGAACAAAGAGGTTCCAGAAATAGTAGGGGGAAAAAGAAATCTGTGAAAAACAGTCAAAAGTAGGAGAGATAGGATGATAGAACGCATGCTAGGACATGAAGAAAAATAGTGTGGGAAATATTAAAAGTAGACAGGTAAAAAGGTATACCTAAATTAGACTATTGCACACAGATAGTGAAAGATTTAGGTTGTGGGAATTTAAGGGAATTGTGTAGGTTAACTCAGAATAGGAAACAATAGAGGTACGCTACCTACCAGTTGCAGAATACCTAATGATGACGATGATGATTCCATGAATAAGCGCTGATCCAATACATTGTAATCTAATGTGTGTCATTTTTA
Source organism: Platerodrilus igneus (assembly GCA_036346225.1). Classification (NCBI taxonomy): domain Eukaryota; kingdom Metazoa; phylum Arthropoda; class Insecta; order Coleoptera; family Lycidae; genus Platerodrilus; species Platerodrilus igneus. The sequence continues at coordinate 1,936,437 of JARFIW010000787.1, read as the reverse complement.
GACAAGTATCTGCTTTTCATGGTTTGTCGACCGCTGAGAGAAAGCGAGATTGAAATGATTGTATTTTATTCATAGCAAATCAACGATTCGACCTTCAGTTACAGGCGTAGCTAATTTTTTTGTACACCAATGCTGAACATGCATTGTAAAACTGCGTGTAAGTATCCACGTATTTTACAAGCAAGAAACTAGGAATATTGAAACGATCTGCAATTTACTGTTGTATATTTGATCCAATATGAGCCTGATCATTCACAAATATTTACGAAAAATCTTCAGTAACCGGAGATTCCGCTACAAAGATCATCGACGATGATGTTTACTACACAATTACACAGTATTTATCACTAAGTTCGACTTTGCAATTTACTTACATAAGCACCGACTTTAAACTTACTTATATTAATAAGGATATATTTCTTGCCACTTGCGAATCAATAATCGGATTAATCTAATCGTCGAATCGTATGGTTTGTATATATAACTAACATTTGTTTCAGATTTTAGTAGATCCTTATAGTAATAAGAGAATTAACTGTTTTGTTCGCTTTATACCCGTTCTTTAAATGTGCCCGTCGTCCCTATAGTAGGGGACAAAGACTACTACTATAGTAAACCTGCTTATCGTAAAAAGCGACAAAAAGGAGCAGCAAGAGGCAGCAGCCTTGCTGGCTAAAAATATTGAAGGAGAGTCGGTTGGCCTCGGGCGATCCTCAATCATTTACAAGGTTGTTGGGGGTTAGCCGTGACAGATAGGCTTTTTGCTAAATTCATTTAAAAACTGTGTTGTGGAAAGATATGGGAACCTACCGCAATATTTCCTAGGTATGCGTGGCCTAAAACACGAACCATGTAAAAGTAAAATTCTTGTCCGGAGGTAAAATACCCCCTCCCACGCGTTTGGTTACCCATTGGGCGCGTCTCCAGGTGGCGGGTAAAAGAAATCCCAGAATATATGGCCAAGAGATTGGGTATCTACTCTGGGAAGGATCTCTTTCAATGATCCAGCTTTTTTTTTTTTTTTTCAATCGTCTGAACGAAAGCTAAAATGCAACCCGAAAATCCCAATTCAATGACCGACGAACAAGCTCAAAATGAAGAAACCGAAAGCAGTATATCAAAAAATATTTTAAGCGCTTTGTGCAGTTTGTAGTTAATGGTAAAGCTACAAAAACAGGATCGCTACAAAAATCTGAAGGAAGACCGCGAAAAGGAAGCAGAACGGAGTTATCAAAAACGAAAAACTCAAGAAGGAAAGGATTGCTTCGTATCACTAAGTGTGTTGACATTATATAATGTTGAAATGTTACCACATAAATTTGACAATTTTGGCCGTAAAATCGTATGATAGCTGTTCCTATATCAGATATAAAAAGCTATAGAGATATGGAAACAATATTAAAAAATTTTCATAGAATATATTAAATTGAGAATTCATGAGTGTGTAGAAAATATTTACTAGAACGTTGGACATACCCAAACTTCGAGAGAATATAATATAAGCGAACTGTCAGCTAGCTATTCCGTATCAAAGTGTCATTAAACAAAACGCCTGGAATTTATCCTGTCGCGAAACAGTTGAACAAAATATCAAGGCGCATATTGCATCAGCATTGAGAACAAATAATAGTTAAATCTTGACTACTTGAAATAACTATACTAAAAACCACAATATTTGTTTGTTTATTTTATTCATTCATATTCGGGCACGCAACGGAAAAGACTCCAATAACAGCACACAGAAAGTACATCGGTGTCCAAAGCCAAAGGTAGAGGTTCGAATTCTGCTTCCAACCTTATATTTTTGATCTTTCAATTACTAGCTCGATTTGAAATGACCAATTAGCTTTGCATAAATGTCTAAGTTATTGCAACGAATTCTCTAATCGCCTATTTTGCCTTTATTTCCTATAAATAAAAGTGTAACATTTATTCTTTCTAATCGCAAGTATTTACAGATTCTTGTTTACGTTATAACTAGCTTATTCACTCCTTGTTGGCACTGATTTAGTCTTATAAATATGACGAATTTAACACTATCATAGCACTTATCTTACTAATACTTTATTTATCTAACACATTTATATTACGTAAACAAATTTATCTTTACATTAACTTATGTACATTAAACGTTTATTAGGACTGAATTCAAACTAATACCTTCTGTCGCAATGATGTTCATGCTTATATATCATATTTCTTTATTATGGTTAAATCGAGAAAATGCCTATATTGTATGTCACAATACCCTTGCTATGCTTGTCGATCACTTTTGCTACAGGTACACACATATAAAATCGCTTTAGTAAAAATTGTATAACGTTCTTTCGAGAATGTTCTATATATTTCTTAACTACTATTGCGTCCCTCCATGCTTAAAGCAGTTCTGTGCCAGAGCATTCTAAAGGTCATAAGCTAAATCTCCCCATGTCGATAAGAGCAACCGGTACAATTCTTACACATCCCATATTGATATAAGTAGCGAGCGATACTCTTATAGCAGGTGTCTTCCTATTTGAGTTAAAGCCGCATACCAAGATTTGGTGACCGATCTTCTAGAATAGTACCTCTGGCATGTTTGGTATTACCCTCCAATTCAATCTATCAAGTCCATAATCAATGTTAGGTACGGCCAATTTCTTTTCTCCAAACCCTATCATCCAGTCTTTGCGATCCACTAATGCCCTACACTCGTAATAGAGTTTACCAGAAAATAACTGTTCTGTCACAAGGTTTTTGTCCACTTCTGGTTGTTGTTGGTGAGGCTTCTCCAGATCACCAAATTTATTTTTTAGCACCGTAGTAATCTTTCGGGGTATATTGAGATCCGCCGCTACAGTATATCCAATGGAGTATTTTGACATTACATTAAATAAATCCCTGCTGATCTTGTCCGTTCTAGTTTGTAGGATACTCAACGCTTCATCCGCAAAGCGACCATCAACTCAATTGCCTTTTTACAGTTATTCTATACGCTATGTGGCGTTCGCTTCACATTGTATAAAATACGACTCCCAATGTGACCTTCCATAAAAGGTAGGTGATTTTGCTTTGAACTTAAATGGCGGAAGTTCATTTTCCTCAGCGTAATTAAATTCCGAGTGTGCTGTTGGATTATCGGGTTGAGAACTCCAGTACCGGTACTACTAGTGAACTAAGTTGTTGTTTCATCCTTAGAGCCTCCTCGTCAATTTAGCGCAAAGTCGTTAACAACTTGGCGTGATTTTGTTTTGAACTTAGATGGCGGAGGCTTGTTTTTCTCAGCATTTTTAAATTCCAAGTTGTGCTGTTGTATTACCGAGTTAGGCGGCTCCGTGGCGTAGTGGTATGTGTGTGACTACTACGCCCAAGGTCCCGGATTCAAATCCCGACATGGTCCGCTTGAAAAATGTTAAGCGAGCATTTTTCACAAAAATACACCCTCGTTCGGATGAGAGGTAAAATGGAGGTCCCGTGTGTGAGTGTTGTCACACACGTTAAAGATCCCAACCTTGCTTGGAACAGCAAGGGTTCGACAAAATTCTCAATTTACCAGGTAAAAAAAAAAAACTCGCTTCCTGGCCAAAGTAGTACCTTCGGGTGGAGCATTGGAAAATCACATGTAAGTTATTACCGGGTTGAGAATTCTGGTACCTGTACTATTAGCGAACTAATTCGGTATTTCATCCTTAGAACCTCTTCTTCAATTTAACGCGAAGTCTTTAACAACTTTGCTTCTAGTTTTTGTAAGTTGTCTACCAACTTCGCTTTCAATTTCTGTAAACCACTAGGAAATTTCACTTCAAACTTTTCCACGGTTCTTGTAGTTTACTGTTTGAATTTCTCCCTTATTTGGGTGTAATTTTCAACGAGTTTATGTTCAACCACTTGTAAGTTCTAGTTTAGTTTGTCCGTAACATTTGCGGCGGTCTCGTACAGTTTTTCTGTATTTCTATTTAATGTTGTAGAATTTTGATCTAATTTTGCTTTCAGGCTCGCAGAGTTTTGGTCTTGTTTCTCTGTGTGTTTTTTCCTAAAGCTTATAGAATATTCGTTCATGTCGGATATGAAGTCCTTTAAAAAGGAACGAAATTGGATGCCCATTTACAGTAGGCGGTTTTGTGGTGTAGTTGCTATGCGTTTGACTACTATGCCCAAAGTCTCGGGTTTGATTCCTGACACAGATCTCTAGAAAAATGTTGGACGAGTATCTTTCACGCCGTTGTTCGGATTAGACGTAAAATGGAGGACCCCGGTGTGAGTGTTGTCACTCATGTTAAAGACCCCTACCTTGCTTGGAACAGCAAGGTTTCGGCAGGATTCAAAACTTTCCAAGTAAAAAACTAGTTTCCTGGCTAATGTATTGCCTTCGGGTTCGATTCCCGATACGAATCGCTTAAAAAATATTAAGCGAACATTTTTCATAAAAATACACCCGCGTTTGAATGAGAGGTAAAATGGCGGTCTCGCGCGTGAGTGTTGCCGCACACGTTAAAGACCTCTACCTTGCTTGGAACAGCAAAGCTTCTACAAAATTCAAAAATTCTAGGTTTAAGAAAACTCGCTTCCTGGTCAATGTAGTGACGTCAGGTGGTGTTGGAAAATCAAATGTAGTGTGTTCATTTTCAGTAGCGGTTCTGAAGCTTAGTTGGTGTTCGTGTAACTACTAAGCTTAGATTCCTGGTTCAATTCCCCACCCGGACCGCTTGAAATATGTTAGACAAGCATTTCTTACTAAAGGACGCACTGATTCGAATGAGCCGTAAATACATGTCCCGTGTGTGTGTGTGTGTGTGTGTGTGTGTGTGTGTATGTGTGTGTGTGTGTGTATTGTCACGCACCTTAAGGATCCCTAGCTTTCTTGGAACAGCAAGCGTTCGGCAAAATTCAAAAATCCCAGGTTAAAAAAACCGCTTTCTGACCAATGTGGTACCTTCGGGGTAGCACTGAAAAATTAAGGGTAGTATACTGTCATTTTCAGTTATTAACTACGTGTGGCAGACATTCAGAAAGAAATCGTTCAAATAAACATTTCAATACAACTGCACACACTAGACACCAGTGAAACGCATTCTCTAATTGTCCTTTTTACCTTTATTTGCAAAAAGTATGTTTAAATATTTTCCTTTGCAATCACAAGCATTAACACTAGCTTGATCACTTTTTGTAAGCACTAATTTATTCTTCTAAGTAAGACAAACTAAACACTATTATAGTACTAGTCTTACTAGTAATTTATTTATCTAGCACGTTTATCTGACATAAACGAATGTTTCTTTATACTAATTTATGAACAACAAACGTTTATTAGGACGGAATTCAAACTAACAACTCCCGTTCGAACAAGATTGATGGTTATATACAATAATATTATATTCTAGTTTAATTGAGAAAATATCTAGCACACGCGTCAGCAATCCCTTCGAGAACAACCCTATTGTATTGCGATATCTGTTAATCACTTTTGTTACAGGTAGACAAATATGAAATGATCATTTGGGCTTGGCATAAAACTTGAAGTTATTATTTCATCTTTTTATAACTGTAATACGTTAGTATTTATCAACTTGCCTTGTGTAATTAATCATATATATATATATATATATATATATATATATATATATATATATATATATATATATATATATATATATACATCCTACTAGCAATTTTGCATCCTTACAAAATTGATACATTTTGGCGTCCCCCAGAAATAGCGGAAATAGATATTTACATATATAGAATATATTGTTACTTGCTTGTTGAAGAAGCCCAAAATCACAAAACTTTAAAATAGTGAAATATATCGATATACACTATTTTATATTTCCTATCATTCTAGAACCCTTTCAAAGCCATTTATTGTCGCGTCCGTCGTATATCTCTTTTCATTTTACAATAAGATTACTATCAGTTTAACTTCCAGCAATGTTGTCAGTAACTCTTCCAAGTAACAAAGATGAAACTTAGAAATAATACCTTAGGAGAGAGTGAGATATGAGTAATGAGACATTCTACATTTAATCGTTTGGTTTTTACAGGCTGGCGAATTCGAACGTGAATCATTTTAAAAATGCTGCGTCCGTTTAATACTATTTATAATATCGCTGTACTTTTTGTATCCGATGCGCCGCTAAATTAAAACAATGTATGCATCCTTATGTTCTATAAATAGCAGTATGTATGAAACAAGAGTAATTATGTCATGCTAAATCATTTATCATAGCGTTGTTATCGTCATGAAGCGGCTTAAATTTCAGTTGTATTTTAATATGATATTATTTTTTAAATAGAAAAGTTAATTCTATTAATTGTAGAAAGGTTGGTGCTTTTTTCATCTTATTAATATAAATAGTACGTTAAAACTTGATATTTATTGTGTAGGCGCTTGCTAAATATACTGTAAGCGTCTAATTTTACCCCTCAGAACAGTTTTGTTAAAAAAATTTTGCTTTTTTCATACACTATTTGGTTTTATTGGTGTGATGGTTATACAGTTATTTAATTGGAATTACTGCGCAATTTAAATCGTTTAACCGTCGACAATACAGCTGTTCCTGTTCGTAAAATCTTTAAATATTCGTTTTGGTTCGTAAAATATCGATAGAAATGGATTCTAATAAACGTAAAATATGGGTTTAACGTCAAAAGTGCAAGATATTTTTGTAGGAGACTATTGGACGATTGCTTATGAAAATTCTAAAAATTTTCTATTGAGTCGTTTACAAGCTGTAATGTTTTTAGTATAGGTTACTACCACCCGAAGACTGGCTTTCGCGCGCCGTTGGTGGTGTTTATTTTTGTATTAAACTATAGACGATTGCATGTAAAAAATTTTTATCCAGCCCTTTATGAGGCACAATTTAGTTTGCTTAGGGATTGCTGCGAGCCCAAATACTGGCTTTATAGATTATTAAGCATTTCATGAAAAAATGTTGGAAATTTTCTAAAGAGTTGTTTACCAGCTAAATCTGTTTTACCATAATGGTTGCTGCCACCTACACGACTGTGTTTGGTGCACTATGGTTGGTGGATATTTGCGTAATAGGGTGCCCCAAAAGTAATGGTCTAAATTGAAGAGTTTGATAGCTGAGATTAAAACCTATTCAAATAACTATATATGTTGTTATCCAATTGTTGATGGTTTCAAAGTTATAACAACTTTTGCGTTTTGTGCCAAAATCGTGCAGAACTTCGAATATTAATTTGCAATAAAAGAAATACTGACCTTTTGAAGGTAGTTCGTTTTCTGTGTATGCGTGAATGTTGCATGTTTAATAAATAAGAACTTCCTCAAACATTTACTTATTATCGCAAGAGAAAATCATAATTTTTCTATAATTTTGGTTCTGTGAAAAACTTGCGTGCTTTTCAAACTAAAATTACTCAAAATAAGTATTACCATCGAAAAGTGCACACCTATCCAAAAAGCTTCATCTAATAACTGGTAGGTCTAAGATTAAATGCATGGAAAATTTTTGGGTAATTTGTAGGCACAATCCCAAAAACAGCACTTTTATTAAAGAATTCGTAAGTAATAGCCAACTTTATTTTTTGTAAAATATGAACTCAAAATAATCAAATGTATTTAAAATTCATTTACAACAAATGTTTGAATGTCCTGCCACTAGTTGAAGATCGCTACCTTGCTTGGAACAGCAAGGGTTCGGCAAGATTCCAAATTTTCCAGGTAAAAAAAACCCGCTTCCTGGCCAATGTAGTACCTTCGGGTGGAGCATTGGAAAATCACATATAAGGTTTCAACACGATGGCGCTCCAGCACACAGTGCTCGTAATGTTAGGGAACACTTAGTCTTGCATATCCCAATCATTGGCACCATCTAGTGGCCATCGCGTTCGCCCGACCTCAACCCCCTGGCTTACTTCTTGTGCGGTTATATGAAAGAAAATGTGTATAAAACACATACCACAAACGAGCAGGACCTTCGTAGAAAAACACGCGAAGCCGTTGGAAGGCTGAGAGAATCGGTCCCGCCTTCAGGTTTTTAAAACGAAATTTTTTGGGACGGTGTCGTTTATGTATAAGAACTGGTGGCAGGACATTCCATCATTTGTGGTAAACGAATTTTAAATACATTTCATATTTTACAAAATTATAAGTTGGCTATTACTAGGATGGACTTCGGCCGGGCCGGGCCAGGCTTTTAATAAGCCCGGCCCGGCCCGACGCAGAAAAGTGACCGGCCCGGCCCGAGGCCCGACCCGAAATAAAAATTGACGGCCCGGCCCGCCGGCGGGCCGGGCCGGCCAGAAGACTTTCATTCAGTGAATGAGAAGATATTTTTTCAGTTGTGTCAACAAGTAACTATCGTTCTTTTGTTTGATTTAAGAGTATAATGATTTTAGTTACAATCAAAATACTTGTGGAACATACCGTAGTATATCATTTGATTTTTGATTCTTTGAAAAATCCTAGAAATATGTAACAAAAGTACAAAATGTTTAGCAATTTTCTATGTTTATGAAATTGTTACAGACTGATTTTTATAACCTTTTTTTACTTTGAGAAACTGAAACTTTTGGAATTGAACTTTGATCTATAATTTGACTGTCTTTGTTCTAGTTCTATTAAATTTTTATTTGACCGACTGACAAATCATGCCAAAGTTCAAGATTTAACACTTTTGGTGAATTACTGAATGCTAAAAATTAAATAAATTGTTGATAGGTCATAGTATAAATGGTACCAACCTGAAAGTCAAATAATATACCGAATGTTCGCTTAGAAAAAGTCGAATTTTCAAATTGTGGTATGTAGAGGATACCTTATTCTTTAGAGATACATATTATCTGATGGAATAGAAGTAAAATGAAGTAATTGTTTAAGGTTGAAAAGTTTTTTAAACAATAATTACCAAAAGGTATAAATCAGTACATAGATCCATTTATATACCAATAAAATGTTATTTACTTTATCCTTTTTTTATGGCATGAGTTCGATAATGGCATTATTATACATTTTCCTACAATAAATAGAAAACTATATGTGCGGCCAAATTCTACTATTCAACATTAAACTAAGTGACAATCATGCACGTAGCTAGGGGGTAGGGTACTTAGAAGGCACCCCCCCACCCTAAATATTCTAGCCCACACCAAGAAGGGTGTTCAGAACACGCTAAAAATAAAGTTGTATTTAGAAAATAATTAATGGCTGTTCAGTCCCCCCCAAACAAAAGGTGATAATATCAAAGTATGAAATTCAAAATTTCATGTACCCTAGAAGTGTCTGCTATACCTATAGTCTACGAATAGACGATTAACGTATAGTTTTCGAAAGTTTTCTTGAAATCGTTATTTTAAAATACATGCAGCAGTAAAGAATCTAACACTAATTAATATATAATTATTTATGGTTCCGGGTTGGGACCGTGTCATTTTATAAATTAAGGTCGACGTTTCGCCCACTTTTGTAAGGGCTTCATCAGGACAATAAATATATTAAAAGTTAATATTAAATAGACAAGTCACAGTGTAAAGAGAAGAGTTACTCCTGAACTAGCAGACTCACTAGCCCATTCATAGCCAAAAGGTGTCTTGTGGCGAAGTAACTGGTGAAATTAGCGAAAGTGGTGGTTTATATAGGGCGAGAACTTGATGCATGAGTGATCATGCATAGAGAGGAGTGTCGTAGTGGATCAGTGAACGTCACGGTTCCGTTGTTGTGAACATAGGCTTGTTTTCCAAATAGGGGGAAGGTAGTAGCCATCGTCTTTGTTTAGATTATAAGAATTTTTATTGATTTCTATGGATTCTCTAATTTCTCTATTGTAGAAAAATGGAATTCTGGCAATCAGTTTCGTCTTGTCGAAGTTGATGGTATGGCCTGTTTCATGTTGGTGTTCGGCCACCGCTGAGCGATTGTACTGGCTTGTTCTTAAGCATCGCCTATGCTCGTTTAGTCTAGTCTGTACTGACCGTCCTGTTTCTCCTATGTATACTGGACCGCCGCTGCAGGGTATACTATATACGCCTGGAGATTTAAGACTATTTTCGGAATCTTTTGGGGTTGGTAATATTTGTGAAATTTTATTAGTGGGTTTATAGATTGTTTTGATGTTGTATTTACGTAGAATTTTGCCAATTCGGTCTGTTACTCTGTGTATATATGGCAGGATTGCTAAAGACCGTGTATCGAGATTACAGCGTGGTTTAGGGGTTCGTGTAGGATGCACATGTCGGTTTATTACTCTGCCGATATCTGAGTTGCGATAGCCGTTTTTTATAGACTAGTTTTAAGATGGGCCAGTTCAATAGAAAAGTTTTCCGGTTGTGAAATCTTCATTGCACGGTGGACCAAAGAGTTGATTACCGATAATTTTTGTGAGGGGTGATGATGTGACGACGCATGTAGGTATCTGTCTGTGTGTGTGGGTTTTCGATATACGGAATGACCTAGTCGTCCGTTAGGTTTGCGCTCTACCAGAACGTCAAGGAATGGCAGAGTTCCGTTCTTTTCAATTTCTATAGTGAACTTAATGTCTTTATGTTGATTGTTTATGTGATCTAGAAAATTATTAAGCGTTTGATGTCCAGATGGCCAGATTACAAAAGTGTCGTCTACATAACGGAGCCAAGTTTTTGGTTTAAGGTCTGTGGATTCTAGGGCCATGGATTCCAAAGACTCCATGAATATATTGGCCACAATAGGGGACAGAGGTGAGCCCATTGGTGTGCCCGAAGTTTGTTTGTAAAATTGTCCGTCGAAAACAAAATAGGTAGAGGTTAAACATTTTTCTATGAGCATGGCCAGGTGCTCAAATTCGTTTTCTTGAGGTAGGAGTTGTTTAATAATGGAGACAGTGTCTATTATAGGTACGTTTGTAAATAGGGATGTTACATCAAAACTGACTAGTATATCATTAGGGCCTAGCTCAATATTTGCAATCAGTTCTATGAAATGAGTGGAGTTTAAAACATTAGTAGGGGTGTTGCCGGAATAAGGTTTTAAGAAATTTGCTAGGTATTTTGCCAGATGGTATGTTGGTGAGTCAATTGTGCTGACTATCGGACGGAGAGGGACATCAGGTTTATGGACTTTAGGAAGGCCGTACAGGCGAGGTGGTTTAGATTCGCGAGGTATTATGCGTTTTTGGATAGTTTTGGAAATATTGGAGGATTTGATGAGTGCTGAAATTTCCCGTTCAAGTTTTAAAGTGGGGTCTTTTGTTATAGGAGTGTAGGAACCGTCTTCTAATAATTGCGGAACCGTGACGTTCACTGATCCACTACGACACCTTTTGGCTATGAATGGGCTAGTGAGTCTGCTAGTTCAGGAGTAACTCTTCTCTTTACACTGTGACTTGTCTATTTAATATTAACTTTTAATATATTTATTGTCCTGATGAAGCCCCTTACAAAAGTGGGCGAAACGTCGACCTTAATTTATAAAATGACACGGTCCCAACCCGGAACCATAAATAATTATAATGACTCCGGCCGTGAAAGCCTCCGACAATATCACTAGTTAATATATACTACATGGTAGCGTTTAAATAGTTATTTGTATATAAAGGCCGCGAAATTGTTTTTTAGCGTACCGAAAGAAAGTTTATCGCATAGATCGCTTGCGACGAAGGCAAAATAATCTCGAGGTCGCTAAAATAATTTCGTGGTTTAGGTGCAATCGAGCATGGTTTATTACAAAAATTTTTCACTTAACTGATTAAGCTATAGCTAGAATTTATATGTTTTTATATTGTCTTTACATCACACGTTGCTATGGAAATGATATATTTCAAACACCGACAGGATTCATAAAGAAATCCTAAAAAATGCTCTAGTACTACATAGTTCAATTTCCTACACTATTTCAGAGCAAGTGTTTTCTTCTTTACTCTTAATTTTGACATATATGTTTAGTATTCTATATCTATAGGTTATATTTTAAAAATGAATAAAGAATTAATCTTTTGTGATTAGGTGACCTATAAAACATGTTCAACTATATTTGAAAAGATCAAAAAAATTCTATTTACACAAAGATGAATCTTTTTTTATTATTCGAGTCTTTCATGTCTCACTGATTCGAAAACATTTGTATGTGTTATCAAAGTGTTTTCACGGAATACTCTTCGATTTTACTTCAAGACATTGGTTTTTACTTCTTCCCAAGCCTATAGCATATCTGTTTTCAAAAGGATGTTTACACCTTACTTCTAGGAAAAGCATTAAAAAAGAGCATCCTCCTATTTAGAGCGTTGACGTTTTATATCTTTTTCGTGTTATAAACTTGGACATTATATCTCTAAATTTAATTACGGAAACAACACTACAAAAAGCCATTTAATTTCACAATATCTATACAGAAATCAGACAATTAAATGTCAGTTTGTACGTTAGGCATTTGGTATATGTCAAAATTTAGGCGCCTTAAATAAAAGCATTCCTTGCCTAAAGAAAAACTTTATTAAAAAATTGGTAAAATGAACGTTGCAATAACTCTCTGGTATTTTAGGCGGTAGACATAAACTATACACGCGATTCATAATATCGACGTTCGCCGCATGATTGAAATTTGAAGTATATACATATACATAATATAAATGGTATAAACTCTTGAATTATGAATGAATCACCTAGTTTGATGTTCCTGGGCATTTTTAACTTGCCTAAAGTATAATATAAGCGACATTAAAAACCACTAGAAAAAAAAAATCGGAATAAGAGGTGAGTTATAATATCACGTCTCCTTTATACTAAACAAGACAAAAAACTGATTATTAATGGGTGCATGAAAACACTACGTGAAAATATAATTAAGCACGTTTACTTACTCAATGTGAGATAGAAGTGGAAGGACAGTGGAATATCTACTCATGTGTTTTTCGACCCCAAAAATTTAGGCCGGCCCAAATCGTTTGGTCCGGCCCGGCCCGAAAAGAGATAGGCCTGGCCCGGGCCCGGCCCGAATAAAGTAGTTAACGACCCGGCCCGGATTCGAGCCCGAAATCGGGCCGGGCCGGCCCGAAAGTCCGAACCCGTCTCTAGCTATTACTTACGAATTCTTTAATAAAAGTGCTGTTCTTGGGATTGTACCTACAAATTACTCAAAAATTTTCTATGCATTTAATTTTAGACTTACCAGTTATTAGATTTATGAAGTTTTTGGATAGGTGTGCACTCTTCGATGGTAATTCTTTTTTTGAGTAATTTTAGTTTGAAAAGCACGCAAAATTTTTCATAGAACCAAAATTATGGAAAAATTAAGATTTTCTCTTGCAATAATAAGTAAATGTTTGAGGAAGTCCTCATTCATTAAACACGCAACATTCACTCATACAACAGAAAACGAACTACCTTCAAAAGGTCAGTATTTCTTTTATTGCAAATTAATATTCGAAGTTCTGCACGATTTTGACACAAAACGCAAAAGTTGTTATAATTTTGAAACCATCAACAATTGGATAACAACATATATAGTTATTTAAATAGGTAGTAATCTCAGCTATGAAACCCTTCAATTTGGACCATTACTTTTGGGACACCATATTGCATGTGCATATTATAAAAATTTATATCGCATCGTTAACGAGCTACAATTTTTACAGTATAGGGTTTACTACTACCATAAAGACTGATCTGGGCACGGCGTTGCTTCAGGATAGTTTTGAAGGAAACTATTAGAAGATTGCTTGTAGCAAATTAAAAAACTCTACATTGCAACACTTACGAGCCACATTTTTTTTTAAAATAGGGGTTGATTCCACCCTCAAACTGACTTTCGCGCCTCGTCGCTGGAGTTTATTTTTGTAATAGAGTAGTAGAGGATTGCATGTGAAAAGTTTGAAAATTTTCTAACGAGTTGTTTACAAACAGAATTTTTTCTTAGTGTAGAGGTTGCTTCCACCCCCTAAGACAATTTGGTGAAGTGTTGTTGGTGGATATTTGTGTAATATGTTATTACAGGATTGCATGTGAATATATTTTGAAAATTTTGTATCGTATTGTTCAGGAGTCAAGTTTTTCAGTATAGGGGTTACTACTACCCCCAAGATTGACGTTGACATAGCGTTGCTTGCGAACAGTTTTAAAGGAGGTTGCATGTGAAATTTTAGATATTTTTGATTGAGCCGCTTACAAACTATATGTTGTTTAATATCGGGGTTGCTTTTACCCCCAAGACTAGTTTTCGCTCTCCGTTGTTGTTGTTGCTTTTTTCTCTAATGGGGTATTAAAAAATTGCATGTTAAAATTTTTAAATTTTTGTCCAACGCTTTACGAGGTACAATGCATTTAGTTCAGGGGTTGCTGCCACCTCCATGACTCTTGGCACACTATTGCTAGTGGATGTTTATGCTATAGATTATTAAGCATTGCATGTAAAAATTTTTAAAAATTTTCTAACGAGTTTTTTACCACCTAAAATTGCTTAAGTGTTGGGGTTGCTGCCATCCCCGTGAGTGGGTTTAATGCACTGTTGCTAGTGGATGTTTGCGCAATATACTATTAAAGAACTGTATGTGAATATTATGAAAATTTTGTATCGCATCGTTCACGACTACAATTTTTTACAGAATAAGGGTTACCGCTACCCCCCAGGACGGACTGACACAGCAGGGTTTGATGATAATTTTGAGGAGACTATTAGAATATTGCATGTGATGATTTTGAAAATTTTGCGAGCACCGTTTACAAGTTACTTTTTTTTTAATATGGGGGTTGATTCCACCCCCAAAACGTTGCTGGTGTTTATTTTTGCAATAGAGTATTAGACGATTGCATGTACAAATTAAAAAAAAAATTATCCAGCTTTTTTAGGGGGAACACTTAAATTAGCTTGGGGGTTGCTGCCACCTCCAAGAATGACTTGGGCACATCATTGCTGGTGGATGCTTTTATTATAAACTATTAAGCATTGCATGTTAAATTTTTTAATTTTTCTAGCGAGTCGTTTAGGAGCTAAAAATTTATTTAGTATAGGGGTGTTGCCGCCCTCAAAGATAGACTTTGTGTATCGTTGCTTGCAAATATTTTGTAGTATGCGATTAGAGGATTGCACTTGCAAATTTTAAAATTTTCTATCCAGCCGTTTACGAACTACAATTTTTGTTGAATAAGGGTTTCTACTACCCTCAACATTAGCTTTTGTGCACCTTTGCTTATGCGTTTCTATTATAGACAATTAGAGGTTGTTTGCATGCAAACATTTTGAATATTTTCTATTGCGTCATTTAATAGCTACAATTTATTTAGTGTGGGAGTCGTAGCTACCCTTGAGTAGTGGGGTAAGGTAGAACTATTTACAGAATTATAAGTGCAGGTGTATTCAGAAACAATTCGCAAAATTGGAAATATTTGTTATCAATATATAAATTATATTTTCTACACTTTAAAAAATTTTGCTGGGAAACAGTGAATAACTTCATACAAATATATAAATGCGATATCACATCATATAAACAGGTCCATGACCTAAGCGGTAAGCTAAAAATTTTGAATACTCAAACACTTAATATATATTAGCGAATAAAAGTTTGCAGCAAACTCTATGAACGCAACGAAACTGCTCGTCGCACTATCATCTAAGCAGACTAACTGGCGCCACGCTGTGTTGCCATTTAGCGGTTGTAAAGATGATAACACAATAGAATATTCCGTATATTAAAATATATTCTGTGGCGCTCTCAGCGGAAAATCGCTAGACTAAAACTATACGATTTCTGTACATTTTCCTATCAATTTTAAGCCCATTTTGTGTTTCTTAAATATTTAAAATAAAAATCTGTACAAAAACCTATTGACTTTGACATATTCCAAATCTTACCAATTTGGGTCTTCTTCCATTTAAACATCTTAGACAAGGAAGCGCAATGTCAATAATGCTAAAAAGTGAACAGTTCTATCTTGCGTCCGATATACGGTAGTAAGTTTACAAGGGACGCAAGTTTGAATGCAAATTCCGGTCTATCGGGTGCAAAAATGATAGTAGGATGTATATATATATATATATATATATATATATATATATATATTATGTTTTTTTTAAATTAGTTTTATCGATGAAAAATTACTTGTCACTTGTCATTACAATATGTATTAATGACAATTTTATTAGAATAACTTTCTACACCCTAGTGAGTGCTCCATTTTATTATTTTATTTGGGACCTCATCATTTGATTTTGGTGGTGTTTAACTATATATATATGTATTTCTGCATTAACAACTTTTAATACCTTTGAAAAAGGCAAAAACCTTTGCCGAAACGTAAGGTCTTAATTAAATGTTGTGCTAAATACAATATTGGATTTTGATTTGGACTACATCATCCCAATTTTTCATCGATAAAACTAATTTAAAAAAACATAAAATATTAGACCAGTCCATTAACTAAGAGTGAAGCTTATTATTATATATATATATATATATATATATATATATATATATATATATTGCTGTAGTAGCCACACACTTGTTGTAGTCGGATGTAATAAACGTTCTACTTAACGCCACCGCTTTGTGTTCTCTCAATTTAATCTTTTAATTTTATTACTATGCCACGGCTAGCCCTTTTTAATCTACACAGAGTGCACAACGTTACGATAATCCATTTTCCTTTTTTACCTCTTTATGAATACCTGTTTGGATTGATAAAACGAAGTCAATCAACATTCATATAATGAAAAGAAATAATACTTACAATTTTTTAAATTCTTTAAATACACCCTTCAATCAATTAATATCATATGTATTATTTATCGCAAAATCTATATTCTTTTAGTTTAAAATAAAGTCACCAAAAACAACACGTTTTTACAAAAAAATCAGGAACGTTCGAAACCTTTTTATAATTTATTACGTAAGTTTAAACGTATGCAATGTTCTTTGTTGACTCTTTACAAGTTTTGTATAAATCAAATAAATTCAGTATTAAAATTTAAATTTAAAAGATGCCTTAAAACTAGGTAGGTCTGACCTGCTTTTCTTCGTGTTGTGGATCAACTGTCTTCAATCGAATACCAATGCTCTGCTTTGTTGAACCAATATTTCAGTACAGTTACCCCTTGCTTTCCAAAAATCACCTCGTGCTTTGTTCTATATTTCTCTGCCTGTGCTTTGAATCTTTTCCCTTAAATACCACTTGAAATTCCAGACTTCGTATCATAAATTAGCAGCGTATTAGAATTGTTCCATAATTATACCAGAATTAAAATTAGAATTGTTTTATAAGTGAACCAGAAATAGTCCAGAAGCCGATTAGAATTGAGTTGTTCCAAAATTAGAATTGTCTTCGACGCAGATTAGAAGCCCTGTCATTATAAATATTTAATTTAAATTAATTAACCAATTTCTACTCACGTTTTCTAAAAAAAACGACAAAAACTCTTCATGTATTTTAATACAATTTTTATGTAGAACTATTTTCACTATATTAAAATTTTTATTTTATTTGACGCGTAGATTTCTGGTTAAATCGAAGTGGATTCAACCTGCTTCAAGTGAAAACCGAGCTGTCTAATCACCGGTGGGTGTTAAATAGCTTTTCCCCCTACCTTTGGGTTGGGTTTCCAAGCAGTTTTACAGATTGTTTTAACCAACCAGGTTTTCTTTAATATTCCCAGTATTTTTAAGCTGTTTCTGATGAAATTCCTTCGAATTTTGGTGTCATGGTGTTTATTTACGATATTTGATTCATTATAATTTGTTATCGTGGCCAGACTTTTAACTTACGTCTGTTGTTTTGTATAGATAATGCTTTTGGATAATTGTACAAAAATAAATGATGTAACTCTAGTGCTGTTTTCGTTCATGTATTTATTTATTTGAAAGTGCGTTTTCTTATCAAAGCGCTTATAGTTTCAGCGTAATTGCATAAAGATTTATTAGGTTTCATCTTATCTTTTGCGTATTTATTTTATAAACTTGTAGAACACTTCTCAACGTATGTTTAATTACATGTACGATTATTTCTCTGCTGAATACGCGTTCTACTATTGAAAGATATGCTTGTTGGCATTGATTATAGTTGATTACGGTCTATATACAGGATGTTAAATGCTTGCTATTTACATAATGTACGAATTACTTATTTTTCTGCTAAATAAATGCAGTTTTCTGATTCCCATTGCTATTTACAGTTACTACACGACCCTTACTACTCAATACACCCCTAAACAACCTAAACCCTAAACACAGCATTATATATATTGCTCTGACAAAGAACCACGTTGGGCGCCACTGAAAGAGTGCTGGGAGACGTCGTACGTTGAGGTACTTTTAAAAAGAGTGCTGTGACAGGACCGTAATGAAAGCGTCGTCTAAAGGGTCATGAAACAGATACAGCAATTTGTAAAGCTTGAAATTGTCCACTTACCTTCCTTTTTAATTTTGCCTGGCTAACGTACCGGAATTGACGGAATTTTCAAAATGAAAGCAAACAGCAATATTACAAAGTATTTATACAGTAATTAAATATTTTCTCCCATACAAAAGCATTTGCAGCATTGTTTCTTTCAAACAAAATAATTTCTAAGAAGTAATTGTTATTTGTTATTTTAAATTTACAGAACTAAATTTATTCTTTTGAGGATGGTTTACTTGGTTATAATTATTTCCACGCTTGTAAGATTTGTTTTGGCCAAAAAATCCTTGACACTACAAAAATGTCAGAGTGTTTCGAACTCTGAACACCAAGTTCCCTGGTACAAAAATCCTTTACACAAAAAACAATTATTATGATATCTTAAACTCGATACAATTACTCTAATATTAGTTAAAATAAATATAACAATAACGCTTGCAGAATCCATAAAAATGTTCCTCGTAATTAAAAATCTTCTTATTTTAAATTGACGTCAAATCAGCTCACAAGCTTTTCCATATTTAAAAAATCTGCATTTCAAACAGCAGTTACCAAAGTATATAATCCTTAACTCTTCGTTTCAATTATTTAATAGAATTTTAAAATAGCGTTATGTTGAAGAATCTTCCTTATTCATTGTAATTAATAATTCCATTCTTGTATGTAATTTTCGTTTAAAAAAACAACACTTCTATATTCATTGCAACTCGCAACCATTAATTTACAGTATGTTTACTGCATACTTAAATACTATCTTCACATAGCAACAGCTCGCGACTCATTTTAAAATAACATTTTACTATCTAATTTCAGAATAGAATTATTGAATTTCGAATGAACCAACGTTTCTTTATATAGTCTAAATTATCTGTATCTAAAAGTTACTAGAAAAAAGGAAACGTTGTGATGCAAGAGTCTCGGAAAAACCAATTAGCGGTTAAATTCGCGGCGCTTACTCCACGTAATATAGTTCCAGTTATCGGTGACGTGTTCAGTTTGTCCTTATTTTACACATATACAATTATTGTGGTGTCGCATATGAATGCTAAAGATAATCGATTTTATAGGATGATTTGTGGCTTTTCGGCGTTTAGACCGCTTCTAGGAATAAACGATTATTTATTAATTAGTTTATTTACGTATTTCTATAAAGCGACGACTAATATTCTCCTAATTCCTCTTAAAACTGCTTTCCCAAACTTGTCTATTCCAGAAAATTCTCTATTTAAAATAAATTTCTGCAATCAACGTGGTAATTAATTTAAACTTTAATTGCTTTTTAATGCAAATGGGATTGCATTCTATAGACATATTTGCTTTTAACATCAAAACGTGTTTTTAATACACGTATTAAAAGTTAGAATTGGAGTTTCTTTTAACGAGATTGTAATTTCTTAAGCTAAATGGGTAAATATGTACTATTCTATGCTATTTACAGCACGTTGTCAAAAATGTATCGATTTGCATTCGCATTTAAATGCGTTTTACGGTATCTCACAATTAATTATTTTTACATATAGGTACAACTTACGCTACTTGCTATTTATTTACAATATGCTTATATCATACAGGGCGATTATTTATACATGCGCAATATGCGTTTTTGCATGGCACTTTAATCAATAAAGGTACGCTTGTATTAAACAGGGCCTAACCATGAATTTAGGGAAAATTACAATTTTTTCCGGATCCTATTATTTTCTGGTGGGATTTATTTTTAGAGTTTGGGGTTCAATGACCTCTTGTGAACCCTTATCACATCAATATATATATATATATATGTACATATACGAAAATATACATATATATATATATATATATATATATATATATATATATATATATATATATATATATTGCTGTGATCCTCACCACTAATCTTAAACTAAGGTTTTCAAATCGAGCCCTACAGATTGGGCGTCAAGAATGCTGTGAAACCTACAAAAAGCTATTAACTTAACTGGTCCGTTGACTTTCTTCTGTTAATCGCCTCTTTACTCTTTTCCGCATCGGCTGCTCACCTAGTTAAAACTTTCATCCTCATTCAAGAAAAAACAAATACATTCCTACTACAAACATCAACGTTAACTCTATTTACATCAATATTCATAATACATTAAAATTTCAAAATTAAATTTCAGCATAAATTTCAGTATCATAAAATTTCAAGATTAAATTTGTTATCATTTTAATTTGCATCCAGAATTAAAGTCCTTGTAGGATGCCTACTAATTAATATAACAATATATGCAGACCTGAGTCTGAGTACAAAGGGAGCATCTCCCACCCCTTTACGTTAATTAACCAGGTTCGTCTAATTGAGCTCAAAGACATACCCAAATTTTCATCATAATCAAGAACATAAATACTAAATACTCCTTTCTACTTAAACAAGAAAATTTTACCTTAAAATTAAAATTTTGTTGTTAGTATAAATTCACTACTGTCCATTTTAAGTAAATAAATTATAAAGTTATTCAACACACACCAAAACATCAAAAATCGAACAACAAAGCATAAGTTACCTGAAGGTTAATGCACTCGTGGCTCCAATGTACATCGTCCTCTGTTAATCTCGCCATTCCAACTGGGTTATGTTTAGGTCCTCGGATTACTGGTCGCCTTTAAAATTTTCTACACCACCATTCATCTAAAGTTGTTTCAGTGCTTTTCCGGAACTCATCTGTGTATATCTGTATCTTGTTTTGTGGATCCAGTCACGTTTACGAATCATTTAATTATTAACACCCCCGAAAATAGCAAAGAAATTCATACTTCTTTTACGCTATACGCCAAAACTGCCTACTTTTGTGTATTCATTTGTCGTTGCAAATTTGACTAGTTGGTACAGTACTCGCAATTATAACTAGACTTTATTACCTTGCATCTTCTTTTCTAAGTGCACTAAATTACTTTCATTGTAGCACGTAAAGAACAAACTGTTTTAAAGTATTAAATAATCACCAAAATATACGAGCAAAATGTTTAAATTATTGAATCAAAATCGAAAATCTGAGAGAGCGAAACTCATATTAACCCGGTTATATATAATCGCTAGCCTATACGTCGCTTTTGTCCCCAAAACGGACAGTTTCTAGAATTTCGCATACTATGTTCCCATCTCGACCGCCCGGCACGCGGTTCTTATTAAATTTGCACTCGCACCAGTTAAATCTCAGAAATTTCCGCACGGCTCGCTGCGTCTGAGAATAACTAATTAATTTTATATAGAAATGTTATTTTACCTCTCATGTTTGCCTCTTATTTTCAACCAATCGCAACCCAGTGACGTTGCTCAAATCACGCCTTTTACTATATGTGTCTCTGTCTTGCGCATATTATCCGTCTCTATCTACCCTGTTCTGAGTGGTACAAATCGATATTCTTTATTATCGGTTTTGTACAATCCACGTGGACTGTGAAATAACCCACCTTATTAGCATTTCTCGTGAATATTAAGCGACGGTTTCTCCAACATTCTCTGTAACCATTTGTTATCTGCAAAATTTACGCAGAACGAGACTTTTAAAAATACGCAGGTGTTCAATCGTCCTACTTCTAAATAACTCTTCTACGATTTGACTATTATTGGGTTTTTACAAGCTTTTTTATACATATTATATGTTACTAATGGTTCAATTAACTCCAATTAAAATAATACCCTTTAATTTTTAGTGAATCCTAATCAAATATTCAATTATTATCTGTACATTTTGTTTAATACTCGTTACCCAAACTTGAATCAATTAATATAAATTTTGCACGTAATTTCCATTTGTTTCTTTACTCGGAATAATTAAATTACACGTAGAGCATTTTAATGCTGCTTCTTTTTATAGAAAGCGTCTTGTAAATAATTTAAATCTTTTATTTTTAATGAAACGAATGAATTTTGATTCTCCACGGTTTTTTAATAAAGCGTATTATCTAATAAAATTCCTTATACACGGTGATTAAAATTATTTGATGCAATTAATTAATTTTCTACCCTGGTCTAAATATGAGTATTTTCTCCCTATTTGAATACAAATAATCCCACTTATTTGAATGCAAATATAAAGCATTTAGACTGCCAAAAAAAAATTTACAAAAAAATTGCCTATCTCTCTCTACCCTTATCTATCTATCTTACCTAACTTATATCCAATCCAAAAAAAAATTTACACCTGTCCTATATCCCTGTCCTATTCCTAACTATCACCTAATTTTATAAACATCCTATATACATCCTATCTACCTATCCTATTCTTAACTTTTAACTATACTCACTTCCCCCTACCTAATCCTATATATCTATCCTATTCTTATTCTATTCCTAACTCCCTACTAATCTTATAAGAAATATCTATACTTAACCTATCTTATTTTCTTCCTACATTTAATTTTTATTCTGATCCTATATACCTATTTCTAACTATCTCCCATATTTATCCTATACCTAGCTTTATTTTCTATAAACACTTATTTCTACTCTTCTATATACACCTATATCTACTCTCTATTCTATATCTATACTAAAATTCACCTATCTCTATTCTTTGTTCATTAAGTTATTTAAATCTAACTCTCTTCTTGACCCTCCAAGTCTTTCTTCTCACCATCCTAATACTCTTCATCCCTATTTCTCCTCCTTTATATCTATACTTATCATCCCTATTATCTCACATACAATAAACTTATCATCCCTATTATCCTGACTCTTAAATATTGCTTCTTCTTCAGTCCATACACTTGTCTGTTGCTTATTTATCATTGTTTCCTTTTCTGCCGACAAACCAAACGTTACTACCTTAAAATTATCGATTTTTCTCTCTACGGAAAATCCTGTGTACCTTCTAGAATCCTTGTGTAATGGAATCAGCCAGAATGAATTCCTTAAATTTAATTTACTAAAAACAAACTTGCCACTTAACCTCGTCAAAAGTGTGTCCATGGATAGTGGACAATGGAATTGCGGTTTGGTCCATTGATTAATTTTTCGTGCATCTAAACATAAACGAATGCTGTCATCCTTTTTCTTAACTACCACCAACGGATTTATGAAATGAGTGTTTGAGACCTCTATTATGCCATCTTGCAACATTTTATTTAATTCTGCCTTCACCTGCTCCCGATATGCTGCTGGAATTGGATAAAGCTTTGCGTTGAACGGTTCTGAATTATCCACTTCTAACACGTGCTCATATCCTAACGCTGTGCTTGCTTCTACCCCCACTAATTCTGCATGTTTTTGTAATAAAGCTTGAACCTCTACTCTCCTATCCTCTGGACATCTTATTGTGTTGATCTGTTTACCTTCATCATCCTCTACCTCTACTACATTAATACTCAACCCCGTGTCATCCTCTGTGACTTCATAACTGCCCTTCCATGGCACTACCCTATCCTTAATCCTTACTACCTTCCTTTCCATATCTATCAGAACCCCTAACTGCATCATACAGTCAACACCTAAAATGCTCTGAAACTTCAGTCCGGGTACAATTACAAACTCCTGTTCACAGCTTAAACCTCCTATATCTATCCTAAGCACCACAACACTATTCACTACAGCAAACTTCTTTTTACTTAGAGCTACTAAATGGCTACGCTTTATAGGCATAATTCTATCACAAACCTTATCCCTAATTTTGTTGACGAATTCCTCCGATATTAAACTCGCCTCTGCCCCTGTATCAAGTAATACTTCTACATTATTCTCAAAAATTCCTATATTAATAATTGGCAAACATAATTTTTCTACAGTTTCTGGCTCTACTTCCTCCTCAATTTTGAAAAATTCACGTGGATGTTCATATACATTTACACTGAAATCTAGTGGTCTGTCGCGTTCTAAAAATCCTGTCTCGTCCTGTTTTCAGTGCTTGGTCCTGGCTGTGCTTCTGCAACCTGTGCGTACGTCCTCCTTGTATTTGTATCTACGTCCCTGTCTCTATTCGGCGTGCTCGTCACAGTCCTGTTTACTTCCGGTAAACTGTTCTGTCTCGTGTAACTAGGTCTTGGCGTTGGTCCCCTAGTCGCACTATTGCTTCTGTATTCCTGTCCTCGTCGTTCCCAATTCGGTCGAATATTTCTATTGTAGTCCGGTCGTCTCGCAAAATTCTGTGTCCTGTTGTCAAACTTAACCGTGTTAATGTTTCGTTCTCGTATTTCTCTTGTCCGTCCTACACATACATCGTCATATCTCTGCAAATACTCTAAAGAGGTCTCCCGTTCTGTGATATTTTGTAAGGCCACGTGTTGTCTAATTTCCAGTTCAAAATGTCGTGATAAGTACTTGATTTGTCTGTCCGTCAATGGTGGATTCAGTTGTTTGGCCACACTGTACTTTCGAATGGCATATTGTTCCCTAGAACCTGCAAACTCTCCCTTAAATTTTCCTGTAATCAAGTCGTCCCTAATCTGGTCCTGTTTGTGATCACTCCAGTAGTGTTGTAAAAATTTGTTTTCAAAGTCCTGATACGTGTCTATGTCCTGTCCTACTAAATTGTACCATGCTTCCGCATTGTCCTTTAATAAAGCCTTTATCGTATTCAGTTTAGTCTGTTCGTCAAATAAATTTCCCACTAGATTTCTTACACTATTAATAAAAATTTGTAGATTTACCCTGTTATCGCCATAAAACTTCATGTGTTGGTCCAATGATACTTCACCTGTATAAAATCTGGGACCATCCCCCGTTAAACTTGATATGCTGTATTTAATACTACTAACTTCGAGTTCTACCCTGCCTAACTGATCCCTACATGAGTCCGTTACTTCAGTCATTTTTACATTTATTTCCTCTTCACAAAAAATGCGTACTTCGGACCTTAAATGTCCCATTTCCTGTCGAAGACCTGTAATATCACGCTCAATTTTATCAACCCTATTTTCAACTTCCCCCATCTTTACGGTAAGACTATTTTTAAACTCTGTAAATTCTTAAATCGATTGCTCAATTTTCCCGCTTATCTGCTCTAATTTTCGGTTGAACTCCTCCCTAGCTCTATTAGCTTCATCGCTTAGCTGTTCTAATTTTCTATTGGATTCTTCCCTAGCTCTATTAGATTCATCGTTCATTCTCTCTAGCATTCTCATTATCATCTCGTTTCCTTGATCCCCTGATTCCGTCCTCGACTGATCTCTACTGCCTTCAGCTTCTTCCATTTTCGAATTTTTCCCACACAATGCACTATCGTGACTTCCAATTTCCACTCCTTGACTCCTTAACCACTCTTTTCTCTGCATACGTTCTACTCACTCACACACACTCTAAAATACTCTTAAATTTATACACAAACAGAAACTCTCTCTCTCAGATCGCCAGTTTCCTGGAATAGTTACACACTATCTGGAATTCGAGCCCTCACGTTCTGGTCGCCAAAACCGCTGTGATCCATGTATTAGAATCGAGCCCCACTTTTGGGTCACCATTATATGCTGTAAACCTCACCATTATTCGGGAACTAAGGTTTTCGAATCGAGCCCCACGTTGGGCGCCAAAAACTGCTGCGATCCTCACCATTAATCTTAAACTAAGGTTTTCAAATCGAGCCCCACAGATTGGGCGTCAAGAATGCTGTGAAACCTACAAAAAGCTATTAACTTAACTGGTCCGTTGACTTTCTTCTGTTAATCGCCTCTTTACTCTTTTCCGCCTCGGCTGCTCACCTAGTTAAAACTTTCATCCTCATTCAAGAAAAAACAAATACATTCCTACTACAAACATCAACGTTAACTCTATTTACATCAATATTCATAATACATTAAAATTTCAAAATTAAATTTCAGCATAAATTTCAGTATCATAAAATTTCAAGATTAAATTTGTTATCATTTTAATTTGCATCCAGAATTAAAGTCCTTGTAGGATGCCTACTAATTAATATAACAATATATGCAGACCTGAGTCTGAGTACAAAGGGAGCATCTCCCACCCCTTTACGTTAATTAACCAGGTTCGTCTAATTGAGCTCAAAGACATACCCAAATTTTCATCATAATCAAGAACATAAATACTAAATACTCCTTTCTACTTAAACAAGAAAATTTCACCTTAAAATTAAAATTTTGTTGTTAGTACAAATTCACTACTGTCCATTTTAAGTAAATAAATTATAAAGTTATTCAACACACACCAAAACATCAAAAATCGAACAACAAAGCATAAGTTACCTGAAGGTTAATGCACTCGTGGCTCCAATGTACATCGTCCTCTGTTAATCACACCATTCCAACTGGGCTATGTTTAGGTCCTCGGATTACTGGTCGCCTTTAAAATTTTCTACACCACCATTCATCTAAAGTTGTTTCAGAGCTTCTCAGAAACGCATCTATGTATATCAAAATCTTGTTTTGTGGATCCAGTCACGTTTACGAACCATTTAATTATTAACACCCCCGAAAATAGCAAAGAAATTCATACTTCTTTCACGCTATACGCCAAAACTGCCTACTTTTGTGTATTCATTTGTCGTTGCAAATTTGACTAGTTGGTACAGTACTCGCAATTATAACTAGACTTTATTACCTTGCATCTTCTTTTCTAAGTGCACTAAATTACTTTCATTGTAGCACGTAAAGAACAAACTGTTTTAAAGTATTAAATAATCACCAAAATATACGAGCAAAATGTTTAAATTATTGAATCAAAATCGAAAATCTAAGAGAGCGAAACTCATATTAACCCGGTTATATATAATCGCTAGCCTATACGTCGCTTTTGTCCCCAAAACGGACAGTTTCTAGAATTTCGCATACTATGTTCCCATCTCGACCGCCCGGCACGCGGTTCTTATTAAATTTGCACTCGCACCAGTTAAATCTCAGAAATTTCCGCACGGCTCGCTGCGTCTGAGAATAACTAATTAATTTTTATATAGAAATGTTATTTTTACCTCTCATGTTTGCCTCTTATTTTCAACCAATCGCAACCCAGTGACGTTGCTCAAATCACGCCTTTTACTATATGTGTCTCTGTCTTGCGCATATTATTCGTCTCTATCTACCCTGTTCTGAGTGGTACAAATCGCTATTCTTTATTATCGGTTTTGTACAATCCACGTGAACTGTGAAATAACCCACCTTATTAGCATTTCTCGTGAATATTAAGCGACGGTTTCTCCAACATTCTCTGTAACCATTTGTTATCTGCAAAATTTACGCAGAACGAGACTTTTAAAAATACGCAGGTGTTCAATCGTCCTACTTCTAAATAACACTTCTACGATTTGAATATTATTGGGTTTTTACAAGCTTTTATACAAATTATATGTTACTAATGGTTCAATTAACTCCAATTAAAATAATACCCTTTAATTTTTAGTGAATCCTAATCAAATATTCAATTATTATCTGTACATTTTGTTTAATACTCGTTACCCAAACTTGAATCAATTAATATAAATTTTGCACGTAATTTCCATTTGTTTCTTTACTCGGAATAATTAAATTACACGTTGAGCATTTTAATACTGCTTGTTTTTATAGAAAGCGTCTTGTAAATAATTTAAATCTCTTATTTTTAATGAAACGATGAATTTTGATTCTCCACGGTTTTTAATATATATATATATATATATATATATATATATATATATATATATATATATATATACTATCAATAATAGTACTAACAGTAACGTACTTCCAAATTAAAGAGCCTACAAAACGACATAGTGCTTGTAAAATTATTCTTCGTTGCTTAAAATAAAATTGTGTGTTTTGAAATCATTCCCTTTTGTTACAGCAGACAGTAATTCAAGCATAATCTCTGAGATAAGCAACTTCAGCAAATCTATATTCTATTTTAAGAGGCCATATATATTATTACTGAAATACGGGGGTTGAAAGCCTAAAAGCGTATGTACTCCCTAGCTAAAAACTCAATAATGGTAACTTCGTAACATATTCCAATTTTCTGTTAGTGCAAAAGGAAGAGGGATGCTTAGTATTCACTAGATGCTTAAACTTAAAATAATTTCAGCTTAAAGTATATGAAGCGTGTACAGGTTTATTAAGTAAATCATAGGAGTGATATGACAGAAAAGTACAGGGGCTATGTACTTTATACAATAGCCAATAAAGTAATTAATATAAAGTGATCAATACGTGGTCATATTAGGACGTATCAAGTTTATCCTCAGTAAATTCCACATGCTGTGATGTATAATCTAGAGGTAGAAAACTAATATTCACGAAAAGCTTTATGCTTGAACCCAAAATATGTATTTACAGACTATTGGGGTTTTGTTTAATTTAGGAATAAATAAATGTGGTAAACGCGTTGATTAGAATGATTGATGTTAACCAATTAAATTTCGGTGAATTTATTGCATTATTTCAGAATGTATATTCAGAGTTTGAATATTGAAGCAATTCTGGAATGACAATGAACAATAACTGATTTTATGTCCATATTCATTTTGTATTACGGTCTATAACACGGACTTGCTTTTCCAAGTTTGAACAATGTCGCATGCTTTTACAAAATGACAACATTATTGGCAGCGTTTAGAATACAAATTTTAAGTGAGGACACGAAAGATTTTTATTACGGCAACCTACACCTCCCAATTTTTGGTTTGATTAAAATGTTCAAAGGAAATAACATGCTTTAGTTTAGATGGATATTTGACGACAATTCCGCACCATAAACGTTGGTTGTCGTATTTAGAGCTTTAATCATTTCCTTAAAGGACAGCTGCATCCAGAATTAAAATTGCTAATTTATACTTGATGCTATTTGAAATCTTTATCGAGGATTAGAATATGAAATAGAGTAATCGTAGTGTTGTATTACCATTGGCAACACTAATCTGACAACTAAGGACCACAAACTTAAGCTAACGTAGAAAGGCATGGCATATCTAGACTGTAATCGTTTTGCTAATAATAGCTAAATCTCCGATTAACGCCTTTAACTAACATGGAAACAAACATAATTCGAAACTTGGAAATGTGATTCAGACCTTGTTATTATATAATTCGCAATGTTCTAAAGATTTAGGTGAGAAATATTGCTCAGCAAATACCCTAGGAGGGTACTCTTTAGAACCAAAGCATTCGCGTGAAAAGCTATGCCTATAATAGCTGAAGCTACTTGACAAATGTACGATTTAGCTTTGCCTGATAAAAAAACATTAAAGAGGCATTTTTGTTATTGTTCAATTCATAACTAAGAAAAAATTCTATACAAATTAAAATTACACATGCTAAAGGTAAGTCGATTTCGGATACACTAGCTGTTAGATGTCTTGAATGCAGTCACATAGTGAGGTGGTACAATACCTTGTAAGAATAAATCGACATCAAGGAGAAAAAGTACTTTTACGCAGTAAATACAGAATTTTCACTGGTTGTAAATAAACACGAGCAACTAAAAAACAACTGCATTCGTATAGGACCTACCATGCAAAAAAATCTTTCATAAAATTAAAATCTTTACTTCTTTTAACTACCTTGTTCACATCCATCGAGTAGAATGATCAGCTTTGTTTTCAATCATCTGGAACCGGAGTGGAACAGTGGTACGAATTTCTTTGGGCCCATACGAGGCCATTAACTGAGCTCGATGTTTCTCGTCACCAAAGTAACCCTTTATGAATTCATTATTCTCTCTAGGTTGAATGCAAGGAAAATTATCACCGTTTTTTTTCGGTGCAAGCAATTTGCTATCACAGTTACTGGCTTTCGACTTTTTAACTCCTTCAGATGGATAAAGGGGTTGAACCGTAATTCTACACAGCTTCAGTAGGTCGCCTGTTATGTGTAAAAAACGACATACGTTAATACTCTAATTTACACTTAAGAGGCTGAAGAACGGCGTATCAGTTTTGCAGAGTAACTGCATTGATGTGGGAGTGGTGCTAAGAAAAAATAGATTATGGGGAAAGCTAAATAATAAAAGAACTACATCATAAGGCTCATATACACTGAAAGACTTTCTTCTTCTTTTTCTAGTAACAATCGAGAGGGCGCAAAACCACCGTTTGTCTAAACAAATTTTTCTGCCGATTTTTACCACCCACCCCAAAGATGGTTGTTCCAGATGGTTCCTCTTTGACCAACTCTTTCTTACTCCTTCGGTTAATCAATAATCAATAACTCCTATAACTATAAGAAAACCTTTCCAAGCTGATGTCATTGAACTGATTGGATTGCCTTGCCCTTGTCATTTATTCTTCATGTGTGCGATGCCTGTATTTAAACGATGCTTGCAGTTTCGTACAATGCTTGCATAATTTTTGAAGCACCGTATTGCCTTACTTAATGAATATTATTTTTTACGTGTATTATGCATTGTTATGTTAATTCGGTTATACAGGATCATCCTGGCCAGTACACTTTACACTATAATTTAAAAATCGACAGAATTCACTAAAACTTTCTTTATAAATAGATTACTTAGTAGGAACTTTTTATTTATTTATCTTCAAGCAAAATGTGTTAAGTGTTCACTTGTAGATTTTAAAACTGTCTAGACGCATAATAGTTCTGAACACCAAAAAAAAAGGGGATCTATTCAAATTTAGAATATCAATGACATGTGTGAAGGTGGAGCAGGAAAGCGAATGCAATAGTTCAACAATATTTATGATTTTACGTCACTATTTCACCAAACATTCCACAAATTATATTATTCCTTATTAAAGGAAATAGCAAATTTCCAATTTCGCACAAAGAAAACCAATGTTTCTTAAAGGAATCATCCGAGGTAACTCGTACAACAAAAGCTTATTACGTTTTTCGTTTTTCTTAGCAAGTAGAACCACGACCAAAAATGGCAACCGGTTTTAGCGTTCTCAATTACGTGTCCAAATACGAGATAAGAAATACTTATACAACCAACATCATATAAATCATAAAGACGCGTAGGATGAGTTGCCTAACATCCCACATTGAAATTATAGAAACGTATATAAACTCAATGTAAATATTTAGGGGCGGGAACTTTGCTGACAACAGAACACCACATTTTAACGCTATATTAAAATAGGATAATTTGAAATATTTAACGTAGTTTGTGGCAAACAAATAGCAACCGTTTAAACTAAAAGGCCGCCGAAATCGTTAATAAATATTCAAATGCAGAAACTGAATGTAAGAGCATCGATATAGTAAAGTATTTAGATTATGTAAGTTTCTGCTGCCTATGCGTATATATATGCTTAATATTAATTGTTTGTTGTGCCAAAACGGATTATTGTCAATTAAGACGGTTAACCACACTCAGTTTGTTGTCCTAATTTATGCGACAATATCTAAGTAAGTGTATACCTGATTTTTTTGCTTACAAACTCCTCCGATTTGTTTGCTACTAGATATAATTAGTATATAAGCAGAGGTGGATAACAGGTATGCATGTCTTTCCAATTTAATTTTATTTTGTTATCTAAATTTCTAGAAAGTGTTTATTAAAATTATTCAAAGTAACCGTTTGCAATGCGGAAATTCCAAAATTGTATTGATTACTTAAAATCCATAAACAAGATAGGTCGATGGGGTCCATTGTGTCAGGTAGTAACTCACCGACTTATCACTTATCCAAATGGATATCGAACGAATTCGAGGTTCTTAAATTTAATAGACTGTCAGTGGGTAATTCTAATGAATTTATTAACTAAGTTAAAAATGTTACATTATAGAGTCACGAAACCTTAATTTCATTTGTGTCGGTTCATTATTTCCAAGTGTCCCTATTCCATAAATTTTGTCATATCTAGGGAAAGTTTTAACTAAAAATAATTTTAATAACGAGATTACCGATGAATTTGTAAAATAAACTTGTCATTGTAAGTCCCAGAATCACTTTCAGTTTAACCAAAAGGTTTATAAACAACACGAAGGGACAACAGTGGAAAATAACCTTTCACGGTTTGTTGCAAATTTATTCATGTCTTATATTGAAACAACCTATATACAACCTATATACAGCTTGGTTCCCCTACTATTGTTTTATAATTTTCCATCCCATTTCACCGAGATTCAGTAAAAAGAGTAAAGCAGCCTGTGGCTGTCAAGATCCCCCAACACTTAGACATTTGCCGAATTAATAGTTTTCCTGTAGATCCTTTCACACATTTACCATTATTCGAGAATATTGCCCAACCAATACTTGTAGTTGCTTTTGTAGTACATCTTCGTTATTAACTTTGTCTGTCCATGAAATCTTCACCATACGTTTGTAGCACCACGCTTCAAAAGCTTCTTCCTTTTTCTTGTCCGCTTCCCCTAGTGTCCATGCTTCACAGCCGTACAGTGCTGTACTCCACACATATGTTTTAAGCAATCTTTTCGTTGTTTCTATGCTTGTTGTCTTTGAACACAGTAGCTGCTTTGTCTTGTTAAATGTAGCACAACCTAGTGCTAATCTTTGTTTTTTATCTTTTGCGCTTTTCCCAACTTGCGTTATTTGGCTTCCTAGCAGAAATCCTTAACCTCTTGTAAGTTCTTGTTACATATTTGTATTCTTGTTTATGATTTATTTTCCCTTCTTTTGCATACTAGTACCTTAGTTTCATTTTTGTTAATTTTCATACTGTATCTCTCTGCTAGAACCGTGTCAATTTCATTAAGAACAGTTTCTAACTCTTCCTTGCTAGATGTCTATACCGCTATATCATCTGCAAATTTAAGCATATCAATTTTCATCCCTGCACAGTAATTCTAAATGTCTTCTTGCATTTGACAGTATTCATTGCCTCTTCAATGTACAAGTTAAAAATTAATGGGGATAGGGCAGATCCCTGTCTCACCCCTTTCCTAATGTTTACTTCTCTACGTTCCTGCTCTAATTCTAATTCTATCCCTATAACTCATTCCAATCTTTTTGAGTATTTCGAACATTTTTTTCCATTTTACATTGTCGAATGCTTTTTCCAGATCTACAAACCGTATATACCCGTTTTCCTCTTTTTCTATTGTTTTCTCCATTATCACTTTCAAAGCTAAAGTAGCTTCCCGTGTTCCCTTGTTTCGCCTAAACCCAAATTGATCTTTTCCTAGTATTTGTTCAGCTTGTTTTTTCGTTCGTCTTTGTACAATTCTAGTTAATATTTTTGACACGTGTGCTGTCAAACTTATTGTTCAAATATTTACACATCTATGCGCGCCTTTCTTTTTTGGTATAGTTACTATGATGTTATGTTTGAAATCTTTGGGTATATCGCCTGTCTCATACAAATAGCTTACAAGTTGGAAGAGACGTTCTGTTATTGCTTGTCCAGTGGCTTTTAGAGTTTCTGCTTGCACCTTATCTGTACCCGGCGCCTTACCATTTTTCAGACCCTTTAATCCTAATTCAAACTCATCTCTAAGTATAGGATATCCCAAGTCATCATTTTCAATGTCTGATTCCTGTTCTAATGCTGTTAGTTCCTCTCCATCATATAAATTTCCTATATATTCTTGTCATCTACCCACTTTCTCCACATTTTCTATAATGACGTTTCCTCCCGCGTCCCTTATATTTTTGCTATATGGTTTTATATCCCTAAAATTGATTCTAATTAGTTAGTATGCTTCATCTGTCTTTCCTACTTCCATTTTAGTTTATACTTCTTTGCACTTTTCATTAATCCATTGTTCTTTAGCATTCCTGTATTTGCGAATAATTTCCTTTTTTATGCCTTTATATCCCTGTTTTCCTGTTTCGTCTGATTTTTTTTTGTATCTTCGTCTTTCTTCTATTAAATTCAGGATATCTTTTGTTAGCAATGGTTTCTTATTTTCTTTTTGTGTATACCCCAGAATATCTCTGGCCGCCATCTCTAGGCTGGATTTAATGTTATTCTATTCTGTTTCTACTTTCTTAGTATCAGATATTTTCCCCGAGTACGCCCATCCACACTCCATACTCACAGACACACAATTTTCAGTTGTATTTTCTTTCGTTTTGTGGTATTCTTTCGGATCTTGCGCTGTTTCTTAGTGTTTTTATTTCAGTATTGCTTCTTCCTTCCTTTTGTTTCACATTTCTTTCCATTTCCTTGGGCTAGTTTTTCTTACTATTAGTCTTTGTAGTGACCTTTTTGAATTTTTCGATCCACTTCCTGTGGTATGTGCTTTCTAGGCCTTTCCCTTTGCTTCGGAAACTACACCTTGGTCGACTTTTCGGCCTAGTTAGCTATTCTCGTCTTAGATTGTTCGTTTGATACAATTCTTTGTGACCACAGTTGATGTACATCAATTTTTGTATCCAACATTCTCGTGGTTCCATTGCATACTTTGATGCCTGACAGTTACTGCTCAATTTGACTTTTATTGTTGGCCTTACTCCTCGTTCTTTTTCTAACCTTTTGTTTTTTTTGCGAAAAACAAAACCTTTTCTTGAGATTGGAAAGTTTTACCATTTATTTAGTGGAGACATCCGTTTTCTAAAAATTCTTGTAGTGTTACACCATTCCATCTCTGACCTCGTTAAACGCTACCATATCGTTTCCCTTTTTCCACGGTCCTCTAATCTTTTGCTTGGTTCGGTATAAAGGTTTTTCAAGCCAAATGAAAATCTCTTTTTGTTGTTTTTGGTTTTCCTCGGGTTTTTCTTTTGATTCGTCATTTTAGTGTATTACTTGATCAAGTATATTAGTTTTCCGAGCGGGACCAGCATTTTTGGTTTTTCTTGGTTTTTCTGAAACAAATTTTCTTTTGGTTTGTCCTGTTAGTGTAGTGCTCGGTCCGTCGCTTTTGCTTCCTACCCGGAAATTTTAATTTTGCTGATGGAGGTGGAGAAATTTGTTACGTGCCGTCCCTGTGTGGAGATATTTTTCTTCGTACGCTGCGTTCTTTTCAGTCATATGGGTATTTATTAACAATTTCAATGCCTTCTCAATTTAGACGATTACTTATTCATCATCCTTTAGGTTTTTATTTGTATACGTATAGTAATAGCTTTAAAACACTTCAGTGCTTCTATTTTGGTATAGCATTAAAAATGCAGAGTTCACTTCCTTAAGTAATTTCCTTGAGTTTTTCAATGTTGTTTTCAATCACACATCTTAAATATCTGGTTCGATTATCTCTGCATATTACATTATATAAATCATTAGTAAGTTTAAGGACGTGGTATTCGGTTGTTAGAACATTTGTCTTCGGAAATGCTACGAGCTATTTACGTGTTTCTGCAAGATTATTTTGCTTCACTTATCTTTACACGGCATTATTATTTGATATGTTAAGTGTATAGAATTTTATGCGAAAGTTAGTCAACACATTCTACGAGTACATCATGATTCCACGTGTGAGGTTGTGTCTACATTCCTTATCTTATAGGTATACACGTTGGGGTATATTTGTTGTTAATCGGGTTTTCCTTTATCGAGAGGAATTCGCTTATGAGAATGAAGCCATAAGTTTGTTTGCACGATGTATATATCTCATCAATTCCTTTTTAAGAAACAGTTTTAATTTCGTATGTGTAAAATTAGAATTATGCGATCTCCCTTAATAAGGTGGCAATTATACTACCTAGAAGTGGGCTTAAACACATTTTGGTTGAAGATAAAAAAATATTGAACACAAAAAGTTGTTGTACCACAAAAATGAATTAGCAGAACTTACAAGATCACGCCGTGATAAAGTAAAACCGGAACGTCACGCAAAACTCTAAAACGTGCTGTTTCTTTTTCTCTGCATCGTTTGATGACTTCCATCCGCAAAGTAAATTGGGTCTGGATTTTGTTAGTCAAGGTTTTCGGGTTATTCATTGCGCACCTGGAGATGGTTCGGGTTTAGAAACGGAACTTACTTCCGCTCCAATCGTCGAAAGTGTTAGGGGAACAGCTGTCCTTGGTTGCGTAATAGATTGGCATTGACTGTGCTATAATTTGTTTAACAAAATATTTTTAGAGTCACCCTATTCTTTATGTTCGATATTAATTCACCTTTCTGTGCCGCTTGCAGCGATATGCATTTCAATCTGTAGTTGGGCCTTTCTTTGTATATCTGTTGCCTACTATATAACTATATACTTTTTCTAATGAATATTTTGCATATTTAATGATTTAAAAATCGTGGTAACCACAGGACTGAAAACAGTCCACTGTATATATTTTTATATCATTTTTGCGCTATATACATGCTAAAATTAAAGTAGAAAATTAGTGAAGGGTAACTAAAGAAGAGTATAAATTAATTTTGCGTCAGTTTTTGTACTGTGTAAATCTTCTAGGATATTCTGGATAAATGTTTCTTTTTAGTTGGCTTTCCTTTTATAATATGTTGTTTTCGTAAAATTTTGTAAATAAATCCTTTGCTTGAGATATAATTGCTCCTTCTTTGTAACCCACCTCATTCTACGACTTTTTAGCTAGCACGGTCTCTTTTAGATTCCTTCTTTTTGTTTTAATGCTCGGTGCGGGCAATTTTCTTTGCTTACTTTACTTTTCTTTTTTGTCCGCACTGAATACCGTAACAATTTGTCTTGGCATTTTATATGTCAGGTACAAACAGTGTCAGTATTTGTTTATTTACAGCTTAGGTCCTGAACGATCTCCACAATACGGCCAAGTGCAGTTTAAGTAAGTATTCGACTGATTCAAGGTGGAGTTCTAAGTCTTTTAAGTGATGTACATCATAGGTTTCCGCATTTTCCTAATGCAACTGGTAGTAATTGTGTTCTACGGTGCAGTGGCGCATAGTTTCTGTATTTGGTCGTCTTTTCAAATCACCAGGCGTCTGTTGATCTACTCAGTGCTAATCCTATGCTAGTTCATATCCTTTTAGAAAGTTTCGTATCTTTTCGCCATTATCCAATCAATTTCACTCTGGCTACGCGATCATATATGAATTTTGCATTTGCGTGTATATTAAACTTTTATTTGGTTGTGCTACATACTCGTCCAACAAATCGTTACAAAAAAATAATTAACATTACAAACAGTTTCGTACTCGTTTATGTCATACAACTAAAAGTCATTTTTCAGACGTGGAATACTCGCATCTGAAGCGCACTGAATAACTTTGTTGCATTAGCGCAAACTGTTATCGGAAATTCTTTACTCATGCACTATCAACCTCTATTCTTTGGAATAATATAAAAATACTGGCAGGTCTGGTGACAATAGTGTTACTTATTCTGTAAGCTATACTCATTTTGGAGAGATACGGATATTACCATGTTACTGTTAATGTGTTTCCGGCATCTTATAAACGATTGTCACCTTAAACCGAAACAAAATTCCTTCCAGTGGTGTCTTTTAATGCAAATGGAAGAAAAGAGTTTTTTATTTTTAGCGTTTTTTAACACCTTAACTGTAATCCACAAATTGGCGCAAAATATTTTCAAGTGTTCTGTATGCAAATCCTGACTGTCGGAAATTAGTGTCGCTCGGAAATGACAGGAAGCAAAAACTGCATTTTATTGTTGTAGAACGGGTTTTACTGTTAGCAAGCAAATTTGATTGAACGGAATTCATTTATAATTTGATTCGTAGCAGTTTGCATGGAATTGTAATTTTGTTATGAAAGTGTTTATATGTAGTTAGTTGATTAGTCTGGAATAAATTTATATCATGTCCAGCAATAGCTTTTATGACGTTATCGATTCAGACCTAATTTATATTATTGAATTGAATTACGTTGAGTATTCTATCAAGTTCTAATCCATGCCAGTGAGTAACACCTCGTAACATATATATTCGATATATCGGCACTGCGTCAGCACCACGATAATTACACTTATTGAAATATTTAGAGTAAACAGTAAGATTGATAGTAGGTATAGTCACCTGAGAATTCCAAACCTAAAATACCATTGTTGCCAGGCAGATATTTTCTGACAATACAAATAATAACGTTATTGCTGTATCTGTTTAAAAAGTCATCATTTTTAAAAAACAAACCGAAAAGCGAAAATTACAAATGTTCGTTTAATTGAAAATAAAAAAAGAAAACATTGAATGAATGGATGTTACGGGTGTTCAAAGCATTAAGTTTTTGAATTTGGAAGTGCTCTAAAGGGGCAAGAATCCCGTAACAAAATAAGGATGCACCGCCAAACTACAATGGTGCGGGGTGTGTTTCTATAGCAATAAATAGCAGAAAACATTTCTTCTATATGCGATTTTAGGCTACGTTATTACTACACTTACTCTGTTAGGTTTTGAATTTGTCAAGTTTAAAGGGCGTCAGGGATCCAAGGGGTAATAGGAATTCTGCTGGTCGACGTGTAAA
This sequence comes from Platerodrilus igneus, assembly GCA_036346225.1. NCBI lineage: Eukaryota > Metazoa > Arthropoda > Insecta > Coleoptera > Lycidae > Platerodrilus > Platerodrilus igneus. The sequence goes on along the minus strand of JARFIW010000787.1, from coordinate 1,897,980 downwards.
CCAGGGGAAAATTCTCTTGGGGAAATGAATTTCCTCCCGCTGTCACCTGACTGGGATAATAATATTTTTTTCGAAATTTAATGAGACCTCATCTTTTACTAGTTCATATAATCTGGCTAAGGTTATCTGACTTGCATATTTTATTAAATCTGCGGGTATATTCTCCATCCCGGGCGCTTTATTTAGTTTAAGATCCCTAACAGCTCTATCAAATTCCTCTCTTAATATAGATAACCCTATTTCTACATCCTTTTCTTGGTCGTACTCTAACTCATCTATATCGTCTCCCTTATATAAATCTTCTAAATATCTTTTCCATCTATCTGCTACCTCAACTTTATTTATTAGAAGCTGATTCTTCTCATCTTTTATACCATTATATTTTTTCTATCTTCCCCGAAAAACTTTTATTTACCCTGTAAGACCTGTCTGTCTTACATACTCTCAAATCATCTTGTATTCCCTTACAATTTTCCTCCATTCTCTGAAAGGTTTAAGCTTTCTTCTATTCTCTATTAAATCTAATATACCCTTTGTTATCCAGGGTTTTCTCGCTTCTACCTTTTTCTTAGCTATAGTCTGAGCTGTTTTTATTTCTTTCCATCTATTTTCTAGGTTCTCTCTTACAACTATCTCTTTGATCTTGTTATCTGATACTTGTTTATATTCCTCTTTTAAATCACTATCTTTAAGCTTACCTAGATCCCAACCCTCTCTTTTAGCCTTTCTCAGTTTTTTGAATTTTAGATTGCACTTCATTTTAACTAAGTTATGATCGCTATTTAAGTCAGCCCCTGGATAACTACTACAGTTTTTAGCTTGGTAGCTAAATCTTTGTTTAACGAAAATATAATCTATTTGGTATCTAGCCCTATCACCTGGCGTTTTCCCGGTATATCTTCTTCTAACATGTTGTTCGAATAAGGTGTTTGCAGTTACTAATCTATGTTCCTGGCAAAACTTAACAAATCTTTTTCCTCTATCATTTTGTATACCATACCCAAATTTTCTTACCATATTTCCCTCACTACCTTCTCCCACGGAAGCATTAAAATCGTCCATAACTATTAAATCCTCATTTCCCTTTACTTTTCTCACTATACTATTTATATCCTCGTATACCTTTTCTACTTCCTTATCCTCGTACCGAGTTGTTGGCATGTAAACCTTTACTAAAACAGTATCTCTGGGTTTCGTACTCAATCTAACCATAATTATTCTATCACTAAATTGTAAGTACTCTTTAACTTTACGTCCTAATCTTTTACCTAACACTATACCTACCCCTGTATGTCCATTAGTTGAAGAAGTTGTAATTATTCTATAATTATCTTTCCAAAGGTCATTACTATTTGGCCGTCTCACCTCACAAATACCTAAAGTGTCTAGCTTTTCGTTTCGACTAATAAATTCGTTAATTTGTAATGACCTTACGTTTCAAGTCCCTATCACTAAATCGAACCGTTGTTTTAAATTATTCTTACGATGACGAGACCCAAGTACCTTCTCCCGGAAATCCGAATGAGGGGGTATTTTACCTGAAGACAAGAATTTTACTTGTGAGCTCTCCATCATACATAGTTCGTGTTTTAGGCCACGCATACCTGGGACATATTGTGATAGGTTTGCATATCTATCCAGAACTCAGTTTTTAAAGATTTTAGCAAAAAGCCGTATCTGTCACGATCAACCCCCAACAACCTTGTAGATTATGGAGGATCGCCCGAAACCAACCGACTCTCCTACAATATCTTTTAGCCAGCAAGGCTGCTGCCCTTTGCTGCGCCTTTTAATAACCGTTTACGATTAGCAGGCTTACTATAGTAGTATTCTTTGTCACCTACTATAGCATTTTGTGAATAAGTAGGCACAAAACAAGTTTTTAAATATACTTACATTAATAGTTGGGTTAGTAACCTATAATCATTTCTAATAAAGTGCATACATTATTCAAAAATTGGCGAAATTTAATAGGAGTCCATTCTTAACACGTTTAACCTTTATGCTAAATTACCTCAATTACTTATTATTAAATTTACAATGTCCAAACCTTATATTCACCTTTAAGTTTATAAACTAACGGGACCTAAATTACATTAAACCAAGAAATGTCGTTGATTTGGGGGTTGGAACTCTAAAATATTCTGCTGGGAAACAACTATCCCAATCTCCTCTGAGTTGTAGATTATGCCGAAAATCCGTGCTTATACACGAGAACCCACAATCATTATTCGATACTAGCTAATTTACGACATATTAAGCATCCACTTTCAGTCTAACCGCCCACCTGTTCTGTCGATGGTTTTGAGGGATGAATTCTTTTGTTCAGAATGGTTGTCTCGCGAACTCATTATCCCCAGTTCTCTGTCTTAGAGGGGTCTGCCATTAATGTATGCCAGACGTGTAAAACATTCGACTGTAATCATTTCTTTCTGTTAACCCCGCGTCACTGTGATATAAATGAATACATAATTGAATACATTGCCTGGTTTGTAATTTATTCTCAGCGAGTTCTATCAACTCATGATTTTCTTTTGTCTGTTACTTTGTAAAACTTGTTTTTGTTGTGTCTTGCATACATTGTAACTACATGAAATAATGTTATGTAGATGTATTATTAAATAGAACAACATAAATGCACTAAAGCTTTCTTAATATGTGAGAAATGTATTGAAATTTGTTTTCCTTTTTAGTGGGTTTTAAAATAAATTATGAGTTTCATTTCAAATGTCTTGTACAAATATAAAATGCTACTTTTGTGATTTTTATATTTATGATTTTTTATGGAACTCCTATTTATTGCAATGACTTATTAAACACTATTATTCTGATATGAACACTACAGAGGGTGCTTTAATAACAAAATTTTCCGTTTTAAATTACTTTCCCCCTTTCTAATCTAATTTATATTTCTCTTAACGCCCCAAAAGTTACATGGATTTTTTTAGAAAACAGGTACCCATATTAATTTCTAGTCTTGGTGCATTGCCTGTGATGGAATGTTGCTTTCTGCATCATTTAATGCTGTATAAAGTGGGACATTTTGTACTACACTTACTGTTGATAATTTTTTTATTCCTTCTTAGTAGCACAGTAGGTGGATAAACCACAAAAACCAAGAAGTGTTTTGGCGATTGGTGGTGGGAGGGGGATCAAATGGTATTAATAAAATTAGCGTAACGTCTGCAATGCCATCAAGAACTTAAGCAATCATACAAATACCCTCAGAAGTAAACATGTTTTAAGTAGTATTCAGTATTGAAAACTGCATAAAATCAAATTTGTTTCGCAAATTATTACGCTTAGAAGCGTTTTGGGTTGTGTTCTGTCCAAGAAGGAAACTCTGAAAACAACTAGTTGGCATATTGAATAAAGTTTGATTTTGATTATCTTTAATGAAACCTCATGCAAGTGCCAATTGCACAAACATTTTACGAATACAGAATATATTTATTTGCTGTCGCAAATGTTAATTGAAAACTTTTGGTTGCATTTTTGTAAACCAGTACAAAAACAAGTGGCAAACCGTTTGACAGTGGGTTGCTAGAACTATAAAGGCAGCATTTTCTTCGCAACTACAAAGAGCAAATGTATCGTGTTAAAATTCTCAAAACGCCAGCTTTCCGGATTTTAGGCTCAAATGATTCAAAAACCTTCATATAGAAGCAGTTAATCCATATGGTAACTGACGAACTAAACACAGTTTATTTTGCATTTCTTTAGACATTTAGAATGTTCGCTTAACATGAAAGACAATTTTAAATGTCTTCGGTTTGACAAACACCACAAGATTTTTAAGAAAACGTTTTCTATACTTTTCAACATACTAATTTTCTACTACCTTTACATAATATAATTTGTTCACCTTGGCAAAATATGCAGTAGTCTCGGAGTTAATCTTATCATTTAAAGAGAATTCTGTTGCATGAGGCATGTCTACAGGTTGTGTAAGCAGTAATCGCTAGGCGCCAAATCCGGTGAAACATTTGAACGCATATGTTAAGGAGTGAGGAATTTTGCAGTGCTGATACGAACCGCTTTGTCAGCGTAAAAAAATATTTCTTTTGTCAGATGTGGACATTGCACAAGTAGTAAAATGTATCCCCTGTTGATGGGTTCCGAAGTGACGAACACCACACCATGACAGTCTCAAAAATTGTAGTGACGACTTTTTCTACAAACAAAACCCCTCTTTGATCCTTTAGTGAACTACACTCGCTCTTGTCCACTCTTTAGACTGCTCCTACGTCGTTGGAATATAATTGTGGATTCACGATGTATGGATTATGAAATTACAAAGAAATTTGTATAACTAGAGTATAGAGTTTAAAGAAGCATGTCTGATATCATGCGGAAAGCTTTTATGTCCAAAAATTCCTGTAAAATGTAATTTGCCCTCTCTACCAAAATGCTTAATATGTCAGCACGCCCGTGCAGTTTCACAAGCAGTTTTAAAGCGTCCAGAATGTTCGTCATCTTGAATGGACATACTACCATTAATTTTAGCACCTTTTTACCGTAGAAACTGAATGGTAAAGGATACTATCTAGTCGGATATAACTCATTATTATATCTGTGAAAGTTAAGCCGTTTGAAATAAATTGCTTATATGAGCTCTAACTTCAATTTTATTCATTTTTAAATTAATTTTAGAACTACTTTATTTATGGGTCACAAACAAGCAACTAACTGCCCACGTCTGCTACTCTACAGCAAATCATGCAAAGCATCGCCCTGACAAATATTCATAGTCATTTGGTTATAGTAGCGCCATTTCTGTGTCAGTCAGAGCGAGAACTTTCAAGACACTCGCAGCGTGCAATTTAATACCTGCAACTTCAGAAATTCATTTCGTATTTAATAAATTGTTCATTGCAACCACGATATGTTAGCAATATAAGTCATGAAGCAATACACAAAGTATTCTAAATGTACAAATTGTAATGTTTCTTTGGTCGTAGTAAAGTGTACTTTTTAGGGTAGTGTTGTTGCTAACGTTTATATATGCTCTATGCATGCAAGCTATATACATCAGAACATAATCGACGCCTTGAATTATATAACAGAAACGGAGTTTTATAGTTAAGTTTTTGCGTTTATCCGGATAGATGTGAATTTCTATTTCGTAGAGTCGGCTACCTCTATTTCTGTTTTTAAGAGTATATATAAAACATTCAGATGATCTCCATAAGTTGGTTATAAATAAATTTTATTATTATATATTGTGTTAGAAATGTAATTTTTAATAGAAAAATAGGTGGCTGTAGTCAATGTGTCAATTTTGGCGCTTGTTATGAAAATTATAGATTTTTAAAAAGTTCGACTAATTTATTCAAAATAAAGAGATTACTTAGGTTGTATTCGACAGTACTGTTTTCCATGCCTGACTATTAAGATCAAAACGGGTAGTTTCGGATTGCTTCTTACATGTTTTGACGACCGTGACAGGACATAAAGTACTGATAAAGATTTTGATAACTGAGTTTTGATTTTGTGTAAGATAATAATAACAAATTTAAAAAGCCTTAAAAACAGTGTTGTGCAGTGCGTGCACAATTTACTAAATCTGCTTCTAGTTTGGATGCGGTTTTGGTCAATAATGCAGACTTTTGAATGCTAAGGAACATCTTGTGCAAGTACGCACAGCTGTACCGCAAAATGGTTGCAATAATGCAGAACGTAAATTCAAACTACCTTATTAGGAATTAAAGGAGCTTGATTCTGATATCAAGTCGTGGTTATGTTTTTGGGGTCAGTTCTCAAAAATTCATGAAGATCCTGCAATTACTCCCTGTATGTTTGTTGTGGTTTGTTTAGCATTCTTCTTAATCTTTTTTGGGAATGAAACCACTCATAGTTTTTAAAATCTATTTTATTTACGATTCGATCCATGACCTAGGATCGTTGTCAAAATAATAAAAACTTCAAGTTTGACATTTATGACATAAATTGAAGGTGACTTTGATTTATTGAAATATTTGGTTTGAGTACACTAAGCAAAAATTTTTAAAGTTTAAAAGAATGATTACGTTCAATTTGTGTTACGACCTGGGATCGGCTTTCTTTAGGTAGCCAATACGCTTAACGTGAAATCAGCTGATTAATTTTTATTGGTGAATTTTATATAAATTCAATAATTTGGAAAACATTTTTTAACATGTTTTTATTTATACAATTGAGAGGATGGTCATTAAAGAAGTGTGCGATTGCGTTACCGTAAGGCATAAGCAGACGTTTTTTTATATTTATTTTGAGGGGAAAAAACCATTATGATTTAGGCTACCTCTTTGGTAGATTTTTAACATGGTTCTGAGGCGACCCTATGGCGGGTTTACACTTGTCAGATACCAATGTTGTTCTATGAAGATGGTATATAGTTCTGAGACGACCCTAAGACGGGTTTACACTTGTCAGATACCAATACTGTTGAACGGATATTGTATATGGTTTTGAGGTAACCCTATTGCGGGTTCACACTTGTCAGATACTAATGCTGTTTTACAGGGGTTGTTGATATGCTTATTGTTATGTAATTAGTTATTGTATGTATAAATAGAATAAATACATACATAAATAACCATCCTCTCAATTGTATAAATAGAAACATGTTAAAAAATGTTTTCCAAATTATTGAATTTATATAAAATTCACCAATAAAAATTAATCAGCTGATTTCACGTTAAGCGTATTGGCTACCTAAAACAAGTCGGTCCCAGGCCGTAACACAAATTGAAGGCAATCATTCTTTTAAACTTTAAAAATTTTTGCTTAGTGTACTCAAACCAAATATTTCAATAAATCAAAGTCACCTTCAATTTATGTCATAAATGTCAAACTTGAAGTTTTTATTATTTTGAAAACGATCCTAGGTCATGGATCGAAACGTAAATAAAATAGATTTTAAAAACTATGAGTGGTTTCATTCCCAAAGAAGATTAAGAAAAAAGATCCTGCAATACCTGACGCAGATAAATATCAATATTGGTTTCAATCAACTGTGCCAGGTTCGAAAGCACGAAAGCTTCGCGAAAGTTTCCCGGCTACAGCCGAAAGTTATCCTAAACTAGTTGAGCAGTTAAAAGAAAGTTTTGGTCGTCACGATGTCTTAGTCGCGGTATATGTACGTAAATTGTTACGGCTTGTTGCCAGCGCGATACACCCGAAAGAAAGTCCTCGTTGACAGTTTTGTATGACAGATTAGAGTGACAGTTGCGTGCACTTGAAGCTTTAGGAATTACAGCCGAAAAGTACTCCATACTGTTAAATACTTTAACAGAATCCTGCCATCCAGAAGAGGTTTTAAGAAATTGGAAAAGAAAGCGTGCAGTTACAGCAAGTAATGCTTTCTCAAAACGGTTAACCGATCTCATGGGACTTTTACGTGAAGAGGTTGAAGGTGATGAATGTATTTTGTTAGCAAGAAGTGGTTTTGGATCAGTAGAGAAGTCCATTCATAAAGTTAAACGTAATCAAACTAAAGATGTATCCACTGCTTTAGATTTGCTATCGTTAAACGACTCAACAAAAAGAAAACGTGTTTGCATTTTTTATGGAAAACACCATTTAAGCCAGGATTGCTTTAAAGCGTCTTCTTTGTCACTAGAACACAAAAAGAAAATAATCAATGAAAAGAAGTTGTGTTTTCAGTGTTTAAGAGCACAGAGCATGTCATGTTTCAAAAAGATGCAGGACCAATGTCAGATGCCTTTAGGTAATGCTCGTCATTTTGTTGCTTTGTGCCGAGAGTTAACTCCTAGACGATCATCGGAAGGCAAAACACAAGTAGAAGCAAATAAAATTACTGCTAACACGTCAAGTGTAATGGTTGTTCAAAACTGCAAAAAATATACATTGCTTCAAACTTTATTTGTGAAATTATTTGGTTGCGGACAGATGCGCAAGATTCGAGCTGTGATTGATACAGGTTCACAGAATACATACATTTTGGAGAAAACTGCAAAATCTGTTGGAATGAATCCTACGGGTAAAGAGTACCTAAGTCGTATTGTGTTTGGTGTCGTTGCATCTGAACCAAAAGTTCTTAATCGTTATACCGTTACTGTTTCTTCACTTAACAAATGTATTCGGTAATCATTTGCGGCTATGGATCAATCGTTAATATGTGGTGCTGTTCCACGTGTACATGATGATTCCTACTGAATGAACTCCGCAGTCATAATATTACCCTTTCAGATGTTGGGGAAGACTATACAGAAATCGAGTTGCTAATTGGTGAAGATGTTGCTGGCAATCTTTTAACCGGAAGAATTTTTAAATTAGAAAGAGGACCGGTAGCCGTCGAAACAAAATTAGGCTGGACCTTTATAGGCAAAGTGCATGATGTTGATCCATGGGAGAACGCGGCCTTAATGGTTGTTTCTTTGTGCGTTTATAGCGCAACCATTACAGATTTGTGGGATTTGGAGATTATAGGCATTCGTGAACTTGTGGGAAACAAAACGAGATATGAACTACATGAAACTATATTAGCCAATTTTAGTAAAAGTGAAACCAGAGATTTAGAGGGAGGTTACGAAGTATGTATGTCGTGGTTGAAAGATCATTTACTTATGCGGAGCAATAGGGCTGTTACAGAAAAAAGATTAATTTAAATGTCATGAAAACTTCAGGGTACGGGCATCTTTCAAGCATGTAGTCACATATTTGATGAATGGGAAGCTGAAGGTATGGAAAAAGTACCCGCTGAAGTTAATGTTAGTTCCTTGTACTATTTGCCTCATACAGCAGTAATAAACGCTTGTAGCCAAACCAATAAGATTAGACCGTTATTATACGCCTCAGCTCTTGAAAAGAGCTTACTATCTCTTAAGGACTGTCTTGAGCAAGGACCTAATTTGATAGAACTTAAACCAGACGTGCTAATTAAGTTTCGGTTACATCAATATGGAGTTACTGCAAATATTTAGAAAACTTTTCTGTAAATTAGTCTGGCGCCTGAGGATCAAGATTTTGTTCGATTTTTGTGGTAGGAAAATTATAACATGAAAAAAAGGGTTGAATACCGTCACAAAAGTGTCGTTTTTGGTGTGGCATGTAGCCCTTTTTTACTAGGAGCATGTATTATTCACCATTTAAATTCAGTTACTGGCGAGTTCGTTGAGACAGCTTCTCAGTTGAAATCTACATTTTATGTGGATAACTGTGTGACAAGTTTTGAAACAGTAAGCGATTTAAATAGGTTTATGTATGAAGCCTCCCAAATTATGATGGATGCCGAAAGACGATACTTTCCATACTAGATGTCCAAAACTACTTCCGTCTAGACATCCTGTGGTAATAATGATGATTTTGGAAAAGCACAGACAAATATATCACGCAAAAGTCAATGTGCTCATGTCTACCCTTCGAGAAAGGTATTGGATTTTAAAAAGTCGTAGATCAATACGCCGTGTCCTAGATGAATGTGGCAGGTGTCGCAGATTTAATTTACAACCATTTTTGGTAGCGTGTGCTCCACTACCACCCGATCGAGTGAATAATGCCGGCGTGTTTTAAATTGTCGGCGTTGATATTGCCGGGCCTCTTTATCCAAAAGGGGGCAAGAAATGTTGGATCACGTTGTACATGTGTGCTGTGTATAGGGCTGTACACTTGAAGTTGGTGTCATCCATGTACACAGCTTCGTTTTTGGAATCATATAGAAGGTTCATCAGTAGACGTGGTCGTCCTAACATTGTTTATTCAGACAATGGGCGAAATTTTATGGGAGCAGCTGAGGCACTTGAGCGTATAGACTGGGAAAAAGTAGTGGAAGCCAGTAGGTTGAAGAGAATTTAGTGGAAATTTAATCCGCCATATGCTGCATGGTGGGGCGGATGGTGGGAGCGATTGATACGAATAGTCAAAGATTTACTGAAACGAGTTCTAGAGAAAGCAATATTATATTATGAAGAGCTTTACACTATCTTATGTGATTGCGAAGCCATCGTTAATTCTCGACCAATAACGTATGGTACAGAAGACTGTAATGATTTGATTGCATTGACTCCATCAATGTTTCTGAAGGACTTACATAGCTATAAAACAATTAATATTGACGAAATTGGTACCAAAAATTTGGATAAACGTTTTCGTTACATGCAGCATTTGAGAAATAGCTTACGTGAGCGTTTCCGTAATGAGTATTTAGGTTTTCTAGTTACCTTACGCAACAGCTCAAAAAATAATATAATCAAGGAAAATAGCGTGGTTCTAGTGGGAACCTATAAAGTTATTCGCATACATTGACCACTAGTAAGAATCTTGGAAGTTTTTGTTTCTAGAGATGGAAAAACTTGAGTTGCTCGTTTGCGTACCAAGGGTGGTGAATGCATCCGCGCTGTTCAGCGACTGTATCCCTTGGAATAACAACAGCAAATTTCCGTTTGGTTCTTGAGAAGAAAACCAAAGTACTAAGTAAAGAGTACAATTTAGAAGAGGGAGTGAACAATACATTCAATTCTCAAAAACAAAGGGCATCCTTAGGGTACACTACCAGAAGTGGTAGAAAAGTGAGTGCATCTTGTAGATTAAATTTTTTCGTTCGGTGACCATTAGTGTTATGTAGTTACGTTTGTTGATTTACCCACCTCCTATATGTTGGTAATTCAAGGCGTGAGTGATATTAGAATTGTAATTTTAATAGAAAAATAGGCGGCTGTAGTCAGTGTGTCAATTTTGGCATATGATCTGAAAAATATAGATTTTTAAAAAGTTTGACTAATTTATTTAAATTAAAGAAAACCATCACTTCGGTTATACTCGACAGTACTGTTTTCCATGCCTGATTATTAAGAAGATCCAAACGGGTAGTTTTGGATTGCTTCTTACATATTGAAAGAATATCTACAATCCACAAGGGATGTATAGAAAACATTAGAATTGGAACAAAAACTTATTTTTGGAATAGAGTCACTCTCTTAAGCTACATTCATTTATGGCAATGGTAGCCTAGATTTGAGCAGTGATCCATTGTGGTTGATCAGCAGAATTCCTCGCCTCAGTTTTTCAAATCTTACTTTTATAGAATCTTTGAGGAGATAGACAAAGCTAGCATAATATTCAACTGCCAGAATCCTCTCATTATTTTGACAATGAATCATTATAATTCCCACAGAATCCCATAAAATAATTCGTATCATTTTTCCTTCAAAAGAAATAACCTTGTACTCCTTGGGAGAACAACAGCACTTCACATACCCCTGCATCATTGCATTTTGATTCCGGATCAAAATAATGGACCCAGATGTCAGCTATAGTTACAAGTAGCTTGGTAAATAACTCTGGTTTGTCCCTACAAATTGTCAAAGATAGTTCACAAATCTTCCTCCTGTTACGCATTTTAAAATGCAAGAGCACTCGCGAACACATACCTGACTAAACTTCGTCGTGTTCGAGTAGAATTTTGAACATACTAGTTTTGCTCGTCTTCTCTTACTAGCTCAGCGATAAATATGCTGTGGATTTTACGAAAATGAAATGAAACAGAAACGTCAACAAAATTTTATAAACAATTCTTGATACATTAAAAACATCCTTCTTTTATTCACATAATCGAAGAAATCTACTTACACACACAGATATAGATAACGCTTATAGATGCAATTTACAGCTTAAGTTTAGAAAGAAAAAACGTGTTTTCACTACTTACACATTAGTAGAACATTCACCTCATTCTTGTTAATAATTAGAAGGGCCCAAAACATTTTATATGCGTGTCACAATATTTTCTTTGAAATTTTTGTGGACAATTTAAATATTCTTGTATTACCCTGTCTTAGTATAGCTGATCAGCAACTCAAAAACTGACTTCAAAATTGCTAAAATTAAAACTATCCATTCACAAATAATTTTCTATACGCAAAATAAAACTAATACTAGCTTCATCTATTTAATAATACACGAATTGTCTTTTTGGGTTTAAAACAAAGGTACACTCGCGTTTTGGATTATCAAATTCTTGCTGATATTGATATCTCAGTGATCGTCTGTTTTGGATAAATCGCTCCCATTACCTTCCGTTTTTATTTAATAAAATTTTAAATACGCCATCTTTTCAATTACATTCTAGAAGTATTAGTCATCCTCATGCTGTATCAATGTACCGCAATTTCTTGCTTTCTCTCTAATGGCTCCGTCAGTGTAAATTTATTGCCATCAAAAAAGTTTCCCATCCTTTATTAGTAAATTATCTCTCTCCGTTACGAGTTTCTGTAATAATGCCATTAAAACTTGTTATCTTATCTCGAAAACACTGCAACTATTTGTCTTTCAAAACTGTACTATGTTTATTAAATGATATTATTAAAGAGGATCAATGCATTATAGAATTTACATGTTAGAAAAGTACGGGTTTTTATATTTCCGCCGACTAGAACTTGTTTCAAATGATAATTTTAAAGAAGATAGCTTGATATTGAAGTTACTTAGTATTCCTAAAGTAGATGAATGCAATGAAGCTAATATATTTCAAGAGAATCAATATTCACACACGGAGTTTTGATTCAATGAATGCTTTGTATTTTCACGGATTAAGCTTCTTTTAAGATATTTTACTAGAAAATAAATATTTACATATGGAGCTTAGATTTTAGAGTCAGTATTATTTTACAAGGAATTTGTGTTAAAGAAATTTACGAGAATATTATACAGAGTAAATTTAAATATTGGAAATTTTTTTCAGCTTTGGGTCTGTTTCCTCACAGAATGTTTTGCTCATGACCATTTATGCCCTCCTCTCATATATATATATATATATATATATATATATATAAATATATATATATATATATATATATATATAAAATAAGTCCACTACCTACTAAACAGAATATTGCAGCCCCTACATTTACGCTAGCTGCCTACCTACCGCACTTGATCCTAGTATAATTATTGGTGGAATGCATCAACGTTTACAATCAGAACGTCCAATAGAAGGGTAACTATAATACCAGGCAAAATGCAAAGACGTAAGTATTCTTAAAGTGACGACGTATGCAGTGTACGTCCTGGCCGTCAGCCTCCCATTACCAAGGACGTACACTGCGTACGTGCTGGGGCTCAAGAGGTTAATTAAATAAAAGAATATGTCATCTTACCAAAATATGTTCGAAAAACTATTAAATAAGTCAATTATCTCCATAATTATATAAACGCCCCAATTTGAGCAAGTGCTAATATCGGGAAAGCCATAAAAATTAAATAAGAACGATTTTAATAGTTCTAAGAGAGATAGCAAGGATCCGTTTTGTTTATTAACAAAGAATGGAAATTTTAAAACCACGAAAACTTTACATAAATAGCTTATTAAAACGCGAAACCAGCGTAATTAGTACAACATTCTCCATTAATCGAAATAAAACACCTAGAAGAGTCGAGAAAATGACGTACCGAGTTTGTTTTATTATGTAAGGACAAGTTTTAATAGGAACAAGATCACTTATTTTACGACATCAAACGTGTAAGTTTCAAGTGATTTATAATTCATTTTAGGACATGCAATATGTAACATAGAGCTTTGCATAATCATAAAGCATAATTATTTTGAAGAACACTACGAAAATTAAACGATCTTCGACATAAATAATCTTGATACAAAAGCTACTGGTAATTTTGATCTATTAAAAATAAATGCACTTTGCAAACTAATATTTCTACGTCATTATTGATTAGAAACGGAGATCTACAATATAACCAGGAAGTATTTAATGCCGTTAATTACGATCGAAATAATTTTTTATAACAGCTATAAAGATAATTGGTCAAATCCAACCACAATAATAATTTTGTTTTTTTTTGTAACCTAATACGATAATAAGTATCATCCAGTAAATTAAGCTAGAATAAGTTTCTATTTTTATAAAAACTGATTGTGAAGGGATAATTCATTCCAGCAATTTTTTATGTTAGAGCTCGATGCATTTTGACCTTTATAAAACTTTCTGCCATCGTCGTTGGCCAACTACACTGACGGACGAGATAATACAAGGATATGTAAATATCCATAGAATTTTAAAGGGAATTTTTGTGACTCATAAGAAATTTTGGGGTTCTGTAATTATTAACAAGGATTAAGTGGCGATTATTATAATAAGTAAGTAATCATTAGGTCGAATTTTCTGTAAGATGTTTTTGTAAATGTTATTTGTATTTGTTGAACATACGAGATTCTCTAGATGATGTGTATAAAAGAAAGATGTGTTGGAATGCATAGGACTGTTCATAGATGTTTCTTGAAATTTCTGTGTTTCATTTCTTTTAATAAAATCCACAATATATTTTCGGCAAACTAGCCACGCAAAGTAAAGAACACGGTAAGATAGTAATTTCATATTTGCTACTGCATCCTCATTAATACAATTTGGCTGTACCCAAGTCTCAGCATCTTTTGCTGGTTATCAACGACATACGTACCCGGGTCATAGCTTAGGTATGTAGGTTCCTTTTTATTTTGCCTTGTGTCGTTCCTTTACCTGGTGTTCCTTCATTCCATACGAGTGGAAAAGTGTTTTAGGACGGATGGAAATTTGAGGTCAACAATTGGGTAACCCAACCTCACAAAGCCCCTTGGGATCCTGAGATTAAGCTACGAGATACCCACCACGTGAGTAATTTGTTTTGATTTAAAATTGTGCTGGCAAATTTGACTTAAAGTGCGGTTGCATCACTCAAAAGCGTGGTTGGTCTATAATACTATATGGCGGGAATTATACCGCGTGTAAGACGTTAATAATATGTCAGTGATGATAAAATATTTCTACCCCCACTCACCGCAGAGTTTAGTGGTATATTGAATACGTTTCTTTTGCTGCTAACGACGTTGTTGCTTATTTATGTTTCCTTGTGTTGCGTTAAATAATTATTATAATTTCCCCTCAGCGTTGGTAGCGTATTAGTGTCCTAATGTGAAAATTTACATAAAAGGTCGTCGTTATGACACAATAGAAGGCATTCAGAATAAAATACAGGAAGTGTTTGACAGTCTTCAGAAAAAGAATCTTTTGACACTTTTCAAACATGGAACAAACACTGAATGCATTGTAGCAATTCACATTTAGACTACTTTGATAAAGATGAGGTCGGTCCACTGTGGCATAGACAAGCAAAAAGAAAATATTGGCGCTAATCCGGGAATTACCTTATAGCACCTGGTATAGCGCTGTTGATTTTATGATAGAAAACTCGTAGGAATAAACCAGTCGAGTAGCTTTTTACAGGTATCCAATTTAGGAGACGTATCTATTTACAACTGCATGTAAATGTGGACTGCTATCCCTCTCTCATGAACCGCTAGGAATTACATGATTTCTTGCCAATTACTGCGACAACGGTACCATACTTTTTAAATGGGTGGCTATTTAGCACGAGCTTGAAACACCACCAGTTGGGAATATGTGACAATATAGAAGCAATATCGCTTATTGTTATCAACGTCATAGCATTTATACGTGAATGGTTTCAGCGAAATTCGTACGTTTTTAATTTTGTTGTCATAAAGCGGATATATATACAAGGCTGACGAAATGGAAATAAAGGCGCCAGAATAAACCGGCTGTGCCTAAATTAGAAAAAGCAAAAACGTTTCAACGGTCTGAAAGATATTACACATCAAACTAATTTATGTGCATTGAAGTGAATTATATCTTGCTCATAATAGTCATATTTACAGCGAGTGATTTATTCTGCGATTTCAATACCTTTGGAGAGTTTGCACAGAATTCTATAAAAGAAAGAACCTCAATGTATCTTTAAACGCAAAAGTGGAAGCGCTTGCGGTGTCATTGATATTCTATCCGTGAAAACAGATACCACGTTTGGAAAGTTCGTTTTCAGGAACTATCCAAACAGCCGTGAGCGAACTTTAACCGAGAAGCTGCATAGAAAACAAGAAATACCAGCTTGAGTTTGGGACTACTTACAAGATAATCTTAATGGTCTATATATTTGAAGCACTTTCTAGACGAAAAAACTTGAAAAAGAAAGTTCTAAATAAGTAGGGAACGGTTTTACTTGCTGTAACTGTATAAAGTTTGACTGAGTTTAATAGATACACCCATCGCAATCTACGCGACAGATTCTTTGAAAATTGATTGAGCCTGATTGAGCTAAGAATACAAACCGAAATACAAACAGAAAGTGATTGGCGTTGTTGCTCGCAGTTATGAGAGCGACTAATAGGAAATTTGATATCAATTTGGAAATTTAACGAAGAGTAAATATATCTTTCTTTAACCTTTGTGTTATATAGCAATATTTTCTGCGAAATAAATAAATCATTCATCGAAAAGTTTAAGAAAATACGGAAATCAGCATGAATCATACTAACAATAAGGTTCTTCTCAATTCATGCATCTTAATTTAATATAGCTTGGTGAAATAAATATTAGACGTATTATTAATACTAGTACAATTAAATATGAATTTTAAAAACTTTTATTAAGCTGCGACTATTTTTTTTTTTATTTATTTACTAACAGTTTTGTTTGGTCTATCGTCTAACAATTAAGATAGACCGGGCTTTTAGAGTTAGTGTAGTGTGTGTGGTTACGTTGGTGCTTTAGCCGTGTCTAGGATTTTTATTCCAGTCATACAGCGTGGAGACATTGTGTGCACCGTTGAGTTGTTGCAGTTGTTCTGGATATGGTTCACCCTTACTTCGTTACTATAGTCGCGGAGTCTATGTGTTCCCCAGGGCATCTACTGTCCCTCAACAGTTATTGATCACCCCTTCTCCAGTCTATCTGTGACCTAGACTTCGTTACCGTCCCTGCCACGAGGAGGCAGCACTTACTTATTTTGGTGTTGGTTTGTAATATGATTGTTGTATGTGCTGAACGTAGTGTGTTGTGCTTGCGTTTGTAGTTGGGTATGTGTGTGTTTGTTTGTGGATCTGTGTATTTGTATATGTACCATTGACTTTGTTGTTTTGTTGCTTGTTTCTGTTAGTCTTTGCCTCCGCCCCGACCATCGGCAGCCGGAAATTCGGAACGTTGGCTTCGACTTGGCCTGTTTTGCGTGCTCCGTGACCATCGGCAGCCGGAAATCCCGGATACACGCAGGCTTTGCAACTCTAGTACTATATTTTGTGTGTGTGTGTATGTGTGTATTTGTGTGTGTGTGTGTGTGTGTGTGTGTGTGTGTGTGTGTGTGTGTGTGTGTTGTGAGCGTGTGATTGTGCCATTGAAGTTGGACTTAGCGTAGCGCTTGTGTTCATATGAGTCTTTGCCTTTGATCCCGACCATCGGCAGCCGGAAATCTGGATCATTGGCTACGACTTGGCCTATTTGCGTGCTCCGTGACCATCGGCAGCCGGAAATCACGGATGCATCGCAGGCTTTGCGACTCTGGCATTTTGTGTGGTTTGTGTCTATGTTGTGTTATGTGGGCAGGTTATGTGCGTTTGTGCTTTATGCGTGACTGTTCATGATGTTTTGCGATCCCAGTACGCAGGCAGTGTAGGTGTTGTTTGGTGTTTAGTGTTAGTGCTATTTGTTATTTCAAAAAGTTAGTTTGTGCTACTTTACCTATTTTACTACAATTTTATATGTACATTACATTTTATGTTTTCTTAGGTGCTATTTTTTGAGTTTTGGTCTATACCTTATTCTAATGTTATTTGTTTTGATACGATCTACACTAATTCTAAAAGATATTGTTTGATAGTTTTTGCCTCATATTGGTTATTTGATACCTAATATTACTCTTATTCTATTGTTAGTAAAAAGCCTTAATCTACTAGTTTTTTTTCCACCACTAGGTTAGTAATTTCTTATGACTAATTATACCTAATCGATATTCCCTTATTGGTGCATATCTTATGTCTTTGGCTCTCATTGTTGCAATGCACTAGGCATTTTGAGTCCGTTGAGTGCGCGGTTCCTGAGGAGTATTTACTCCTGGTATCCGTAGCACTTGTCACATCCTGGTAAATTAGTCACTTCCCGGATCGATTGTATTAGTTTAATTGTTCTCTTCAAGGTGTTTTTTGTGCAATATTGTCGTTGCTATTTGTGCAGCTCTGTTTATGTGTGGAAAGCTGTCTTCGTTCCAAATCATGTCTTTAGTGTTTGTATATTGTAGTGCTCGTCTATCAGTTTGTAGTTCTTGCTGTAATTCTGTGCAGTTTAATACTAAGTGTTCAGGCGTTCCTACCTGTCCGCATGTGCATTGGTTGCCGTCCATTAATTTCATTCTATAATTGTATGTTGGATACGGTCCGTGTCCTGTTATAAAATGTATTAGTCCTTGCGTCGGTATGATGTGTTTTGTGTTCAGTCTTTCTCTTATGTTCGGTATTAGTGTGTATGTTCGTCTTTCTGTGCTGCTGTTTGTCCATCGTGTCTGCCATTCGTCAAGTATTTTGTCCTTTATTTGTTTCTTTGTCCTTATGTTATTCGTTTTGAGAAGTTGTGCGATTCTGTCCGGTTCATTTTTGTGTAACCAATATGTTGCTGCTCTTTGCTTGACTTTTAAGTCTAGTGGTAATGTCCCGAGTGTTACGTAAAATGCGTCGTGTGCGACTGTTCTGTATGCTCCTGTCAATCGTATGAGTGCTGTTCGTTGTGCGCTGTTTACTTTCGATGTGGGTTTTATAAAATTTGTCCTATCCGCCCAGACACTTGCAGCATGACAAATCATGGCCGCAAGTACGCTGTTGAGATAAAGTCTTACGCATTGGAGTGGTATTTTATATTGTCTTTGTGCTAGGCTCGCTATCGTATGCATTGTGACTGTGGCGTTTGTGCATACGGTGTTTATGTGCTGTTCGTAATTTTGTTTTTCGTCGAGTACTACCCCTAGGTATATTGTGAATTTTGCTCGTTTGATTTTGGAGTCGTGTAGTTTTATGTTTGGGTCTCGTGCGAGGGTCCCTTTCAGGATTATGTAGGTTGTTTTTTGTGGGGCAATACTCATTTTGTTTTCTGTACACCATTTCTGTACTATATTTAGTGCTTTCTTTGCGTTTCTTTCGAGTTCCCTCCTGGAGTCACCCTGTGGGCATCCCTTGCTAGTATGTGTCGTTATTGTGTGTGTGCCATGTAATTTGACGCATCTGTCTCTACAGTAGCTTCTTAGTATATGGTATAGTTGTTGTGGATAATTTTTGTTTATAAGTATACTAAATAATGTGGGCCACCAGAGGTTGTTAAAAGCCCCTTCTATGTCGATCATGATTAGTGTTACGTACTTGTGTTGTGAGTTTCTAACAGTATTTAGTGCGTGGTTGATGGTGTCCTCTGTTGAGCGTCCTTTTCGAAAGCCGAATTGTCCTGGATGCAAGCCTGTTGTTTGTCTGTGTGTTTGAATTTTGTTGTGTAGGAGTCGTTCGAATGTTTTCCCGATAGTGTCTAACAAGCAGATAGGTCTGTAAGATCCCGGTTGTTTGGGATCTTTGTCCTTCCCTTTCGGAATGATGATTAATTCTGCCTGTTTCCATATGTTAGGGTAGATGGTTTGTCGTAAACATTCGTTGTATAGTTTTGTCAGCGTTGGTATTAGTTTGTCCTTCAGCACTTTTAGTACTTCAGTTTGAATCCCGTCCGGTCCTGGTGCTTTCTTGTTTCGTCCTGTACAGATAGCCATAAGGATTTCCTCCTCCGTGAAGGGTAATATATCCTCATTTCTGTTCCAGGGTCTGTTTCCAATGTTGTTTTGTGTTATTACCGTCTGTCGTTTTTCCTCGTGTTGTTGTGTTTCATCGTCTCTGTTATCTTGTGGCAGTAAGGTTTCTATAAGGAGTGTCGCGCTTTCGTGCTAGTTTGTGGTTTCGTTTCCATCAGGTTTGATTACTGTCGAGTATGTTGTTGGAGGTTTAATCTTATCTTTGACAATTTTGTAGGGAATTCCCCAGGCGTCAACTTGCAGGTGTCTTTCTACAAAAGTATCCCATGTCGTTCTTCTTGTTTCGATGAGTTTCGTTTGGTATATGTTTTTCAATGTTCTGTATATGTTTAGGTTGTGTTCTCGTTCTTTTGGTGTCAACGAGTTTTGGTATATTTTCCTGGCTTTCCTGGCTCGTGTTTTGAGTGTCTGAAGTTCGTTTGTCCATTGTACTGTTTTCAGTTTTTGTCGCGTGGGTTGTTGTGGTATTGCTTTTTTCATACTTTTTAGTATTGTGTTTCGTAGTTCTTTGGCGTATTCGTGTACATTCTCGTCTGGTTGTATTGGTGGAGGTGGAGTGAATTCGTTTCGTAGCTTGTCCCAGTCTGCCTTTTTTGTGTTGTATTTTCGTGTGTCTGTTGTTATTTTCTTCGATGTGTGTTTGGTGTGCTTGTATATTGAATGTGATTAGATTGTGGTCACTAATTGTAATGCCATCGTGTACTTGACATCCCTGAATTTTACCGTGTGCTGTACCGTTTGTGATCGTTATGTCAATGTTTGTTTGTGCACCTGCTCTGTTCTTGTATGTGTGTGGGTTGTTTGGGCAATTTAGTATTTCCAATTGTAATTGCTATATCATATTTTCTACCTTCTCCCCTCGCTCGTTGGTTGTGTCGTTGTGCCAGAGTGCAGATTTTCCATTAACGTCTGCTGCTATTAGTAGGTTTTTGTTGTTGTATGTGCGTGCTATGTTTGTAAGGTTTTCAATGTATAGTTCTGGGTCATGGCTGAATTGGAAGTAGCTCGTGGCTATTATCCAAGTTCCTGTGTGCTTAGTTGAGATCTCTATGCAGATGCAGTGTGCGTTACTCTGTTTTTATATTGTCGTTGCAGTAATGTCCTCGTTAAAGAGTATTATGGCTGTAATTGGTACTTCTCCTATGACGACTTGTCTTGCCCGTACCGGCATTCCGGGGATTTTCCGTTTTATCGTGTAAGGTTCCTGTATAAGTACTATGTCTAAGTCTTGCTGTTATGCTATGTTGCGTATTTCGTGCATGACGGTGTTGCTGTGCATGGCGTTAATCTGACCTATTTTTAGTACCTTAGCCATCAAGATGGTATGTTCGTATTTTGCAGTCGAGCCATTTTTTTGGTGTAGTCGAAAGCGATCCTGCCATGCATTATTAAGAACTGTTTGTACAGCTCGGTAGTGTTGAAGTTTTCCTGCCGTCGATTAAAGACTTGTCTTAGTAGGTGTGTTAGTTCTGCTGTTTCGGTAGATCTTTGTAGTTTGTTTGTTTGTTTGCGTTCTGTCTGTGTTACCTGTTCGGTTGTTTTAGGTGCAGCTGTAATGTCCGTTGTAATCCCCGTGTCTACTGTTTCTATTGTGTGTCTAAATGTGCGAGTGTTATGTCGTTCTGCTCTAATTCTGTCCCGTTCTCGTTGTGATGGTGGTTTATGTCTCTTATGGGTGACTGTCGTAGTTCTTGTATTTGTATTATTGGTGCGTGAGTTGTTTCCTTCTCTTTCGATACTGATTTTTGGTGTATTATTCATAATCGGTTTTCTAGATAAGTCTTTCCAGCATTAGTTTGTAAGTTGGACAGTCTTTTCTGTCTGGCGTGCATTTTTTGTTTCTTTTCGTGCAGGGGCCGCATGCCGGGAGTGTATCTTTTTTCGGGCATTCTGCTCTTCTATGATTTGCCTCGTCTTGCCCACAGTGTACACAAGTGTCCTGTTTGTGTGTACAGTATTTCGCGACGTGTCCTAGGTCTTGGCAGCGCATGCAACGAGGAACTACTAGGTAGTCCTTAACTGCAATGCACCTGTATTTGATATAGATTTTCCCTAAACGTGTTATTATGTTTCTTAGCTTTCCCGTTACTTGTGCTATGTGATGTACAGTTTGTCTGTCGCGTGGTCCTGTTTTGAAGCTCATTGTGAAGTCTCCATCGAATTCGTCTTTGGTCATTTCGCGTTCTAAGATTTGGTTGTATATCAGGTTCTTAATTTCGGCTTCTTTAAGGTATGTCGGTATGTCGTTAAGTATTACAAGAGGGTTTCGTTTCCGTGGTTTGTCACAGTTTAGTATTTGTTTCAGTTTGTCGTTGTTGATAATTTTGTTTGCCTCGTTTTCGTTCTCCGTTTCAATGATTAGTGCATTGCTTGTGGTTCGCATTGATTTAATTTTGATTTTGTCGACTGTTGAGTCCAGGGTCTTTGTGAATTTTTCTTGTATTTCCCGTACTGACTCTTCCTTGCGTGATGTTACGAAGACTGTGCCTGTTTGATTTGCCACTGATTTTGTTATGGCGTCTATTTTGGGCGGGGGTGGTTTTTGTGCTAGGATATTTGTGTACGTTAATGTCGGTTTGTGCTTTTGTTGTGTTCTAGTTCGAGTTTTGTTTCGATTATTTGTTTGTGTACGTCGGCATTTTGTTGTTTAATGAATTTGTATTCCCCAATTAATTCGGCTTGGGCAAACGCCCACTGCGTTAGACGATCCTTCAATTCCTTTCGTTGTCCTACTTTGAGTCTGTTTGTTTGATCCAGCTCGTTGTTAATAAAGTCCATAAAATCGGAGTACATTTAGTCTAATGATTCGGTTATTTCGAGTTTTTGTTGTTCCGGGCTTATTTTTTTTCATTGTTTGTAGAGATAATTGTTCGTCGAAGGTTTGGCTAGTAGTTGGTGTGTGTGGGGCTGTTCCAGAGGGGTGTTGATGGATGATGTTCCACTTCTTCTGGGTTCGTGTTCAAGTTCAAAGCGAACTCCTTCCGCGTGGGCGGAGGTGTTCGCTTTGTTTTCGTCATCGATGGGCGACCGTTTATTTTGGGCGTGTTACATTCCTGCAATTTATTATCCAAAATTCCCAAAATTTTTTACCAAAACTAACCTCAATTACCGCAAGATTGGTTTAAAGTTTTGTAACTGTTTTTATTTAATTAACTAGCACAGTAATAAATGCAGTGTACATCAACGTCCTGGCTGAGTTATGGAATGCGCGTTCTATATTTGTTACACCTTCCGTGTGTAATAGAATCTCAAGAATGTTATTTGGTAATATGCGGAAGTATAACAATTATTCTGTTCCAATTTTGTTACAAAAGCGTTCTAATTAATAATTATTTCGTCACTAATTACGACGTAAATTTGTATGTGAAGGTCCTATTATTAAGAAAAGTTTGAAAACTAAATTTTGTATTTGCACAACTAAAATATAAGATGAGTCGGGAGAACTTGACCTTGTTTACCGCGTGCGTTTAAATGATGTCTTTAGCACTTGTAGTAAGTGGGTTGTAAATTACTACGGTTTTGATTTTCCAATTTTAAACTTTAAAGGAAATTAATTTCGAAGTACTTACATTAGTGTTCTTTGTTGCACATTTACAAATTTACTACTTAACTTATCGTTGCTTTAAGTCTAAAATTAACTCTAAAAATAATCTCAGAAGAGAGATAAAATAAAACATAAAATTAGAAAACAATAGAAGGGAAGCTAGCTCAGAATATAAATAAGTGCAGGTACATGTCCAACCAGTTTTGAGATAAAGATTCAATGAAGATGATGAAGCATATTAACAACCCCTGTAAAACAGCATTGGTATCTGACAAGTGTAAACCCGCAATAAGGTTACCTCACAACCATATACAATCTCCGTTAAACAGTATTGGTATTTGACAAGTGTAAACCCGCCATAGGGTCGCCTCAGATCCATATACAACCTTCATAGAACAACATTGGTATCTGACAAGTGTAAACCCACCATAAGGTTACCTCAGAACAATGTTAAAATCTACCAAAGAGGTAGCCTAAATCATAATGATTTCCCCTTCAAAATAAATATAAAAACGACTACTTAAGCCTTTTAATAATGCAATTGCACACTTCTTTAATAACCATCCCTAAATTGTATAAATAGAAACATGTTAAAAATGTTTTCCAATTCCCAAGTTATTGAATTTTACAATAAAATTAATCAGCTGATTTCACGTTAAGCGTATTGGCTACCTAAAAAGTCGGTCCCAGGCCGTAACACAAATTGAAGGCAATTATTCATTTAAACTTTAAAAATTTTTGCTTAGTGTACACAAACCAAATATTTCAAACATCAATAAATCAAAGTCACCTTCAATTTATGTCATAAATGTCAAACTTGAAGTTTTTATTATTTTGAGAACGATCCTAGGTTATGGATCGAAACGTTAATAAAGATAATTTTAAAAACTATGAGTGGTTTAATACCCAAAGAAGATTAAGAAGAGTTTACATTTTCACGTCTTGTTCGTTTCGCTGCTCGAGCACGAACCATTAAGCTGCGACTGTCAAAAATTGGTTCATCTCGTTAATATACTAAAAGTTCACAATCGTACGGTTGCGTCATTAAAAACAATTACCCGCCACCTTGAATTTCAGCACTTTTCGGGAAAAAAAAGGTTAGTAAATCAAAAACCGTACATTTTCGAAAAAATGTATGAAATGAAATTTGAAAAGAATAGAAAAATACTAGAGGCATAAAACTAATCGAGTACCATAACATGGTAACCTTCTGGAAATTTTTAAATTTTTGTAAACTAAGCAAAATCAAGACAATATCGCCAACTTGCTGTTAAGTAAACAAGTGTTGAGATTTGTATTACTGCATTTAATTTTTTGAGTTGTACTGGTGTCACCCTCTGGTAGCTTTTGACTTGAAATGTACTTTACCAATCACAGGTATGTGTTTGGATGCGGCTTTCACTTTGTATTAGGTCGTCACTTTTACCGCTTCGAGTGTAGCGTTCAAACATGGACGCACGTTTCAGTATTCAGTCTTAAAACATGTAAATCATTAATGTGTTTCAAAACCCAATAAAATGTGATTTAGTTTATGCCAATTATTATTAGCATCATTTCAACACCAGCATAAAATCTACGGTTCATTAAATCAATATCAACCAACAAAAAGGATTGCAAATAATCAGCCAGGGATGCTACAACCTGCATTTTTTTCTACTTCTCACCAAGGCCTTATAAGCACTCCAATATTACGCTAAAAAAAGATTTTTATGTTAATGACTTATTAACAGGTACTAGCACGCTTGAAGGCGCTCACAGTCTTTGGTCTAAATTAATTGAAATTCTAAGTTCAGACTGTTTCAAGTTGCATAAATGGATTTCTAATAATCCAAGGGTTTTGGAAGGGATTCCAAGTTCAGACATTCATCCATGTGTTCTCAGGCTCGGCGAGCTGAACACACAAAAACTTTAGGTTTGATCTGGTCTTTTCTGTCTGATCATTTCATGTTTACCATTTCAAGTACCTTGACAGAAAAGGTTACGAAACGCAGCATGCTCTCAGAGATTACTCAAATCTTTGATCCGTTTGGTCTCCTTGGTCCACGTACTTCAGAAGCCAAAATCCTCATCCAGCAGCTTTGGTTATAAAAACTGAATTGGGACGATTTTGTTCCCGAAAACATTCAACAGAAGTGAAATTCATATCGTAGCAAACTAATCAGTCTTAATGACCTGAAGGTTCCTGAGATTGAGTTGCACAATTTCTGTAATGCTTCCACGCAGGGATATAGTACACGCATTTTCTTACGTTCAAAGGACAAAGAAGGCTTACATCATGTTAAACTTCTATGCTCCAAATCCAACGTTTCACCTTTGAAACCTTTAACAATTCCCAAGTTAGAGCTCTGTGGAGCATTTCTTTTGGCGAAACTTTCTAAGCAAGTTCTATAAGCATTAGACTTGTAAATAACTCGTTGTATTTTCTGTTCTGTTTCGACGATTGTTCTAGGATGGTTAAAGACAAATCCTAACCTATTAAAAACCTTCATATGCAACAGAGTTGCTGACGTGCAGCATCTTACACAGCATGGTACTTGGTGTCATGTAACCACCAAATGCAATCCTGCAGTTTTGCTTTCAAGAGGTATCAGTCCTCAAGCATTAAAAGATTCAAATCAATTATAAGATTCAGTCCATCTTGGCTTCATAAAGACGACTCTTTGTGGCCTAACTCAAATCATTCAAGTGCTGAACTTCCTGAACTAAAGGGAGAGTCTCACTGCAATCTGGTTAGCACACAAGAACAATTTCCTTTTAATCATTATTCAACCTTGTCTCATTTGGTATGAGTTACTGCTTACTGCTTTCGTTTTCGGCAAATCGTTGCTTTGGTCCTCTTTCCATTGAAGTTTCAAGATTCTCTTCTTATTCTTATAAAGCTTTCACAGCAAGATTGTCTCTCTGCTGAATTAAAAATATTACTACAAGGTACATCTTTAAAATCATCAGAGTTGTTGCCTCATAATCCCTTTTTGGATTCTAAGGGTATGATTAGGGTTGGTGGAAGATGCCACAATTCACAATTTGGTTATGACAAGAAATTCCCATTGTTAATTTCTGAAACATCCGCTCTCAAAACTTCGTATTTCGTATGCGCATCTACGACTTCTTTATGCTGGTCCGCAGCTACTTATATCCAATCTTCGTAAAAAATATTGGATTACTGGTTGCAGAAATCTCGCTACGCAAGTGGTATACAAATGCTTACGATGTTTTCGTTTTCCATCAAGGCTTAGTGAACTCATGGGCAACTGCCTGCTTCACGTGTCAATCCGGCTCCTCCATTTCACTCAACAAGAGTGAATTATGGTGGACCTTTTTTAATCAATGACCGTACGGATCGAGGCGCAATATCTTTCAAGTCATACTTGTGCCTTTTCATTTGTTTTACAATAAGGGCAGTTCCACTAGATTTGGTAACTCACCTAACAAGAAAAGGATTTTTAATTGCCTTTCGTCGGTTTGTTGCTCGTCGCGGTAAACCTTTTACTTGTGTATTCAGACAATGGCACTAATTTCGTTGGTGCCAATTCTGAACTTAAGGAATTGGGTAAGTTTCTTAACGATCAAAAAATTAATATTACTGACTCTGTATATAGTGAAGGGATCAACTGACATTTCATTCCTGCCTACAGCCCCCACTTTGGCGGCCTGTGGGAAGTGGGCATAAAATCTTGCAAGTTTCATTTACGACGTGCGGTTGGTAGCACTTTATTAACCTGAACACATTTCTTACACAGATAAAATCCACCCTTAACTCATGTCCCATCTGTCCTCTATCCTCTGATCCAAGCGACCTTCAACCATTGACACCTGTGCATTTTTTGATTAGCCGGTCATCCATGGCATTGCCGGACCCAGTTTTGGTCGAAGTACCAGAATCGAGACTAGCGACCATTCAAAAGGTTCAAAGGTTCCATCATCATCTCTGGACTAGTTGGAATAAAGATTATGTGTCAGAGCTTCAACAGCGTTCAAAGTGGCGCACATCTTCAGCTAATCTAACAGTGGACACAATGGTGCTAATCAAGGAAGGCAATTCCTCGCCCATTCACTCGAAGCTCGACCGGCTTGTACAGATATATCCTGGTGCGGATGGTGTTAACCGGGTAGCTTCAATACTAACTTCAGTTGGGCTTGTGAAACGTTCGTTTGATAAATTCTGCCCTCTCCTTATAGTGCGCAAGTGAGCGGTATAATTTAAACTTTAATTGTTGCATTTTGTTTTTGCAAGGGTTCATTTTATGTTGTACTTAGGTTAAGTTTGTTAACAATAAGTTGTATGAAACATCATATTTTTCAAATTTGTAAATAACTTAACTGTAAGATTTTTGTTTTTCAAATTACTTGTTGAAAGGTATTCCTTTCAAGGCGGGCGGTATGTTGAGATTTGTATTACTGCTTTCAATTTTTTGAATTATACTGGTACCGCCCTCTTGTGGGTTTTGACTTAAAATGTGCGTTACCGAATAACAGGTATACGTTTGAATGCTGCTTTCATTTTGTATCAAGTCGTCACTTCTACTGCTTCGAGTGTAGCGTTTGAACACGGCCGCGCGTTTCAGAATTCGGTTTTAAAACATGTAAATAATTAATGTGTATATAATTTTAAGAACCAATAAAATGGGATTTGGTTTTGCCAATTACTATTAGCATCATTTCAATACCAGGATAAAATCTACAGTCCATTAAATAAATATCAACCAAAAAGAAGATTGCAAGTAATCAGCAAGAGAAGCTACAACCTGCATTTTTTCTACTTTTCGCAGGCCTTATAAGCACTCCAACATAAGCTAAAACTTTATTAAACTTATATCAATAGCAGAGTCAACAATAATAGTATTGAACAAAAAGAATCCAAAAGCTGAACTTCACAATGTTTTATCCAAAAGACCTGATCAGTAACCAAATTTTAAATAAAACATAAATTGCTGTTACCAAGTGAGGTCATGAAAATGAATCAGGATCGTTTTGTTACCAAGAATCTAAGAGCTACAATTTATTTTATCTTATGCGAACTCCTTTTCATCAACGGAAATTTCTTTGTTACTATAAGAGATACAATTACAATTACCACATAAGCTTGAACACGGAATATTCGACTTTATACACATGCATAATTTATTACACTCTAACTTACAATTGCAATGTATCATCTGTAGAACAAAATCGGATGCCATTGCGTTTGGCTTAATTTTTGGAACTAATATACTTGTTTTTCAATCCCAACCCCAAATTTTCGATCGTTTACATTATAACACCAATATTGAATTTCTAAGTTCTATAATAGTGAATTTGAACTCCT
This sequence comes from Platerodrilus igneus, assembly GCA_036346225.1. Taxonomy (NCBI): domain Eukaryota; kingdom Metazoa; phylum Arthropoda; class Insecta; order Coleoptera; family Lycidae; genus Platerodrilus; species Platerodrilus igneus. The sequence goes on along the minus strand of JARFIW010000787.1, from coordinate 1,869,511 downwards.
TCGGTAGTTGGATACAATGTAACTAACTCAAAATTCTTGTTAGAACTCAACGAGATATAAGTGTTAGATGTTTGTAATATCTCAACTGATCTAAATCCTTTCCTAAGCTATGTCTACCAATTATCTCAGATCTATCAGCTGAAGAATCTAAAAAAAAGTTAGCCAAGAGCGAGTCGAGCTCACACTATTAGGGTTCCGTACCAATACTACAGTGAGCAATCAATAAACCAAATTAAGCTGTTTTTATTTTTTAAGTATGTTTAAATCTTATCCAGATATGATTGCGATAACTGAAAAACGAATAAATGGTCCCAAATCGTACTGGTATATTAGTAAATACGTTGTCTATTACTGTTTAAATTTTTTTTCCCAGCAACTATTACTGTCAAAAAACCTGTAGTTTTCCGATAATCTATGACTCAATAGCTATTATCCCTATTAAAACCAAATTTTAGCTTTGGAAATGTTGGATAACAGGGGGGGACGGTCATTTTTGGCACATTTTGAGCTACTGGACCGAAAATTACAAAAAAATATTTTTAAAAGCCTTTTAGAATCCTCTTTCAAATGATAGCTCACAGGATATATTTATTAAAAGTTTTTTTTTTTGACCGAATTAACTCCGTCATTTTAATTTTAAAATTTTTTTTTTTATTTTCTGACTGTCGGACGGACGGACACGAGAGTGATCTTATAAAGGTTCCGTTATACCTTATAAGGTACGGCACCCTAAAAATGATGTAATTTGTTAGATATAAGGATATTTTTCCAAAGTCCTATATATGGGCCCAATTTTCAGTTTTTGAATAAGCAAGATGGTGTGTTACGTCCCTATACGGCACGTGCAAACAAGATGGAATGTTTCATGTCACGAATTTTGTACTGCATGGCATCGATATCAGTTACTCTGTTCGGTTTCCATGGTCGAAGCATGAAAATTCCATTTTTTTATACAATGATATAGAAGTATAATCCATTCGTTTTAACAGGATGACATCACAGCTGGATAAAATGCTAGATTGCCAATGTTAGCTTAAATTCTAATGTATTTAATGAAAGATATACAAATATTCCCATTAGCAAGAGGAAATGGTGGCAATACCGTACAGAACTGCCAACCTCTATTGTGTTAAATGACAATATCCTTCAAGCGTAATTCTAGGTATTCATTTGTATGCAGTTGTCAACACTTCATTACTACATTTGACGTCATCCTAAAGTTAAAGCGAATCGACTATAGTACCAATACTGCGACTAAAGTAGCCGCTGTATAAGATTCACTAACTTTTAATACACAGTTGAAAAAAACTATATCTGCATCTCCAACTCCCTGAACTGCATTTATTTCAGCCTTAAGTTTTATCGAAAGTGCGTCAATAAATCTAGTCTTGTTGTGTTTGTTCGATAAAAATTTGTTAGCTTAGAGTCGTTATCATTATTTCGTTAGACAAAATATTAGAGGACTTTGATTTATTTGATGACCTTCTCAACTGTTCACAATTTTTAATTGATGATTTCGTATCTTCGAAACCATGAAAATACTCCCTGTATGTTTGTTGTGGTTTGTTAACTATCCTTTTTAATCTTTCTTAGGAGTAAAACCACTTATATTTGTTTAAATGATTTTTATTTACATTTCGATCCATGAACGAAGATTGTTGTCAAAATGATAAAAAATTTTGAGTTTGACATTTATTACACAAATTGAAGGCGACTTTGATTTATTAACTTTTGATTTGAATACATTAGGTGAAAATTTTAAAGTTTAGAAAAATGAGTACTTTCAATTTGTGTTGCGTCCTGGAAACGGCTTTTTTAAGGTAGCTAATACGCTTAACGTTAAGTAAGAAGCCCGTTTGTAAAAGAGTTACTGTTAAAAAAGAAACAGCATTGGTTGTAAGAGAATCGATGTTAGAAAAAGGGACAGAATTGCAAAAAATTTCAGCTACGTTAAATAAAGAAACAGAACTAGGCAACGCTTTATCAATGTTAGATAAAGGAACAGAAGCAGGTATAATCTTCATCATTGTTAGAGAAAGGAACGGAATCAGGTAAAATTTCATCTAACGCTGATGAGACGTTATCTACTTCTATTACTTTATTTAAATAAAATAATAGAAGTAGATAACGTCTCATCAGCGTTAGACAAAAGAACGGAAGCAGGTTAGACTTTATCGGCGTTAGATAGAGGAACTGAGGCAGGTAACGCTTTATCAACATTAGATAAAGAAATAGATTCAGGTAACACTTCATCAGTATTAGATAAAGGCACAGAATCAGGTGAAACTTCAACCACAATAGAATTTACTTCCTCACCAACAATCGATAAATGAACAGACTCAGGTAAAAGTTTAGCTATAACAAGACGTGCTTCCTCAATAACAGCAGGTAAAGGAATAGCATCAGGTAAAAATTCTTGAACAACAGCAATAGGCATTATAGATATTGTTTGACTAGTTTTAACAGGAATTTCTTTGTCAGTATTGTTACTTATCGCCACTTTGGCTTCATCTGTTATTGCAGACACGACAGGAATTTAGCATCATTTAAGGCAGGCGCAACAACATCTTTAATGGATACCCGTAAGTTACTAGTTTGAATTATTGGCTCGAATTATAGAGGATGCATAGTTTGAGGTGGAAGTGAATACGTATGACAATACTCCCTGTATGTTTGTTGTGGTTTGTTAACTATTCTTTTTTAATCTTTCTTGGGAATAAAACCACTTATATTTGTTAAAATGATCTTTGTTTACGTTTCGATCCATGACCTAGGATTTTTATTATTTTGACAACGATCCTAGGTCATGGATCAAAACGTAAATAAATATCATTTTATCAAATATAAGTCGTTTTTTATTATTTTGACAATGATACTAGGTCCTGGATCGAAACGTAAATAAAAATCATTTTAATAAATATGTGGTTTTATTCGAAATCATGAGTAACAACTGTTGATGAATTTTTGCCGTATTGAAATATAACGTAGTTAAAAGTACTGCTACCATAATTCTTCGTAATTTGAAGGAAAGTACTTTACTACATTGTGAAGCAGATGACCTCCATTAAAGACGTACATCGTACTTGGTAAACTATCGGAAGGTGGACATATTTTATCTAAGTAAGTGAATAAAGCAGACATTTCTTTTCCTCGTGAATCCATTATCAAATAGCAATAAAGAGTACGGAGCAAGTTCATGTGAAAAACATTCTTTAAGGCTACCTTCAAATTTATAGCTGCATAATATACGAGTAAATAACTGATGGAGATTGATAGGTGAAATTTGACTATGAACTTTAACGGTTTTGTGTCGAAAAGCTAATGATTTTAATCTATCATTCCTCGCCAGTTGAATACCTCCAAACGATGATTTCCTTCAAGATGTGTATTCCAATTTCTTTCCTGAATCACAATTGATCCCTTGCGATGTTTTTACATCGACACTTACTGAACTAAAGAAAAAAATTCGTTGAAAGGGTTGTGTACTGTTATCCATTCTAGCAGTTTTCCTAAACCTATACAATCTCGCCTTTCTCGTGAAACACGAAACTCTACCTTCTGTTCTGAGTAAATAGGTTCTACTTCAGCAAAATCTTCTAATTCTACCGAAAAACTTATTCAAGGCTCACGATTGTCCAAACCCCAGACCAAAATTTTGAATCGGTCCTTCGAATTGTGAAGCGAGTTTAGAATTGCATACATTCCTCGCTTTCCATAGAATTTCTTAGGGTAGTCTCTTGTTTTAAGTAGAACTGGGGCCTTTGTATAAGGCAAGTGACCAGCAGTGTGAAAATACGGAAGCATTTTCCAACAGTATGCATATGTAAGTCAAAAACAAGAATACAAATAGGAAACGACAACTTATAAGAGGTTAAAGATTTCTGCTATATAGTAATTAAAATAACGCAAGATGAGAAAAGTGTAAAAGATATAAAACAAAGATTAGCGCATTTAACAAGAAAATGCAACTACTATGTTTAAAGGCAACAAAATAGGAACAAGGAAAAGATTGCTGAAGGCGTATGTGTAGAGCACAGCACTGTGCAGCTGTAAAACATGGAGAGCAGGAGAGGCGAACAGGACAAAGATAGAAGGCTCTGAAATGTGGTGCTACAGACGTCTGATGAAGACATCATGGACAGACAAATTTAAAAACAAAAAAGTCTAGAAATGGTAGGAGAAGAAAGTAATATGTGGAAAACAGTAAAAAATAGTAGGGAAGAATGATAGGACACATACTTTGGCATGAAGGAAGAGCGGGGAATACATAAAAAGCGGATAAAGGAAAAAGAGAGGTGGAAGTATACCTAGATTAGACTGTTGCACACAGATAGTGAAACATGTAGGCTGTAGGAATTTTAGGGAAATATTTAGGTTAGCATAGAATAGAAATCAGTCAAAGAACGCATCTAAGCAGTTACAAGAAGGAAACCTAGTGATGAAAAAAATAATTGAATTTAAACCTGATGATCACCGTAAACAACTACAAGTGTTGGTTTTGGCACATGCTCAACAAATGTTCATTGTGCAAAAAGAGTAATTGGAGAACTCTTGTTTTGGCAAATGTCTAAGTGGAGGGGAATCTTGGTAGCCGTCAAGCTGCTAAACCCCATTCGCGTTGCATTGAATATCGATTAAATAAGGTATATTTCTAGAAAATAATAGAAAGAAAAGGTACAGAAAATTTTTAAGAAAGGACTGCATAAGACTGCTCTATTTGACAAGAAAAAACCGCCGCCCTGCGCGAAGACAACAAACATAGAAACAAGGAAAAGATTGCTGAAGACATGCGTGGAGCACAACACTATACGGTTGTGAAATATGGACAGTAGAGAGGAAGACAGGAAAAAGAGTGTAGCATTTGAAATGTGGAGTTACAGACGTATGATGAAGACACCATGTACACAAAGTTAAGAATAAGGAAATACTAGTAATGATAGAAGCTGAAAGAAATATATGGAGTATATAGAACTGCACACAAATAGTGAAGATCTAGGCTGTGGGAATTACACGTATATGTGTAGATTAGCTCGGAATAGAAAACAATGTAATTACGCGTCTAACCAGTTGTAGAATTGAAGACCTATTGGTGATGATGATGCAGATATAAATGATAATCTTCCGTTCCGTCTAGATAATTTTGCAAGTACAATCTACCCCCATTACTGGCACCATGATCTTCCAGATACAGCCTCATAGATACGATTATGTGTAAGACAAAGGTAAAGCTTCGAAACTTCTTTGCCATCTTAGATATATCAATCGTAACGAGTCGTCTTCAGATTTTTAAGCAGTCAAAATGTGGCTTCATGGCTTAGTTGGTTTATGTGTGACTATTAAGACCAAGGTCCTAGATACGATTCTCTACATCGATCGCTGGAAAAGCGATCATTTTTCACAAAAATACACCCCCGTTCGACGAGTGTATTAGTGATGTCGTGTACGTTAAAGATCCCTACCTAGCTTGGAATGACAAAGGTTTGGTAAAGTTCAAAATTTGCAGGTCAAAAGAAACTCGCTTCCTGGCAATGTAGTACCTTCCGGTGGTGAATTGAAAAATAAAATGTAAAGGTTGGTCTTCCCCGGCATCTCAGTGGCTTAATTGGTTTGCGTGTGTCTATTAAACCCAAAGTCCGCGTTAGATTCCAGACACGAACCACTTAAACCACGTTAGGCGGGCATTTTGCACAAAACTACTTCCTCGTTTGGATGAGAGGTAAAATGTAGGCCCCGTTTGTGAGTGTTGTCGCGCAACTCAACAGCAATAATTTTCATTTTAACTTTTAACAACGGGTTAGTCAGAGAAAAGATCAGGAACGGATCAGGGCTGTTTTAATTTTTTAGGTAACAGACTAATAAAATATAAAATTTATTAAAAAAAAAGGTACCGGTTTCTTCGAGAATAATTAAAATGTATATAAATTCGGGGGCATAGTATCGAAAGTTAGCTCTAATAGAACATTAATGATGTTAGTTCTGAAGTTGCGTTCTAATAAAAGTTTTGATAGTTGTATAGATGTGATATAAATGTTTATATAAATAATGGTTCATATGAATTACTGTAGCTTTTATATATATATATATATATATATATATATATATATATATTAATTAGTGCTTGGATAGTTAATTGTAGTAGTTCAATATAAAGTTAATTAAGAAAATTAGTATCGTAGTGTTAAGAAGATAATACTAGAACTGATATTGATTAGGTCGGAAAGCGGATTTTTTTTCAGCTTTAAGAAATTTTATTGTAGGCTGGGACTTGTTGAGAAGGTTTGTAAAACCAGTTTGTAAATAACAAACGGTTATTGCAAATAAACTTTTCATTACATTACTTTTGAGCCTCCTACACCTTGCTCCCCCCCCACGTTTAAAAAACCACTACATACGGTACAGTTCCTCCAATTATACAGCTTAATTTTATAAACGCTAAATGTAAAATTATATTGCTTGTAATATGTCCAACTACTTTTATATGCTGGTGTTTTTATGTATGTTTGGACGTGCATTAATTTACCACTATTAGCTGCGTTGAAATGATTTTAGAAGATATGCGTGATGCTATTTGTGTTATCTGTAACCTGTTATCCCGTAATATAAATTGCGTGTCTGGGTCTGTTTATGTAGGATTAAGCAAAATTATAGTCATCCATAATTACTGTACCTAAAAATTAATTGTTGCAAATGCCAAGGTCAAATTGAAAGTTCCAAATCAATAGCAACACTAACCCTTTCATTACTGGTATATATAGACGATTCACTTCTTATACATAATATATAGAATATTTAGTGTAATGTTGTTTTGACTGAAACCTACATACAGGATTCAAAATTGAATTCTATTGTTCGACAAGAAATTTGTTTAACAGGTCAGATTAGTTATATTTTTGTCATATTACTAATACGAAAGAAGATTTCTGCTTACCAAACTTAAAACAAACGTCTAACTTAAGGAGTTACACGCTTTGTATCAATCACAGTTACTTGTCTTGAAACGACGTATGTATCTTTGTATAGTAATGTATTGCTTTGGTCAAAATATAAGTTATTAGAAAATATCTAGAAACAGAAATACAAGAATCCGGTTTTCAAAAGAACCTTAACGTTTAATTAAAGCCAATAAGATTTGTCGATATCTTTCATTCACACTTAAACCGAGGTCTATCTTTAAACTGAATTAATTTAGTCCCGGTAGCGTTTTAAGACTTTACTTATAAGCAATTTTCCTTTTTATGGTATACTTTTTAATCGATAGCGATGTTCCTGCGATAAAATGAAATATAAATAGCTTTTCCATTAAAAGTTCTTAATTGGTTACGATTTGGAGCTTGACGATGGAAACGCTTTATATAATAGAAACATAAATGCTAGATTGGTTGTCTTTACGTTGCTAGTTCAATATAATATTACAAATGTGTTGATTCTGCATTTGGAAAGCTACAGCCTTTCAATAGATTTAAATACATCACGTATTTAGCGCCGAAAATGAAACCAACTGTTTTCAGTCCTCCATTTTTAGCCCAGTAAAACGACAAAATTTGGAGAAAATAATACTGACCGGGCTGAAACTATGTAAACAGGCTTGCTTTTGGGCACTATTTAACATATTAAAAGTCCTTGTGTCTAGACGCTACGTTGCGGGCACCGGGCACGATATGGTCCAAAAGGTCCAAAAATCAGTTTTTGCAAATAACTCGGAAAATATCAACTTTGCGGAAATGTATTTCATATCAAAATTGTAGCTTACAAAATTCCGCATAATTTCGATTTTTACTCAAGCCTGTACGACCAAATTGAGCAAAGATATAATTTTTTTAAACATCGGTAGTTTTACGACGCAACGCGCATTTTCACTATCTCGAAAATGGACTCTCGAATCGAAAAATGTTTTAAATAAAAGTTGTAGAGAATTTAATTACGAACAATATAGTTTTTTATTCGTTTCTGTACGGCCCAAATTCGCCCAGTTAATAATTGAAAGACAATTTTTTTTATGTTGATATTGGATGTTTTGCATGTATAAATCAGTATTAACTCTGAAAGTATAGGTCGTACACATATAGTATGTATAATGAAAGTAGAAGAGAATAAAGTTTTGAATATGTTGATGTATGCATGGATCCGTTTTGGTAAAGATAGCTTGAAGTTAAAAGCAAAAAGCATGAGAAAATGTCATTTTTGAGTGCATTTTGGAAAGTAACTTTTTTTGATTTATTGAAGGCAGTAATGTTATATATTTTCCTTGAAGATATTTTAATTATCTTTAAAATGAGTTGTCGTAGAGCTTTTTTCATTGAAACGTTGATGAGTTACAGGCGTTTAAATATTTAAGAAAAAAAATCAATTTTTGTTAAATTAACATTTAAGTTCAAAAATATGTGGATAATAATTTTTCAAAAATTTATTTTATCTTGTTTTCATTATTTCATATATACATATGAACATGCTGGAGTAGTATAAGTTTTTAGCAAAGTATGTTTTATTTAAAAAAAATTTATGAATATTGTTGTATTTTTGATAAATTATGGAAAAATTGCATTAGCGTTCGTTTTTTTGTAAATATCTTCATTTTTATTAGCTTTACGAAAAAACTTCAAGAGGCCGAAATTAAAGCTGATAAAATTTTCTATAAAATAGAGTTTGTGACATGTAATTTTGAATGCGTCGTAATGAACAACTGGTGTTTCAAAAGACACGTAAGTTTACATATGTAGCAAATCATCACTATGAGTCGCCTGAAATGATGAAAAACCATGCCCTTAACCATTTTTCTGTACTTATTGAAATGTCAGAAGTTATTCTTGGTATCTTTCTGAATCGCTTGGAACTAGGCCGATGTTTTTAAGACCTATAGTACTGTATGTAGGCACTAAAGATTGAGAAAGGTCCTAAGCAATAAAATAGCAATTGGTTAATAAAATGTGAGTATTTTATTTTTATTACTGTTCATGTAGGCGAATTTGGGCCGTACAGAAATGAATAAAAATGAAATTGATCGTAATTAGATTTTTCTACAACTTTTATACAAAACATTTCTCGATTCGAGAGTCCGTTTTCGAAATATTTGCGAAAAATGCGTGATGCGCGTATGCCATTTCGTAGCGTCGCAAAACTACCGGTGTTTAAAAAAGTTATATCTCTGCTCCATTTGGGTGTACAGACTTGAATAAAAAATGAGGTCGTGCGGGATTTTGTAAGCTACAGTTTTAATATCTACATAAATTTCCGTAAAGTTGATGTTTTCCGAGTTATTTGCGCATGACTGATTTTTTGAACTTTTTGGACCCTCCACTGTCCGCAACGTAGCGTCAACACGTGGGGACTTTCAATATGTTGAATAGTACCCTAAAACAAAGTTTACAAAGTTTCAGCTCAGTCAGTATTATTTCCTCCAAATCGACAAGTCTCGAGTCATTTTACAGGGCTATTTGGTTTGTAACTCTGAAATGGGTTTAAGATTCACACCCAGCAGTGCATTTAGAATTATCTCAACCGTTATTACGAAGCATGAACCTACTAAATCTTTTTTAAACGTCCGCTAAAGATATCGAATATCATATTTCAAATTTACCAAATATTTAATTCCCAATATGCTGTTACATTTTTAAATGGTTTTTGTGCAAGATGAATAAGAATATCATTGACTACGACCTTCAATATTCCTTAAATTAATATTTAACTTAACTGTATTTTTTTCTATCGATATAATATTGTAGGAACGCCTATGGAACGCCAAATTACTCTTAATCTTAACTATTTTAAAAACCTACTTCTCATTTTTATTATCAACATTTCCGTAATTAAAATAGCATTAATGCCTTACTAGAACAAACGCAATATCGCATTGTATTATAATTTTAAATCATCATTCACACATTACGCATTTCGAAATAATCAGCTTTATTTATTTATAGAAGGTGTAAATAACATAAATTAAAAATGTAATTGCAACAATAGCAGTATCGAGATGATGACGCAATTACTGCTTCATTTTTATTTATATAAAATATCAAAAACGTCGTAGCCTTCTTAATGTAAGTTATTATAGCGTTCTGTCAATTACTTTGCTCACATTAATTCAATGCAGTGTATTTTCTTAAATTTAACTAATTTTTATATTGGCATTTAATAAGGTAGACAGAGTACGCTGAAGCAGTAAAAATGTTACGTTAACAAACTACTATTGCAATAACGATATATAGTTTCTTAAACTACCCTACCAAACACAACATTAAAAAAAAACGTTTAGTTCTTTTTTTACAATAAATTCTACCTTTATCATCAATACCAAAGCTTCGGAACGTCAAATAGATACAATAAGCTCTCAAAGATATTTTTCAAAGAGAAAGATATACGTAGTTTATTTGTTTTGCAGCAATATAGCAACGTCTCAAAGATAATTCCAGAGAGAAAGTGAAATACCCAACCATTTATGCTTTGTAGCTATGTTTAGATAAGACAAAACCGCGAAGACAGTTTCGATAAGTAGCAAACCGTTTGTGGTTCGAAATATTAGGTAAGGTAAAATCCCTATATTAATTAGATATGATAATATATATATATATATATATATATATATATATATATTGCTGTGATACCTCTTGAATCACCTGGTCCGTTGACTTTCTTCTGTTAATCGCCTCGGCTGCTCCTCTAGATAACTTTCATCCTCATTCATAAAAAAAACAAACACATTCCTACCACAAACATCAACGTTAACTCTATTTACATCAATATTCACAATACATTAAAATTTCAAAATTAAAATTTAGCATAAATTTTAATATCAGAAAATTTCAAGATTAAATTTGTTATCATTTTAAAGTGCATCCAGAATTAAAGTCCTTGTAGGATGCCTACTAATTACTATAACAATATATGCAGACCGGAGTCTGAGTACAAAGGGAGCATCTACCACCCCTTTACGTTAATTAACCAGGTTCGTCTAATTGAGCTCAAAGACATACCCAAATTTTCATCATAATCCAGAACATAAATACAAAATACCCCTTTCTACTTAAACAAGAAAATGTCACCTTAAAGTTAAAATTTTGCTGTTAGTACAATTTCACTACTGTTCATTTTAAAATAAACAAATTATAAAGTTATTCAACACACACCAAAATATCAAAGTTCGAACAAAATAGTATAATTTACCTGAAGGTTACTTCACTCGTAGCTTCAAGGAACATCGTCCCTTTGTTAATCACACCATTCCAACTGGGTTATATTTACGGCTTCTGATTCTCAACGCTTTTAAAATTCTCTCCATCACCATTCATCTAAAGTTGTTTCAGGGCTTTTCTGGAACTCATCTGTGTATATCTGAACCTTGTTTTGTGGATCCAGTCATGTTTATGAACCATTTAATTATTAATACCCCCGAAAAATAGCAAAGAAATTCATACTTCTTTCACCAATATACGCCAAAACTGCCTACTTTTGTGTATTCATTTGTCGTTGTAAATTTTACTAATTGGTACAGTGATACTAAACTTTATTACCTTGTATCGTCTTTTCTAAGTGCACTAAAGTATATTCATTGTAGCACGTAAAGAACAAGCTGTTTTACATCACAAAAAATATTCGAGCAAACTGTTTAAATTATTTAATCATAACCGGAAAACTAAAAAGCACTGTTTAACGCGTTGAATCAAGTCGAAGATCTAAGAGAGCTTGTTCATATTCCCCTGGGTATATATAGAGGTTAGCCTGTCTGTCGGTCGAGTCCCCAAAACGGCCAATTCTAAAGAATTTCGCATGCTAGGTTCCCATTCCGCAGCCCGGCATGCGATTTTTACGAAATTTGCACTCGCCCCAGTTAAATCTCACAAATTTCGACACGGCTTGCAACGTTCTGGAAATAACTAATTGAATTTTATACAGAAATGTTATTTTTACCTCTTAATTTTGCCTTTTCTTTTCACCCAATCGCAACCCCATGACGTTGCTCTACTCACGCCTTTTACTATATGTGCCTCGGTCTTGCGCATATTATCTGTCTCTATCTACCCTGTTCTTATTGGTGCAAATTGATATTCTTTATTATTGATTATTTTAGTCCATTTGGACTGTGAAATAACCCAACTTTAGCATTTCCCGTAACTATTATGTGACGGTTTCTCCAACATTCTCTGTAACCATTAATTATCTGCAAAATTTACGCAGAATGAGCTTTTTTAAAAATACGCAGGTGTTCAAACATAATAACACTTCTACGATTTGCATTTTATTGGGTTTTTACAAGTTTTTATAGATATTATATGTTACTAACGGTTCAATTAACTCCAATTAAAATAATACCCTTTAATTTTTGGTGAATCCTAATTAAATATTCAATTATTATCAGTACATTTTGTTTAATATCGGTTACTTAAAATTGAGTTAATTAATATAAATTTTGCACGTAATTTCTCTTTGTTTCTTTACTAGGAATAATTAAATTACATGTAGACCTTGCTAATACTGCTTCCTTTTTATATAAAGCGTCTTGTACATGATTTAAATCTCTTGTTTTTAATGAAGCGAATGAATTTTTATGCTTCACGCTTTTAATAAAGCATACCTTTTCCTAAAGCTTCTACACTGTGATTAAAATTATTTGATGTGATTATTTAATTTTCTACCCTGGTCTAAATATGAGTATTTTCCCCCTATTTGAATACAAATAATCCCATTTATTTGAATGCAAATATAAAATATTTAAACCGCAAGCAAAATTTACAAAAAAAAATGCCTATCTCTCTCTACCCTTATCTATCTAACTTACCTACCTTATCTCCAATCAAAAAAATATTTACGCCTATCCTATATCCCTATCCTATTCCTAACTCTCACCTAATTCTATAAACATCCTATATACATCCTACTACCTATCCTATTCTTAACTTTTAACTAATCCTCACTATACTCACTTCCCCCTACCTAATCCTATATACCTATCCTACTCTTACTCTATTCCTAACTCTCCACTAATCTTATAAGAAATATCTACACTTAACCTATCTTATTTTCTTCCTACATTTACTCTTTATTCTCATCCTAAACCTATTTCTAATTATCTCCCATATTTATCCTATACCTAGCTTTATTTTCTATAAACATCTACTTCTACTCTTCTATATACACCTATCTCTACTCTCTATTCTATATCTATACTTAAATTCACCTATCTCTATCCTTTGTTCATCAAGTTATTTAAATCTAACTCTCTTCTTGACCCTCCAAGTCTTTCTTCTCACCATCCTAATACTCTTCATCCCTATTTCTCACACTTCTATATCTATACTTATCATCCCTGTTATCTCACATACAATAAACTTATCATCCCTATTATCCTGACTCTTTAATATTGCTTCTTCTTCAGTCCCTACACTTGTCTGTTTCTTATTTATTCTTATTTCCTTTTCTGCCGACAAACCAAACAATACTACCTCAAAATTCTCGATTTTTCTCTCTACGGAAAATCCTATGTACCTTCTAGAATTCTTGTGTAATGGAATCCGCCAGAATGAATTCCTTAAATCTAATTTACTAAAAATAAACTTGCCACTTAATCTCGTCAAAAATAATTCTGCCTTCACCTGCTCCCGATATGCTGCTGTTGCTTCTACCCCCACTAATTCTGCATGTTTTTGTACTAAAGCTTGAACCTCTACTCTCCTATCCTCTGGACATCTTATTGTGTTGATCTGTTTAACCCTATCATCATCCTCTACCTCTACTACATTAATACTCAACCCCGTGTCATCCTCTGTGACTTCATAACTGCCCTTCCATGGCACTACCCTATCATTAATCCTTATTACCTTCCGTTCCATATCTATGAAAACCCCTAACTTCATCATACAGTCAACACCTAAAATGCTCTGAAACTTCAGTCCAAGTACAATTACAAACTCCTGTTCACAGCTTAAACCTCCTATATTTATCCTAAGCACCACAACACTATTTACTACAGCAAACTTCTTTTTATTTGGAGCTACTAAATGGCTACGCTTTATAGGCATAATTCTATCACAAACCTTATCCCTAATTTTGCTGACGAATTCCTCCGATATTAAACTCGCCTCTGCCCCTGTATCAAGTAATACTTCTACATTATTCTCAAAAATTTCTATATTAACAATTGGCAAACATAATTTTTCCTTAGTTTCTGGCTCTACTTCCTCCTCAATTTTGAAAAATTCACGTGGATGTTCATATACATTTACACTGAAATCTAGTGGTCTGTCGCGTTCTAAAAATCCTGTCCAGGTCTGTTTTCCCTACTTGGTCCTGGTCTAGCCGTCACCTCAGCGTATGTCCTAGGCGTTTCCACTCGTTCCGTGTCTGTATTAGCAGTCCCCCTCATGTCCGGTGAACTATTCCTTCTGGTAGGTTCCGGTCTCGGTGCAGGTCCCCTTCCTAAACTATTACTTCTAACGTATGGTCGTCTCTGTTCCCAATTCTGTCGCTGGTATCCGTAACTATTCCCCTTCTAGCATAGTTGTCCCGTCTATTGTCAAACCTAACTGTGTTGACCTGTCTTTCCCTATTATCCCGAGGTCGTCCACTACTTACGTCGTCGTACCTCTGCAGGTATTCTAAAAACATTTCTCTGTCCACTATGTTCTGTAGTGCTACGTGTTGTCTTACTTCTACCTCGAAGTGTCGTGATAAATACTTGATAATTTGTCGGTCCGTCAGTGGTGGGTTCAGTTGCTTTGCTATGCTATACTTGCGTATAGCATATTGCTCCTACTTCCTGAAAATTCTCCTTAAATTTCCTGTGATTAAGTCGTCTCGTACCTGGTCTTGTCTGTGGTCACTCCAGTAGTGCTTTAAAAATCTGTCTTCAAAGTCCGTGTATGTTTCAATTTCCTGTCCTACTAAATTGTACCATGCTTCCGCGTTGTCTTTCAATAAAGCCTTTATCGTATTCAGTTTAGTCTGTTCGTCAAATAAATTTCCCACTAGATTTCTTACGCTATTAATAAAAATTTGTGGATTTACCCTGTTATCGCCATAAAACTTCATGTGTTGGTCCAATGAT
Source organism: Platerodrilus igneus (assembly GCA_036346225.1). Taxonomy (NCBI): domain Eukaryota; kingdom Metazoa; phylum Arthropoda; class Insecta; order Coleoptera; family Lycidae; genus Platerodrilus; species Platerodrilus igneus. Next base: position 1,854,474 of record JARFIW010000787.1, on the reverse strand, counting down.
ACTCTACCTGTATAAAATCTGGGACCATCCCCCGTTGAATTTGATGTGTTGTATTTAATACTACTAACTTCGCGTTCTACCCTGCCTAACTGATCCCTACATGAGTCTGTCACTTCAGTCATTTTTATATTAATCTCTTCTTCACAAAAAATGCGTACTTCGGACCTTAAATGTCCCATTTCCTGTCGAAGACCTGTAATATAACGCTCATTTTTTTCAACCCTATTTTCTACTTCCCCCAGTTTCACGGTAAGACTATCTTTAAATTCTGTAAATTCTTTAGTATTTTGTTCAATTTTCCCGCTTATCTGCTCTAATTTTTGGTTGGACTCCTCCCTCGCTCTATTTGATTCTTCCCTAGCTAATCGCATTTCCTCTAACATTCTCATCATTAACTCATTTCCTTGATCCCCTGATTCCGTCCTCGACTGATCTCTATTGCCTCCAGCTTCTTCCATTTTCGAATTTTTCCCACACAATGCACTATCGTTACTTCCAATTTCCACTCCTTGACTCCTTAACCACTCCTTTCTCTGCATACGTTCTAATCACTCTCACACACTCTAAAATACTCTTAAATTTATACACACACAGAGACTCTCTCTCTCAGATCGCCAGTTTCCTGGAATAAAATCACAAAAATTTTATTTGGAAATCGAGCCTCACTTTTGGGTCGCCATGTATGCTGTGAAACCTCTGTATTCTAATCGAGCCTCACGAATTGGGCGTAATGTATGCTGTGAAACCTCTTGAATCACCTGGTCCGTTGACTTTCTTCTGTTAATCGCCTCGGCTGCTCCTCTAGATAACTTTCATCCTCATTCATAAAAAAAAACAAACACATTCCTACCACAAACATCAACGTTAACTCTATTTACATCAATATTCACAATACATTAAAATTTCAAAATTAAAATTCAGCATAAATTTCAGTATCAGAAAATTTTAAGATTAAATTTGTTATCATTTTAATTTGCATCCAGAATTAAAGTCCTTGTAGGATGCCTACTAATTAATTTAACAATATTTGCAGACCTGAGTCTGAGTACAAAGGGAGCATCTCCCACACCTTTACGTTAATCAAACAGGTTAGTCTAATTGAGCTCATAGACAGACCCAAATTTTCATCATAATCAAGAACATAAACTGCTAAATACTCCTTTCTACTTAAACAAGAAAATGTCACCGTAAAGTTAAAATTTTGCTGTTAGTACAATTTCACTACTGTTCATTTTAAAATAAACAAATTATAAAGTTATTCAACACACACCAAAATATCAAAGTTCGAACAAATTAGTATAATTTACCTGAAGGTTACTGCACTCGTAGCTTCAATGAACATCGTCCCTTTGTTAATCACACCATTCCAACTGGGTTATATTTACGGCTTCTGATTCTCAACGCTTTTAAAATTCTCTCCATCACCATTCATCTAAAGTTGTTTCAGGGCTTTTCCGGAACTCATCTGTGTATATCTGAACCTTGTTTTGTGGATCCAGTCATGTTTATGAACCATTTAATTATTAATACCCCCGAAAAATAGCAAAGAAATTCATACTTCTTTCACCAATATACGCCAAAACTGCCTACTTTTGTGTATTCATTTGTCGTTGTAAATTTTACTAATTGGTACAGTGATACTAAACTTTATTACCTTGTATCGTCTTTTCTAAGTGCACTAAAGTATATTCATTGTAGCACGTAAAAACAAGCTGTTTTACATCACAAAAATATTCGAGCAAACTGTTTAAATTATTTAATCATAACCGGAAAACTAAAAGCACTGTTTAACGCGTTGAATCAAGTCGAAGATCTAAGAGAGCTTGTTCATATTCCCCTGGGTATATATAGAGGTTAGCCTGTCTGTCGGTCGAGTCCCCAAAACGGCCAATTCTAAAGAATTTCGCATGCTAGGTTCCCATTCCGCAGCCCGGCATGCGATTTTTACAAAATTTGCACTCGCCCCAGTTAAATCTCACAAATTTCGACACGGCTTGCAACGTTCTGGAAATAACTAATTGAATTTTATACAGAAATGTTATTTTTACCTCTCAATTTTGCCTTTTCTTTTCACCCAATCGCAACCCCATGACGTTGCTCTACTCACGCCTTTTACTATATGTGCCTCGGTCTTGCGCATATTATCTGTCTCTATCTACCCTGTTCTTATTGGTGCAAATTGATATTCTTTATTATTGATTATTTTAGTCCATGTGGACTGTGAAATAACCCACCTTTAGCATTTCCCGTAACTATTATGTGACGGTTTCTCCAACATTTTCTGTAACCATTAATTATCTGCAAAATTTACGCAGAATGAGCTTTTTTAAAAATACGCAGGTGTTCAAACATAATAACACTTCTACGATTTGCATTTTATTGGGTTTTTACAAGTTTTTATAGATATTATATGTTACTAACGGTTCAATTAACTCCAATTAAAATAATACCCTTTAATTTTTAGTGAATCCTAATTAAATATTCAATTATTATCAGTACATTTTGTTTAATATCGGTTACTTAAAATTGAGTTAATTAATATAAATTTTGCACGTAATTTCTCTTTGTTTCTTTACTAGGAATAATTAAATTACATGTAGACCTTTCTAATACTGCTTCCTTTTTATATAAAGCGTCTTGTACATGATTTAAATCTCTTGTTTTTAATGAAACGAATGAATTTTTATGCTTCACGCTTTTAGTAAAGCGTACCTTTTCCCAAAGCTTCTACACTGTGATTAAAATTATTTGATGCGATTATTTAATTTTCTACCCTGGTCTAAATATGAGTAATATATATATATATATATATATATATATATATATAAGATATATCTAAGATATTTTCCAAGAGAACGGTAAACAAACTTATAATTTAACCTAATAAAAAGATAAGATAATATCTTAAGAAACAATTTTAAGAAAAGATAACGTAACAATTAATTTTGGTTCAGAGGACTTACACTTTGCAAAACACGCCACCCCTCCTACAAATATAATAACAAAAAGGGACTCCAGGTAGAAATGAGAATGCAGTCTTTGCTCCTCTACATAGATTAAGAAGGAACCAGTCCGCAAGCCAAATCAGTAAAAAATTCACTGTCGGCGACTTTATGTAAATCCAGCGGAAGACACGTTACACAGCTATAGGGAGATCACTTACGACCACGGCCAAATGTCGTGATGTAGTAACCCTCTAACTATGTAGCAACTTAGAAAGTAAAAGAAAGAATAAAAGATAAAAAAAATAAAAGACAGAATAAAAAAGAGGAAAGGCTCGCATTGAACAAAAGTGATCGAAGCACGGTTGATAGTAACCAGCCACAGTGTAGTGAACAGCACGACGTTATGAAAGCCCAACTCTTCAATGATGGACGTTTGTCTTGGAATTAAGACAAGTCCTACAAAGGAAAAAATAAGATTTGAAACGGAGATTGAGAGATATGAAGAAGTATAGTTTTAAGTTGAACGTCTTAGAAAAAAGGTAGTGAGTACAGAAAGAGATCGGTCTGAAAAGTCACCTGCAATATTAGAGATAAGATAAGCCCTATACCGACATGTCAATAATTAAAAATAACTAGACTCCAATTGAGGTCTAAACAGATCATCTTCTTACCAAGCGCATCTACTACGATAAGATGATCGAACATAGGCAACTAGACTAACTAAAATATACCCACACGGTAATTTCAAAGACTGATAACTACTACGGACACAGAACTAATTGTACGATAGACAGTTAGTCTAAAATAAAAGTAGGAACATTTTGAATACACCAAAAACATTAGGAATAACGTTGAAACGACAAAGGCTGCAGCTTCTCACCAACATCTTTAGGAGAAAACAGAAAAAAATAACATGAAACAATTGATAACGGAATTTGAAATAAATGATTTGAATATATACGAAAGGAAAGCACATCGAATAGAAATTTTTATAGTCGCAACTGTGAAAATCGACTTTTTATTGCAGACACATAGGCTACGTCCTATGGAATCGAAGGAGTAAAATACAATACCGACATCAGCTAGTACATGTTCTAAGGATTTGCGGAATTGTTCAAACGAAAGATATGTCAGGTACAATAAACAAATGTAATGGATTGAAGAATAATAGGGAAATATAAGATTGAAATCTAAAAGAAATGGAATTACTTGAGAGTAGGAACCAATATAAAATTTTTTTAGCTAGGAATGATGAAATTATTTAGAAATAAACGAGTTATTTATGAAACGAAAAACATTGAAACGATTCAAGGTTCCAGGGTAACATACATTTAAGTATACAGTAGGGTAAGTTTGAAAGGTATAAATTAGATATAGGTAAGAGTTAAGGAAATGAAAGTTCAAGGGTGAGATATATTTTTACTGAGAAGGCAACGTCAAAAAGGAAGTGGTTGAAATAAAGGTAGAAAAAGAAAATACATTTAGATGCATTTACTGACATAGGTATTCTTATGATAGGAAGAAAGCAACGAAAGTAGCCCCCACCAATTACCACAACAAAAAAATGAAAAGAAAAGAATGCCGTGCTAACTTGTCGTAGAGTGAGGGAGGGGGTGTTGTGGGTTGTAGAAAAGGAAAAAAAAAACCCAAAAATGATTCGCCCTGGAAGATTATCCATAGTACTTCAATTTGTAGTATTTTACGGTTGATACAGTCTTCAATGCAGTCTACCGTTAAAACGAAATCTTTATATAAATACAACAAATAATTTGCAACAGTTTCTTCAAAAATCAGAAATACTAACTCTGTGAATACCTATATAATGGAAAATGGGGAAATTTCAAAAATATTAAAACACGACAAAAGCTATACGCCACCGGTACTGGATACACTTTTAAATAAAAATGTTCCGTATTCATCACCACTAATTTGTGTGCATAACCCATAGCAATCTAGGTTCTGAACCAAGTAATTCAGGATATTTTTGTAAATTGCAATAACTTGCTTCTTAACATCGCCAGGACAATTAATGGATTCTAATATAATTACCCCATTTTCAATAATATCAACATTAATGCTTAATATATCCTCATTGATGTGCAATTCATCATCCCACACTGCACAACAATTGCCAATAATGATTGTTTTGCTCTTAGCATTAAACTTTATCTTCAATTTATCTATTAGATCTATCGTCATTATACATTCTAACTTAAGACCTGGTACAACCAAAAAACCATTTTGCTTTACAACATTTCTTACTTTTAAACTCACATTTTCCATGCTGTTAATTGCTGTAAACTTTTTATTATACGGAGTTATTAAATTATTTTTCTTTAAAAGTATTTTATTTTCTTCTAATAAATTTGTATGTTGCTTTACAAAATTTTCAGAAATCAAACTGGCTTTGGTCTCGGTATCAATTAACGTTTTAACCAATTTATTTTCAAAAACTAAATTTATAATCGGTCATAACTTTCCACTGCTAGTTTCCTTTTCAGATTAAATAAATTCTTGTTTATGTTTGTACTTATTTCTGTTGAAGGCGGTTCATGACTTGTCTACTACTAAACATCCGACCTTGTGTAGTCGGTCTTGGCTAATAATCTAACTCAGCATGAGTGTGCTAGTTGGTGCCTCTTCTCGTGCTTTTCGTTGTACTATTTCTGTGTATCATTTTCCTTGATGCGTTCTTGTCTCGTGTCCTCTGTGACTAATCTATTTCGTGCGTACCTCTTGTCCCGTATCCCAATCGTGATAATTGTTGCCCCCGTAATTATATCTCTGTGTTCGGTTCCAAAGGTTCTTCCAGTTGTTTTGTCTCCCTGTGTTCATGTTTAAACGAAATGTATTTATGTCGTTACCCGTGTTCCTATTCTCTATCCTCCGTCCGCCGCACTTGCCGCAAATTGTAGTATTTCTAGAGGCATTCTAAGAAAATGTCCGTAATTGTAATATTTTATTGTGCCATGTATTTTATTGCTTTCTGTTCAAAGTGGTTCACTAAATACTTCACTATTAGCCTATCGTCTAGTAGGGGATGAAAAGGTTCTGCGATACTAAACTTTTTTATAGCGTATTGCTTCCTCGGCTGCCCACAGTCACCATTAAATTTTCCCACTATTGAATTGTTCCAAACCTTTTATTGCTCATTGGCTCCCGAGTAATAGCTTAAAAATTATACAAAATATCTACCGCCTTCTCCACCAAACTAAACCAAATTAAGGTGTGGCCCTTTAGCATTGATCTGACCACATTTAGTTTCTGCTCCTCGTTCACACTAATTGTTACAAAACCTTTAAATTATTTAAAAGTATTTTGGGATTGATTTTACCATGCCCATAACGTTTCGAAAATTGATCTAAAGGAATAACTTTATCTCCTCGAATTTGTCGAGCTACTTTCTCAAATCATTTACTTCTACCTTCATTCTATTAACATTTTTCCTAGCTTCGTTGTTTAATATCGTTGCGCTCTGTTTAACTTTCCTAAACTCTACCCTCGTTTTTTGCTCATTTCTTATGTTGCTTCTTGTAGACTCACTATGGCAAGACCAACATTATCCAGCATCGTGCTTATCTCTGTTGTCACCTTTGTTATAAATGATTCAACCACTTCCTGAACTTCATGTCTCGCGAAAAATGTAAATTTATCTAGCCTGTCATTCACACGTTTTAATTCCTGACTTGTTTTTCTTGATCTTGTTTCAATTACTGACTGAATTTTTGACCTAATGCTTCCTAATCTAATATTAATTCCTGTATTAATTTTTTCTGTTTACTGTTCATACTATTTGTCAAGTTCATCTGCCCGTAATACCTGGTTCTGCTTAACTTGGACATCATTTTCTTCTATTTAACATTTTTTACTGGTTTCCTCTAGCCCCTATTTACTTACCTAAATTTTTACTTTTTCTTTTTCCATCGTCAATTAAAAAACTATCATCGAACCCTATCATAATTTCTTTTGATACAAGCAGTTTTTTCGTACTTTCCTCTTGTTATTGTATCAAAAATTTTCAGAAAACTGCAGAGAATAAGCGGCAAATTTTTAACCAAATGTAACTGATTCCTAACCCTAATTCATGACCTCTTAACCAAAGAATAAAACCCGGCCGTTGGATCGAAACACATTCATCGGGTGCCAAAATTTAGTGTCATGTTAAAGCTTCGCATTTTCTGTATTTCCTGAAAAATGAAAAATCATAAGCTATACCGTTCTTCAACACAACAGCCGTAGAACCTCAAACCTGAATTCAAGAATCCACTTCCTAATCTATCTCAGTTTGTAGAATATTAATAAGACTCACCAGGTTTGATATATTAGTGTATTATATTTATAATATAATAAAAAAAATAAATCTTGTATAGTATAAGATGAAATAAAAATATGTGTTTCTACTTACAGAAAAATAATTATATTCTTCGCTTATAGCGTCTGAGTATACTCATACAATCGTTTCTGCTCTTTAATTTTTCTTTCTTTGCACATATAATAAATTTTCTAAACAAAAAGTGCGTAGTTCACGTTTATATAAATTAGTTACAAAAATTGGTAGATTTCACAATGAGAATCCTATAAAAGTTAAAAATCCAAATACTATTCAATAGCAAGCAAATTTCTGATTGTTTTAAGAATTATTTAAATATCCAAGGTTTATCTTCTTTCACTCCCTTATAACAAAATATGATTTATAACGCACAAACCTTAACTGCTATCTTAAACTTTACTCTCATCTGTCTTGAAAAACTCTTGACTTGCAAGCACTCTAGTAATATAAGCTTCAAATAACACAAAAGTCCAAAATTCGGATATTAATAATCCCCAAAAAAGAGTCGCATTTCCTTATAAGTTAATAATAAAACTTAAGTTAAGAAGTCATTTTATAATTCTAATAGAATTTACACAAGACTTTCACTAGAACTAAAACCGAAGCAACTTTTCCAAAGGTGGCGAAGTTTTAATAATGAAAGACACTTTACAAACACAATTGTAGATGCTTTATAATATTTGCACCACTTTACGTTTCACTGTTTAACTTTTATTATTGTCCGGGAAGCAACTGCCAGAATTTTGATGGGAAAGATTTTAAAGAGACTACTATAAAACTGCCTACAACATGACATTTCAAGTTTAACCAAAGTAAAAGAATCCCTATAAAAAGATGATCCAGAGTGAACCATACTACAATAATAGTATAGGTGCACCCAAAAGTATTTGCAAGGAGGAAAATCTCTATTGCAGGTATATCTAAGATGAAATAATAACATAGACTTTCTATGTGAAGCCCAAACGATCATTTCAAATCGAGCTAGTAACTGAAAGATAGAAAATAAAAGGTCCCGGACAGGATTTAAACCTGTAACTTAGGCTTTCGCGACTCATACGGTTTCCAATTACGCCACCGAGACCAGTGACGACAATTGGAAAATCAACAAATCCAAATCATGTACACAACCGTATATCAACCTAACTTTTAATTACCAACATACAGGTTCAAATCCTGTCCTGGACTTTATATTTTCCATCTTTCAATTACTAGCTCGATTTGAAATGATCATTTGGACTTTGCATAACAAGTCTAAGTTAGTAATTCATCATATTAAATATAATACGTCAGTATTTATCAAATAACGGGGACTTATTTTATTTTCACAGTGTTGTAAATTTGCACTCACGTTTAAAGAGTTTTACTGTGAGCTCATGTTAAGACTAAGGCGTTAAAGTCAGGTATGAAGATAGCCCTCTTCCTTTAATAGAATATTTGTTTAATGATGTTATAGAATCCTATTATATTTTGAAAACGAAAGTATTGATATTACGTATAATTCGAGTGTATACCTTGAAACAAGTTTTGAAAATGTAATGTTTATTTCATGTAAATAGAGTGTGATGTATTTTGTGAATTGTATTATTTTGAGTATGAGTGTAGGAAGTGAATGTTTTTTTTGGTTACAGCTAAGATGCAGATAGTAGGAGTTATTCAATTGAGGAGTCCAGGTGAGCTTCATTTGCTCGTTTCTTAAAAGTATTTTAGGGGTGTCGGAGTGAGCAGCCGATGTGCAGAGTTAAACTCCACAACATTATGTAGACCCAACTGTGGGGCTTCGAATAGGGAAACTCTACGACAATATATATATATATATATATATATATATAAATATTTTAGGTAGTTAATTACATAAGGTAAGTTGATAAATTCTGACGTATTATAGTTAGTAAGATGAAATAATAACGTAGACTTTTATGCAAAGTCCCAGTGATCATTTCAAATCGAGCTAATAATTGAAAGATGGAAAATATAAGATACCGGACACGATTTGAACCTGTATCTTAGGCTTTCCGAGCCCATGCGTTTTCCAATTGCGTCACCGGGACAGGTGACGACAATTGGAAAATTTACAAATTTAAATCATGTTCACAACCATGCATCAACCTAACTTTCAATTACGTTTGGCATTTTTGTCATGCACGTATTTTTCTATTTCTAAGTGATTTCAGTCCCTGCTTGTCATTTTGTCAGAAGATTTACTAATAAATTTAGAACCAACTAGTTTTAATTCACAAGTTTGTATAATGTTGCTATTACTACAATTTCGTACACATTTTGGGGATAGCAGCTGTCGACTCATTCTGCGCCTGTTAAAACTTTTGAAGTATCTTCATCATAATCATACCATCCTTTAACAATGCATGCAATTAGTACTTTCACTGCGAAATACAAAGAAATTACAAAAGGAAAGGGAGATAATTTTATAGACATACAGCATTTGGGATTTACTAAAACTAAATAACTTTTGATGTATATTTCTCTTTACAGAGGCACGTGGGTATAATGAATAATACAGTTTGGTTTATTCGAACAGTTTTATCTGCTTTTACCTTGATTAAGCTCCGATATCAACAAATCGCCAAGAATATTAAGGAAATTGAAGTCTTTGTGTTCATCCTCTTAAACAAGGTTATAACAATTCCCAATGTTATGTTAGTTGCATGAAAAATGGCATATATAATTACATAATTACGTAAATCTTCAAATAAGCACTATCTAAAACGCAACTAATTTTGTTATGACTTTAACGTCAACATTATGTTTAAATGAGAGAACAGAAGCTAAAATGAAACAGAACATACATCTTAACGGACTTGCCTAATTTTACAAAATTGAATTCCGTTTACTACGCACCGATTCACCCTCGTTAGTTCCGGCTTGTTACATTAAAATCACTGAACTAAGAGCAGAGATCTCCAGAAATGAGAAACTTATAGAATTTGAACAGAGGCAGTAATTATTAAATAAATTAGCAATACAGGAGGGCTTTTACTACAGCTTAAAACGACCCGAGTAAAATAATTTACAATTCTAGTAACCTAAAATTGGAACGCTATTAAAAGTTAATGCTGTTGATGTTTTAATTAAAGTAGCAATGTTATGTACGGCCACGAAATACCTAAAACCTTTAATTTATATTAATAGTATCTTAGGAGTTTCTGAATTCTAAATTTATAATTATTACGTAGAACAAAAACAAGGCAATTTTAGAATACAAAGCTCTCATGAAATGTAATTCCGCAGAGTGAATAAAAATTATATACGGTAAGGACTCTTGAAGTTGCCCATGTTTTACCCTTGTTGCATTAAATAATATTGTCGCAACGATAGCGTACTGAAGTCATTGTTTACCACACAGAATGATTTCCACAAAGCGGTAGCCTCAGGTTTCAGTCGACGCCATCTCATGCAGAGTTGAAGAAATTGAAGCAACTCCTTTAGCTGTTGATTTGTTACGGCTACGGTAAGAAGCATACTTAAAGAGTACATACATAAGAATAGCATATAAGTTGTGCGTTAGTTTAAATGCGACATCTGCAAACCAACGTACAAGTATGACAACAAGCATAAAACCACGAATTCCATTTGCTAGTCACTGGTCACATAACGGAATACCAGCAGTTACTTGGCTACTGAGTTCACTAAAATATATTGACAGTTTGCCGAAAAATAAAAGCACTAATGGTTTTTCAGAAATAGGTTTTAGTGTTTTTTCTTTCTACTCTCATGGCTAAAACCTAGGAGAAAAGACTGTCCTCTTTCTTTTACTAAAAACCAATGAAAAAGGAATTCTTTCGATTAGCTAAAGCTATAACCTCTGCGCCGGCATCTGAGACGTGGTCGTGGTTTGATATGACTTTGTTGACTAAAATCCATGTTTATTAATAAAAACAAAAACAACAAACAGGGCGCCACCATGTTCTGGAATAAAATTTATTTAGACAAAGTATATTCGATGTTCGACAGTCGTAAAGAGTAGACGTGCGGTTTACTGCTCTGGCTAAATTATACATTTATAATTACTTAGTAGGTGCAAGTTGTTCGGTATTAATAAATGTCTTACGGGATAATATAAATATATAATAATGCCTTTTACCCGTGAGCAGAAAAGCGAGATTGGTGAAATTATAAAACAAGCTATACACACATTTTTAGAGGACAAAACTTTTATAGCAAAATTAGCAGATGAGGTGTGGAACAAAATAGAAATAAAAATTGATGCTAAGCTATTGGCAATAGAAACCCAAGTGGAGTTCTTAAAGAAAGAAAATGCAGTTCTAACCTCCAACATTGATAGCATACAACAATACAGTAGAAGAAATAATTTAAGAATCTTCGGAATTCCTGAGCGTGAACACGAAGACACGGAACAGCTCCTAATTTCCACATTAAATGAAAAAGTAGGTATTAGCATAACTAAGGATCAAATCGACTGATGCCACAGAGTGGGAAAACAGATGGTAAACAAATCGCGTCCTGTTGTAGTAAAATTTATAAGTTATAGAATAAGAGAACATGTTTTTAAAAACAAACGTAATTTTAAAAACACAAATATTACTGTCAGAGAAGATCTAACAAGAAATCGCGTTGATATTTTGAAGGCAGCCTGTAATAAATTTGGAAACAGATGTGTATGGACAGCAAATGGCGTAGTAAAGGTTAAGCATAATGATAAACTCATATCTGTAAACAGTATTCAAGATTTGGAAACAATATTATGACCGGTAATATCTACCAAACATGTATGCTGACGATGCAGCAATTTCCTATCATGGATAGCAAATTTTCAATCAATTGTTTATATAATTAGAATGATGACTCTTTTATCACCGTATGTATTATTGGGTATAATATTATTAAATTGCACTACATAATAAATTTTGATGCCAAATAATTAAATAAGATAAATTTCAATCATGAAGTAAGTAATTATCTAGTAGGATGTTAATAATTAAAGATCTAGCCAGTAGTGGTACAAAATCAGAACAGCATTACATTCGTCAATTGTTGAACACCGTTTTTTTCAATTTTTTCTTTTATTTCTTTTTTATTATAAAACTTACATAAAATTGGTTGGCATAAGTGTGACTGAATGAAAACAAACTTAAAACTAGCTCACGTTAACATTCGCTCGTTACAAGCGAACTTTGAAATCTTCAAAGATTACGTTTTATCAAACTGTTATAATTTAATCGCAATTTCGGAAACTTGGCTTCAATCTCATATACCGAGCGACCTAATCAATATTAATAATTACACACTAATTAGAAATGATCGCAAGACTGGGCATGGTGCTGGCGTAGCGATTTATTTACAAAATTCCTTAAAAATTAAAGTAATTACTACTAGTACACTCACTGAGCAATTGTGGATTCATATTTGGACCGATGCTGGAATTATATCAGTGGGTGTGATTTATAATCCACCAAGATCTAACCTTCTGGACTTTTTGAGCACACTGGAGGATTCCTTATCCAGGGTATTACCAATAAGTGATGGTGTTTTTATACTGGGTGATTTTAATATAAATTGGTTTAAGGTACATGACTCTTCTGTATTCAAATTATCCTCCTCTCTTAATGCCTTCGGGTTTAATCAATTAATTAGGGAAGCCACTCGTATTACCAATAACAGTGCAACACTGATCGATTTAATATTTACAAATGTGCCTAATTTAGTAGTAAACTTCGGAGTTATAGATATTAATGCCGCTGATCATATGCTAATTCATTGTGAAGTTAAAATCATCATTTCACATTCAATTATTTACAAAACTTATCGTAGTTTTAAAAATTTTGGCCATCAACATTTTCTGAGGGATCTAAGACATATATCACGGCAACGCATATTTCATATTAATGATATCAATTTAAAAGTAGCTTTTTTTAATGAAAATATTATTAAACTGTTTAATAAACATGCACCATTAGTTACATCGCGGTTATCTAAACCGAAAGCATACTGGTTAACTGAAAATATACGAATTTTAATAAAGCTAAGGGAGAAAGCAATGTTACAGTTTAAGAAAACTGGAAATAAATGCCACTGGGATTACTACAAATCGGTAAGAAATTATTGTTCGCTTGCAATTCGTAAGAAGAAAAAGGCATATATTGAAACGCTTCTAATTAGTGCTAATGGTGATACCACAAAACTTTGGAATGGGTTAAGAGAACTTAACATTTCTACTAAAACACACAAAAAGCCATTACCTCAAAATGTTTTTGATGTAAATAAAGTCAACGACTACTTTATAGAATCAATTCCTACTTCGAAACGGTCACCACAGGACACACTGACATTCTATTCGAGCAAACCAAAAATACATATAACTGAACCCTTACTATTCCGTACTGTCACCAGTGAAGTTGTGTCAAATGTATTATATTCCATTAATTCGCAATCAATAGGCTCTGATGGTATAAGTATAAATATGTTAAAGTATTGCATGCCATACCTACTACCATACATTTCCTATATAATTAATTATATTTTATCAGAGCACGTATTTCCTTCATGTTGAAAAGAAGCAGTTGTACATCCATTACCTAAAGTAAATAATCCATCACAAATGAAGGACTTAAGACCAATAAGTATCCTACCTGTGCTTTCCAAAATTGCAGAAAAAATTATTAATTTTCAAATTAAAGAACACGTTACTAAATATAGTTTTTTTACCAGCAACGCAATCGGGATATCGACAAGGATATGGTTGCACTGCAGCACTTTCTAAAATTATTGACGATATAATATATGCCACTGATAACAACAAAATTACGGCACTTATATTATTAGACTACACAAAAGCATTCGACACAATAGATATCAACGTTATGCTTGATATATTATCATATATAGACTTTGGCAGTGGTGCATGTCAACTCATGAACAGTTATTTGAGGAATAGATCACAAGGTGTAACTTTATTTGGTATATATTCCAATATTCGAAAATTAAAGTCTGGTGTACCGCAAGGTTCAATCCTTGGCCCATTACTGTTTTCTATTTATACGTCTCAGTTTTCATCTGTAATTAGTAGTTGTTCAGTGCACTTTTATGCAGACGATACACAACTGTATTATTCCTTTCCGATGAAAGAACTAAATGTTGCCAAATTGAAAATCAATAGTGACATAAGTAGGTTAGTTAACATCTCTAAACAACATATGTTAAACATTAACCCATCGAAATCTAAAGTTTTAATTTTTGGACGTAAGATTCATCGTTTAGCGGCAGCACAAAAAATTCATATTAAAGTCAATGACATAATTATTCCATACTGTGTTGAGGCAAAAAACCTGGGGTTAATTATTGATGTCGATCTAAGATTCAAATGCCATTTTAATAAACCAATACAAAGAGCTTATATCACTATAAAACATCTGTATGCCAATAAACATTTATTAAACGTCGGAATTAAAACGTTGTTATGCGAATCTTTGGTGCTGTCTTTGTTTAATTTTGGGGATGTTATTTATGGGCCTTGTCTTGATAAGGAATACTCCAGGAGGGTTCAAAATGTTCAAAACTCTTGTTTGCGTTTGATTTTTGGAATCCGTAAATTTGAACATATTTCTCATAAGCTAAAAGTTGTAAATTGGTTAAATATGGAAAAGCGTCGTTTATTACATCTAGCTTGTTTTTGTCACAACATTTTATTTAGTAAAACACCGCCATACCTATATAATAAGATAAGATACAGGACGGATGTACATAATATAAATATTAGGCGAAAGGGTATGCTGACAATCCCGTCACATAAGACTCAGATATTCAAACGTTCTTTCTCATATACTGCAGTACATATTTATAATTCAATACCTCTGGACTTTAAAATCATGTTACCCTTACGCTTTAAAATCAAATTAAAAAATCATTTGTTACAACAAGGTTTTAAGTAGATTATTTTTTCCCTATTATTTTTTCTTTTTTGTTTTCATCTCATTGCTAATTAAGTCAAACTTTGCCAACCAACTGTACAAAATAACACATATTTATTTATGATTTAGGGTTAAGTGTAAGAACAGAGGGTTCATTGTAACTCAACTGAACTTCGCCCTTTGCACAAAAATTATATGTACACATAAATGTAAATGTTATTAATTTGTCTATGTTGTGCAATAAAGTCATTATTATTATTATTATTATGAAGGCGGACATGGAGACCCTCAGAAAAAATTAGTTGGCTATTCTGAATAAAAACCTGTCCCTCTAGTAAAGGACCCAGCTTCTGAAATAAAGGTATTACATTTAGTCACATAAAAAGAGCACAAATTGTTCTTTAAAATTGTATAAATTTTTAAATAAAAAATTAAAAAGTAAATATTAGAGAGAACAACAATATCACCCCCAACGGTTATAGATATAGTAAACCAATGCAACACTAACAGAACCACAAAAATATTCTTTCTCATGGTTCTGACAATACCGCATACAACCACAAACTTTAGGAGTCACTAACCTCCGCTTACCTTCAATAAATATTTTTATCCCTCATATAAATACAAGTTTATAATGTTTTAAAATATTTGTGACAAATAAAAGGGTAAAATTAAAAACTGATGTATTACCGCCGAAAGCGTTATGCTATTTATTAAATTTTTTAATTAAATTTTACACATGAATACACCAGTTTTTTAATTTTATTAATCAAAACGTGTACACAGCCCATTGGGTTAAATAAAAGAGTAACATAAATATAATAAATGTTTCATTAAAATTCCTTTTTAAATTAGGTTAGTTTCCATAACAAAAATATTAATTGAGAGGTAAATTAAAAAAATTATTCAAAATGCAGTTATTGTTTAATAATGTCTCTTAAAGCAGATTTGATTATCTACAGCTTACAAGCATTAAGTCCGTTACAGAAACAAACAAAACTTTAAGAATTTCCATAATTTGTTCGCAGAACTGACTCATTACTAAACTTCTGTTGTATAAAAAAAATTTGAAAAGCTTTAAAAATACAAACTCAATTAGATTTTTAGTTAATAACTACTTGAAATTTAGCAATTCTATATTGCACCGTAATTCAAAATCCAGTTATTGTTTAAAAATGTGTTTCAAAACCGATTTGCTTTATCTACAGCTTACAAACATCAAGTTCGTTATAGAAATATTTATAACAGAAACATAAACAAAACTTTAAGCATTTCCATAATTTGTTTGCAGTACTGACTCATTATTAAACTTCTGTATAAAAAAATATGAAAGGCTTTAAGAATACAAAGTCAATTAGATTTTTAGTTAAAAACTACTTGAAATTTAGCAATTCTATATTGCACCGTAGATAGGAAAACAATTATCCTGAAGTGTATGACTTGCTATGGCATCTGCCAAACAATCAACGCCGACAAAACAGGATGCTTGATTTTCATAATCTTAAATGTTTTTTCTGCGTACAGGCAATGCATATATTTAATCGTCCTAGCGATTACCTTGTGTCAAGGACAAAAGTACGATCTTAAATTTCATTACCAAGACAGCATAATTTCCTACAGCATAGCAATGAATTTAAAAATAATTATGATTCCGCAAATGTTTCTCACTTATAATATTGCATCAAATAAAACGAATTAATTCGAATCCATGATGAGTGGTTTCCTTTACTGAACTAACCTTGAACAGCTTTCAAATGATTTGCATTTTTTGGGGTTCTAAAGTGAGAAAAGATTGTGTTTAATAATTCCTAATCAACTATTAATTGTTAACCGTTAACCTGTTTCACTATATCAAAGAATATCACTCAATGTACCGGGCTAATCGCCTATCGGCGACCATTGTGATTCTCATCCACATGTTGCACACTTAAAAAGCGGCTGTGGAATAAATCCGATTGATGCTGTAAAGACAAACCGGGAATTTGAAATACAGGAATGCTATCAATTAGAAGAGACGTATATAAAAGATACCTAAATTATGTTATGGATTTATTATAAACGAATCTAGCGGATACTTAATCCAAAAATAAACATTTAACCAATAACAGAGTATGCCATGAAAACTACTACTTCTTATAGGTACAAAATAAATAGCATCACAAGTAAGACCACTTCAGGAACTTTTGACTATACTAGATGACTGATTCTATAGTAATAGATGGAAAACATAAGGAACCATTTCCATAATGAGTTTTTAAAAATCTTGTGGTTCCCCAGATTCTTGTGGGACACATTTACAATATAACGTAGAATTGAAGAACGTGGCCATTGAGCTTCAATAAAATACGTTTGTTACTAACAAAAATATTTAATCGGCGATATTAGTAAATAAACAAATACCGTGTAACTATGAGTTACCTTTGCCAAAGGTGCTCATAGATCTTAAAATGTCTGTCAGAGTACGAACCAAAATTTAATAATTAGTCAACTGTCAAAGCTTTCTTGCTGCTGTAACTAGCATCAATGGCTTTCGCAACAAAACGCAAAACATATACTTGAAGCATATTTGTGGACCCATGTGCTACCCAATAGGTTTTGAAATACAGTCAAGGTCTACATTAGGGCCACTTTCAAGCGCACTTCTTAATTTTGGAAGCTACATCAAAAGACATATATAAGTACACTACAAATTATGTTAGATTGCTAATGTGGTCGTGGTAGACCAATGGTACCCACCGACGAAATTCTTAATAACTATCAGCGATTTATGTAACAATTACGTTCAAAACCTCTAAAGGGTTCGTTTCAAGGAACTGGGGGATTTTAAGAAACCTTTTGAACAATCGTGAAGAAAGGCTTAACGATTTCATCTGCACATAATGTAATCATTATTTGCCTTTGCAAGGAGACCATCCCAGACATCCCATGCATTACCTAAGATTCAAGAATGATTTAGTGAGTAATGACTAGCTAAATTTTATATTTTGTGGTAATGAAATTTGTTTCATTTTTCGAGGTGTGTGAATTCAAAATATATACGTCTGTAGAATGCTGATAGTGCAGTTCATAAAATGGGGTTAAATGGCAGCGCTTTGTATACGAATACCCAAGCCCGTTTCTTTCAACCACACCATCAAAGCAGAGCGGTACTGAAACAACATGTTAAATGTATTTGATCAACAACTAAATGTTGAACTGCAACATCACTGTGTGTGAAGTCATGGTTCCTCAAAGGCCGTCTATATTGTCAATTAATTATGTGGTGATTCAAGACGACAGGGAACCACTGAAAAACAGATTATGATTAGTTGTTCCAACATTATGACTTATTTTCACTTCGCTAATAAGGAAACAAGTTTTACTTAATTTGTTTTCGTTTGCATAGTAGAATTTTTGCTGGCTAGGGAATGTTCCTATACTTAATTGCAGTGGTAATTATTTATATTATCTTTCAGCCACACTAACACCCTCATATTGCACTTTTTCCTAGTGAGGCAATTGTACTATATGCGGCACTTGTGAAAAATACATAAAATAACAACGGAAACCTGTTTGAATTTTAGCACACGTATACAATGTTACTCTAACAATGGCGACAAAGGATTTACAATTGAAAGGTCAAAACCATTAATAGACCAGTAAAATGACAAAATTTGGAGGAAATAATACTGACCGGGCTGAAACTTTGTAAACAGGCTTGTTTTAGGGTACTATTTAACATATTATCGGTACCCATGTCTAGACGCTACGTTGCGGGCAGGAGAGGGTCCAAAAGGTTCAAAAAAACAGTTTTTCGCAAATAATTCAGAAAATATCAACTTTACGGATATTTTTGAAGATATCAAAATTGTAGCTTATAAAATTCCGCTCAATTTCCTTTTTTCTCAAATCTGTAGAACTAAATGGAGCAGAGATATATATATATATTTTAAACGTCGGTAGTTTTGCGACGCAACAAACGCGTACGCGTTTCGCGCATTTTTCACTAATATCTCGAAAATGGACTATCCAATCGAAAAATATTTTAAATAAAAGTTGTAGAAAATCTTAATTACGAACAATTTCGTTTATAATTCATTTCTGTACGGCCCAAATTCGCCGAGTTATTAATTAAAAGACAATTTTTTTATGTTGATGTTTTGCATGTAGAAATCTGTATTAACTCTGAAAGTATAGGTCGTACACGTATAGTATGTATAATGAAAGTAGAAGACAATAAAATTTTGAACATGTTGATGTATGCATGAATCCATTTTGGTAAAGATAGCTTGAAGTTAAGAGCATAAAACATGAAAAAAATGTCATTTTTGAGTGCTTTTTCTAATTGGTTGAAGGCAGTAATGTTATGTATTTTTCTTGAAAGCATTTTAATTATCTTTAAAATGAGACGCCGTAGAGCTTTTTTCATTAAAACGTTGACGAGTTACAGGCGTTTAATATTTAAGAAGAAAATGAATTTTTGTTAGATTAATATTTTAGTCCAAGAATATGTGGATTATAATTTTTCAAAAATTTATTTTATCTTGTTTTCGCCTGAAATGATGTAAAAACGTGGTCTTCCTGAATCGTTTGGTACTAAGCTGGTGTATGTACGACCTATACTTTAAGAATTAATGCTGATTTTAGCGTGTACAACATCCACTATCAACATAAAAAAAATTGTCTTTTAATTAATAACTCGGCGAATTTGGGCCGGACAGAAATGAATTAAAAACGAATTGTTCGTTATTAGATTTCTCTACAACTTTTATTTAAAAAATTTCTCGATTCGAGAGTCATTTTCGAGATATTAGCGAAAAATGAGCGACGCAGGTACGCAATTTCGTTGCATCGCAAAACAACCGGTGCTTAAAAAAATTATATCTCTGCTCCATTTCGTCGTACAGACTTGAATAAAAAACCGAATTTTGCGGGATTTTGAAAGCTACAATTTTGATTTCTGCATAAATTTCCGTAAAGTTGTTATTTTCCGAGTTATTTGCGAGAAACTAATTTTGTTGACCTTTTGGAACCTCACCTGCCCGCAACGTAGAGTCTACACGTGGGGGACTTTTAATATGTTGAATAATACCCTAAAACAAGGCTGTTTCCAAAATTTCAGCCCAGTCAGTATTAATTCCTCCAAATCGACAAATTTCGAGTCATTTTACTGGGCTAAAAGCCAATGGGTTATTTGGCAGCTATAAAGCTACCTTTAAGGAACCAATATTAAGCGAGCAAAGGAAATGAATCTACTTTGTAACTTCTAGAGTTCTCTTGATGGTATGCCAGTTAAAAATATAAACTATAAACCGTACAACACGGCAGGGTTCCAGCCCAAGTATTATTCTATAAGTAAAATAAATTAGCTTGTTAAAGTAAACACGTAGTCAAATTTAGTAATATGACGAAAATTGAGAAATCTACAAATTTAAATCGTGTTCACAATTATACATGAACCTAACTTTCAACTACATTTGGCAGTTTTGTCAGTCATATCCGAAATTGTAAAGTTTTTGACTTATATCAGTTATAGACAGGAAGCTACGCTCAAAATTACGGCTATAAGCCAAGTATTAAAAATATAAATATTTTAGGTAGTATATATATATATATATATATAATATATATATATATATATATATATATATATACATATATGTATTTCTGTGTATTTATAAGGTTAAAATTAATTAAATAAGTCAGATAATAATTTATGGCAAGTTACCGCATGTAAATATTGTTAAGCAAATATTTAAAACAATTTGATTTTGCATTATTTGTAGCGTGCAATGTTGTAGCCTTTTAAATTCTGATTTTAGTTTAACGAGAATTTCCGATAATTAAAAAGGGAGCCCACGGCAAATTAAGATGGAAGGTGGCTCTAAGTTGAGGAAATCTCAAAGGCAAAGCGGCTAGTCGAACTTATATGCTCTGGGTAGAGAATGAGCTGTGGGTCGGGGTGTAATTGCAACCACTAATAATAAAAATAAGGCGCCACCGTATTTTTTTATACTGAGAAGACCTAATACAAGTCCCTTGTACAAGGCTAATGCGGAAACCTTTCTCCTATAACCGCTATATAATTTCAAAGACCACCTAATCTTTAAAGTGTCTTACCTTATGGCTCGACCTTGACCTTAGCAATCCTGCACTGCACCTGTGAACAAATTAAACAAAGAAAAACACTGTTTGTGCATTCAAACTCAAAAATAATTAAATACAATCCGAATCGACTTTCATTCCTCTTAAATAAAAATAGTCTTTAGTCCGAAAATAAGAATCTATTCAACTGGTATTCAATAATGTAATTTTCTACAAAAAATATGTCTTCCTTTATAAGTTAATTTAAATTAGGAAGAGTTAATTACAATGGTACTGAATATATCCGTACCAATTAATATTTAATGAGGTTTATGTAACAAATTGACAAAGCATAAAATTGCTTATTTATAGAAAGCGTTAATTATGGTAAATTTATCTTAATTTCACAGTAGATAATTACAGATAACTTGTTCATAAAATATCAAATGTAGAGATTTAATTTCTAAAAATTAAAGTTGTAAGAATTTACTTTATTTAATTAGTAGTGACATCTTCTGATGTTTCATTGAGTTAATAAAAGAATTATGTAGGAACAAATTACAGATTCATATCGTATGACAACGAAAAATATAATTGAGGTCTGTCCTTGACCTGTTCAAAGTTAACACAAGTCGGATAAAGTAAAATTTATCTCGTTACTACGTCGACAGTTCAAACAACATACGAACATAATTTTTTGTACATACCAGAACTCCAATTTGCACCTAAATACTTGCTTGAAAGCTGACATATGTGATGACAACGGAAAATTCCATTCCAAACGAACAGCTGCGCTGCATACACGAGAAACACGTCACTTGGCTTCCATTATCTGCGTTTCAATTTACAGATGTTCCAGGAGTAATTCTCACCACGAGAAAACTGATGTTGTTTGTAATTAACTTGAATAAATTTATATATGTGATTCCATATTATACAAGAATAGAATTGTTTTCCTCAATTTCGCATGAATACCATTCAGAAAAATTTCTTATTTATAATTTACGTTGCAATATATTTTAAAATAAATTATTATTATTCCCAAAGTTACATGTTCCTAATGGTCTTTTAACAAAAACTTCATCGTTCTTCACGACTGGTTTCAACAAACAAATGGACCATCCAAACCAATTTATGAAGATAGCTTCCACGAGCAATCTTCCATCGTGCACGCTTCCAACACCAAAAATCAATCACGGACATCGCTCCTTAGAACAATTTTCGACCTGCTTGAACCCCAGCTGTGTTAGAAGTACCAGCCGAGCTTGTTGCTGCCCAGTAACAGCGATACCTAGCGGTTATTGAGTAGAGGGGGCTTTAAGAAGGATACCAAACAAAAGCTTTTATATTGTCTCCGTAGAATTTAACTTTTAACATGAATTAAATACTAGTTATTTATTGGACAATAGATATTATTAAATTAAGTGGATTGGATAACATTATAATGTATTATATCATTTAATATTTAATAAAAGGATTGATTATACAGATATATATATATTAGGTGGAAAATAAAATTGCTACAATGTAAAGATTCGTGCATCTTAAAGTAAAAGCAGATTGTAGGTATATTAGTTAAAAAGTTTTTCAAGGTTTTTTAGCGTAAAATCAATAATTTTAAGGTCATAAGCAGGGAAGTTGTAATAGTAATTTTACACATTTTAGGGTGTTTGAATACTCCTAGTGCATAGCTTATCATAGTTTAGTGAAAGTTTTAACATTTGTATAACGCTTAATGCGTATTATTTACAGAAGATATGAAAGTGTTTTTAGTAAACAAGCTTAATAAGAGCAGAGAGCTGTAGTTTAACATGTATGTTTTAAACAGGTTTCTAGTGCTCGTTTTAAAAGGAAGGAAAGGCAGTTTATGCAAAGGACTTCATGAGAACGTTCAAAATCGTCGTAAACAATATAACCGTTGCTAAAATTTCTAGATATTAATTTACCAAGCTTAAAAATCATTGTCAAGGATTTTTAGCTAAACGCTCAAGATCGTTATGAACGAACGCAAACAACAACATATTTGACGAATAGCATTGAAGGTTAAATACAAGCAGGGATCGATATTAAATAAAGACAGTGTATTTAAGCATGTATTAGAATGAGATAAACGTTATCATATGGTTAGATGTTTGTTGATTTTGAAACACTGAGGAATAAGGACAATGATAGAAGTTAGTAGATACAAGGGAAAGGCAGCGTGTTTGGAAAGACGTCGATTTTAAACGGGGGAGTAAGAAATATTTAGTATTGGTTGACATCAAGGACTGGTGTAACGTTCATATGATAAACAGACATAGATAGTTCGGCTACACATATAGAAGGGGGATAGACGATAGTCGAGAGAGGGAAAATGCTAGTTAGGGATAATTGTGATTGCAAACAAGGAGTAGAAACAAAAGGAGATATTGAATACAGGTTAGACTAGGATGCAGAAAACTGGTAGTAGGAATATAAAATATAGAAAGGGTATAAAGAAGGAAATACAAAATTATCGTATGCTAGTTAGAGCAAGACAACCTTAATGTGCGCGTTATGAAAGCGTGCTTTAGATAATAGATCGTGTATCAGTTGAAGCTAGGTTTTGCCGAATTCAATATCCGTTGTCCAACTATAATATATTTTCGTAGTAAATCGATTATTTGTTTTGAAAATTTCTGAGATTTCAAAAACGGTTGGTGCTCGGTTAAGAAATTTAAAGAAATTGTAAAAGGTTAGTTTGTGTGGGGTGAGATGTGAGTGGCGGGTGCAGATTTAGTTTCGGGAAATGTTGTGACCGTTTAATAAATTTACCAAGAAGATTTATTTCTTTGTAGCGGTGTGTTTTCAAGAATTACAACTAGAAAGGGGGCAAAATATCTACATATAATCAATGAGAGACTCTCTTTTACTTCTCATCCAAGCATCGAATAATATTAGTAAAGCAATTACGCAACAAGTAATTTTAATATTTTTAATTAAAGTTAATTAAACATGCACAAGTTGGTGTATTGATGTATAAGCAGAACTGTAAGTAGAGATTGCTTGCTATTTTTAGTTGTTGGTGCAAGATAAGCACTTCTATGGAGTAGTAGGTGTTAAATGGATTGATATTGTGGTGTACTGAGGCTAGATGGATCCGTAGATGAACTGTAATGGTTTAGGAAGTACCGTAAACTAGTGGACGAGAGAATTGGTAGCAGATTGCCGTCAAGGAGGGTATGGTTCAACTTGGAGGTTGGTTTATGAATGTGCAGTCATTGTCGAGGGCAACGTCATCGATGGGTTAGTTGCAGATTCATGTGAGATGGTGTTTACTAGGTAACAGTTTCGTAAAACTTTATTCTGTTGTGTGTATTTTGTGGGTTATGACATTTTGGTGCCGTATAGGCATAATTTTAGGAACATAAAGGACAAAGGAATTTACTTTTGAACTTTTATAGGGTACTTTTTACCTTATTTTTATATAAGAATCTATAATTATAAAATAATTTTTTTAGTATCTGTTTATGTACAAAGTAAAAGGGTCTGTTAGTGACTTTCAGTGCTAAAATTAAGTACATGTGTCCAAAAAGGGTTTTTTTACTATGAGCTCGTATTAGACCTGGGGTTAAAGTAAGGGTATGGTTCTTAGGCCCAGTTACTTTACTGAGTTTATTAATGAGTAAAGCTGTATCACGACTAGTGGATGGAAAATTAATTATTGCAAAACGAAGATGAATGTAATTTAATAATGAAAAGGTGAAGTTTTTTATTGCATAGATTGTTCTGTTTGAATAAATTGTGGTGTGTGTTTGGTAGTTGAGTTTTCTTCCTTAGAAGGGTAGTATCTTAGATTTCAGCTGAGCAGCCATGGCGAACTTCACTAATGAAGCAGAGTTTTCTTTTTATTATATCAAAAAGCTGGCAGTAGTTTGCCGTTCCTGAAGGTAGGTCATCTTCAGCTTAATTGCATGGCAAGAGAACCTTAACTTTGTAGGAATAGTGACGACTCAATTGTGGGGCTAACCCTTGCAGAATTTATGTCAACCCAAGCGTGGGTACAACAATGCTTCAGAGAAATATATATATATATATATATATATATATATATATATATATATATAAATATATATGATATATATATTACTTATTCTTTATATATATATATATATATATATATATATATATACATATGCATAATCATGAGGGTATCTCAGATCGGTTTTCAAATTTCAAAAATTTTTCATAGGTTACTAGATAGAGGCAAAAAACACAAAATTGACGATTTCTTTATTTGCTCGTAGTTAGTCTACTAATTGAAATAGAATGTTCAAATTTGGTACATCATGGTAATTCCCCATTTCACTTCACATTTTCAACTTAGATTTTGTCTAAAGCATCTAGATTTTGCGTGACAATGTTCAACTTTTTATTTTTAAATAGCCGCCATATTGGATTTTTACATTTTTGAAATGCTGACAAAAAACCCTTTCCAAAGAGGTATAACATGGCTATGTTTGATTGAATCAAAACACTAAAAATCACATAATTATGTTTTGGTCGTAGTAGGCTTTAATTTCCATTATGACAAAGAGAAACAATTGCTCAACATCTGAGAAACGTCAAAGTTTGTCCTTTATTTTATGTTTCAAGTAGTGCAGTTTAAAAAAAACAGTTAATTAATTTACAGAGAAATTTAAGCAAAACATTTGCGCTTGAAATGGATCGCTTTACTACCCGTGATAAATATCAAATGTTAGAATGTTTTATTCTTTCTGGAAGGAATGATGTTAAAGCCGCTGAATTGTATTTAAATAAATACCCAGAAAAACATCAACCAAACAGATGTATGTTTCGGAGATTACAAAATAATTTAATAAATTATGGTAGTTTTGGCTTGTCTAAGAGAAATAGGCAAATTAAAAAAGATAATGAAAACACCGTTTTACAAACAGTTGTAGAAAATCCTCGTACTTCTCTTAGACAAATTCAGAATATAACAGGTGTTGCTCATTCTACGGCAAGAGCTATTTTAAAACGTTTCAAGTACCATCCATATCATGAACGACCATGTCAGGGATTGCGTACTGAAGATCAAATTCGAAGAATGGAATTTTGTGCTTGGTACATCAGAAAGTGCAATGAAAATTCAAATTTTGCATATACAATTTTGTGGTCTGACAAAGTCGATTTACGAACTGTGGTATGTTCAACCGCAAAATACAATTTTTGGTCAGATGAAAATCCACATTTGAACCGCCAAGTTAGACATCAAGTTAAATGGGATTCAACGTCTGGATTGGTATTATTGGAAGGTACATTATAGGTCCGTTTTTATGATGCAAATTTAAACTCTGCGAGATTCTTAGATTTATTACAGGGAAATGTGGCAGATAGACTAATGGAGCTTCTACTCGCTACTTTGCAAAATATGATTTTTCAAAATGATGGCGCTCCACCCCACAATGCTCTGATTATTAGAAATTTTTTTAATTCTGAGTATAATGAAAACTGGATTGGAAATCGGGGACTAATTAAGTGGCCCGCGAGATCACCCGATTTAACTCCTCTAGATTTCTTTATATGGGACCATTTAAAAAGTCGCGTGTACTCAAAAACGTATGATAATGTAGGTCCATTACAACAAGCAGTCCAAGAGGCCGTAAATAAAATAACTCCAACTATGATAAGACGATCTTGTAAAGATGTTTATAAAAGGTGTCGGTTGTGTGTTCAACAAAATGGGGGGTTATTTGAACATTTAAAATAAATAATGAATTCATGTGGATGACTGTTGTTATATTTTTTTTCTTTGATTGTTAATTTGCAATTGTCTGAACATGAATGACAACTTAAAACAGCTTAAATAATATTTTGTATTGAATAGATGCTAGTTTGTATTTATTCTTTGTTAATGCATAGTTATGTAAGTTCTGATTAATACAGATTTATTTTAAATTTTCTACGTTTTTTACTGTTTTTATTACCACTGAAAATTGAGTTTAAAATTTTTAGAGCAATTGTTTCTCTTTGTCATAATGGAAATTAAAGCCTACTACGACCAAAACATAATGATG
Organism: Platerodrilus igneus; assembly: GCA_036346225.1. Lineage (NCBI taxonomy): Eukaryota > Metazoa > Arthropoda > Insecta > Coleoptera > Lycidae > Platerodrilus > Platerodrilus igneus. The sequence goes on along the minus strand of JARFIW010000787.1, from coordinate 1,827,215 downwards.
TGATTTTTAGTGTTTTGGTTCAATCAAACATAGCCATGTTATACCTCTTTGGAAAGAGTTTTTTATCAGCATTTCAAAAATGTAAAAATCCAATATGGCGGCTATTTAAAAATAAAAAGTTGAACATCGTCACGCAAAATCTAGATGCCCTAGACAAAATCTAAGTTGAAAATGTGAAGCGCAATGGGGAATTACCATGATGCACCAAATTTGAACATTCTATTTCAATTAGTAGACTAACTACGAGCAAATAAAGAAATCGTCAATTTTGCGTTTTTTGCCTCTATCTAGTAACCTATGAAAAATTTTTGAAATTTGAAAAGCGATCTGAGATACCCTCATGATTATGCAACTTTTGTCCCATTTAACCAAGATCGTATCTCCTACAGTTTCCAAGATCCCCATGTACTGCATTTTATACTGTACACACTGTATTATATATATATATATATATATATATATATATATATATATATATATATATATATAATATAATCCTCGTTAAAAGATTAATTAGAGAAATAAACATCGTCAGTAGTTATTGACAGTTATAATCATATGTATCTTAAGAATTCTGTGAATATTTGCAAATAACCAGGTTTACAAAGAACCGAATAAAGAACTGCAAAATTAGTTTTTTAAATATTGCTTCAAATTACTTGTTCCTTAAATGTAAATTATAGCCCAATTAAAATAAAATATTATTGTAAGTTGGAATGATAGACCTTTGCAATTATTTCAGAAGTACTATAAAACAATGCGTTTACATATTGACATTTGCTATACAGGTATAGTGCTTTTTGGCAAGCTATCCTATAGTACTCTACGTACATAAATATAATAACATGAAATCCACAATTAGTAAACCTGGCAGGTTATATTGAAACAGCATAGTTTTGTTATCTAAAATATATTAGGTACTTACAATAGATTTCAATACTGACGGAAGAAGAAACCGGCTGGCTGAAATTATTGTTCGATGCTTGGCAAATAAACGATGCATGCTGATCAGACCTTTGTAGATTCTTAACAGATAGCTGGTTTGAGCGTACGTTTTCAAAACCACTCCTTGTGTTGAGAGAATCAATCAGTTTTTCACCTCGCCACCATCGTACCGTAGGTTCAGGCTTTCCTGAAATATAAAGTAAATGATATCGTTTCAAATTACTAATAGTATAAGCAATTGTATAATTTACTTGAATGACAAACTTAATAGAAACGTTTTTGAAATGCTCTTTCAACAGTTGGTATAAGTAACTAATGTGAAAGTTGGCAATCCTTTAAAGTTTCATAACTGTGTAGTATCTAACCTGGAAATGTAAACAAACTTTCTACTTAGTCTGTCAATTATGCAGTTGGTTTTGGGTTAATGTGAATTAAAGCGATTTAAATAATTCCTCAACTCTGATGGCACTTTGTTACGATACTAAAGAATTTCGGCGTATTCATTAGTTTATACTTACATACAGAGCAATACTGGAAGATGCATTAATATCGATTCAAGAGCTTGATTAATGAAATTGAGAACATATCTAGTTGTTAGAATTATAGTATTGCAATTTTACCGAAGACTTCTGAACCCTCTGTACTTGTATATTTTGTCAATTAGTAGTTTTTAATATCATATCATAATTCTATGTAACTTAACGTTGTCCCACAAGTAAAACACGAAGCCTTCCGAAGAGTTCCGAAGACCACCGAAGACGTATAGACCTCTTCAAACTGTAAATATTTTCTAACTACCATTATTCAAGTTGCTACTCGGCCTGGCAAGCAAATTACGAAGTCTTCCGAAGAGTTCCAAAGACTACCGAAGACTGTTACACCCCGTTGGACTGTATATACCTTCATTCAATATATGTTTAAGTTTATTTTGGTTCCACAAGCAACCATGAAGCCTTCCGAAGAATTCCGAATATTACCGAAGACTTCCGAACTGCCTCAACTGTTAAAATCATTCAATTTTAACGATTTCACTTTTACTTTTATGTATTTATGAAACTTATAATTATTTTTGCTTATACTTATTAAACAAATAATCAAGCCAAGCCTACATGCTTTCAGACGCCGCTCACGAGAACGATAACAGTGTATGTATGTATGAATGCGATGGCGTGCATATGTCTGCAATGTTAATCACGACATTGTCATTTATTGCATTAGGTATGAGTTATTTCTAACGACCAAGTAAATATGTGTAAATCGAACTTAAGGCAAGTAGTTGATTAGTGATGGATTCGAACCGAACCGAACCGAACCTAGGGCAAGGTTCGAAAACTTTTTAGTCCGGTTCGGTTCGAGGTTCGGTTCGAAAAAATATATTCCAGTTCGGTTCGGTTCGGTTCGAAAAAAACGAACCGAACCTCGAACCGAACCGGTTCGACATTTTGATATTTTAAACGACTAGTACGTTCAACTACAACAATTTAAATGTTTAATGTAGTTTTTATATTTAGTAGTTGCTACTTTCAAATAAACCCAACATTAATTTGCTTTAGATTTTAGTAGCATAAATAATAATGTTGGATATTGTTCTAATAATTTTAACTACTTTAAATTATGTATGTTTTCATACTGGCCTCGCCATCTAGCATAAGTTTCTGGTTACCAACCACCCTCTTTAATTTTATAACGCGCTCTCGGCAGTTCATACCCAGACGCTTTACTGTAAGCAGCAAAATGTAGCGCTGTTCAATTTCTTTACAATTATTAAAATGTACAACCCTTTGTAAATAGTTTCAAGTTTTTAATTATTAATATACCCTCAAAGTGCCGTGTGTTTAATTATATTTCAGAAACCAGCTACAAATTTTATTTGGTACAGTCCCCAAATAATTATCATGAAGGAGAAATAATCAGTCAAGAATTCGTTCTAAAATAGGCCTTATTCACCTTCCCAACACATATTAATACTATTTTTCCATGTTTGATTTTTCATTACGTACTATCTTTAACAAAGCCTAATTACAATTAGGTTAATAGTGAAAGCCACCTCTAAAATTTAGAATGTGTTAATATTTGATGATTTTTACTAATGCCATTTTACCGTGCAAGAACGATATCACACGATCTTTGCGATTACTTTTATTTTAGTTTTAGTAAAAAAATTTTATCTGCAAACGTGCCCCGATGACAAAATTTATTAGATATGTAACACTAATACCTATTACATTTTTACCTATTGGCTTAAAACTCGATGACCATGTACATTAGAAAATCGTTCTATTTCTTATATGCTCGCGACTAGAGATTTTTAAAATGTGCATTTGGGAGAAATTAAGATTGACATGTTTTTAGTGAAAATTAAATTTTTAAACTAAATTTTTATTTAAAAAATCGAACCTTTCGAACCGAACCGGACCGAACCTTGAGCTAGGTTCGGTTCGGTTCGAAAAAATTTGCCGGTCCGGTTCGAGGTTCGGTTCGAAAATAAAATGTCCGGTTCGGTTCGGTTCGGTTCGAAAAATCGAACCGAACCTCGAACCGAACCTTGAATCTGTTCGGTTCGTGTCCATCCCTATAGTTGATACTTATATCATAAAACACACTTGCTAGCTGAATGCCGCAAGCTAGCTTGGTGAAGGCGAGCAAATGGTCCTAAGCTGAAAAACACATCGGTCTTACCTGTCAACCATGGGGCTGGTTATTTAAGCCAAACTAAAAGAGCTTAGGTAAATTTCAGTTTGTTTGTGCTTTACCGTGGTTGAAAAATTCACAGGCGTTAAGTTCTTCATCTGCATAATCCACAAGGTACGTCTATATCTAAATTTAACTAACACTATGCTCTACCACAACTAAATGTTTTGTGTGAAGTATACTTAAAAATGAGCATGGCAGCTTATGGTGCTCCAAGGCAAATAGATATACTATTGTTTCAAACTACTTCCTAATTCGTCATACCACTATGTTGAACACTATGGCAAAACAGCACACCTATAAGCTCACAAACTTCACAGCAAGTTCTGGTTAAATGGTTTGACTCCATTAGAAGGTTGAATACATATTTTGTAATTCACTGTTTCTTAGAATCCGTAAGCATTATCGTAAGTAAATGGTCGCGCTCTTTAGAAAAAAAAAACCCCTTTATCATCGTAACAGCCGGTTATTAATAAATCATGAATCGCAGACGCGATTTGGAATTTAGCGGAAGGAAGCAAGTTTGAAAATCCCTACATAAAGTTTTTTTCAGTGCCTAAATGTAATCTAGCTCTGGCAACAATACTAGTTCAGTGACTTTAATCCCTTTGTACATCTAAATCCTGAACGAATCTCTCAGAGAGGGTTGTCTGGACAGTATCGACTCGAAGTGAAAGTAAAATGTGATACTTCTGACTCAACCCTTAAAGTTGCCTGAACTGAACGGCGCCTTACCTGCCCTACTACAGTAAGGTCTGGAGAGACTGTTTTAGAACCTGTGGAACTCCTCAGGGACTTTATTGCGATCAGATACATCACCTGCAGTTGAAGAAAAGTAAGAGTGGTCTTTTTTCCATATCAGGTAGCAAGTATTACTGTCAAGCCAAATCATAACGTCCTTTCTGCCAAAGATCTTGAAAAGATTGCGCAACAACAAATTAGAAAGAGGATAATACAGACTTGTACACTTCGCTCAAACTATCATGCTTATATAACAGTCTGCCCTCCACGCCGTGGTAGGGTGGATTCAGAAATCCCTCAGCAACAACGTGTTAGCTTTATTCGTGCTTAGTGATGTCGAGGGTGCGTTTAACGAAACTATCTTTGCAAGTCTTGCGAGACCGTGGGGTGGAAGTACACTCTTCGGCAGTTAATCATGTTGTTGTTGCGCTGCAGTCGAGTACATGTTAGTGTTGTAAGCACTTCGATTATTGGGACGGAAAGTAGAGACCACAAACAAAAAGAGGCTAGCGGTGGCTAAATTAGCATAGCTCTTCAAACTCTACTACCTTTTTCAGTAGGGGTCAAGTATCTGGGAATCATACTTGACAAGAAGCTAAATTGCGCCTAGTACCTTCAAGCAAAAACTATGTAAGCCAGCATACTATTCTGGCAGTGCAATCTTGCCATTGGCAAAATTTGGGGTCTCCCGCCGAAAACAGTTTTGTGGCTATACACTGCCGTAGTTATACCAATGCCTTGCTGCGGTGCCGTGATTTGGTGGCCCAGAATCAGACTAGCCCACGCTAAGGAACAGGCATTTCCAAAGACTGGCCTGTCCAAGCATCACGAACGCACCGCAATCTACAACGTCTTGGAACCCACTTTTAACCTGGTTCCACAGAACCTGCATATGAAGGAGATGGTTATAAAGGTGATGTTAAACTTACGGTTCGAGGGTAAGCGGATGGGTAAGCGCTATGCGTAAACGCACCACAAGCTACTACGAGAGATGGTGCGCACTAGGCCACTCTTGTGTTACATGCCAAAATTGACGTTACGATGGAAATGGGAGGGGGAGGCATGAACAAACACGGTAAGCTCAAAGGAACGAACTAAACCGTGGCTCGGCTGGCTGCAGTCCTGACGGGCGGGGTTAACATGGGGAGGGGAGTGGAGAGTAATAATAGTTTTCTTGACTAAGCCGATGAATTCTGGGCACCAGCCTTATTTTAGTAAAGTTCTGCCTAAAGTGGCATGGATTCCCTGTCTTTTATAGGAGAACGGCAAATTAAGGGAAAACTTATTCTTCACGGACAAGAAACCCATATGACAAAATATGGAAATGACACTACTTCAAGTTATTAGCCAAGTTGTTGTACACCTCCTGGCTGTTTAAAAATGATCAATAATAATAATGCAAGTTTAACACTAACTTGTACCTGTAATAGAGTTATCACTTAAGATATTCTGAACTAGCTGGATTGAGTATTTAAATTAAATATACTTAATCTGAATCCTTGTTCACAGTATTACTTAAACTCTTTATAAAATTATCATTTTAGAACGACGAAATTTGTTCTAATATAACCATATAGTAGTCTTTAACTGAACACCAAATCAACATTACTCACACCTCTAAATTATACAACCTCTGTAACATGTTTCTATTAATTATAACCAATATTACTGTGTTGAGCAACAAACAATTCATGTACATTTAGTTTTCATTAAATCCTTATACCAACCTTAATGGATCCTCCTATCTCTGTATCAATAATGATTAAATTTACTAATTAAGTCAGCGTAAAATGAATATTTTAAAATAATTTTATGGGTATGAAATTAAACATTATACGGAATTGTAAACAAGTTCAGTTTATAAAATAATATGACAATAATAACTTACAGTACGGATGGTGAAACCACCGCAGGAATTCAGTTTTCAGTCTTCAGTTTACCTTAATTAATTTTGAGCAATGTTGTACTCCAGGACGGTACATCAACCAATAGCTTAGAAAGAAGATGCATTTTGAATGAGCACCAAGAATCACGTGAGGTGATCGTTGATATAATGGGCGGCAAATATTGGAATTTACCGGATTAAACTGGTTCGAATACCTTTGGGATAGCCAACAAAGAATAAAATACGATATGGTTCGCTGGTCCAGTTCCCTGAATTTTCGGATTAATAATTATCACTCGATACAACATTAAGTTCTCTGGTAAGCACTAAACTTATTATTAATCTTACAACGATAACAGTTTCCTGTATTAACGTAAAACTAACTACGCGGGTCCGTTGGGCCGGGGTTTTATTTCTTCACAAAAAACAAGCTCAACGCAAAACGCCTCCGACGCAATTTAAATATTCCGTTACTTAATGACAACTAGTAACGTGCAGGCTTTACAACCACTTTATTCAACGTGCTTAAAATCCTCCTTTAAAAAAAATCGGGAGCAACTACGGCGTCCAAAGAAACCATTTGACTTTTGACACGACTGAACCAATTAATTATGCACGTGAATGTATATTGCACTTTGCGCCTAAAAACTCTCCACAACTACAAACTCTCAACCCTTCAAATACCCAACGTAAACTTAACTTAAAACTACGACGATTAACCTTCTTTCCCTGTCCTCGCAAATTACCGGCAAGTGACACGAAACCCTACAACTATTGTATTCAACGGAGATAGCAAACGCTAAACTATTTGAAACCAACATGCATGTGCTGCGTGTTCTCTTGGAACCCAACCAACCACCTGCCTTACAATAAGCTATTCTCCAAGTCTTAACAGGTTTTAGAATATTACCTTAAAATACTATTATGAAGAACATGAATTTTTAGTATGAAAATATGTAGGGTAGTTGATGAGTATTTATAAAATAAAACCGAAGTTTACACTTGGGTGAACTTAACCGCTCCCGTTATGATATTTTGAAAACGTTTCAGAGATTGTACTGGTCCTGAAAACATAACTAAGGCCGAGATCTCCATCTTCACAGGTGGGTTCAAAGCAAACAAAGGCACGGGAGCTGGTATCTTTTGAAATGACATTAATCTTCGCGAAAGCGTTACACTGGACCCGCTGGCTACTGTCTTTCAAGCGCAAGTCATAGTCATCATGCTTCTACTAATAACGTTCTTGAGCATATCTGGTTGAAAGGATATTCGGAGGTACATGGCTACGATCAGAAGAATGCAATGGCGAAACAAGAATCTGCTTAGTGTTTTGTAGGACCTGAATCGTCCGTTTTCATATTGCCTTCAACAGTGTTCATCTTGATGAGGCAAACTACTGACCGCCACCATTAGGACAGTGTTTATCAAGTCTTCCTGGATAAAAATCAAAAAATTCTGTGTTCTTCTGTGGAGACAGAAACAGCTATTAGTAGGTATTCTGTCTGGATCCTGCAAACTCAAGAAGTATCTGCACAGGTGCTTCTGTCAGATGACTCAATCTATCGCGGTTGTTCACAGAAGGGTGAGACAGCGGCGCACATTCTGTGCACCTATGCGGCGTTAACCAAACTCAGGTCATCGATACTGGTGGACCTCTGGTCTGACCTGGCCAGAATCAGCGCTACTTCGTGGTCTGACTTCCTCAAGTTTACCTGCAAAGTTGGGTAGCGGGGAAAGAGCAACACGTTGTGCAAGGAAGGCTGCACAACGGATTTACTTTGTGGCCTAAGTAAGTGAGGCGTAGCTACCTTTTCAGATCAATACATACATACCCTTTCCTATGATCCAATAACCTTCTTGAAATGATACCCTATTCATAACTTCTTTGCATACAGCGTTGAGACGCTTTCCTTCTAGTAAAGTGTTAATGTAGAACTTTCCAAGATTTTCAGTAGTTGTTAAGTTACCTGTTAGCTTCTGTTATCATATTTACTAATTTATAATTCTATGTACAAACTGCTAGAACATAGGCACTACAAACACTTAATCAAGTAATAGAAAACCGAGGTTCCGTCTGTACAGGTAAAGTGCAATAAAAATCTAAAGCAAATCCGTGTGGAATATCCCAACGACCTGTAAATAATGCAATCGAAATATTTACACGTACTAGTATTCGATCAATGGAAGGGAGTCGGTCATTTAACACTTTCAATTTCTAATTCTTAAGGAGAATCAATAAGCAAATCAAACTACCCATTACCTAAATACGTTAAACTATCTACAATAGGATAACAAATCTATGTTTATTTTATACAAAGGTTCCTACATCTTATGATAATTAGCCAATTATTTCGATAACTTTAAATTCGTAAATTTTATTGGAAAATATGTATCTTCTTAATGATGTACAGTTAATTGCTTAACAGATACCCACTTTTCATTAGTTGTTATTCAAGTTTGTCTTTGTTTACGGACTGATTTTATTGGATTCAAGTGTAATTAATAATTCTAAAGTTGGTCTGCTTTCATTTTTGTTTGATTTATACGATCCTTCATGGAAGTTGCTTTGAAGAACTTCTCAAATAAAATTGAAAAGCTTTCTATTTCTCAATTACTAGGGGTACTCTTATTAAAGTGTAATTTCTATCCTTATGATAACAGAATGTAAGATATCATTTTAATTAAACGTGTTGCATTTATAGTTGTAACTAAATAAACATATAATCGGATTTGATTTAAATTTTTTTATCAAAGTTGTGTTGCAAAGCCAGAGAACTTATGACTATAATATAACCGAATGACATTAAACTTAATACAAAGTCTCTACGTAACTACACATATTTGAACATAAAGCTCATTCAAGAAAATTAAGAAACTTGAAAAAACTTCTCCAGTTGCTTTGCATTGTAAATTGAAGCAGACGGCATGCAAAGCATAGCAAATGGAATTCTTTTCTTTTTAATCCAAAAACTCTTTGTAAATTTATGTTCGGTGAAGTGAAGGATAATTGAACAACGCCTTGAATAATGTATATTATTTAACTCATTTATGGTTCAAAGAAGACATTGTTGTTGTATAATTTCAATTAGCGTTTTACTACCAGATTACTTAACCTTATAATTATTTATCTTTGAAGCAATTGTGTCGCTTTCTATAGTCGAAAGCGCCTCCTATTCCAAAACACTAATACACACATACACAGACACACACACACACACACACACACACACACACACACACACACACACACACACACACACAAACACACGCAGATATATATATATATATATATATATATAAAGTTAATGACATTGCTGAGATTTATATATAAGGATTTGTGGGTCTCAGGTCTGCTGGATTAACGAATACTCTTGTTTATCACCTAAATTTTCTGATATATTACTATCTTTTTTCAAAGGTGCTACAATAAGAAACGCTATTACAATATTAATCACTAAAATACCTACTAAATTGAGGTTACTAAGAAATTGGCGTTGTATAAATATAAAAGGCAAGCACAATTCTTCAAACTAAAAACATTAAAAACCTAAGTATAACATTAAAATTTTCATTTTTCTGTTTATAGTGACAATTTTTTGAAAGTTTGATTTTGTATACAAAACTTTGTTTTCTAATTATGTGAGAAAGGTGTTGCTAGATTTTTAAGTAATAGCTTTGTACATGTATGTGAGCGAATCAATCTTGATTACACCATTTGGTTGGAGTAGGAGGTAATAAATATGCTTATCTTTGTATAGTAATTGTATTTGAATTATCACTAGACTGAAAACGTAATAAAGATGTGTAAATAGTACTCAAATTATTTATATCTGTTCTTTTATTCTTGGTCTTAGGGTATCTGTATATGTAGCACATTTCTTGAAATTCTCTATTTTGTTTATTGCTTACTATAATTAGAATTACTTGTTCTGAAAAGTTAATCCTATGAGAATTATTTAAATTTGCATGGATACTCAATGCACATGCATTAGGCTTAACGTGGATGTCACTTCTGTGCTGAGTTATCCTTTGTTTTAGATTTTGTGAAGTTTGGGCAATGTATTCTTCATTGCAGTTTAAACAGCTAATTTTATAGATTACATTTCTCTAATTTAGTGGTGAAATTTTGTCGTTAATTTTTGAAAATAAGTTATTTAGTGTAAGTATATTGTTTAATGCGCGGGGGGTTTTTATAAATTTGTGTTTCGACTTACCTCCCCGCTTGTTTTATTGTTCTAAGATGTAGTTCCTACTCTTCAACTAAGTGGACTGTATGCGAATTATAGTACGTGTTACTTTGCACTTTCAATGAGTTTTTTAGGGGTTTATCAAATAAATTCACATTCAGCGGCACTATTAACTAACTCACTTTACCCAACCGAACCAACCGTTTCGCTCCGATATCGATGAGAAAGTGTTTTGTAACTACTCCTTTCTGCTTAATTTTTACATGCACAAAGGAGGTTTTACGACAGGATGTAACGGGAAAGGGATGACAGCTATAGGATTTGATTTGTAACTAAGAATTTAAAATAAATTTAACCACGACACCGTGCGACAAAGAAACCGAACATCCCGCCCACCAAAATAAGTATGAACTAACTTATTTTATATTTAAAAATACTTATAGCTATTAACAACTAAGAAACCTAAACCGACAAACTTATATAAGTGAATATATGTATACATACCATTAAATATTAAGTAATTGACAGTAAACATAGTTTCACTAGAGGACGTTTAACTAACCCTTGGGATGTCTTGACTGCAGCTACCCGAACGATATCATTCCTACCAGGATCAATCTCCACTACTCTTACTAAACGCCACTGTAGAAGGCGGTTATTTTCTTCCTTTAAAAGGACAAGCGAATCAATAGGTAGGGTAGCGAAATTCCTCAACCACTTACCTTTCTGCTGCAACGTGTGCAGGTATTCAGCACTCCATTTTTTCCAAAACCCTTGTTGCATTTGCTGCAACAGTTGCCAACGATTCAAACGAGAGGGGTTTATGGAGAGCAAATCCGGGTCTGGTAACACCGAGACTGGTTCAACATTAAGACAATGACCCGGAGTCAAATACGAAAAGTCATGCGGTTTGCAACTCAGTGCGCATAGTGGACGGGAGTTGAGAATCGCTTCGATTAAAATTAATTCAGTCGAGAATTCTTCAAACAACAAAATTTGTTCACCGTTAATTCTTTTCAGATGGGATTTTACCGATTTTATTCCGGCCTCCCACAACCCACCAAAACGAGGAACGGCAGGAGGATTAAACACAAATTCGATTCCCTCAATGCCTGCCGAATGACGCATCAATTGAGAGATTTCACGAGAGGCCCCAACGAAATTAGTACCATTGTCACAATGAATTTGAATACATTTGCCTCTTCGAGCAATAAATCGACGTAAAGCACCCAAGAAAGCATCCGTCGACAAGTTAGACACCAATTCTAAATGAATTGCCTTAGGGGTTTATCAAATAAATTCACATTCAGGGGCACTATTGACTAACTCACTTTACCAAACCGAACCAACCCTTTCGTTCCGATATCGATAAGAGAGTGTTTTGTAACTACCCTTTTTCTGCTTGATTTTCACATGCACAAAGGAGGTTTTACGACAGGATGTAACGGGAACCGGATGGCAGGTTTAGGATTTGATTTACAACTAAGAATTTAAAATAAATTTAACCATGACACCGTGCGACAAAGAGACCGAACATATTTTTTTGGTTTTTTTTGCAATTTTTATGCTAAATCTTTTAAAAATATTATATAACTTTGGTGTCGGTTCTTTTATATAAGGAAGGGAATGGTATTGTAAAGTGTTATTATTAGTAATGTTTACATCATTGTTTAAATTAATAGTATTTGTATTATTATTAGCTGGATGGTTATATAGCAGTCTGTTTACAATTTTTGAGGGATAATCGTTGCCTTTAAGAATTGTTCGTAATTTATTTAAATTTTTTTGATATAATGCAGGGTGACAAATTTTTTTGATTCTGTTTTTTAAACCTAATACAAAATTGATTTTAATTTTGTAGTTATGGTGCGAGTTATAATTTAAATATTAGGGATGGACTCGGGCCGAGCCGGGCCGGGCTTTTAATAAGCCCGGCCCGACCCGACGCAGAAGGGTAACTGGCCCGGCCCGAGGCCCTGCCCGAAATGAAAATTGACGGCCTGACTTTTATTCAGCGAATGAGAAGATATTTTTCTGTTGTGTTCAACAAGTAACTATCACTCTTTTGTTTAATTTAAGAGTATGATGATTTTGAATTACAATCAAGATACTTGTGGAACATATCGTAGTATATCATTTGATTTTTGATTCTGTTACGTACCTAGACGTAGCAGGAAGAAAAGTAAGTACCAGGCTAACTATTAAACGCGGAGAGTGGGGGGATTCGCCTACATACTAAAAAAAAAACAAAAAACACATCGCCCACGATGATCTATTAACAAATAAAACTAAATAACGGATTCTGTACGAACAAGCAAGAGCAATAAATTAAGCGTTACTATTTGAAAGCAAACAGTTAGGTGATATGAACAATTTAGTACATTAGATACGAAATGCGCATCTCGTATTTACACAAAATAAAATTAATCAGTAGTAAATAAACCTGTGAGAGCTTTTGACAAGCATTTTTAAAGTTTCACCTAATACTTTTTGTAAAATAACTAATTAATAGGAAAGAATTAACGTGTGGGAGCTTTTGTCAGATATCTTTTAAATCGTACATAGTACCGTTTGTAAAATAAACTAATCAGTACAAAGGAATAAGCGTGTGTGTCTGTCCAATACATTTAACACAGGTACATCACACATGTAGAGCGATAATATCGATTAGCAGCAACGAACAATAGTACTACAATGTGACGTTTCTTGTCACATAAGTACACCAAATGTTGATACGGAATATCCCATTGACACACACAAAAGAAAACGAGTTGCATACCTGTAGGTGTCGGGATACTTAGCTTGAAAATCGTCGGGGGTGAGTCAACAGAGAAACGCCGCGGTATTCAAGATCCATTCACCCTGGCATCGTAACTACAGCAGCGACCTACGCACAAAGGCAGTTGGTCTACAGAAAGGCAGAACCCATTTGGCCTCCAGTTAAAAAAAGCAATCCACGCAAGACACCTCCTAGTTGTCGAACAGAAAATAAACAGACGTGCATTGCTTTTGAAATACGGTGACAAATAATGTAGAAAATATGTCGACGCACAAGCTGTAAAAGCAAATTTAACAATGGTTCAAATATCACGAATTCCAACTGCAAATCCTTGCTTATCGAAGCGCGATTAAAACTGGAAAACCCGGGTTTTATCAAATAGTGTGCGACCTTATTTCAACAAGTTTTTACATTGAAACAATAGAGAAAATCATTATAAGCGGTCGTAATGTATACCAAGATAACGGGTACCTGAAACAGAATATAACTATTTAGTTGTTGCATAAACTTGTCGTTTCAAAGCAACTAGATTTAAGTTGAGGAATTTATTGGAGAGCGTGTTTATTATTAATCATGTTGAAGGATTTATCAGTAGAAACAGAATTTATTCGAGCGGATATTAAATTAATAAGGGAGAAAAATAGGGTAATTAATTTATGCTGAAAATAAACAATTCTTTCTTTAAAATCCTAAAAATAGGTAACAAAGGTACAAAATGTTTAGCAATTTTCAATGTTTATGAAATTGTACGCTTAACGCACCTTATAACCTTTATAATAAATTTGCGTCCGCTTTATTTTGTCGTTCCTACTTCAAAGAATTGTACTAAAATTACCTACTTGAAATTAGAGAGTTGTTGCAAACTCATTCTAAGCAGACTTTATTAAAAGAATCTTCAAATAAAGTATCCTTTTTTAAAAGTTTGCATCCAATCTAAAGGAGTGTTAGTGCAAGTGTTTTTTCCCCTACTCTTTATTCTGACATATATATTTAGTATTCTATATCTATAGGTTATGTTTTAAAAATGAATAAAGAATTAATCTCTTTTGTGTTAAGGTGACCTATAATACATGTTTAACTATATTGGAAAAAATCAAAGAAATTGTATTCACACAAAGATGAATCTTTTTTTATTATTTGAGTCTTTTATTTCCCACTGATTCGATAACATTTGTATGTGTTGTCAAAGTGTTTTCACGGAATACTTTTTGAGTTTACTGCAAGACACTGTTTTTACTCCTTTCCAAGCATATAGCATTTCTGTTTTCAAAAGGATTTTTACAGTTTACTTCTAGGAAAAGCATTACAAAACAGCATCCTCGTATTTAGAGCGTTGACGTTTTATATCTTTTTCGTGTTATAAACTTGGACATTATATTTCTAAATTTAATTACGGAAACAACACTACAAAAAATCATTTATTTCGCTATATTTATACACAAAGCAGACAATTAAATGTAAGTTTGTACGTTAAGCATTTGGCATATGTCAAAATTAAGGCGTAAAAGCATTCCCTGCCTGTATTTAAATTAAATAAAGGTGTCCTGTATTTTAATAAAGTACAAACATAAAAGGTTGTAATTGCGCATGTATAAATGTCAAATAAGGGAAAACTTTATTAAAAAATTGATAAAATGAACATTGCAATAACTCTAGTGTTTTAGGCGGTAGACATAAATTATACATGCGATTGATAATATCGACGTTCGCCGCATGATTGAGATTTGGAGTATATACATATACATAATATAAATCATGCAAACTTTTGAATTATGAATAAATCACCTAGTTTGATGTTTTTGGGCATCTTTAACTTGCCTAAAGTACAACATGAGGAACATTAAATAGGACTAGAAAAAATATTCGGTATAAGAAGTAAGTTATAATATCACGTCTCCTTTACACTAAACAAGACGAAAAACTGATTATTAATGGGTTCATGAAAACACTACTTGAAAATATAATTAAGAACGTTTACTTACTCAATGTGAGGTAGAAGTGAAGGGACGATGGAGTATCTACTCGTGCGGTTTTTCGGCCCGAAAAGTTCGGGCCGGCCCGAGTCATTTGACCCGGCCCGGCCCGAAAAAAGATAGGCCCGGCCCGAATAATGTAGTCAACGGCCCGGCCCGGATTCGAGCCCGAAATCGGGCCGGGCTCGGGCCGGGCCGGCCCGAAAGCGCGAGCCCGAGTCCATCACTATTAAATATCTACCCGAACATGTTGGTTTTTGATACCAGTCGAGGATTATTTCATTGTTACTATTACGAATGACTAAAGTATCTAGAGAAGGTACTGTATTATCTTTTTCTTCTTCACATGTAAATTGTAATTTTCGATGATAGCTGTTAAAATTTTTTAAAGTTTCATTGCCCATTTCTTTAAGAATTGCAGTTATCACATCATCCAGAAACTTTTTTAAGAAAGGCAATGCAAATGGCAATTTACGAATTGCATTTTTAATTACAATATCCATGACTATAGTTGCTATAATCGGACTTAAATTTGAACGCATGGGAAATCCAAAAATTTGTAGATTGTACTCATTATTAAAACTAAAACAACTATTGTCAAAGATAAATTCAATAACTTCTAAAAATTCTCCTTTTGGTGATCTACAATTTTTTGATATGTTATTCCATAACGTTGTTATATTACGTAATACCAAATCTTCTGGAATATTGGCAAATAAAGATATTGCATCAAAACTAAATAGGATATAATTGTCTGGTAACTGAAAATTATTTATAAAGTTTGCGAATTCAAAAGAACACTATAAGAATTATTATTTATTGATTTCGATAGAACATCTGCAATAAATTTTGATAAATTTTCGGTAGGACTGTTGTTAGATGCAACAATAGGCCTTAATGGGTATCCTTATTTGTGTATTTTTGGAAGTCCATTAAATTTTGGGGTAGAACTACTAAAATTATTTAAAAATTTTGCTTGATTTTTTGAAATATATTTATTAGTTTTTAGTTTATTAATAATATTTAAACATCCTTTTTGAATTCTGGATGTAGGGTCTGAATTGATTTTTTTATATATAAAATTATTTGATAGAAGTACATACATTTTTTGTTAATAATCTGCTTTAGAAATTGCTACAGTTATATTACCCTTATCAGCTATGACGATATATAATTCTTTGTTTTCGTTAAGAAATTGCTTGCATTTTAAATAATCTTGAGCAATTTTTTGTTTAGAATTTGAGTACTTATGTCTAATAACGATGTATTTAAATGCGCTTGCTTATTTATGCGTTGACATTTTAATGAAATTTTTAAATAGCTAGAATGCCAGGTTGTTTATATTTCCCGATTACGTGTTTATTTTGATGAAACTTGATGTATTTAAAAGCATACTATAGCATACTATAAGACGTACACATTATTATTTTAGCCAAATATTATCTAATTATTGCAAAATGAGCTTCTTTCTTATGCATTAAATTAAATATAATTTATTTACAGTGTTCTTGCTATTGACCTTTTGTAAAATATTCGATTTACTCCTATTTAACGGTGGAATTATTTGGTTTTCTTAACGTTAATTATGTTTATATTTATTTTACGACCCCTATGACTTAATCTACCCTTAAACTTCCCTCTTATTATAGCAATATATATAGTAAGGTAAATATCGGATAGTAGTCAGTAAACTCTTTTTAATGAATTCAAGCTTTCGAAAAATTAATTTTCTTCATCAGGAAAACCATAATAAGAGGATTACAAAATTTCTTGATACATAAATTGCTTACTTACAATTATACAGTCTATTTAATAAATAGGTGCAACATAATAAATATTAGAATACGCTGCTGAAATTGATGAAAACATTCCAAACACAATAACTAGCTTAAATAATAATTAAATTCAGTGGCAAAATGATTAAATACTAGTAACAAAACAATTTAAAAGTTATTAATTTAGAATTAATTTAGAAAACGTTCTTGAAATATAAATAATGTCATAAGCAAACATAGATAAAAATAAAAAGAAATAACGCAAATAACTAGTAACTAAGATATACTATCCTTGTTATTTTTTATAACAGAAATTGGATGCGAGTAGATACTATTAAGATTTTGGGTGTCAGTTTTTTGTTGAGAGGGTTATCTTGCAGCGCTATCGCTATCATTTCTAGGAAAATGCGTTTTCTGTAATGGTTTTCCCTGAACATGATTTCAGCGTTTTTATAATAGATTGTGTATCTAGTCTCAAGAGCATGTGACACCAATGCGCAGGTTTTTGTGTATCTGTTAAAGTCACTTTTGTGGGAAGTGATTCTGGATGAAAGTCACCTAGAGATGTAACCTACATATTGGCCTTGACAATTCTTCACGGTTTTAATAACGCGTATTATCTAATAATATTCATTATACACGGTGATTAAAATTATTTGATGTGATTATTTAATTTTCTACCCTGGTCTAAATATGAGTAATATATATATATATATATATATATATATATATATATATATATAATTATATTCGTCCTTTCTTGACCATCTCTTTATATTTTAATTAAATTTATTGGAACTTGGTCATTTCAACTATCTTAGTATATGGTGTTTGTTATGACAAAATGAAACTGCTCAATCAATCATTTTAATTCAATACATATGACGCGTTTCGGCAATCCATTTTCAAATATGTTTCTAAAAATATTATTACACAAATTATATTAATAAAATCTAGATTTATATATACCTTAAGTTAACAATATAAAAATGTTATTAAAACTATATTAAAACTAAACTAAAACTATATTATTGTAAAATAATATAGTTTTAATAACATTTTTATATTGTTAACTTAAGGTATATATAAATCTAGATTTTTATTAATAGTAATTTGTGTAATAATATTTTTAGAAACATATTTGAAAATGGATAGCCGAAACGCGTCATACGTATTGAATTAAAATGATTGATTGAGCAGTTTCATTTCATCATAACAAACACCATATAACTAAGATAGTTGAAAATGACCAAGTTCCAATAAATTTAATTAATATATATATATATATATATATATATAGATATATATATATATATATATATAGTGAATAAGATGAAATAATAACTTAGACTTTTATGCAAAGCCCAAATCATCATTTCAAATCGAGCTAGTAATTGAAAGATGGAAAATATAAAGTGTTGGACAGGACTTGAACCTGTATTCTGGTTTTGCCGGAACCATGCGTTTACCAATTACGCCACCGAGACCGATGACATAATTGAAAAATTTATAAATTTAAATCGTGTACACGACGATACATCAACCTAACTTTCAATTACGTTCGGCATTTTTGTCAATCATATCTGACATTGTCTTGACTTATGTCAGTTATAGACAGAAACTACGCTCAAAATTATGGCTATAAGCCAGTATTAAATCTATAAATATTTTATAGTTAATTACACAGTAAGTTGATAAATACTATCGTATTATAGTGAATAAGATGAAATAATAAAGACTTTTTATGCAAAGCCCAAATCATATTTCAAATCGAGCTAGTAATTGAAAGATGGAAAATATAAAGTCTTGGATAGACTTGAACCTGTATTCTGGTTTTGCCGGAACCATGCGTTTACCAAGTCCTGTCCAAGACTTTATATTTTCCATCTTTCAATTACTAGCTCGATTTGAAATGATGATTTGGGCTTTGCATACAAAGTCTAAGTTATTATTTCATCTTATTCACTATAATACGATAGTATTTATCAACTTACCTTGTGTAATTAACTACTAAAATATTTATATATTTAATATGGCTTATAGCCATAATTTTGAGCGTAGCTGTTATAACTGACATAAGTCAAAATTGACAATGTCAGATATGATTGACAAAATGCCGAACGTAATTGAAAGTTAGGTTGATGTATCGTCTGTACACGATTTAAATTTATAAATTTTTCAATTGTGTCATCGGTCTCGGTGGCGTAATTGGTAAACGCATGGTTCCGGCAAAACCAGAATACAGGTTCAAGTCCTGTCCAAGACTTTATATTCTCCATCTTTCAATTACTAGCTCGATTTGAAATGATGATTTTGGCTTGCATAAAAGTCTAATTATTATTTACTTATTACTATAATACATACGTATATTATATACTTACCTAATTATGTAAAGTATATTAACTAGTAAATATTTTGTAGTTATTATAAGTTGATATATATATCGTATTATAGTATATGTGTATACTTAATTTTGTATAATCATCTTTCAATGCTAGTAAAGATTATAAATCTTATAAGGACTAATACCTGTTTTGAGGTTTACCAAGTAAGTCTGCGTTTAAATGATGATATAAAGCAGATATTTACATCTAAAACATAGATTATAATCACTCTAAATTATAATTTTCTGGTTATATAATTTTGCTAATGCTTTGCTTTTTTCAAAACGTTGCTATTTTCAATTAAGTGAAACATTATTACAACATTAACCACTAAAATACCTATTAAATTGAGGTTACCAATAAATTGGCGTTGTATAAATATATATAAATATAAAAGGCAAGCACAATTCTACAATCTAAAAACATAGATATAACATTAAAAATTTCATTTTCTGTATATAGTGACAATTTTTGTAAGTTTGATTTTGTATACAAAACTTGGTTTTCTAATTATGTGAGAAAGGAGGTAATAAATATGCTTATCTTTGTATAGTACTTGTATTTGAATTATCATCAGACTGAAGAAGTAATAAATATGTGTAAAAAGTACTCAAATTATTTATATCTGTTCTTTTATTAATGGTCTCAGGGTATCTGTAAATGTAGCACATTTCTTGAAATTCTCTTTTTTGTTTATTGCTTACTATATTTAGAATTACTGGTTCTGAAAAGTTAATCCTATGAGAGTTATTTAAATTTGCATGGGTACTCAATGCACATGCATTAGGCTTAACGCGAATGTCACTTCTGAGTTGAGTTATCCTTTGTTTTAGATTTTGTGAAGCTTGGGCAATGTATTCTTCATTGCAGTCCAAACAGCTAATTTTATACATTACGTATCTCTGATTTAGTGGTGAAGTTTTGTCTTTAATTTTTGAAAATAAGTTATTTAGTGTAAGTATATTTTTTTTGTTTTTTTTTGCAATTTAATGCTAAATCTTTTAAAAATATTATATAACTTTGGTGTCGGTTTTTTTATATAAGGAAGGGAATGATATTGTAAAGTATTATTAGTAATGCTTACATCATTGTTTAAATTAATAGTATTTGTATTATTAGTTGAATAGTTATATAAGTCTGTTTACAATTTTTGAAAGATAATTCTTGTCGTTAAGAATTGTTCGTAATTTATTTAAATTTTTTTGATATAATGAAGGGTGACAAATTTTTTTGATTCTGCTTTTTAAACCTAATATAAAATTGATTTTAGTTTTGTAATTATGGTACGAGTTATAATTTAACTATATACCCGAACATGTTAGTTTTTATCAGTCGAGGATTATTTTATTATTACTATTACGAATGAGTAAGGTATCTAGAAAAGGTACTTATTATCTTTTTCTTCTCCACATGTAAATTGTAATTTTGGATTATAGCTGTTAAAATTTTTTAAAGTTTCATTGACCATTTCTTTGCGAATTACAGTTATTACATCTTCGACAAATTTTTTTAAGAAATGCAATGCAAATGGCAATTTAGGAATTACATTTTTAATTAGAATATCCATGACTATAGTTGCTATAATCGGACTTAAATTTGAACCCATCGGAGATCCAAAATTTGTAGATAATACTCATTATTAAAATTAAAATAACTATTGTTAAAGATAAATTCAATCACTTCTAAAAATTCTCCTATCGGTATTGTACAATTTTTTAATATGTTATTCCATAATGTTGTTATATTACTTAATCCCAAATCTTTTGGAATATTGGTAAATAAGGATATTGCATCAAAACTAATTAGGATATAATTGTCTGGTAACTGAAATTATTTATAAAGTTTGCGAATTCAAAAGAGTCCTGAACACTATAAGAATTATTATTTTTTGATTTTGATAGAACATCTGCAATAAATTTTGATAAATTTTCGGTAGAACTGCTGTTAGATGCAACAATAGGCCTTAATGGGTATCCTTATTTGTGTATTTTTGGAAGTCCATTAAATTTTGGGGTAGAACTACTAAAATTATTTAAAAATTTTGCTTGATTTTTTGAAATATATTTATTAGTTTTTAGTTTATTAATAATATTTAAACATCCTTTTTGAATTCTGGATGTAGGGTCTGAATTGATTTTTTTATATATCAAATTGTTTGATAGAAGTACATACATTTTTTGTTAATAATCTGCTATAGAAATTGCTACAGTTATATTACCCTTATCAGCTTTGACGATATATAATTCCTTGTTTTCGTTAAGAAATTTCTTGCATTTTAAATAATCTTGAGCAATTTTTTGTTTAGAATTTGAGTACTTATGAACATATTTAGTGATTGTATTGGTAGCAATTGATCTGTATAAATTAATTTCGACTCGATTAATACTTTTATACGATTTTATACGATTAATGCTCAGAATATGTTCTATATCTGATAATAATAATTCAATCATAATTCAATAATAATTTGAAGGAGGAAAACTAAATTTAGGTCCTAATAATAAAATATTTTTTATATCATCAGGTATCCCAAAGTTGCTTATATTTTTGAACCAAATGTCACTTTTATTAAAAGGTATGTCATACATTTTTAACAAGTTGCTAATCTTTTTTAGGCTATTTAGTTTAATGTCATAAAATTTTTTAATTATATAAAATGTTTTGTCTGCGTTGGTATTCAACTAATACATTCACGTTTGTTTCATGTTTGTCGACTGTAGTCCCAACTTCTATCATATCGCGGTCCGCCTGTTATTTACTGTTTGTTACTCCAAATATGTTGGATTTTTATGTAAATATGATATTCCAGTCACGTACTCTTCTGTCTAATAACGATGAATTTAAATGCGTTTGCTTATTTATGCGTTGACATTTTTAATGAAATTTTTAAATAGCTAGAATGCCAGGTTGTTTATATTTCCCGATTACGTGTTTATTTTGATGAAACTTGACGTATTTAAAACTTTATCTTTGTTCGTTTCTTTAACTTAAAGCATTATAAGACGTACACATTATTATTTTAGCTAAATATTATCTAATTATTGCAAAATGAGCTTCTTTCTTATGCATTAAATTAAAATTAATTTATATTCAGTGTGCTTGCTATTGACCTTTTGTAAAATATTCGATTTACTCCTATTTAACGGTGGAATTATTTGGGTTTCTTAACGTTAATTATGTTTATATTTATTTTACGACCCCTATGACTTAATCTACCCTTAAACTATCCTCTTATTATAGCAATATATATAGTAAAGTAAATATCGGATAGTAGTCAGTAAACTCTTTTTAATGAATTCAAGCTTTCGAAAAATTAATTTTCTTCATCAGGAAAACTATAATAAGAGGATTACAAAATTTCTTGATACATAAATTGCTTACTTACGATTATACAGTCTATTTAATAAATAGGTGGAACATAACAAATATTAGAATACGCTGCTGAAATTGATGAAAACATTCCAAACACAATAATTAGCTTAAATAATAATTAAATTAAGTGGCAAAATGATTAAATACTAGTAACAAAACAATTTAAAAGTTATTAATTTAGAATTAATTTAGAAAATGTCAAAATATAAAATACTCTTGAAATATAAATAATGTCATAAGCAAACATAGATAAAAATAAAAAGAAATAACGCAAATAACTAGTAACTAAGATATACTATCCTTGTTATTTTTTATAACAGAACTTGGATGCCAGTAGATACTATTAAGATTTTGGGTGTCAGTTTTTTTGTTGAGAGTGTTATCTTGCAGCGCTATCGCTATCATTTCTAGGAAAATGCGTTTTCTGTAATGGTTTTCCCCGAACATGATTTCAGCCTTTTTATAATAGATTGTGTATCTAGTCTCAAGAGCATGTGACACCAATGCGCAGGTTTTTGTGTATCTGTTAAAGTCACTTTTGTGGGAAGTGATTCTGGATGAAAGCCACCTAGAGATGTAACCTATATATTGGCCTTGACAATTCTTACATGGTATACGGTAAACAACTCCTGACTGTTGCAGTTGGGGTTATGATCTTTTAATTTGCTGATAAGTGTCTTTCTTAACGTCAAGGTAAGTATTTTTGTGAGAGATATCCCTTTGATATCTTTAAGAATATGACAGAATTTAGATATGAAGTAGTCTGTATATGGGAGATGAATGACATTTTTTAAATCAAATTAGCTGTGAGAGTTGTGTTGTGTCTGAGAGTGGGTTGGTTAATGAAAGAAGGGGTGTTGAAAAGTAATATGTTGAGTAGTGAGATCGGGTATGAATTTTGATGAAAAAGGTCTCTTAGAATAAGCGGGTTTTTGTATTTCAAAGTGCAATGAAAAATTAGTTCTACTTTTCTCCTCAAGCATAAAGCGAGGTTGATTTTCATATTAACTGGATGAAAAGAATTATAGTTAAGATGCCTACCTGAAGAGTTAGGTTTTATTTACCAATCAGTAATAAGATTATTATTCTTATGGATGATGAGCATATCTAGAAAAGGAATAGTGCCGTTAATTTCTTTTTCAATAGTAAACTGAATAGTGGAGTTGAAAATGAAATGATCGACACTATTCCTTGATTGTGTGAATGCTATTAAAACATATAATTTTTAAGTAAAAGATGGTGTTTTCTATAAAATTGTTGTTAAAATGAATACGAAAATATTTTCAATTATATGTAAAATCGCATGCGTCATGGATTTGTGTCAATATTTTAATTGAAAAATAGCATGAATAAATATTCTGAACGGATTTTATTTGTAACTTAATGACAGAAACACGTATTTCTTACTATAGAAGCGTAGCTAAATGACCCTATATTTTAGAACGATAAGATATCGAGATGGGTAAACAACGCACTCAATTACTAAATAGCCTAAACCGGTAGTCAAACAATGAACTCAGAATTCTCGAATATACTAAAACTTTTATATTATATGTAAACGACACATCTATACTCTTTTATAAACTTGAACGTGAACATAATACATAACGAAATGGAAGGAAAGTTTGGGAAACGGCTGGACACGACTAGAAGCAATGATGTCGAGAGGGTTTGGCTTTTAAAACCTAATCCGAACAGGTATAAGGACAGTGTTACTCGAATCGCCAACGTTAGAGTGTTAAATGAAACTCAGACGTGAGTAGATTATTTGACGTATTAACTAATTGCCTAAACGAAATATATAAGCGCTTAGTGGCGAGAAGTATTTGAAAGTCTCAAAATAGTACAAAGATAAATAAAAATACTTAAAACTATAGCAATGAAAAGTTTTCTTAATTGGAATAGGCATACATGATTTGAATGGCTCCTTATTGACGAAAAGGTCAATTTTAAGAAACATTGCCTTCTAAAACAATTTAGAAAAAGAAGGAGGTTTAATTGGTAATTACTATGTTTTGAAAAAACTAACAACAAGAAGATGTGTCAGTAAAATTTAAATCAATTTGTTTCGATATTTTAAACGATTTCCACACGCTTATTTATTAGGCTTATTTATTAGCTGTGTGTAAAAGTCAATTTAACTTAATTCGAAGGGCAACCAACGATACAGGTTTTTCTCATAACACAAGGTAAGAGTTGAACGTAACTGAATTCAGATAAATTTAAAACGGTTTTGTAAAAGGGAATCGCATTAATTTATATGACGTCTAAAGGTAACTGTTGCACGTATTAAGAATTTGTTGATATATGATCATTTTAGGTGTAAAGAAATATTCAGAGTTCTACATTTTAGTATATAACGTATCTGCTGTGAGGAAGTTATTTTCCATCAATTTTGTATTTAAGATATTGTTCGTAAGAATAAGTTGTTGTGGATGAATTATCTTGTATTTGAAAAATTGTTTGTAAGAGGTTATTTTGTAATATTATAAATGTGGGTATGACTACGAAGCATTCGTTAATCAAAGAGCTATCGAATATAGTTAGACGATGTACAATTAAAATCATTAATTATAGCACTTTTATCCACTCTGAATCCTGGACCTTCGATCACCCACGGCACAACGTCGGGCAGTTCATAGCAATATATATCACTGTGGATGGAAAATATCTGACGTTGAGAGTTAGTAAAAGATGCTGCGTACTGAAGTGGCTAATAAAAGTGCCGCCCTAATTACTTTTACTAGCTCAATTTTAATAAAACTACGAGAATAAGACATCAAGCTTATAATGACTCGAAATAATCCTTAACAAACAATTTTTCAAATAATAATTATTACATCTACAACAACTGTTCTCTAACAAATAGTATCATACATATAATCTTTAGGAAAAACTTTCAGACAAATATTAAAATCTAAAAATACAGTCCAAAATTGCACCAACGGTTTTACCTTAAAAACAATATCTTAAATCTAACAAAAATATAACTTCTTAGTAATCACTCACTTATACAAAAAAAATAGAGCTTAATGTCTCTATTATAATAAGGATGAGCGCATAACTAATCTTAATCTCATCACCAATTGATCCTTAATTAAATATTTTTGTGTACAAAATTTATTAAGATAAGTCAGATAGATCAATATTCACCTTTTTAAAATCGGATTCTAGGTCCAGTTACGTTTAATAAATCTTTTATATAATGGTAAAACCTCACCAATGGCTAACTCCCACTTCAAAACGAAATATCCGCCTGTACACACACTATACCATACACACAAAATACTCTGACCACAGAACTTAACTAGGAAATAGAAACTTCCTGTTTTAAAATTTTAAAACTGTAATTTTATGTTGCCGTTTAAGTTGCACTTGTTTAGAACGTAGCCATCCATCCACGTCCAAAATCGTTCAAATTGTAAAAGTTTTTCATTACATACCTTCAGAATTGTCATTCCGATCCCATATATGCTTTTACTCAAACTGAAAACCTTATCTTGCAGTAGTCAATTACTATTTATTCATTTATTTTCCACTCACTTCAATAACATCGCCTACTTCTGAGCATTTAAAACACTTTTCCTTAGCAACTTACGAAAAAATAATTGTAACTACTAAAACTGAAGTATCATTACTAGGTGATATATTATCAATATCTCTACTAAAACGTGATGTTTAAAATGAGCATTAAACAACTCCACTCCGTATTTGACTTCAATTAAGCTAAATAGACAAATCTCCGAGTGACGTAAGAGATATAGAAAAATCTAAATAGCTCTAATAGTCGTTTCTATGTTCGAATTGGTGCTATAAGGTGGGCTCGTGTTTTTACTAAGCATCGATAATCTTCATGAACAATGCGTCATCATTAGGTCTTCAGTCCTGGAACTGATTAGACGCGTACCCTCATTGTTTTCTATTCTGAGCTAACCTACTCATTTCTTGAAATTTACAGAGTCTGCATTTTTCATTATCTACGTGAATTAGTATGATCTAGGCCTACCTCACCTCTTGTTTTCCTACCCCTGCTTGTAATATATCCCTTGCTATTCCCAAAAATTCTTTTCTCTAGCTTACCTACTTGCTTCATACTTCTGACATTCCACGCTCAGACTACCAGAATGTTCCCGATTCTTTTTCTAAATTTTCCGATCACATCCTCCGAAGTAGTCTCTTCGCGGCGATGCAAATGGGGGACTATTTTGCGTCCGGAGGATTTTTGTCCCAGAGGATGCCATCATCTTAGATACAATTTAAGTACGCTGTGTACTTGGGTGGTTTCCCGTTGCCTTCCACATCGGGGTAGTGTGTTTCAGAGTACCATACCGACCCCTAAGGTCTCTGCCAATCTAAGTACCGAAATAGTCGCTGCCCTCCTTCGGGGACCTGTTTTAGTCTGGTTCCTCACTAAAGACCCTACTACTTTGATTGAACCAGTAGTTTGGCGTTTTGGATCACTGGAACGCAGAAGCCATTTCACCTGTTCTAGTAATCTAGAATTTCTGCAAGGTGCAGGTCAATTCGGAATGGGTGGATGATGCATCCGTCAGAAATCTGCAGTTCTAATATCTACGAGCTACTAAGCAGTTCCATTTACCTATGCTTTATCATATTTTTACGAGTTTCAAGATTTATGGCTGTAATTAATCTAACTTTATGTTCTGATCTGGATGATGTCATTTACCTTTAGTACTAATTATGCCAGAAGTTCAATGAACATGTTTTTCAATTGAAATACATTCTCGTAGTTACTTAGAATATCGACTGCTATTTTAAAGCTTCATTGAACACGCTTTTATGTAAATACCAGCGTATGTTTTCTATTAAGAAAAAACACACTTAAATATTACACACGCGCTTTATATAATATGAAATTCAATGAGTTGACTAATTTTTTGAAAACGTTTGTCTTCATTTGGACATAAACATGATCAATGAAATCTTTTACAAAAATTATGCATTTACACAATCGAGTACTTTATAACATTCGACAATTAAAGAACTAAATCAATAAATTAAGCGATAAGGGTCGTAAAATGAGAGAATGCCAGTTATTAATATTAAGGTAACAGATAACGCACATAAGTGTATCAGTTAATGAGCAATTAATTGATAAATGTTATGTAACGGTAAAACAAGAATCTTATTGTTTTAAAATTCTTTGAAAGACGTTTCTTTTATGATTTAAGTAGATAATTGCGTAATATATTGGTATGTTAATCTTTATGTTCAAGAGGATAATTAAAGTTGAGGGTAGATAAACTTGCGTAAGTATGACCATTATATAATAAGAATTATTAAACATAACTGATCAGCTACGTTTAACTCCAATTTAAGATAGTTACTTAAAATATCAACTTAACTTCTAATGGTTTATACATCGTACGATTTAAGTTCGGAAGGATTTGTGAATGCAAATCGTAATCAAAAAGAGGGATATTTGACTCCATTTCAGTGTAAGCGAGTGACTATCCAGTAGTTACAAAAAATTTTATCTTAAACTTAAGACATTATTTGAATGGAAGGACGTTGTGGAAATATTGGACTCTATCTTTAGATTTTAGTGTTTGTATGAAGTATTATTTA
Source organism: Platerodrilus igneus (assembly GCA_036346225.1). NCBI lineage: Eukaryota > Metazoa > Arthropoda > Insecta > Coleoptera > Lycidae > Platerodrilus > Platerodrilus igneus. Next base: position 1,798,894 of record JARFIW010000787.1, on the reverse strand, counting down.
TGAGACTGCATATAAGATATCGTTTGTTAAAGGAAAGTTGTATGTGGATGCAGCAATTGTTATTTGAAAGGTTGTTTTTAAAAGAATATTTGAAGTCTCTACCAGTATGACGTCTCACTCTAGTGGTTGCATTTATATTGAGCTAACAAAATAATTAGGGCAGCACTTTTAAGTTAGATGAGCTATAATTCACAACACTTTTATCGACGCCCAACCTGGTGCCAATTTTTTATCTTTTCAATCCACGGCATCGTTCATTTGGGTCCCAGCCTGTTGCTCGAGTAAGCCACATACGAATTAGAGTTTTTGTATCTTGTAGGATTTTGTAGGAACTTTCCCTGTGAAGTGTATTTGATAAGTTTCAGAATGACTGATAAAACGAAAGAAATTCGTGAGAGCTTAAGTGCTAAAGGTGTGGATATCTGTTGTTTAGAAAATGTTCATTTAGAAGATCCAAAAAGGAGGAGCTGGAGAAAAACACAAACCAGAGTGTAGGAAAGACTCAGAAATCTAAAAAATGATGCCCCTTTATTGAGTTTAAATAAAAGTATGCAGGGACAAAAGGAAATGAGTGAAACGAATAAAAAGTATCAAAGATACGAGTGAGAATATGAAGGAAATGGGTGAGAAATTTGATAAAATACTCAGGAGTTAAAATCAGAAACGAAAAGAATAAACAAAAAATTTAAAGGGTTTAGTGAGAAGATAACTTAGTAGTAGGATGACAGTGTGGACAGCTGTGGCGAGTAACTTCCTTACATCCGCAACCATAACAGTGGAGCACTTTACGACGAGTACAACGGATCGAAACATGACCAGGTTTGTCGCAATTAAAGCATACGACCTTAGGAGTAGAAGTAGAACTAGGAGGACAAACAGTAAAAAGTACGAAGGAAGTGTCTGATCTACTCCTAGGCGTAGGAGAAACCTTAACAACTCGGTCATTTGAAGTAAAAGTATTTTCCTCAATAGTAGCAGACCTATAAGCAAAATCCAGGGCTAGTAATTCTGAGTTTAATAAAGTAACAACGTCGTCCCAACATTTGAGGAAACGCTGATGTGCACGGAAAAGAGTAAAGCCTTTCCGGTAAGTAATTCTGGAGTAAAACGAAAAAGTTGCCGAGCCGAAATATTACGCGAAACACAGAATTCCTTAATACGAAACAAGAATTCCAGTAGAATACCTACACCTGAAAAGAGACATTCAATTTAGCGAGTGGGTATCCTTTAGTAGGGTTCATAGTATTGGCAGTAGTAGAAGTATCCAATTCTTCCTTGGAATCAGAAGAAAGATAAAGAATTTCTTCGGTAACGGCGGTAGCTACATTAAGAGTTTGAGGACTTGAAGAAGGCTATTGACTAAAATCGGCAAAAGTAACACGCTTGAATTTTTTAATAGTCGCCTCAACATCAGAACAAATGGTTTGTAAAGCGAATAATAATTTATTTTTCGTAAGGGATTCCTCCTCAAAGCTAGCCAACATCAATTCACAACGTCGTTGAATGTGTATCCATAAGGAGCGTAAAGAGCAAACTTATTATCAGTAACATCCCCAGTAAAATCGTCAGAAGACGGTCCAATCTCAGCAAGCGCGCGTTTAATCGCCTCATGATCCTCTGTAAACGTAATTGTGTAAGGGCTAGGAGTAAAAGACTGATTCATTTCCACTTGAATCGCATTGCGGACGGCTTTACGCAACCCCTCGACTTTAATGTCAGAGTCAAATCCTCGAGAAGATAACTCAAGTTGGAGTTCGGGTTTAACAGCCTATTTACATCCAACCCCCCACGTAAACCATTGTGACAAAAGAAATACACGCTGTATATCAGAGTAATGCAAAAGTACCAACAACAACCGAATAAACTATAAAATATCAAAAGTAAATCGAAACAAAACGATTTTATTCAATACGGACGTAACAAACGGATTAAATTTCGAAAAAAGTGCTAAACGTAACAGAATAAAGTCAATACAATCAGAAATAGGGCGCCAGGGCGTTCAAAGGGTCTACAATTATTGGCTAACACACAAGTCGAATAATCTGAATTAGCCAACCACTGATGTTGAGCGATTAAGAAGGAAAATAGAACTAAATTTTAAGAAAATCGAACCCGCACAAGAAATAAAGAAAAGAAATAAATACCAGTTCAAGCGCAAGGGAAGAAAAAATAAGTAGTATCAGGCCGAAAGCAAAATAAAAATTGGGACAAAAATTAAGCGAAACAAAATCGAAGTGAACGCTAACCAAAACCAAGATCGAAGCAAAAGTTAAGCCAACGTTACACAAAACAAAATCGGGGCACAAAAAAATTAACTAAAACAAACTCGCAGCCCCACGCCAGGGCGTCAGAATTTATGATATGTACCTAAACGTAGCCGAAAGAAAAGTAAATACCAGGCGAAGAGTGGGGGGATTCACCTGCATACTAATAAAACCAAAAAAAGCACGTCGCCCACGATTATCTATTAACAAATAAAAATAAATAAATGGTCCTGTACAAACAAGCAAAAGCAATAAATTAAGCGTTACTATTTCAAAGCAAACAATTAGGTGATATGAACAATTTAGTACTTTAGATACGAAGTGCGCATCTCGTATTTTACACAAAATAAAATTAATCAGCGGTAAATAAACATGTGAGCTTTTGTCAGGCGTTTTTAGAATTTCACCTAATACTTTTTGGAAAATAAACTAATCAATAGGAAAGAATTAACGTGTTAAAGCTTTTGGCAAACGTTATTTTTAAATTATACATAATACTGTTTGTAAAATAAACCAAACAGTACAAAAGAATAAACGTGTGTTTGCCAAACAATTTTAACAATAGTACATCACACCTGTAGAGCGATAATATCGATTTGCAGCAACAAACAATAGTTCTACAGTGTCACGTTTCTTATTACGTAACTACACCAAACGCTGATACCGAATATGCCATTGATATACACAGGAGAAAACAAGTTGTATACCTGTATGAGTCTGGATACTTAGCTTGCAATCCGTCGGGGGTTAGTCAGCACAGCAACGCCACGGCCGTCGGGATCTATTTACCCTGTTACCATAACGGGATTAGCGGTCTACGGACAAAAGCAGTTGATGTACGTCAACGAACACTTGGGCCTATATAAAGAAAGAACCAATTTGGCCTCCAGCTAAAAGCTTACTGATTTAGAGATCAGCCATTTAACAAACCAACCGTGTTTATCTATAATCTATTTCCAAACAGCATTGTTCTGTTTTTGAGATAAACCCGTTGTGTAACCTTTCAGATTAGTATAGATATCCTGAGTAATCGAAATCTGTAAAAAAAAATGTTTTAAATAGGAGTAACTCTCTAGCTGCTACCCATTTTTTAGATTTTTGACAATAGAAATTGTTAGGGTACTTTAAAGATAAATTCCATCGTTCAACCTATTAAATTATATTGGAATGTATCAAATAATTTTTGCGGTCGCAATAAAAATATCTACACGCTTCCCAGTACCCTATCTGATAAACATACTGTGGTTCAATTTTATTCACAGAATTTTTTAAGGCATTTTATTATCCCGTCTTTTAAAATTATCAACCACAAGTACCTGTAAACTGTTTTAATATCTAAAACATAACAGCAAATACCCATGCATTTTTTATTTAGATTTATTTCAATAAAATTGAAAAAGAATAAAACTAATAATATTTATTAATATCCTGGATTATGGATATTTTCATATTACATACCATGCATGTACTTAAATCAAAGGTTATTATACTCAGTATTTAAGCTCCATTTCTGCAGTGCTCTAGCTAGAAAGTAGATCTATAATCGATTTTCAATGTAATTTAATTTGCAGTAAAACATTAAAGACGTACTTTGTGAATATTATAGCCATAATGAACATTATTATTTTGAAAGTATCTACCAAGTAGCCCAACAAAAAATATTACACTCGTTTACTAAATAAGGTTTAACTTATTAATGGTAAATTTGAAAGTATATTCTTGCAATGCTAATAGCTCAACATGACGATTAGCGTCAACCAGTAAGACGTTTCTAAATAATTTAGGTGAGTAAAAAAACCATTACTCCTGCTTTCTCTGTGTGCATAAATAAGCGAAAAAATGGTACTAAAGTGCAATTGAATTCATTTGTGAAAAACGCGAAGTTATTCAAGGTGTAAAGTTTTGAATTATTTTCAAAGTTTGAAAATTTTAGGTAAATACAATATTTTTAATTTTAAAACTTGCATGATTAATCTGTAATTTTCAATTTTTATTCAATTACTTTGACCGCAAGATACCGTTAGGACTTAAATAAAGTAACATTTTTGTAATTTTTATGTACACACCGCTCTTAATACATAGTTTAATAAAACCATTTTAATTAAAAGACTCAAATTAATATAAAAATTTATTTAAAATATACAGTTCTTTAATGCAAACTTTTTACCTGTTGTTTTTGCTATTGATCGCCGCTCGTATTAACAACATTGGAGTCATCGATAGACAATCAACTTCTAAATTTATTTCAGTGTTCAATATGTTACGATTTTGCTGTATCACCCATTAACCAATGCCGGGTCGGTCATGGAATTTGTAGTAAATGTTTTTAAAAATTGTGACACATGCCGTATGCCGGGAATCGCTTGGCAAGTTTATAAATTTCATTATTTAAATGTACATTGATCATATTTTAGACAATAACATTAGCAAATTGAAACTTCTCAATGTGTTACAGTAACACCAAATGTATTGAGAAACGTGTCGATGTCTGATGAGTAGAGCATAATTGGGAATACTGCCGCCTAATTTGCTCCAGAATCCCTCATTTGCTCCCTCATCTGGACCAAATTTACATGTAAAAACCCACTATAAAGTCTTATTTTTTAGGAATCTCCTCCTGCTCTCTCCCTGTGGAACTCCTTGTGGAATTTTTTACCCCAACCATTTTGATTACATCACACCCGCATTCTTTCCACCCGCGAGATAAATCTTTCTCCACATTTCCACCCACGAGATAAACCTATCTTGTTTGGTATCAATTAATATTAGATTTTTCTCAGCTACCCGAATTTCTAGGAATTTTTTAGATTGTACCATCCCCAAGAGAGCTACCCTGATTTTAAGATTTTTTTACCGCTAACATTCTGAACCAAATAGTTTTCTTCGTCTAACCAATGCATCTTTTGAGATGAACCTATCTTGTTTGGTATCAATTAATATTAGAATTTTCTCAGCTACGCGAATCTTTAGAAATTTTTCAGATAGCATCACCCCCCCAGAGAGCTACCCTGATTTTAAGATTTTTTTACCGCGAACATTCTGAACCAAATAGTTTTCTTCGACTACCCATTGCATCTTTTGAGATAAACCTATCTTGTTTGGTATCAATTAATATTAGAATTTTCTCAGCTACGCGAATCTTTAGAAATTTTTCAGATAGCATCACCCCCCCCCCCCCCAGAGAGCTACTCTGATTTTAAGATTTTTTTACCGCGAACATTCTGAACCAAATAGTTTTCTTCGACTAGCCATTGCATCTTTTGAGATAAACCTATCTTGTTTGGTATCAATTAATATTAAAATTTTCTCAGCTACCCGAATCTTTAGAAATTTTTTAGATAGCGCCATCCCCCCAAGAGCTACCCCAATTTTAAGAATTTTTACCTGTAGCGACTTTTGAGCATTCTTATAAATTTTTTTTATACATGCGATACATCTTTTTAGTCTAGAATTTTACGCAAAATTCGAATCTGCAAACAGATTGGATATCGGACCACGCCCTGCAAAATTACACACATACCCTCTGCGAGATAAATCTTTCTCCACACTTCCACCCACGAGATAAACCTACCTTGTTTGGTATCAATTAATATTAGAATTTTCTCAGCTACACAAATCTCTTTAAATTTTTTAGATAGCGCCATCCCCCAGAGAGCTACTCTGATTTTAAGATTTCTTACCTGTAGCGACTTTTGAGCGTCCTTATAAATTTTTGTATACATGTAGCACATCTTGTTAGTCTAGAATTTTATGTAGAATCCGAATCTGTAAATAGATTTAAAATCGAACCACCCTTACCATTTTACACACACCTCTAAATTATAAATTTCCTGCAGCTTATACCTAAAGAAAATCTAAAACAATTCTTAAAACTTTTTATTACAAACAATTTTTACTAATACAGTTTAAATTTGTAAACCACATTTCTAAATGCATATTCACAATTTTTATTTTCAACCTAGAACTTCTCATATCGACTTGTACTTATTAATATTTATTTCTAAATAGAGCATCTTTTCCAAAGACCAACCGGACCCGCATGTTTCAAATTCCTCTGATTTTGTTCGCATGGTTTCGCTTAAGACCTCGTACATATTTTCCAGATTACTAGAAGACGTTATAACCACATTTTTGTGTTAAAGGATTTTACATCGGTAGTCTCTTCCCCATTTTGGTGTAAACGCCGTAGAGTTCGCAATAGATTTTACTGCTGTATGTTGTATTCTTTTTCATTAATTAATCGAATAAATCGCTCTTTCTGCTTCCAAAGAAACTCGGCACTCCATCGTCGACACTGGCATTCTTTATGCGATAGCTAGCCATACGGTTGTTAAACGCAGTGCTAACCATTTCTACACCATCGTCGCTGGTAGCGGTAACTGATGCATTTTACGTCTGTTGCTCCTTAAGTGTGCGGCATACGTAGTCTTTTCCATTTCGAAATCGCATACTTTACACATAATTCGTGGTTGTTTCGTACAAGACCCTTTAACAGCTGGCGGAGCTGAAGGTTTACGGCTTAATGACATACCGTGCTGTTTTTCCTTGTGTCGCTGTAAGTTGCCCATTCTCGTAAAAGCGATACCGCAAGACCCACAGTTAAAGAACTTTGCTGCAGACGGATGTATAAGCTTAACCCTGGGCGATGTTACACCACGACATTTGTTCTGGTGCCGTTTGAGAGCATCCCTTCTGGTAAAGTAGACGTGACACGGCTCGCATTTAAAAACGTTTGCAGGTACCATTTTAGTACAAAACAAAATCCGCACTATAAGACTTGACTTGTAAGCGAACTAACTTATAACTAAAGAGTTTACTCTTGCGCACCTGCTTTATGTACCCTATAGAATGCAAACCGAAGGTTTCCGAAGACACCCGAACGATGTTGAGGATTCAGCGGGGAACTAAATGACGTCATAATCCTTGCTGCTCGTCCAATACATTTAGCGCCAATGCATGCGCCGCGGCGCTGACCTAACCTATTAATTTTTCCTTTTATCTAACCTAGGTCCACACTTGGTTTTTAATGGAAAAACTCAATAAAAAGCAATTAGTGCTAATGGGTGTTCAATGAAAAAACTCATTAAAAAGCAATTAGGTCATATGGTCATGTGGTCATGTGGTCATATGGTTATGTGGTCATATGGTCATGTGGTCATATGGTCATGTGGTCATGTGGTCATATGGTCATGTGAGGGTAAAATTGCCCCTATGAGGCAATTTCACCCTAACTTAACATCCTACATATATCCGGATATATGTCGATGCGCATCCCTGTCGGCTTAGGTCGGATAACAACATATTCGACTATCTTCGGCAATATACGTCCCCACTCTGTAGAATACATAAGAGAACAATTTTTTCGTATTCAATTTAGTATTCGATAGTAGCTAGAACGGTAAACATGAGCTTCTCCAAGGTGATTAACGTTTCTCAACTTCTTGGGAATAAAGTGAAACCGACAAATGAGCGATTTGGATTATGGCTGTTGACAGAAAATGTGTGCAACAATAATCTGGTAACAGATATTGGTAATATTTGTTACGTCGAAGGCGAACAGATGCAGACTGGTGGACTACACACGCCAATTACAGAACCATTTTGTGGCAATATAATGTTGGTTAAAATTTGCGACTTTTCTGACGCCGAACAAACATCTGCAAACAAAAGGATGTTTATCCTAAAAAAAAGAAATTTGTGGTGCATTTAACAGCTATCTACGAAGAAAGTTTGACCGATTTGTTTCCGCTAGGCATGGTGTTAAAGCTAAGCTCCCGTTTTCTCTGGAAAGCACTAACAAGATGGGCCAGAGAGTAAAAGAAATTGTCGGAAAAGAAGACCTCGAATGCATTAATAAAAAATTCCAAAATCCTATATGTGTTCCATACTAAGTGGAACTAGCAGATGTTAAGTTGGAAACTTTATTGGAGGAACTACCAGATATATTAGACGAACTCAAAAAGATTATTTCTATCTTTTTGACATGGATGTAACCCAAGATTTTGGGGGTATATTTAACAAGATGGAGATGTGTAATTATTTAACTACAAACCATAACTTTTACTATAAGGGCGAATATGAAGAAAAGTGCAATATTATAGTTGATAACGATAAAACAGTGGGAATTGATTGTTTAACATGGCTAACAACCAATGCAAGAATTAAGATATACAACAAATTTGTGTGTCAGATAACAAGTCCTGGTGTTAATAAACAACTTGACAATCATATACTAGGTTTTTTACGTTGGCCAGATGTACGTTTAAGGGAAACTTTTGCGTCTACTTTAGCCAAAGAACATGGTATTACGCGATTGGAAGCGACAATATACAACTGTGCAATTGGAAGCTATGTCAGTGCGGTACGGGTGTATAATCCCTTAAAAGACTGTTTAACGTTATTGGAAGATAGTAAGTTATACTTCCTAAAGACGTCAATGTACTCGGTACCACTTGCCAAAATGTGGAGTAAGTTATCGGACAAGCTACAAAATAGCTGCTGTTTAGTGTATAATAACCTGCTACAGTACGTGTATTGGGGTAATGGTAATACAAAGAAATTGACGGGCTTGCAAATTAAGTTGTCCGAAAAACCAAAAGAAAGGGAAACATACTTTCTTCTAATGACTCATTGGGTGCTCGAGATACAGATACTTATAACAAGCTTTTACAGAAACATCCAACTCCAAATAGAACTATTGAGTTTCCTTCGCTTCCCGAAAAAGTGGATAGCTCTAACGGTAACTGAAAAGAATGTCAGAGATGCTATTTTTACCTTCGCAAATGGGTCAGGATCGGGAATCGACGGTTTGAGGCCTCAACATTTGAAAGATTTAATTTCTGCCGGTAATGGAGAGGCAGCATCCCGTCTTATTACATCTCTCACCAGTTTCTGCAACTTAGCTCTATCCGGAAAAATAAGCGAAGACAACCTCGCTGTATTTTACGGTGCTAACCTTTGTGCTTTGAAGAAGAAAGATGGTGGAATACGTCCAATTGCTGTTTGAATGACGCTTCGACGACTAGTCACCAAGTTAGCTTGTTTCTCCGATAGGCCAATACCTTCGTCCAAAACAACTTGGTTTCGCTACAAAGGGTGGTTGTGAGGCTGCCGTTCATGCCACCAGAACAACTGCACCTAACAACTCCGCTAACTCCAGGAGCTGTTTTACTAAAAATTGATTTTTCGAACGCCTTTAATACCTTGAATCGTGACTAAATGCTGTGCAGTGAAAAAAATGGCTCCAGCCTTGGAAGCCTTTTTTTGGCAAGCTTACTATTTCCCATCTCTTCTATGCTTTGGAGATATGAGCATCCCATCGATAACTGAATGCCAGCAAGGTGACCCAGAAGGACCACTTCTTTTCTGTTTGACCCTGCAACCTATAATAGATTTACTGCTATCAAAGATGGTCTGCTTCTATCTTGATGACAGATTATTAGCCGGAGATACTAATACCGTACTACATGACCTTTCCATCATAATTCGAGAATATCGGAAGATCGGACTAGAAATTAACCCTTCAAAATGTGAGCTTGATTTTTGCGATTCTGTGGACAACAATATCCTGTCCCAATTTTCATCCATGTCTCCTGGCATTCAGGTTGTCTCAGAGGTTAGTTTTCTTGGAGTTGCCGATTCACCTAACCATTTACAGAAAAGTTGGATGAAAAAAATAGATGATCTGATGATTTTATTCGGAAGATTGCGAGATTTGGAAAAATTCCACATATCCTTCTACCTTCTTGGACACTGTTTTGCGATACCAAAAGTAACGTACTTTCTCCGTACAACACCTTTATGGAACCATCAAGATCTACTTGTAACTTTCGATACAATGGTCAAAGATACCCTGGAGCGTATCCTCAATTGCCGGTTAGACACCTGTCAGCTTTTCACTTCTTCATTGCCTATTAAATTTGGAGGATTGGGAATAAGAAGAATTCAAGATATTTCACTTCGTGCATTCCTTTCTTCTGTGTATGGAACTTTTAAGCTTGTCACTACGATGTTAAATCTTCAAGATTTCGATAAGTCGACAGTTGCTTTACACGATGAAGCTATGGTGGAATGAAATTTTCGTACACAGGACTTTGGTGTTCCGGCTGGCTCTTCTGAACAAAAAAATTAGGACAACGTTTTAATGAAATTTGGTATAGAAAACCACCACCCGTCATCTGACAGGGATAAAGCAATACGTTTAGCATCCGAAAAGCAAGAGTCAAACGCATGGATTCAAGCCTTCCCAACTCAAAACGTAGGTACTTTGCTAGATAACAATAGTTTCAGAGTAGCCATTGGCCTTCGTTTTGGTTGTAAAATTTGTAAGTCTCATACATGCTTATGTGGAACCGTTGTGGATGAGTTTGGACAACATGGTCTTAGCTGCGCTAAAAGTACAGGCCGTTATTCTCGTCTTATCTCAGCGAAAATACCTTGTCATTTAGAACCTGTCGAGCTATGTCGAAACGATGGAAAACGGGTTGATGGAGTTACTCTAATTCCTTGGGAGAAAGGAAAATGTCTAGTATGGGATGCCACATGCACTGATACTCTTGCCCCCTCTAACTTGCCAAATTCAATCAAAATCGCTTGTTCTGCTGCCCAACATGCAGCATCCACGAAGACTCTAAAATACTCATCTGTAATTGACACTAACTACTCTTTCCCGCCTTTCGCAGTAGAAACAATGGGTCCTAGGTGTGATGAAGCAATTTCTTTTTTGAACAAGCTCGGAAGTCTACTTGCCTCCCAATCTGGTGAACCCTGTTCGCGTTCTTTCCTTTTTCAACGATTAGGAGTAGCAATTCAACGTGGGAACGCAATTTCAGTCATGGGAACTTTCCCTTCATCGAAATCACTTTCAGAAATTTTTTATATTTTAAACAATAAATGTTAAAACACCATGGTGAAATGTTCTTTGGGACTTATTTCACCGAAGTGGCGTTGAGTTTGCATTAGTTTAGAATATTTACTATTTGTATTAGTACAATGTATCACCATACTATTGTTAAAATGGATATGCAAATATATCAAATATGGAAATTACGAAAGACCGAAATGTTATTGTGTTACGTGAGTACGAGTGCTTCAAGCTACTAAATTTGCGAGAATTAATACGTAATAAAATGGAGGAATTAAGATGTAAAAACTTTCCAGAATATTACGAAAGATATGAGGGTATTATGAAAAATGTAAGTGGAAATAGGACAGATGAAGAAAGCGTACAAACGTTATTAGAAGGAGAGGCCCGATCGAACAATTTTTGTTTAATGATAGCAGCAATGTAAATTAATTGACAGTGTTGGAAATTATTAAGTGTCACCCCATCCAGTACTTAAAGGATTCGACTGTGAAGCGATCGCTCACGCAAATGTTTAGAGATTTTGCTATCCCAGATTCTCCAGACTCCGGTTATCACAGCGGTTTATAGTTAAGAATACTTGTGAAACTGATGTATGTTATTAATAAATGTATTACATTAGTTTGTTTTTATTCTGAGTGCCCTATTACATTAGACAACTTGTGGCGGGCAACTTGTAGTTGAGCAACACGAGGTACATTACGGTATATGGAACCTATGACACTAGGGCAACTAGTGTCAACACAGAAATTTAGTGTTCTACCGGTGGACTGAATCGGCAACTTCTTGCCAACTTTTTGTGGCGCGAATTTGTGTAGGTGCGTTATTCCTTATCGAGACTATTACACTAGACAACAAGTTCGCGACACTTCTGGTTGAGCGCGCAGTCCGTACACGCTCTACGTCATATGCATATGTACTGTCATTAGATTATTTATTGTAATAAAATGCCGAAGGAGTGTTTAAATCAAAGCGATGCTGGTAAACCAGACGAAATGTTGCGATTATCTAGATTGATAGAGAGTAAATTTAATATTAAAAATTTATTTGCTAAAAAACATAGACTTGGACGTGTGGAAGTAATAAAAAAATTTACTATCATCAGCACAAAGTTCTTCCAATAAAGTGTAATACAATCCCTTATACTCCCTTGATGCTCACATAGGATGTATGTGCATTTTCCTAACGTTCTGTTTTCTCTTTTTTATTAACAGAACAAGGAGTAGCACAGTTTCGTTTGTTGACATTCTGTAAATGAACGAAAAATGGTTACTCGTTTGTGGTGTTGCGCTACTAGTTGCTGATATTCTTTCCGTGATGGATGATACCGGCAACTGGTGGCGACACAAGTTGCCCGCCACTAGTTGCCTAGCGTAATAATGCACTTAGGTTTAAGGTGTTAGTTCTATTAACCGAAAACGATCCCCTTAATTATAACGATGGGGAAAAAGTAGTAGCAAGTAAAAGAAGGTTAAACCTCAAGTTGATCGGTTTAAAACCGCTTGTTGATCAATGCAGATGTCTATTATGTGACTTAGTGGTAAACTCGTTAAAATACAAGGTAAGTCGTCATAGCATTTGGGGTTAGATGCTCTTTAGATAATCTTTAAAAATGGAATCTGTGCATTAAACAATAACATGAGATGTGCAAATATTGATTTCGATTCACATGATAGTGAAGTGGTTAAGGTGTCTGCTTTGTATACCGGCAGCATGGGTTCGAATCAGCTTGAGACAATGTTCTTCTTTAAGAGCTTGCGGAAAAATGCATCTACAGGATGGAGCAAAAATGGATATGTACAGAGTAGGTTAAAAATCGTGACGGTTAAAAAATGTCGGATTGGCGTAAGAAAAATGGCGCATGACAATGTGACGTAAGAAAAATATCGTTAATGAGTTTTCTCATTAAAAAACAATTAGTGTTAATGAGTTTTCCATTAAAATAGAATTAGTGTTAACGAGCTTTCCTAATGAAGAACCATTAGTCTTAATGGGTTTTCATTAAAAAGCGATTAGTGTTAATGAGTTTTCTTATTAAAAAACGATTAGTGCTAAAAAGTCTTGCCAATAAAAAGTGATCTGTGGGTAGGGGTGCCGATGGGGTTGTCTCGTCCCTAGGTGCCTCCAAACGATTTACTGATTTGTTATAAAATCTACTCATTTATGTTAAGTTTTGCTATCGTTTCATATTGAAAAATTGAGAAGTGTTAGTCATATACCTGAGAGCTAACAGAAAAACTGCAAAAGTTATTTGGAATTCTTGCTATTATACAACGCTTGTGATTATAGACCAACTATAATTTCAACAAAATCACACTTGTGCTCAATTGAAGTCTAATATCATACATGTTTTAGTAACGAATGTACAAATTGCTATTTGCTCAAATACGCGTTAGCCTTTGTTTAAAATACCCTTTGCTGAGTTAATGGATCAGTTCGAAATATGACAGTAGCTAGTCGATCATCGCTGTATTATATTCAGGTTTGTACTATAATCTCTCATTAAATTAGAGTTTGTAGTTTTTGTAGGAAAACCATAAGTGCATTAACTCGGTCTTTTTTTTCAAATCAAATTATCATTTTTAATTTACCCTCGGTAAGCAGTTCCCTATATAAACGAGCACAGTATATATTCTCCCTTCGAGTCCATAGGCAAGCATTAGCGTTCAGTAATAAAAAAAAGTAACCCCTGGAACAGTTTTTATTTACTGTACCATTCAAATTTAGGGTTCGCACTTTTTACACTTTGCAAAGTTTTTTAATTAAGCAGTAAGGGATATGTTCATCGTAACTCTGTTGATATATATCAACACCGTAAGCTCTTTCACACTGTAAATAAATATATCACACAAATTCACCATACAATAGAAACCGCTTGAATATTGAATTAGCAAAACCTACTTTAGTATAGAATCTTTCATAGACGAAAACATTGATGTGTAACACGCCTTCTGCTAAATGAATGCTCCATATACGCTGCAATTTATTCTGAAAGTAAAATTAAATATAAAACTGAATAAGGATATGTAGTGTTTTTAGAAGATATGAACATTTAGGGAAGAGAACCTCTATTTTGTTACAAATAATTGTCTACCTAAGTTTTATCTTTTTTTTAGGTTAATAGTTAAATGTTATTGCACTGACTGCTGAAGTACGAGGTGTAACTATGAAATAACGATAGTGGCGCTGTAAAACCTTTTATTTCAAATTTATACGTATATAATTATTATCTCTTTAAATATCTCCTTAAAAATCACGCCGCCGCGTTTCGCACACCGCTGCATGGTTCCATAGTTTAAAGTAATGCTGGAAATTGACGTCTTTGAGCTCTTTCGTGACGGTTACCGATTTTATATTCACAGTTTTGAGGGTTACAAGTCTTTTCCATTTTATACAGATTTGAACTTTTGGAACAGGCAAAAGTTACATGGAGCCCGATCAGGCGAATACGGATATGCTACACTTGACGTCTTCAACAACAATGCAGTGTGTGCCAGTGTGCTGTCCTGATAAAGAATCCATTACTTGTCTGTTCACAATACGAGTCTTACTTTAATTTCTTCGTGGAGTTGAGTAAGAACCTCAAGGTAGTATGATTGATTAATAGTTTGACATTCATGAACTCAGTGATGCACACAATCCCATGTATATCGTGAAAAATCAAACGTTTTAAATTTTTTTTAGCTCATTCGAGCTTTTCTAAATCTCAGCAAACTTGGGCACTGTCAATGCACCGATTGCCAATAGTTTCTAGACCATAAGGTGAATAGCACTTAAAATGTCTGTACATTGTAACTGTACGAGCTGATTTTTGTTCGATAGCTAGAATTTTCGGCATTATTTTCGCACATAATTTTTCTTATTAAAATTTTTGTGTTTAATTTGCCTTTAGACATCCTTTGTCGGTGCCTGCAGTTTCAGCAAGCGCACAAATACTCAGCCGATAAATTAGACTAGCACTTTTCAATATTTTCGCTCGTTTTAGATGTAGAAGGGCGTCCTGGGCGTGCATCATCTTCAACGTCTCTAGGGCCATTTTGAAAACGCTTAAATTAATCCAAAGCCCGCGCACGTGATAATCATCCATTGCCATATACTTCTATCACTAAAAGATAAGTTTGAGTAATGGGTTTTTCAAGTTTCATATAAAATTTATGCATAAGCCCTCGTTCTACTAAAGCATTTATCATTTTTCCTCAAAAACAAAAAAAAATAGATTGTATTGAAGCGAAGGCCACGGCCAAACTAATATGTCTACAGAAGCGTCAATCGAAAAAGAAAGGGTTACCTACACATCTATCGGTTGTATGACTTATGTGTATGCGCAGTTCACCTGTAGTAGCATCGGTCGCGTCATTTAATAGCCAGAGAACGTATTAATGGTTCCGCTCATGCGGTTCTATAATTACACGCACAGCTTTACAGAATTTAATTAATACTTTATTAATTGTTTACAGAAATGAGCATCTATAGTTTGTCGCTGTTCATACCATTTATAGTGTCAGGAATACCAGGTTAGAGAGCGCAGTGAAAATATTAATTGAGGTTGGGTAATTAGATAAAGAGCAGTCTTTGCCCTTAAAAGTGAATGCCCATGTCAAATATCAAAGCACGCGAGGTCCTATACAATATTGCAATTTTTCAATTCTACTTGAAAGTGGTAGTACAACACTTTCTGTTGAAAAAATAAAAATACAAATACAATTCGAATACATCAAATACATTACAAAATACAAAACAGACTGTCATGACAGAAAATACATATAAAACCTTAACGTCACAATGCAGTAAATATAAAATAGAATAAAAAAATTAATATAACGTCAGTCGAATTAACAGCTCTAGTGAGTGTCACGCAGAGGACAGCATGACAAATGTTAGATATGCGCGTTTTCAGTTATTCTTTTATACTAAGCTCGGGACTGTTACTTTCTAATTCGTATTTCAAAATTTAACGCCCCCTGACTTTGTAAACCATTTCAGTTGCTACACGTGTTTTCTTAGTTAGGCAGCCAAATGTGCTGGTTCTTTACTAAATTCGCGAGTTCGTTTGTCTATAGTCTTTATGATTCTTTATCAGGACTTGTAATATTTACTAATTAGAAAATTTCCTGGTGTTGCTAGTTTAATGGTAATTAAATAAAGCAGATGTATTCTCTTTGCAAGATAAACACATGCCCAAATTTATTTCTATTCTACATGGGATTTTGGTGATTACTTTTTAGGAAAACAATTTTACAACTACGTTGGTTAAACGAGTTCACTAGATACTTAGAGGTTGGCCGCTTTGATTCTTCTCTGCTATATCGGGAAGTTGAAAATCTTTATGATAAAAACGCGTTGTCTCTTCTTATGTGACAGGTAAATAATTGAAGTGTGAGATTTCCTTAATAGAAGTGTTACTATTTCCTGCCCGAACTTGTAGTTAATGTTCTACGATTTTTAAACTTAAGGTTTGCTTCGTTGAACCACAGAAACTTACTTTACCAGTACAGCATATTTTGTCTGGCTACTGTATTATATGTAGATCAAACTAGGATGAAATGGGTAACTATTATAGATGGTTACTCGTACTCTTCAGAGCGTGCGCGAAAAAATACTATATGATAATGACAGACAGATGTTTGCTTTGCTCCTTAATGGTGTGTAGTTTGCCTACATTCTAGCAATGCTAAGAACAACACCTTAAATTATAAGATTTATTCCTTAATTTGGGGTTGCATGTTTAAATGAACCATTGTAAATATGTGTGTTTTTGTGTACTTATATGCTTCAGTAGCTTTCGGACGACATCAATATAATAAGTATTTAGATTATGTAGGTTTCTGCGTTGTGTATATAAGATTAGTATTAATTAGTTGCTGTGCCAATACAGATTATTATTAATTACGGTATGTTAATTCCACTTACTTTATTATCCTAAATTAAGGGGCAATATTCAAGGGAGTATATATTTTCATAGTTCTGTTGTTTCTAGAACACCATTCGATTTGATTGTTACTAGATGTAATTAGTATTTAAGAAAGCGTAAAGGATACAGACGTCTGTTCTTACAATTTAATTTTGTATCCCTATTAAAATTTTTTGAAGTTATTTATTAGAGTTACATTTTACGTGCGGTTTGTGCTTATTTATTCTTGCAGTAATAGATTTTTGAGGAAAAAGGTGAATTGGTTGGTCTGTACCGTTGTTTCGTTTTTTAGATACTCCCAGTTTCCGACAGTGTTTAGCGCAGTAATCGTTTCCTTGCCCCCCCCCAACCAGCCTTGTTAATCCGTAATGCGTACAAGCATTCTTTTACTGATATCGTTTTTTTCTGGCCCGCTCGTATTGCGTGTGCAATCACAGAACGAAAAGCGGCTTGCAAGGATAAATTGTCAAAGCGGGTAAAAGAATACGAAAGCTATACACGTCAGACCAAAATTCAAATAAAGGGATAATGTAAAAAGTCTTCTAACCTGGTCAATCACCGTTGTGTATATATATATATATATATATATATATATATATATATTACAGTTAATAAGATGAAATAATAACTTAGACTTTTATGCAAAGACTAAATGATCATTTCAAATCGAGCTAGTAATTGAAAGAAGGAGAATATAAGGTCTTGGACAGGACTTGAACCTGTATCTTGGTCTTTCCGGGACCATGCGTTTACCAATTACGCCACCGAGACTGATGACGACATTTGGGAAAATTACAAATTTAAATCGTGTACACAACCATACATAAACCTAACTTTCAATTACGTTAGGCATTTTTGTCAATCATATCTGACATTGTCAAGTTTTTGACTTGTGTCAGTTATAGACAGGAAGCAACGCTCGAATATACACAGTGTGTCCCAAAAAGTTTTATACAAATGGAGAAAAAGTTTATCTTACATTTCACAAAAAAAATTATTCTTGATAAAAAGCTCTGCATGACTTGTAGATCTATAATTAAGTACAACATTTTTAAAACAATGGCTGGAATACAGGGAAAAATCAAAATCATGATTTAAAGTAATAATAAAATACACTCAAATTGTATTGGAGAGCAAAATGTTCATTTAAATTTTTATTAAATAGCATTAAATTATGCCCACTTTGTAAATTTGTGAGTTTCCCAGAAAAAAATAATAAGATATTATTAATTAGACGATTTATTTAATAAAGGAATAAGACATGATAAACCTCCTATCAATTTATCAACAATGAATAATCACAACTAATAAATTCTATCGAGAGCATGTAAAATTACTTAAACACCACGGAACTTCAACATATCTACCGTTCCTTTCTAAACAAGTGATTGTTCATTGACTAAATTCATTTATGACATTTCTAACCACATCTGGAGTTATAGCTTCACATGTATCTTTAATGATTCTTTCAAGATGATCAACATCTTGAAATGGCCTCTGAAGATGTACTTTTTCTTTTAAGTAGCCCCACAAAAAGAAGTCTAGAGGGGTTATGTCTGGCGACCTTGGTGGCCAAAAGAACTCCATGTCCTTTCTGATCACTTTACCGTTAAAAGTATGGACGAGAAAATCCCTAATAGTTCTCTTACAGTGATATGGTGCTCCATCCTGTTGGTATCATATTTTTTCGCATTCATCTAGCGGTAGTTCATCAAGAAAGTCTGATAACTGATTATTTAAAAATTGTAGGTATCTTTCTCCATTCATGTTATTTCGAAAAAAGAATGGTCCGACAATTCTGTCTTTGTAAATGCCACACCTCACATTAGTTTTAAATGAATATTGATCTCTGGTTTGGACATGGAAATTGGGATTAACATCGCTCCACCATCGACAATTTTGCGAACTTACTATACCATTAGACGTAAATGTTGCTTTGTCAGGGAACAGTACTTGTCATGTCCTAAATCTGTTATTTTCCAATTCTTCTTGCATAGAAGCACAAAATTCAAACCTTCGTACAATATCTCCTTCTTTTAGAGTATGGGTAAATTGGGGTTTGTATGGTTTAAATTTATTTGACTTTAAAATTCGTGCAACTCTATTTTTACTTACATTCAATGAATTGGATCTTCTTCGAAGTGAATATTTTGGATTTTCCACAACCGATAGCATCACAACAGTTTCAATTTCTTCATTTCGAACCCATGGCCGATGTTTTTTTCTAAATTTATTTTCAACACTTTCAGAACTCGTGAAATTATTTATTACATATCTGGCCATTGTGAAATGTATTTTCTATCGGGGTGTCGATTACTAAAGATTTCTGCTGGCTCCCTACATGTTTTATAATTTTCTCCAACAATGAGAACAATTTCAATTTTATCTTTAATACTCAATTTTACTGGCATTTCTAATTATTGCAAACACACACTTATGTAACAATTGACATTTGCTGACGGTTCTTAGATATTCCAAAGCACTCTATCAAGAACGCGTGTAAAAAGGATGAGTAACATAAAATCAGGCATTTATTATGAACGGGATTTTACGATGTTTCGTACTGCGCATTAATTTAACAATTGCTCATGTGTTTATTGAATATCTTTTAATTTTGTCTACAAAGTGGGCATAATTTATTGCTATTTAATAAAAATTTCAATGAACATTTTGCTCTCCAAATACAATTTGAGCGTATTTTACTATCACTCCAAACCATGATTTTGATTTTCCCCGTATTTCAGCCAATGTTTCAAAAATTTTGTACTTAATTATGAATCTACAGGTCATGCAGAGCTTTTTATCAAGAATATTTTTTTTGTGAAATGCAAGATAAACTTTTTCTCCATTTGTATAAAACTTTTTGGGACACACTGTATATATATATATATATATATATATATATATATATATAATGATGTGACAACGACCCGCTCGTTGGGGCGTCCCTAAAAGAGTGCTGTGACAACACCGCACGCTGGGAGCGTCACTAAAAGAGTGCTGTGACAACGCGGCTTTGGAGCGCCGGTAAAAGAGTGCTGTGATACAGATACAGCAAATTGTAAAGTTTGAAATTGTTGACATACCTTCCTTTCTTACTTTGCCTGGCTAGCTCAACGAAAATGTTGGAATTTATAAAATGAAATCACACACCTCAATGTTAAAGCATTTATACAGTATAAAATATTTTCTCTTATACAAAAGCATATAGAACATTTACAACAACGTTACCTTCAAACATCAAATAATTTCTAAGAAGTACTTATTTACTTAATTATAAAAATGTTCTGTAGCACTTTAGTTGTAGGCAAATACGTAATGTACTTCACGCTACATAGATTGCTAGAATTTAGGCGAGAAAATCACTGCTAAGGTTTTTGAAATCTCGCGCAGCCGTAGTTCTGGATAGTCACGCGCCATGATGAAAAGTACAAAAGATAATTTTTGTCGTTAGAATGTGATCGGTAGACACGTTTCTTTCAAAAAACGTGGAACTTTTGAGCCAAAATTGGTAGAAGGAAGCTCCACTCATGGTAATTCCGCATAGCCTGGCATTGGAGCCCTAGCACCGAGTTTATATTAGAACGTGGTTCTAATTAGAATAAGATATTTATAGAACGGTTCGTTATTTGATATGGCGTCTTAAATTTTATTAAAGGTTTTAATTTTTAGCAAGCAACTTTAGATGATTGAATTTATGGACTAAAAATATAAAAGAAGAATCTGATTTCAATGCTAACTATTGTTAATTCAAGATGTAATTATTAATTTTAAAAAGTTCTCGTGTATCGTGAAAAAGATGGCGGACTCATGATTAGGACTTTGATTAGACAGGTGTTCTAAAATTTTGTCGTTATTATTTAAACAATTTTGGTCGTCAAGCTTTGATGAGTACATTCCTTATTTTACGATTGAAAAGATTCAACAATTATGTGATGACCGTTTTATTTGCAAATTCCGGTTAGTTAAACCAAAATGTATTTATTTAGTAAATACGAAATTTAACATTTTACATATCAATATTGAAGCTCATCTTATCGAAACATATCACATTTTTATTTAGTGTAATTAGCATATGATTTGGCGAATTTTTATATAGCCATGTTCTTATATTAAACATTCGTTAGGTTCAACACTTCTAAACAACATATGTAGTGATAAAAATCTAGTTCTTCATATTTAATTAAAACAGATGACGCACGATGTTGAGTAAATCTTGTATTAACAAAATTCGTGATATCGAGAAAATAAAGTAAAACCTTAGAAAGACTAAAAATTAAGCTAGAGACAATTATTTTGTTTTTGTATGCTATATCAAAGATCTCTTATTATAGCGTATGACTTATGTTAATAAAATATTAAGTAATTTTTTTATGACAGGCATAGCCTGTTAATTATTGTGAATTTTGCCTACTTAATACTTTCATCAGCATTCACTGTTACAATGTTATATATACACTGTTATTTTTGTACAAAAAAGAAGAGAAACTAATTTTTTTATTAGATGCTAGTCAAACTTTAATTGTTTTATTTCTAAAAATTTAATAAAGAACAAGAAGTAATCTATGAAATTTAGTCCAGACAATAGAACTGAAAAAATTATCAATTTCTGTAAATGACACATCCATGATTAATAGCCTTTGACCGAAATAGTGTCGTAATTTCTGAAATTTACTATAATATTTTGTTTAGTAAAGAAAATACTTTTGCAATGTTTAACTAAGTTGTTATAATTGCATAATATGCTGTGATAATTGCGTGTGTGGTAGCACTTTGCATGTGCCTCTGACTAAAGCTAGATCCATGGTGCTTGCGGCATAGTTCCAACTCAACATCTAAAGTCTGGCGACTAGGATGGGAGGTAAAAGTTATTACACTGTGCTACCTTGCACCTTACACTCAAATATCATGGTAATAAATAAGTAAACACATAGTTATTAAAAATAGCTTTATGATTGAATATAAAGCAACTGGAAAAATGAATTAGGGTTGGAACTGGTGATCCGCTATTCTTTATAAGACAGGTACCACAATCTTAGAGTGTATCGGCATTGGATGATTTGTAGCCCTGCTTACTACAACCCAGGTTGTTGTCCGCTAATGTCAGGTATATAGAGTATAAAGAAAGTGCTCTCTGGTGGCTAAAAAGAACTACTAGTTCCTCCTATACTTCATATTGTAAATATTCTATTATGATTTATTGCAGTAAGCTACTTAGTAATGTTTATAATTTGGGTGATATATATATATATATATATATATATATATATATATAGAATATAAAGTCAGATGTATCTGTAAACAAACTCTTATGAAAATAATAATATATATATATATATATATATATATATATATATATATATATTTATGGAGCAGTTGGTCATTGGTTGAAAAGTGGCATGGGGGTGATTAGTTAAACATAATCAATTGTCCTGGTGACTGATTGCGGATGGAAAAGATATTTACTTATACGTACATTAATAAAACAACATACAATTTTATACAATTTTATTTTGAAAACAAGAAAACAACATGGCGGCTCCTATGGCGGCCCTGGTTTCAACATGGCAGCCGCCATGGTGGACGCTATGATGGCCGTCGTGGCGGCTCAATATATGAATTTCTATAAAACATATGTAAAAAGCTGGTACGATTATTGTATATGTAAATATAGGAAAAGTATTGATCATTGCTATGTATTGTCCAATAAATTTTATTGATGTATTTTTCTAACTTAATGTTTGTGATATCCAATGATTGGTATCTGTATTAAATGAGCTATCTCATTGGTTGAAATGATAATGTGCTTGGATACATATATGAAAAAGTGAAAGTGAATGTAACAGACTCGCCTTGGTAACGTCATATGGTATCATAGGTGGAGGTATGCATGTGGCAGGTCAAAGGTGGGGTAAATGACCTTTGGAACTCACAAGAATGGTATTTTTGGACTTTATAATTTCCCATGTTAAATCCCATATGAAAACCGGTTTTTAGATCTCGTACGAACATAGCTTATCTACTTAGGTAAGACACGACTATTTCTTAAAAACATGTAACAAAACAGCAATCCTAAAACTTTCACTTAAGTTGACTTCGATCGGGCGTTTGAAAATCTTTTTGTTTAGCCAATCAATCTCTATCACTTCCTCAATTTGATGCTATAAAACCTATGCTACCCTGAATAGCTGTTAAGTAACTACAATAATGTAAATTAATGAGGCTCACCTTAGACTTTACACGTTACTTCCCCTGTGCTTTTTTTTAAAACATTTTCATATATTTTTGGGCGAAACTCCAGCTTTATCTAAATTGTACACCCGTATATACACGTTGTTTTATGAGAAACGTTAAATTATAGTTGGGAGAATTCATTCCGTAGAATTCCAATTTGTTAGTGGTTTGTGCTTCGCCAAATAATTACTTCAAAGGTCGTGCATTTTACTGAAAATGCTGAATTCATACACAATACCGAAAGATTTGGAATGAATCGTCATAAAGTACGTTCACCGTCAATGGAATTATTAAATAAAAGCCACTATCGTATTATGGAGTATAATCCGCTTATTCAGTAATCTGTAAACGACCTTACTTGTTATTCTATAATTTACCTCTTGTTGTGCAATTGAAACCAAAATGCCTGCAAAGTTGAGTTATGCAGAAACTACAGAACGGCATTCTTCTGGCTTTTGTAGAAACAGGTGCATGGTGTTCTTATATTTATGTATTTTAGCATGTTTAATAATCCATCGCCACACACGCTCTATTTACATCTAAAATTCAAATAATACAAGCTATTTTAAAAACTACTGTAAAAGTTTTATATTCAGTATTCTACCATTTTACATTTTTACAATGGAAGTAAGCTATTTAGTAGTTAAACGCTAGGCCTTCTGTTAAAATCATTTTTCATTAATGGTAGACTATTCTGTAACCTATTTACGTGATAACCAATAGAAGAAAGAACAAAAATCGGCGCTTCATATTATGTTTAGTGTCACGATTTGGTGAAATAAAGAAGTAGACGCTTTTATTCTGTAACATAAGGATATGCTCACGTAAGATATCCTCATACAATGCTGAACTGTTTCATAATTGGACAACCCTTAATGTTATATTATGTTCACGACTACGTACTATTATCCTGGGAACACATGTGCCAAGTGGACTTAACTACGTGACATCCTACTGCCGATCTCTAAGCTCGTTTATTTGCGACGCTGTTATTTATTTTACGACACAATAAAAGAATTAAAGTTTTGATGTTGCTATGTAGATATCCATATGGTTTACAAAATACAGCAAGATAAGAAACGCTGAAATAATACTTGTATTATTTGCATTTTTATAACACTGGACATGCTGTAATACAACATTACTCATTAACTAAACTATTCCGTTCTACACATTTCTGCGACTAGCTGCTCGCTTATAGACACATTTTATATTTATAGCTATATCTTTATGTGAAGCTGAAACGCAAATTGAATTGCTAGCGTTGATTTTAATGCTGGTGCTAGCATAGTTTAAAAATACGGTTCAAACGGTGGTGATGAAAATTCGAGCGGTCATTGGAAATGGAAGCGGCGCACCTTTGGAAAGCATTTGGAGTAAAAATGTAAAATGCAAATATATATAAACTTTTAGGCTGCAGAAAGTCACAAAAGAAGGAATACATTTTAGGATTACTGTAGATAATACAATATAGTCACCCTTTGATAATTTCAGACCTCATTAAATCAGCATTTTGCAATGGGGTTGCTATTATAAGCCTAATTTCAAAAACAAATTTTTTTCCACGTGAAGAATACCACAACCAGCTGTAAACACGTCTGTACTTCAGGAAACAAAAGCAATCAACTGATACCTTAGTTGCAACTACAAACCCAATTGGAACCGACAAGTTTAAAATAATACACAAACAAAATAATTTTACAAGAACAGTTTATATAAGATCGATACCACGACTAAAAAACAAATACGAAGCACACCATTTAAACAAATAAAAGCACAAATGCGAATGTGAGTGTATATAGAAAATTAGTAACTGTACCTACAAAAAAAATACATAAACATAAATACCTAATAAAAATAAACAACAAAAATACGGTACTTTAACAAGTAATTCAATAAAACCTTCATATGTTCGACTTCGAAAATTTAGTTACTGAAACAATAGACAACAGACACCACCTAGAAAATACTGAAGCATAAAAAAACTCAATTACTTCAAACAATGACTAGGAAACTTTTACACAAATCTACCCTAATTTCATCGAATAAGAACAAAAAAAGGAGAAAACAGTGTTTGCACCTAACTGAAAATACGCTTCTAGGTATTTAAACAGTTTTGAACGCAAAATTATACGTAAAGGACAACTAATAATAGTCTGATAGTATATCTAGTTTTTATTTGAATAATCTACTAATCACCAACATATATTTGGAAATGTTGTACAAATTACCTTAGAAACATACGGTTCGTGTCTTAATGTGCTTTCACAGTGTAAATTATATGTAGCATATGATAAATGCGTATTAGTATATGTGTATTACTTTTATGACTTTTTGATATACATTATGCATATACTAAACATTATGTGTGCTCACTATAAACGATGATATTCTAGATGAGAGTTTGAAACTGCAAAATGCAACCAAATCGTGTACTATTAACAATGTTTTACGATAGCTCATCGCACATTTATGCAATACAAACTGAATATATCTTATAACTTGCTGTTAAAAATAAAATCTTCTGTTCTGCTCTTGATCTATCAGACATTACCAATAAGATAACCAACATTGATATTACTGGCTGTAAAGGTTTAATTGGTAGCCATGTCCTGTATATTTTTGTAATTTATATACCACCTGCCACTCATCATGCGGCGGTTGAAACATTTTTGGAACTATTTGAGAAAACGTTTTGTTTGAGTAGTGCAAAGGTTTTAATTGTTGGAGATTTTAATTGCACAAACTATGCTTGTGCTGATACTAGTGATGCCTATTACAATTTGCTTAAAAGCTTTTTTGATATGTGTGGATATTCTCAATTTAACGGAATTACAAACAATAACCGTAGGCTACTTGACCTGGTGGTAAGTGACCTTAACTGTACTGTTGAACGTGATGAATTACCATTGCTTAGTGAAGACGGCCACCATCCCTCATTACATATATTCCTTTACTACAATCATTCTTATATTAACCATTTTAAAACCAATAAGGTGACTATGAGCTATAATTACAAGAAAGCTGACTACTTAGGCCTATACAATCATCTTTGTGTCATTGATTGGACTAATCTCTACGTACTAAATGACATAAACAAGGCCTGTACCTACTTCTATGAGGTTCTACGTGATATTGTTGGTCGTTTTGTATCAAGGTATGGTAACACACGAAAAAGGAAATATCCTGCGTCGTTCACACCGGAAATAATCACTACTATTAAACTAAAGAGTAAGTATTTAAGCTTATGCAATAAGTATAACCGTGCAGACGACCGTCAACATTTTAAAGCACTTCGCTCTACTTGCAAAGCAGCAATATCACAAGCCTACACTGTTTATTTAAAAAACATCCAAGGTTCGCTTGGTATTGATCCTAAACAAATCTGAAAATATGTTCGTTCTAAACAAGGTGCTACCCGTATACCTGGATCACTTACTAATAATAATATCGAGTATAAAACTCCAGAAAATATAATGAATGCTTTCAAGGAATATTTTAGCAGTGTATATGTTAAAGCTGACTCGTCAAATGCTCAACATGTGAATATTCCCACCGTTAGCAATTCGCAAATTACTATCAATTCCTTAACGTTAGAAAAAGTTGTGAAGTCCATTGAAAAGCTTAAAAATAAATCTACTTCTGGGCCAGATCAAATTCCCTCGTTTCTTATACGCGACTGTAAAATGGTTAGTACTTGTACTTTTCCGGAGGAATGGAAAATAGGCAAAATCTGTCCTATCCTTAAGGGAGGTAATGCAACTACTATATCAAATTACAGACCAATTAGCATCCTATGTAATTTTGCCAAATTGTTCGAGATTATTTTGCATCAGCGTATTTATCCATGAGTAAAAAACTATATATTTGCCGCTCAGCATGAATTCATGGAGAACAGATCTACATTGACAAATCTTACATGCTTAACACAGGATGTATCCGAAGTTCTAGATGATCGAGGTCAAGTAGAGTTATCTACACGGATTTTGCCAAGGCGTTCGACCAAATTCTCCCCAAAATTGTTATACTAAATTTTGAGAGCTTCGCTTTTTCTACAAATTTAATTCAATTTTTTACCTCTTACTTGCATAACCGAAAGCAGTACGTTTCCCAGAACGGATATAACTCAGATTACTTTGTTGCCGATTCAGGTGTACCGCAAGGATCAAACTTGGGCTCGCTTTTATTCTTACTCTTCATCAATGACGTCGTTGATCATTTAGACTGCCATTTATTACTGTTTGCTGACGATCTTAAACTGTATGATAATATTTTGCAAGATGACGATTGCTATAAGCTTCAATTACAACTCAATAAACTACAGAACTGGTGTAACACTAACTACCTCCAACTTAACACTAGTAAATGTAAAATTATCTCCTTCACGCGTAAACATCAACCAATTATATTTAACTATACTCTTAACAGTGTTATTGAGACGTGTTACGAGTGTGAAGGATCTTGGAGTGCTATTTGATTCAAAACTATCATTTTCGGAACATATCATATCGTCTGCATCTGCTGCTTTCAAACTTTGTGGCTTTATTATTCGTAACTGTAAGTCGATTACCAACACTCGTGTATTGAGAACGTTGTATTTAACTTTAGTGCGGCCAAAATTAGAATACTGCGCTCTTATTTGGAACCCTAACTATAAAGTTTATATAGCTCTATTAGAAAAAGTGCAACGTAAGTATTTAAAATTTGTTGCGTTCGTTGAGCCCCATGCGTACCCATGCCAAGGTATAAGTCAGACTTTGTTTAATATTTTTTTAAAAACTATCCAATGACACCAAAATTAAACCCCCATCCCCTGGGGGTAGGGGTGGGGCAACTTTAAAAGTTTAAGTGGAAACCCCCATTTGTTATTGCAGATTCGGATTCGCCACAAAATGTTAGTCATAATTTTTTTAGGTTCTGTGCAGATGGCGCTGCAATCGACAAAAATAAACTATTTTTAGAAGAATTGATGAATCAGAAAATAAAAGAAGAATAATAAATTATTTATTTCATACATAACGAAATTACCGCCGAAGGTGTTCAAATTGACCATTTGTCGCGCTTTTAGGTCTTCCAGATCTTGGTTCATCCTTCACCGAACCAGTTCGCTCAAAACGATTCACTGTTCGACTCACAGTAGATTTAGAAATCGGTTGACGTTCCGCATTGACTTCATTGAATAAATCTGCGACTTGCTGCAATGATCTTTCTTTATCTCCATACCCCCGCATCATCAGGACAATTATTCTTTCTCTTTCAGATAGAGACATCACGAAATAATATCAAAAGCTAGTAACAAAATGAATACTAAAAATGAATGTAATTCTGACATTTTTCGATTTCAAATGTTTTTGTACCCTATTTTGGTTTTGTCAATTACAACGCCTTCTATCATCCAAAATGGCTTGTAGCGTAAGTCAATTTGGGGTAATTTATCCTGCGGAATCCGAATCTTCAATAACAAATAGGGGTTTCCACTTAAACTTTTAAAGTTGCTCCACCCCTACCCCCCGGGGGTGGGGGTGGAAGTTCAATTTTGGTGTCATTGGATAGCTTTTAAAAAAATATTGAACACGTATTTTTTCTTTTTTTGATGCGATGAGTATTTCCCAAAATATTTGACCGTTCCGGGACTTTTCTACCACTCTGTATGTGCCTATTAATGTGTTTACTATTTGCCTTTAACTATGAATTTATGCGTCGTATTTCTTGTTTATATAATTGGTGAGGGGATCCAAATACAAATTGAAAGGTTATAGATTCGAACCTAGCTCGCGATTTTATACGTAATTCCAGAAATTACTTTATCGATTTGAAATAATAATTAAAGCTCTGTACTGAAGTCGTGGTTATAATTTTATCATATATACTAATATTGTAGCATTAAAAGATTAATACAATTTACAGTTTACAGTTTTTAAACATGCCTATGTATTACTGAACATAATTATATCTCAAGAAATATATTATAAAGATTAAGATACATTGTGAATAGGCTCTTAAAAAGCTCTATTGAGTAAATAATAAGTTATCGTTTCTAGGTAATATGCCATAATATAATACTGTCCATCAGTTAAAAAATCCAAGTGCAAAAAGTTACATAGATGTGTATGTTAAAAAAATATTTTATAACAGATCTAATGTAAGTTAGTATTTTAGCGGGTTATGGTGAATAGGTTGTAAAAAATGTAATATAGGTAGACTTTTTTATTTCTAAGAAAGTTAACTATTTTTAGTTTCAACTAATGTTCAGTTCGTATGCTTCTAAACAGTTTCCACTCTGTATCACAATATAAAACTGCATTTATAATTTTGCCCCTTAAAAAATTCCTTCATTATCTAAAAATGATTGCTGTCATTACTATTTAAAGATATTAACAATATGATGCTGAAAAATTGGAACTTCCCTACACTGGATTCTTTGATTTTCTAATATAAAGCCTCGTATATTTGTTAAACCGTTATTCAGTTTACCACAAAGTAAAGATATTAGGGCTTTTATGTTTCTGGGTTGAAATCTGCTTAGGGAAGTCACAAAATGAGAAACGTAATATATGTATTTACACTGAGGGCCTTTGTGTGAGGGAAAATCCAGAAAAATTTTCAGTTCGTACTGAAATCGAATTTCGAGCAACAAACAATATAAAAATGCTAATTTAATGTCGCTTGGCCTGGTATATTCCAAGTAACTTAAATTTGTACTGTTTGTAATTTAATATCTTTTCAACATTTGATACGCATGGAAAAATAAAACGAATTGTAGATATACTATTGACTAATTAAACGGCAAGCGTATGATAGACCACTTTTCTTTACATAAGAAAATACTAAATAATATACTCAAAACTCCTTTGGTACAACAACAGTTTTCTGTTATCAACCGATTAAACACATCTTTTTAACTATTCCTACTAGCAGACAAATTCTTATATACTCAGGATTATTTATTTCCAACTAATCGCTAATAGTACTGTGCTTATCTCTTAAAAGCTAAAATACTATTTTCTAAATTACTATCGAAGCAGTAACTGCTCGTTTCTATCGATCACTACAATAAGTTACATCATATGGAGCAATTTATTATAACACTGTGTTAATACTAGTTTATTTCATATCACAATCTTATGGATAAAGACTCGAATAAAATCAAAGTTTTAATCGAAGCTAAAGGATTCTCCGTAAGGAAGACTTATATACTTAATCAATAATTCTAGGTTATTCTAGGAACGCACCAGAACTATGCAAATTCCTTATTGTATGTTTAATATAGTATTAAGGCACCCACTTGCAAACCGTCAATCACCTTTAATGCCTCTTGGTGCCAAATGTAGTGTTCTAGTAGACTACGTGACGCTTTGTTGCAATAAACTGCTGTTAGAGTTGTCTGAACACCAATATTTCTTGCAAAGTAATTTTAGGATTTTATATTTTAACGAAATTTCTGCTTTGCAAACAGGTATTAGCGCTGTAAAACGGCAGGATTAATTTGTCAAGTGTAATTGATGCATATCTCGTGTTAGCCACATGTTTATAAACTATGTATTTAGACCTACAAGATAAGAATTAATTTTACCAAGGCCTCTTCCAGAAGGGTTCCTTTTATTGAGGGTACCTACTACGGGAAACCAACATATGCATATATATATATATATATATATATATATATATATATATATATAGTTATGATACTGTAGCAATACCCCTATGCGCCCTTTTTATGAATTAAAAGGTATAAGTTTTTAATCTCTCAATTTTTGATTTCATATATAATTTTGATTGCGTCGGCTAGCTCAGCTTTTGAATTACACACGGAGTTTGCGACAATACGACAAACAAAGCCTTTAAACCTGCCATCTACCTCTCCTTCCTGTTTTAATCTTTAAACCAAAACACCATTAAGCACAAATTATTATAATGTTCTCAAAAATATTTACAACGTATGAGGAGGTTAAAATTCTTTAACTGGAATTTTCTTCTAATAATTGAATCAATAAATTTAATAATTATTATTACCAAGTTCTGTAGAGCGATGTACTGCCTCACCTCTACTTCAAAATGTGCCGCCAGATATTTAAAAATTTGTTTCTCTTCTAACGGAGGATCCAACCGTTTTGCTATACTAAATTTCTTAATTGCTAATTGTTCCCTGGTCAGACCTAAATTTTTATTGTATCTCACCATCGTCAAATCGTCTCTCACTTTATATTGTTGAGTATCCCCCCAGAATTGTCTCAAAAATTTGTTCTCAAAATCTTGAACCGTTGTTAATTCATCCTTGATCAGATCAAATCATGTTTCTGCATTGCCTTTTATCATAGCTTTTACTAGATCTAATTTATACTGCTCATCCGTTATGCCCTGCGTCTGTGTTTTGATGTCCTTTAGAATAATTTTGTATTGAGTTTGTTATCTCCTGAAAATTTCGTATACTGATCCAATGTTATATTTGGGTGATTCAATCTTAAGGGTTCTTGATTATATGTCATCCTATTTCTGCCGAAATTCATTACATTAAGTTTTATATCCTCTATTTCTTTATTTACTCGGCTAATTTCCGTTCCATAACTTCTTTCAATATTCTGTACTTTTTCCCATAAATTCATAATGTTTCCATTTGTTTCTCTTTCATTGTCCTCTTGTATGGATCGTACCTTAATAACCTCATCTCTTACGCAGTCATTATCTTCCATTAGATTTATCACTTTATTTTGTGTTTGGAAACGCATTTCTTCCATTCGCTGATTAGTCTCCCTAAGATCATCACTTAATTTATCTATTCTGGAACTTAAATCTTCCTCCAATTTATCTAAATTTTTCCCGAATTCTAGCATGGCCTTATCTGTTCGTTCCTCTCTGTCATATCAATTAAGGCATGTTCATTCTTTTCTGTTATATTTATCATGGCCTGTTCATTCTTTTCCGTCATGTTTTTCGTGTCCTGTCCATTCTTCTCCATCTTCTCATTTAGTGCCATTAGCATTTCTATTATTCTAGAATCTTAGGTGGACCGGTGTTCTTTACTATGACTCCTCTTCAACATTCTTCCAGCAGCTTCCATTTTTAAATATTACTCTACAATTATTTTAAATTCAAAATAAAACCCTCGATTTCTTTGCTTTTAATTTTTTACTTGATTTATTTTGCTTTAACCTCACATTGATGTGCTATTTTATTTTTATTTCTGTTCTACGTTATCTCGACATGATCGTGCCCCACTTTGGTGACGCCAAATTACTTTGTGATGAGATATTTGAGTCGAGTCCCACGTTCGGGTCACCAATTCACTTTGTTGTGATACAGTAGCAATACCCCTATGCGCCCTTTTTATGAATTAAAAGGGATAAATTTTTAATCCCTCAATTTTTGATTTTTAATATATAATTTTGATTGCGTCGGCTAGCTCAGTTTTGAATTACGCACGCAGCTTGCAACAATACGACAATCAAAGCCTTTAAAGCTACCATCTACCTTTTTTTCCTGTTTCAATCTTTAAACCAAAACACCATTAAGCACAAATTATTATAATGTTCTCAAAAATATTTACAACGTATGAGGAGGTTAAAATTCTTTAACTGAAATTTTCTTCTAATAATTGTATCAATAAATTTAATAATTATTATTACCAAAGACTATCAAAAAGTCAGCAAAATCACTAGTATTATTAATTATTAACTGAAGCCTGATGAACGTTCATTTAACCTCTTTTATTATTTACCTAATCTACAACGTATACCCAAAAATTAAATCTTGCCGACCCCCCACATAAATTATCATGAAAGCAATTTTTAAAGTATTTAAATTAGTAATATTTAATTAAATGTTAAATCTTAAGTTATTCAGTTTAGCAAAGTACAATGAAATATCCACAAATAAAATAAAATAATAATAAACATTCAGATTGGCTAACCTGTTGTTTTTCAGCTTAAATCAGTCTCTGGTCCAACCGTTGTGTGCATTCCTCATAGCATCGCCTTAAATACACTAGCGTACTCCAATAAACTCCTTCGCCATTAATCATTGAAGCGAATGCATGTTGCATCTCCTCATTTGTTCCAGTAATAATCGCTTACACTTGTTCCCATCTTTATATAGACTGGACTCCAATAATTATTTAAATTTGTCTCCCGTAATTGTTTAGAGCTGTCTCCCGTAATCATTTAGACTTGTCTCCGGTGATTTTTTAGAGTCCTTTTTATTAAGGTTAAAATTAGAATTTATATTAAAACAACTTTTAGTTACTTACTTTTTCTATTTAAGGGTAAAACGACAAACCATCATTTTTCCATATTCAGCGGTATTATTTTACACTTCACAATTACTCACTTAACGTGGATATTTTGGTTTTTAAAGACGTGAACTATACTTTACTTCATGATGAACTGATTTGTTTACAAATCTGGTCATATGTAAATGCACCGTCTATCTATTGACAAGCGCAAAGTTCGTTGTCTGTATAAACTTTCATGCCAGGTTTTCGGATATCCCATGGTATTATTGTTGTATATTAACATCAACGCGTTCCTCTTGTCACGTACGATTTCGAGTTAATAGCATGGATTCGCTTGGATTTTCATACTTCTAGATAACTAAACTATTGTTTGTTGAAATAAATTTGGTGAACGTTGATTTTTAATTACTATGCTTTGTTTGTTTCCAATAAATCAGGTGACAATTTCAATTCTCTAGTTACGTATACGAATATAATGTATGCATTAAATTATATGCGTTTTCCATCTTACGCATTTTTAAACCTGCTTGTTTTAATTAGGATTCTTAATGTAATAATGTTGCGTTATCCACGCATGTCGCAATTCAGCTTGCATTTATGTTACTTAACGACTTGCGGATTTGTTTTATTCAGATAAATCTTCAAAATATTTTTCATTAACTGAATTAATTATGATTATTATTTATATACAGGGCGTTGTCATTTACTTTCCAGTCTAATCATCGTATTTCTTGTATTCTTCAGAAAACTGCGTCGTTTTCTGAGCCCTTATGTATTTTATGTGGACTGCGCTATACTCTTGGTCCTAACTACCCTAAATGACCCTATTAACACAGCAGTATATATATATATATATATATATATATATATATATATATATATATAAATAAATTTAATTTGATTTTTATTATTGGGAAAGAACAGTCAAATTATGATGGATTAATAAAGTACTCTTTCAATCATTCAAGCGTTTTCCGGAAAATTTATTATCTTCGTCAGGAATGGTTATGAGTTTTATATATACAATATAACTAGGTATCAAAAATCTTTTAAATGACTAATATAATACTTTGGCAATGATTGACAAAATGCCAAACGTAATTGAAAGTTAGGTTCATGTATAGTTGTGTACACGATTTAAATTTTAATTTCCCAATTATGTCATCGGTCTCGGTGGCGTAATTGGTAAACGCATGGTTCCGGCAAAACCAGGATACAGGTTCAAGTCCTGTTCAAGACCTTATATTTTCCATCTTTCAATTACTAGCTCGATTTGAAATGATCATTTAGGCTTTGCATAAAAAGTCTAAGTTATTATTTCATCTTATTCACTATAATACTATGGTATTTATCAATTTACCTTGTGTAATTAACTATCTAAAATATATATATATATATATATATATATATATATAAATAATTTGTATTGTTAACGACCTTTAGTGTTAATTTAATAGGATAGTTTGTGGGTTATAGGTCTATATAGACCTATAACCCACAAACTATCCTATTAAATATATATATATATATATATATATATTATATATTATATATATATATATATATATATTGACGTGCTAAAGGGTCACAAAAGGTCATTAAAACCCAAATTCTAAAAACAAATCCACCAAAATATAATAGAATCCAGAAAAAAGTGGAATTTTCCGTAAATTTAGGGTTACGCCCTGCATAATACAAGCGTACCTTTGTTCATTAAAGTGCCATGCAAAAACGCAATTTGCGCATGTATAAATAATCGCCCATGTCTGATGTAAGAATATTATAAATAAATAGCAAGCATGGTATGTCGTATATGTAAAAAAATAATTAATTGTGAGATACCGTTAAACGCAGTAAATGCGAAAGTAAAATTGATCATTTTGAGATAAATGCAAGACTATGTTTTACTTTACTAATAATCAGTGCATTTATGATGAAAATGCATTTGATTTGCTGTAAATAGCATAAAAAAGGTACTAGCTTTACGTTCTTAGTTTAATAAACTACAATCAACGTGTATTTAAAACCGCTTTTGCTTTAAAAAGCAATTAAAATTTAAACTAATTACCCCATAGATAACAGCAATTCCTTTTTAAGAAAAAATTTCTAGAATATAAAAAGATGAATAATCGGTAATTAGAAATACGTGAAATTCGTATAAACCCATTAATGAATAAACATTTTATTCTTAGAAGCGGTCGAAACACAAAAACCTGCAAAATCCCGGAAATATCTGATAAGAAACATGTATTGCCTTTCACATTCACTGTTAGAAAAAAGCGGCGCGACACACTAACCTTGGGTATTAAACAAGGAAGAATAGCACGTGTCGTGGATAACTGGAACCAGACAACTAGGTCATAAAACTAGACAATTTTTGGACGCTAATTGGGTTTTCCAAGAATCCTTACATCATAATGTTCCACATTTTTCTAGTAAGCTTTTGGGAACAGAAAAATTTGTATATTAAGGAAGCGTATGTTTATTCGAAGAGTCATTTATTAATTAGAGTTCATTCATGCGAGCTCAAAATGTTATTTTGATTTAACCGCAAGCTGTTACTATAGTATTTGAGTATGCAGTAAATATACTGAAATTTAATAGTTGCAAGGTTGCAATATATAAAGAAGCTATGTTTTTAAACGCAAATTACGTACAAAAATGGCATTATTAATTACGATGGAGAGGCAAAATTCTTCAATATTTAGCTGTTTTAAAAATTTTATTAAATAATCGAGAAGAAGATTATACCAAAAATGTACTTTGGTAACTGCTGTTAGAAACGAGGATCTTAATCTTGTAAGCTGATTTGGATATCAATTTAAAATAAGAAGATATTTTATTACTAGGAACGTTTTTGTGGTTTCTGCAAGTATAACTTTTAGATTTATTTTTAACAGATTTATAGTTAATGTAAAGCATAATAATAATAATTGTTAATCAAATAATATCTTTTTATGTAAAAGGGTTTTCCACGAGAATTTGTGATCAGAGTTCGAAATACTCTGACCTTTTAATAGATTATCTGTCAAGGATTTTTTCTGTCCAAAACAAATCTCTCAATTATAGCCAGGTAAAGCATTCTCAAAAGAATAAGTTTAATCCTGTAAATTTAAAATAAGGTACGGCACCTATCTTTTTTAGTATCCTTCTTAGAAATTATTTTTGTTTAAAAGAAACATTGTTGTAAACATTCTAAATGTTTTTGTATGAGAAAAAATATTTAATACTGTATAAATGCTTTGTGATATTATAATGTTTGATTTTTATTTTGAAAAACTCCGTCAATTCCGTTGAGCTATCCAGGCAAAGTTAAAAAAGGAAGGTAAGTAAGGTAAGTTTAACAAATCTCTGTATCTGTATCACAGATACTCTTCTAGTAACTCCTCTGAAACGAGCCCTCTCACAGCACTAATTTAAGGGCATCTCAACGCGAGGCCATTTTCATACACTCTTTTAGCAACGCACTCAACGCGGTCTTGTCACAATATATATATATATATATATATATATATATATATATATATATATATATAATAAAATATATAATAAAAGACAAGTTATTTGAAGTCCGCAATAAGAAATTGTGTAGCACAATATATAAAATAAGATGTATCTGTAAACAAACTCTTATGAAAATAATAAAAGCTTATTGACATATACAAATCGAGCTAATAGTTGTATAGCCATTAACAAAACAATAGCTTTATTACTTTACAAGAAGAGGAAACCTCCACTAACCGACCGGATTCAGCTTTCTTAAGCATCTTCAGAGCAAATTAGTTTACAACAACCCTATGAAGTAATCGAAGCTATTATACTGATATAATTACGAAAAAAATTTTGTAGGTACTATGGCAAAAGTTAATAAAACGGCCATCAGGTGGTAAAACACCAACACTACTAAGCGTGGAAGTACAAAAATTGAATCAAAACTACATCGTAGTTCTATAGATGGCTATACAAGTATGTCTGGCCTTTGAGATTTGCGGAATATTACAGCAAAATTTATTTGCAACATAACAAACCTTCTCGTGGTGACACCCGTTTCTTGCCCCCAAAAAAAATTCATAATAATAAAATAATATTAATAATAAAAGACAAGAATTAAATACTTCAAAGGTTTTTTCAGACAATGACGAGTGATCTCCGTGCATTTTATTTTTGCAATATCTTACTAAGAAGACGTCTTTTGACGCCCAATAACTTCTTTTTATTAAGGTATTTCAAAAATAAAATGCCCGGCGAGCGTTCATCATCGCTTGAAAAAGATGTTGAAGCATTTAGTTCGCTTGTTTCAAAATTATTTAGTTCAGAGAATGAGATCTGTTTTCATGATTGGATTCATCCAGTTCAAATTTAGCTATAAAATGCGGCAATATTCCGAGAAGCAAAAAAGTGATTACTTAACTCTGTGTACCTTTTTTTTTAGTTTCCGCGAATTTTAGCAAACTCGTAAAGTGCCAACTAGCAACGTAGACCGTATAATCAATAGATATGAAATACTTCTTTAATATAATGTGGTGGTAGTTAATTAAGGGTTTCTGGTTGTTGTTTACCAAAAGATGGTAGTATAATTATACAATAATTAGAAACCCTTTCTAATGGATGTGGAATAACTATTTGAATATAAACATCAGTGTACGAGCAACTAAGGTACATTACACAGAATAAGCATTGGTCAACAGCAATTCCTGAAATACCTAGTCAAATTGTTTTCAGACTAAACTGCAACTTTTGGCCATCCAAACTTATGCTGCTAGTTTAATACTACTCTTAATTTAACATATTGAGTAACCGAATTAGACCACCTATACTGCAGTGAAATTTGGGAAATCTTGCTAGCATTTTCAAATAAATTCTAAGAAGCAAACGACCTGCGATTGAGAAACTCAAACAAACTCGAAACAACTACATCATTCTTTTCGAAGTGCTACGGTGACTGCTAACTTTACACGCAAGTAAGTTATACATGCTTTTCTCAGAATATTTCATGCCAGTGGATCAATATCGTACATGGTCAAAAGTTTTACTGCAGCAGCTTGTTTCTATAGATGGATAAAAGCAGCTACCAGAAATATGAATATATTGGAATACATCAAATAAAAAGTGAAGATTCTAATTTTAATAGTAAGATAGAAGGTATCGGCAACATTATACTAACGATCAGCTTAAAAGTTGCAAAAAATTCCAGCAAGTTCGTCCACAAGGGACTTTCGTACCCATATGCACAATACAGAGCAATCGGTTAAGTTCAGCACCCCGCTTTTGGTTATATAAAGTATAAAGTCAGATTAGTTATAGGTTGTTTGAATACAGTGTAATATTAAAAGAGTCTTTTTGTAAATACTAGACCTTCATTTATTCAGGAGTAATGAATAAATTGCGTGTTCATGGTGACAGTCAATAAAAGTAGAAACCAAGCTGTATGGAGTACAAAATTATAACATTTTTGGCGTGAAATTTACAGTCTAGTAGATAGGTTTAGAAAGCGTTGCGTGGGTACCGAAAACCTGTAAAATTTTTATAATATTTTGACGTCGGTAAAACATGTCAGTTGCTATACGTTTCATTATTTCTAAAAAAATCTATACAGACGTCTCTTTCTTTAATTTCTATCTTCAGCAAATTTATGTATTAATAAATATCGGACTAAGAATTCAAAGCATTTTTGTCTACGCACATTTTCTAAAAAATCTAATTTTAAAGTTCCGAGTTTTGGGTTTAAAAATTTTAATTTAGTACTACCACTGCTTAAATATTTTTAAGTTATCAAAGCGTGCTTAAATATAGCACAAAAAGGCTTGACATACTAAGTGGCAAGATAACTTTAACACCAAGAAAGATTAGAAATTGTTCGATCAAGTTTTGCAGAAACGTAAGGGGCAATTGATAGAAACATCTAAATAAATAATTGAAGACAAGCATATTTTTTATTAATAACTTGATTAACGTCCTCTATTGAATATACATCCAACACTCTTTGTAGCATTTATAACAGCAGTTGAACGATAGCTTTTTGTAGTTTTGTACCGAATTCACCTACAAATCATTTTGTAGTGGTTCTGACATTTATGCAGAATTGGCTAAAATATAATAGTAACCATACTAAATTCGAAAGATTGAAAAAAGATTAAAATATAAAGAGGATGTTGAGAAAATAAAGTTTTGGGAAATGCAGACCTTATATTGTAGATTAAATTCAACAATGAATCAAGAGTTTGTTATCTTTAAGTTTAGAATATAAGTTACGTGTCGTTAATAAATTACTGTTAGCTATATTATGTTTATATTCTAAGTATTACCTAGTTTCTGTGTTAGATTTTGAATAAAAAATAGGGGTTTATGTATATTTTCTTTATTGTTTTGAATGTTTTCAGTATAGGTATTATACGAATGATCGTTTCTTTACTAAAACTGTGGCGTAATAACTGTTTGTTAAGATATTTTCTAGCATTTTTAAGTTTTTCTTTTGTATAAAGTTGGATATAATAATTTTTGCGTTCTATTTTTAGTTTTATTTTTACAAAATATGAGAGCCAAATAATGAGATATTAACAGTTTTCAATAACTATTATCAACACGCATGGAAGTCGATAGAGGTAATACTGTATTGATCTCAAATATGATAGGAATAAGGTGTAATAATTGCAGACTAAAATCAGTTATCGACTAACTCTGGCAAATATTTTTAGTACCACTCATAACATTTCGTTTGAAATAAAGCTAAACTTTATTTTAGTTCCAAAAATAAAATAGAAAAACTATCTTTTTAAAATTTACACAAAAAGAAACCTAAAGATTTTAGTAAAATATTATGAAAAACGCTAACTACCCTTTAAATTTTAGTAAATAAGTTTTTATGCAGTCATGCGCTTAGGGACTATAATGAGAACAATGTGCAAAGTAATAAAGAAAACAAAATGTATACAGCCTTTCCCATTATTCAAATATTACCACTGAAATTAAATAATGCTTCCAAGGCGTAATTCTAGCTTACAGCAATTTATTAAGCACGGGTAACTTAAATTTTAACCTTACAGGCAAAATACCTTAAATTAATGCCAAAATTTAATTTATAAAATCAACTACTTGAACTGCGATTAGACACACTTACAATGAACATACTTCTCTAAATACACTTCTATTAAACGTATAATCCAACATATAAGCAGGAGTAGAAACAACCATATATAAAAAGTTATTTCCATAATATCAGTTTTATATTTTATTCTTCAAAATTTGCTCGTTGTTATTCTTGATTAGTGTTATAAATTATTAAAAAATATGGGGATACAGCTCAAAACACATGTATGCGTACACACACACGTACACGTACTCACGTACGCATGCTCATACACACACACGCGTGCGCGTATATACACATACCAACCTGAACGCGTGCACATATACGTGCGCACTAAGCTGCACAAGCAGCACAAGAGCAATAATGCATGCACCCCTACATACACATGTTAAAGATAAAGGCAATAACAAAATATAATTGGTAAGATAAATAAAAAAATCAATTTTATTGAATTTTAGATTCAATTTTATTTTTTATCGAATAAGTCAACTTAGTACCTTATATCACATAATTTTTAAAAATCTTTCTTTTAAGTTTCCCTTTCGCAATGTTTTACTTAAAACTCGACATTTCTATCCTCAAAGTAAGTATGGTAGGTATTTTTCATATTTGTAATTCTGCGTTTACCTCGTAGCCATAGTTTGCATACAAGCATAAACATATATGCTAAGATTTATATGATATTATTAAAAAGCTAAATTATTATCAGACCACTATTAAAAACATTGCAACATTGTTGTAAATCATTAAAATGTGTGTTTACACTCACACGCAAGCACGAACGCACGTACGCACGCACACACGCACGCACGCTCGCACGCACGCACCCACGCACGTACGCACGCACGCATGCACGCATGCACGCACGCACGCACGCACGATCACACACACACACATATATGGAGGTTCCGCGTGTGAATGTTGTCACGCACGTTAAAGATCCCAACCTTGCTTGGAACAGTAAGGGTTTGGCAAAATTCAAAATTCCATAGATAAAAAAATTTGATTCCTGGCCAATGTAGCACCTTCGGATGGAGCACTGGAAAATTCAATGTAATGTTGTTCTACGATTTATAAAAGTTTTTCTTAATAACTTCCTATATTCAGGGAACGTTTCCAGTACGAAAACCACCTCTGCCAATATTTTTAAACAATAAAAATTAATAGCTGCACTTTTCGCTAAATAACAAAATATTAATTTCTACAGATCGCTTTACACATACAGGGTGCTTCTTTAAAAATGAGCAATCTCTAAAGTAAAGATTCTAAACACCAAGGCATTGCGATTTATCCCAACATGCATTATAGCTGTGTCTTTTCTTTAAGACATACAGAGTGTTCAAAGTTGAATATTTATTTTAAAATTTCTAAATAATTTAGATAATTTTATGGAATCAATTTTAATGTATTTTGGCATAAGAATTACGTATTTTAACATTATTTTGGCATTGCTCATAGAGGGTGCTAGGTATAGTCTGTTTTTGCAATATATCAAAACATATCTTTGTCTGTTGAACTACAAGAAAAATATGTAAAAAGTAGGTGTTCCGTCCTTGTAAATAGTTTATAGTTTAGGATTTTATTATTACTTGGGATTGCTTGCTGTTCTCAATTCGACGCGGTAAATTTAAATTTTGTTAGTACAAATTTCTCCAAGGCGTTTATTTGATGTACATTAACCTTGTGAATGGTGAGCGTCTGTCGCGCGCGGACGCACCAGATTGTCCATTTGGAATATCCAAGGAACTTGCTCAACGAATTTGCTCAACGAGTATCGCAGAGTCCGCCTTAGCTTGCTAGAGTATCGTAGAGACCGCATTATTAGAAGAATGTTATAGAACCGCCGTAGCAACAAGTCGCACTAGTATTTGAAACCGCTCAAAAAACATCGTTGAAGAAACCGCATATCCTCGCTTATTAAAAGCCGCTGAAAATGATATCGTAAAAACCGCAGTCGTACTTTATAGTGCCGTCTTGTTTGTGAATTGGTACACACCGCATTGGTGTTCGCATCGTTTTTGTCCATGTGCCGCGTCCAGTGTGCACGTGTTACACGCCGCTAATTGGATATTATACACTCTGATGAACCGCCCTAGTTCGTGTGCTGCAAGCTATTAATTGGTTACAAGTTTTTTCATCGTTGCCGCCATTCAGGTGAGTACTAAAAATAAACGCTGCTTTGTTTGTTTGTCATGTGCACGAACATTAATTAATTGTGTTGCTTGTTGAAACACGCTATAGAAAAAATACAGTCCACAAATCTCGCTTTTTGAGTTATCCGAAAGTCACCGCCGTACATTTTTTGGATGCCTTCTCACCGGATTCAGAACAGAAAGCAAGCTTATAATTAATTATACCGCTTAAAGTTAGCCAATTAGTAGAGTTTGTATCGTTTTGTTGTTTACGAGCTTTCTTATCTCTGCCGGG
The DNA here is from genome assembly GCA_036346225.1 of Platerodrilus igneus. NCBI lineage: Eukaryota > Metazoa > Arthropoda > Insecta > Coleoptera > Lycidae > Platerodrilus > Platerodrilus igneus. The sequence continues at coordinate 1,755,880 of JARFIW010000787.1, read as the reverse complement.
CAATTAGCTTTACCTTTGTTATCGCCGCGAGGCAAATAATATTGGCAGGTTTTCGTTCCTATCTTCCGCGTTTGTTTTATTCATATTGAACCATGGCAGATAAATTAAAACGCACATGCTTTCTTCGTAATATTGCGATCAATTCGCTTGATGAAATGTTTGATATTGCTCAGAAATGTACACAAGACCCCGCGTTTTTAAACTTATTCCGGTCGCAGTATGACTCATTGGAAACCACTAGAGACAACTTTTCACGCATCACAATTGGATCGTGGGTTCTATTTCTTCCGCTAGGGACGCGGAGGAACAATTTTTACTCGAAGACGTTATACGAAAACGTTTTGACAGTAATTATTTTCAAATTAAAGTTATATATTATAAGTTGTTTAGTACTCAATCTTCTCAGATTGAGGTTTCTTCGCCGCCGCTAGATACCTCAAGATCAAAAGTATTATTACCGCCGCTGTCGTTGCCTACATTTGATGGTGAAACCACGATGTTTGAAAGCTTCATTGACCGTTTCGACATCCTCGTTCACCCTAATACCGACTTGTCTGACATAGATAAATTTTCGTACCTTCAATCATCAATAAAAATTCCGCACTTGCAACAATAAAAAATTTTGACTTGACTGCAGCTAATTATGCTATTGCTTATACAAAACTTCGTGCCAAATATTGTAATATTCGACGTATTACCGCTACTCTCTGGAACAATATTGATAAATTTCCTAAACTAAACTCTGATAATCCCGTCGGTTTACAGAAATTAGTGGATACTTTTGTGGACAACTTACAGGCACTTAAAAACTTGATCTTCCCATCGAACATTGGGATTTTATTCTTGTACAAATGATATTGAACAGGTTGGATATACACACCGCTCGAAGTTTTGAATTACATCAAGACCCTACCGCAATCTCATCTTATAAAAAGTTAATTACTTATCTCGAAAATACGTGTAAATCCTTATCTAATTTGTCAGTAAATCATAAAACTGATTTAAACAAAGTTATTCACTTTAGCAATTCGTCTAAACCTCGAACCGCAGTTTCTATGTTAGTTCAAACAAAAACTAACGCTAATAAATGTCCGCTTTGTAAACAAGACTACAATCTTTATAGTTGTAATGATTTCGTTAAACTTTCCTCGCAAGAACGCTACAAGTTTGCAAAAAATCAACATCTTTGTATTAATTGCCTGAGTAATTCTCACATTTTAAATAAATGTCAGTCTACTTTTTCATGCCGCCAATGTAATCAACGTCATCATTCGTTATTGCATTTCGATCGCGTTTCGTCGAAACCTGTTTTCGCTGCTAATAACCAGGCTCGCTTGAGCCCGGACACCGCTGCCTCTAAGGTATCACCTCGTAGTATTCCCGTAACTCAAGACCGCTACAAGCCTTCCGCCCCTCGTGCCTCTGAGGATCATCGACTTCGTTCAGCTGTAGTGGTCCGTCAACTTCGAACGTCGTTTTGTTTAATTCTATAGCTAAACCTTCTGTTGTTTTACTTTCTACCGTTCAAGTGGGAATTTCTGATTGCTCTGGTGCTTACCAGCAATTTCGCGGTTTACTCGATTCGGGAAGTATGACTTCTTTTATTTCGCAAAGTAGTGTGAGACGTTTAGGTTTTCATACTACTCCACATTCGCTTACTCTTAGTGGTTTAGGTTCCATGCGCTCTGCTGCTCAGCATGGCACGGTCGCCGTTTCGATCAAACCAATAGGTGTTTCTTCACCGATTATTATTTTTCAAGCTGTAGTCCTTCCCAAAATTTGTGAAAATCTATATACTTCTAATATTTCGTTGGAACATTTCAATCATCTGGCTAACCTCAAGCTAGTTGATCCGCTCTTTGCTCAATCTGGTCCCATTGATTTCTTACTTGGCGCGGATATTTTCCCCCAAGTGTTATTAGACGGTCGCATCCAAGGTGATAGTGATACATCTGTTGCTATTAATACCATCTTTGGCTATGTTCTAATGGGAAACATACCTTCCGCGCCCACTTCTGAAATAACTAGTTTGTTTTGCATGACTGATTCTACTTCCCCATTGGAAGATATCGTCGCTAAATTCTGGGAAGTCAAAGCTGTCCCCGCCGCTCAACCTTTCACACCTGAAGAAACTCTTGTGGAAAAACAATTTGTCGATACATTTCGCCACAATAAACAAGGTTGCTATGTCGTCTCACTGCCGTTTAGAGATCATGAACCACTTTTTCCAGGTAGTCGTGATCTTGCCTTACAACGGTTTGCCGCTTTAGAAAATCGTTTACTCAAGCAACCTCGTGTTTACGAACAATACGTTTCGTTTATGCGTGATTATCTTGAGTCTCACCATATGCAATCTGTTGTTATTGGGTTTCATTCAGACTTTTCTTATTGCATCCCGCATCATTGCGTTGTGAAACCCGAAAGCGTAAGTACGAAATTACGAGTGGTTTTCAACGCATCCGCTAAAACTCTTTCTCAATCGTCCCTAAACGATCACTTATTTGTTGGGCCGAAGTTGCAACCCGACATTACCGCCATTTTGTTACAATTTCGTTTACATCCTTATGTCGTCACTGCCGATATTCGTCAGATGTACAGACAAATTCTTGTCAATCCCGCTCAGTGTGACTATCAACGAATTGTTTGGCGCTTCTCCCCTGAGGAGCCCATTCAGGATTTTAAATTAAATACCGTTACGTATGGAATCAATTGTGCTCCCTTTCTTGCCATACGAACGCTTCAGCAGTTGGCCGTGGACGAAGGGAATTCGTATCCGTTAGCCGCTTTTGCACTTCGCCATCATACTTATATTGATGACATCGCTTCTGGTGGTGATTCTATTGAATCAACTCTCGCTCTTCGTAACCAACTAATTGCTGTTTTAAAACTTGGTGGTGTTGAACTTCATTAATGGTCAAGTAACCACCCCGCATTATTAAAAGATCTTTCCGCTACGCAGCAATTCGCGCAACCCCGCTCCTTTGAGGATCCTAATACTCAACCATTAAAAGTTTTAGGTCTTCAATGGAATCCCGCTTCAAATAATTTTTGTTTTCTAGTTCAGCCACTAAGTACCTCCTGTACCAAACGCAACCTACTTTCTAACTTACTCGGATTTTTGACCCCATGAGACTTTTATCCCCTCTTACTTTTTTGGTGAAACACTTGATTCAACGTTTATGGTCATTAAAATTAGATTAGGACACTCTCCCTCCCTCTGACCTTCTCCGTTTGTGGGAGAGATAGTTGTATGAGTTACCGCTTCTTTTGGATTTCGCTTTATCCCGCTTGCTTATCCCGCCACAGTTTACTACGTGCGAAGTTCATTGCTTTACTGACGCTTCCGAACGTGGTTACTGTGCTGTCGTTTATTTTCGCTTTGTTACTCCTTCCGCAGTTGAGGTTCGCTTAGTGTGCGCTAAGTCTAAAATCGCACCCCTTCGTACAATCTCTTTGCCCGTCTAGAATTGTTGGCCGCCACTTTGGCATCAAAATTATTAACCTTTGTCCTCAAAACTTTTGATTCAAACCTTACTTTTCATAAAATTTATTGTTGGTCTGACTCCATGGTAGTCCTTTCCTGGATTCGTTCCCCGCCGCAGCGTTGAAAGACTTTCGTCGCCAATCGTGTTGCTTACATTCAGGACAACACGTCTCGAGCCTCTTGGCATCACATCCCCTCCACCGAGAATCCTGCCGACGTCGGGTCACGTGGTTTACTCCCTACCAACTTGTGCCAATGTTCTCTATGGTGGGCGGCTTCACCAATCTTATATGGGTCTTTCGAAAACTACACCCCATATATTCCGCCTTCAGATACTTCTGAAGTTCTTACTGAACAACGCTCTATTGTTATATCCGCTGTCGTAGCATCCTCTTGGATTCAATCAATTCTAGAGAATCACTTTTCCTTTCCTTTTATTATTTGCATTGTTGCTTGGATTCTCCGCTTTCGTCATAATTCACGTCCTCTCACACCTTTGAGCACTGACTTCAATGATTTGAACTGTCTTACACCCGGTCATTTTTTAACGTTGGCCCCTTTAACCGCCATTCCGGAGCCCGCACTTTCGCATCTACCGCTTAACCGCCTCTCTCGCTGGCAACTGCTCCAGCGCATTCATCAAGATTTTTGGTCCCGTTGGTCCAAAGAATATCTACACTCGCTACGACAACGCTCAAAGTGGCACACCCCGTCTCCTAAAATTGATTTGGGCACCTTAGTATTAATTAAAGTCGCTAATGTTCCTCCACTTCGCTGGTACCTCGGCCGAATTGTGGCTATACATCCTGGGGCAGATGGTGTTGTCAGGGTGGTCACGCTTAAAACCGCTCATGGCGAGCTGAAACGTCCTGTGGTAAAGCTCTGCCCATTGCCCGCAATGTAGAAAAAGAATTATTCTTTTTTTCTTTTGTTTTTGTAGATTCTTTTTTGTTTGCTTTGTCTTTCGCTTGGTCATTCCGCCCCCCTCCGCCTTATAATTATTTTTTCTTTTAAAATGCCTTGCATTTTGGTGGGCGGTATGTTCCGTCCTTGTAAATAGTTTATAGTTTAGGATTTTATTATTACTTGGGCTTGCTTGCTGTTCTCAATTCGACGCGGTAAATTTAAATTTTGTTAGTACAAATTTCCCCAAGGCGTTTATTTGATGTACATTACCCTTGTGAATAGTGAGCGTCTTTCGCGCGCGGACGCACCAGATTATCGATTTGAAATATCCAAGAACTTGCTCAACGAATTCGCTCAACGAGTATCGCAGAGTCCGCCTTAGCTTGCTAGAGTATCGTAGAGACCGCATTATTAGAAGAATGTTATAGAACCGCCGTAGCAACAAGTCGCACTAGTATTTGAAACCGCTCAAAAAACATCGTTGAAGAAACCGCATAGCCTCGCTTATTAAAAGCCGCTGAAAATGTTATCGTAAAAACCGTCTTGTTTGTGAATTGGTACACACCGCGTTGGTGTTCACATCGTTTTTGTCCATGTGCCGCGTCCAGTGTGCACGTGTTACACGCCGTTAATTGGATATTATACACTCTGATGAACCGCCCTAGTTTGTGTGCTGCAAGCTATTAATTGGTTACAAGTTTTTTCATCGTTGCCGTCATTCAGGTGAGTACTAAAAATAAACGCTGCTTTGTTTGTTTGTCATGTGCATGAATATTAATTAATTGTGTTGCTTGTTGAAACACGCTATAGAAAATATACAGTCTTGCTTTTTGAGTTATTCGAAAGTCACCGCCGTACAGTAGGAAAGGTCCTTTTGTTTTACACAAAAGAAAATAACTATTGTTTGTTTGATGTAACACTAATGGTTTTTCAGTTATTAGCTTTAATTTATTTATATACTTATTTATATTACCTCACTGTAACCCTTGTGCGTTACTTAGGTAAACATTAGGTAGCAAGAATGAACGCATTAACTTAGGTTAGATGGATTAGCTTTTAGCAAGGACACACCGCGTAAAATTTATAACCATTGGTAGTGTACATTTAGTAGCGTTGCTATTTCAATATAGGATTAAATTAGAATGGATAAATAAATAGTGAAGCACGCTGTACGTAATAAAATTTCATAAAAATGTTGGTAGGTATTGGTACTTTACATTCCTTCCCATTATATTAAAATAGTTACAGATGGAAACGGGAAATAACCGTTCAATTTAAAGATACTTGTACAAGTTCACATGGCTTCAACAAAATAGTTCACAATGAGAAAACAACTAAGCAGTTTAAGAGCATACAGCACAACATAAAAACTCAATCACATTACAGCATGACGCACACATTTTGACCGTACAACTGATACTTATGGACGCAATTATTATAAACGGGCCATAAACTATGTTGGAAATAAAACATATGACGCAGACCTATCGGTATTACACCTACACACCGTGTGAATAAAGTAGTGTTCACGCGGCCCATGCTATGGAAACTTAAAATCACATACTACACACATGATATTAGAGTGAACGGAGTGCACAATAACCTCGGAAATAGAAAATCTTAAGCGTTCAACTCAACAAATCGTGCAGTGAGCCCAGAAAAGTTGAACTTACAAAACCGGAGGATAGTAAAGAAGCAAAAGAATTCGAATTCCTATTCATACCTGAACACAGTATGGGTAAAATACGTTGAACTCAAATATCAAAATAAAGCGCGGCCATATATAACGCGTATCCGGTTATTGCCATAACGGAATTCAGAACGCAATTGTTGAACGTACAATTAGTGACAAGTACCGACATAGCGTAATTTGCGGAATTGGGAGCTTATTCAGCAAGCCCGTTGGATGTTTGGTTACCTGCAACAAGTTATGAAGTGGCCTTTGATAGAATTATAAAGACTATAAATGTAAGTCTTCTCATTTTGACAGCTTATAGAATGACACGCCGTTTTTCACAAATAAATATTGTTATATTTATTAACTATGGTTGTGCTGATATATAAATACTATTGAAATATAAAGGACTGCTAAGTTTTATTTTGTGCATGCTCATTCTACTTATTATGTGAAAGGACAATCTAAATCTTATTATAGCGATTATAGTACTTAAAATTCAGATCGTAAAAATTCAAGGAAATTGAAATATTAATTTTTTTTAGCGAAATGCGCACTTGGTCGATTAGGAATAGACATTAGCTCTTGTCATTGATTGTTTGAATTATGATATGTAATATAGTTTAAGTGTAAAAAGAGTGGAGTTCTTTATTTATGACACAGGTGAGAATTTTACATGTTATAAGGGGAACCCTGCTAACCCCAGTGGCAGTAAGAATAGCGAAACAGCTGCTCGAAAAATCTGCCTTCGGAGTGGACATTGGTTGTTTCTCAAGTGGGTTGGTGCTCAAAAACTCTAATGTAGACAAAGCGTTTCAAAGGCATTTCAATTTAAGCATATTATACTTTCCTATAGTAAAATCTAATCCACACAGAATCACTGTAAGCTAGCCGGTGCAGCAATTAACTGTTACATCATTTCGCCTCCTGAAGGTTAAAAATTAGTAAATAAGCGTAATATCTATTCAGCACGTGACAGTACTAGTAGAGAAAAATTGGTATAGCCCTATCATGCATAAACCAGAAGTTTTACCTTACTGCAAGTGGTGTACCTTTTAGAAGATTGTTTAAATGGTGTTGAAAAGAGTATAAGTAAAGAACTCCCTTTAGATTGGGTGGCAGTTCAATAGAACCAAAGAAAAAATCAAACATGACACCACGCCAAATATTTACTTTAAATTCATCTTGAAAATGTTTTCCTTTTATAGCATGATAATTCTCGAATTCCCATACATGATTGTTTTTCCAATTAAATATTTCTCATGTAGTAAAGGCTGCCTCGTAAGTAAAATAATCTTATCAAGAAAATTTGGGTTTGCATCTAGCTTACCTTGTAAAAATTGGGTAAATCGTAAGCAAACTTGTAATTCGAGAGATAATAAACTCTGAACAGGAGTTAAATTATATGGACAGAGTTTTTTTTAAAATTCCACAGATAAACGGTTTATTTATTTCTGCTGCCGTACGTAATCAACGAGTGCTCAGATATCGATTTTCCGAAACACGAATTAATACTTCTTCTTGATCGACAGTGAACGTTTTTGTGGCGCAATTGTCAGTTTAAGGACGAAAGTATTCCGTTTTGCCTAGGCGATTGTAAAGATTTCTAAACATTTTGTAATTGGGTTGCCTTCGATTTGGTTATAATCGTAAACGCCTTCGAGCAACTGCTATTCCATCAAAATTTGATTGAGCAGAACTATAAATCGTATCACGCATTTAGCTGTTGAAAAAATTACTATGCCTTGACATTTTTTAAATAGTAGCTAGAGTTTCACTACAAATAACTACTAAATAAAAAAAACGGAAGGTCCTATCTGAATATTATTTGTTCGCACCGCAAGGATGTTAGGTTTCGACATCTGCAAGCTTGATGGTGCTGGTACATGCGGTGTCTCGCCTCGACGCCCTGTTGCAAGCTGCCATCAACCGCTACAAAAAGTAGTCGCGTCGCTTTGGAAAAAAAATAGAATAAGTTTGAAGTTTCTAAACTGTCATGTATAAAATAGTGTAATTTTACCTTTTGTCGTTAAACCATATAAATAACTATTGCAGTTAGCAGTGCTCTCAATTCGCACGAGTGTCATTGATCACCATCCGCCAGAACAAACCTGCAGTAGTGCTTCGAGAAGACAAAGTTAGGTAAGTACCAGTAGCTTTGCGTTTTGCAAAGTTTCAATCCAGGTGCCTTGTGGTCCGACATTCCCCGCTACCGAAGGTCGCAATTTCAATTTAAGTTAGAACCATCACGCTTTGGTGAAACAATTCGCTTTCGGCTTCCACATAGATCTAGTCGTATTCTCACCGGATGCAGAAAGCTGAAACTGCATTTGGTATTGGAATAACACATAATTTTCCGCAATTACGCATCTTATTCGCTTTCGAAGAAATACTGTTAGTGATTGTTACACGCTCTATAACTGGATTCCATCCTGTTAAGTGGGATAGTAATTCACTGGAATTGCTTAGTACTCTACACTTCTCGCAGTATACACCTGTAAATTTTACAGATAGCACTAACCAAATAATCCTAGGTCTGGCATGGGAACCTATATACGACCTTTTCTCCTTTCAAATTGATGAATTCTCAACAGTAGCATGCACCAAATGAATAATTTTGTCTAGTGTGGCTAGATTATTTGATATATTGGGGTTAGTTTCACCTGTAATTTTATACGCACAATTGCTAATAAAGAATCTATGGAATGCAAACCTTGGATGGGACCATGTACCCTCTAAGCAAATAACTGAATACTACTTCAAGCTCGTATCGGAACTTCCCTTACCGAGAAAGGCGGTCATACACGACATTTAAAAGTCACTAACGGCAGTACTGTGAACCTAGTTCTGTGATGTAAGCCTGAAAGCTTTTGGTTGCGCAGCCTACTTGCATGTAACAGAATCCGATGGTAAGATTTTTGTACGGCTTGCTTGTTCAAAATCAAGGGTTTCTTCTATAACAATAGTAACCTTAGCGCGCCTTGAGCTTTGCGCTGCAATTCTATTTTCCAAATTAGTAAGAAACGTGTATGATTTATATAAATCTCGATATCCCATCGAAAACATATACGCATTTTCAGATTCCACGATTGCCTTATCGTGGATTCATTCGCCTCCTCATCGTTGGTCTACATTTGTCGCCAATAAAATGGCTAAGGTTCAAGGCGACTTGGATTCTAAACACTTTTACCACATCGCTGTCAGTCAGTTACTGGGATATAAAACCCCAGTAACTGACTATTTCGCGGCAGAATACCCTTGCAATTCCTGAATTATGTTCAAGGAATTTAACTATTATAGTTCCTGATCTACCAGTGTTATATGAGAAGGTACTACACGTGTCCTCGTGAGTAAAACTTTTACGCATTATTGTATATATATTACGGTTTTGTAAGATTACTAAGCTTTCTTATAGAATCGAAGCTGACGATTTAAATACAGCGGAGCAATACTTAAACATGCCTTGCAACAGGTGCAGTTCTCGGAACTAATACAAAGTTTGAGAAACGGCAATGTCCCTTCAAAGATAAGAAATTATCACCGCATTAATTGTCATACTGGCGTCAATCTTCTTAACTCGCTTATCAAACAAAAATATTGGATTCATTCTTCTAGATATGTCATTACAGCAAAGGACAGATTATGCAATTTTTGTTTTCGAGTCAATCCCAAACATTCCACGCCAATGATGGCAGATTTACCATCATTCCGCGTACAAGAAACTAAGGCGCTTAGGCACACTGGGGTAGATTACGCTAGTCCCCTCAACATTATGCTCGCACGCAAACGAGGTCAGCATTCTCAAAAGGCATATCTTTGTATATTTGTTTGTCTGACTACTAAAGCTATCCATATAGAGCTGGTCTCTGATTTATCCGCAGACACCTTTTTAGACGCATTTAAGCGTTTTTTGTCACGTCGTGGTCCAGTATCTTGTATTTATTCCGACAATAGTACATATTTTATTGGGTCCAAGTCTAAATTAAATGAAATCCATGAGTTTACCATATCTGCAGAATTTCAAAATGCTTTAAATTTAGAATTAAATAATCGAGGCATTTCCTCGAAAATTATTCCATTCCATGCTCCCCATTTTGGTGGAATTTGGGAATCTACGGTAAAATCTTAAAACGCATCTCTATCGTATTGTTGGTGGTCACTTACTTACGTATGAGGAGCTTTTGACTGTTTTGACGCAAATTGAAGCATTCCTAAATTCAATGCCCCACTGTGTGTTGTCTGAGGACCCTTATTCAGAAGTGCTATCCCTAGCACATTTCTTAATGCAAACACCGCTGCAATTTTTACCTACCTGCGACATGTCAAAAGAGCGCTTGATAGTGCGTGACCGTAAAGCCTTAACCGATTCGTGAGCTCAATCGTTTTGGCGCAAATGGAGAACTGAATATCTGCATACCTTACAGGTAGGAAAAAGTGGTGCACGCCCGATAATCCGGCAAACATCGGAACAGTAGTTCTTCTAATGCAAGATGACGTTCCACCATTAAGTTGGCCTTTGGAAGTCATTGAAAAAGTGTACCCTGGGACTGATGGAGTTGTTCGCGTGGCTCTGATTAGAACCAGAACTACTAAATTTAAACGTCCGGTAGTTAAATTATGTCCAATACTTAATCAATGATCAACCGGTTCGTTCATTTTTGTTTATTTGTTCCGCAACATAAGTTTTGTTGTCTTTAATTCAGTTTTCGCTGTTTTTAGTTAAATAAAAGTACTACCGACTTTCAATGCGGGGAGAATGTTCGCGTCGCAAGGAAGTTGGGTTTCGACATCTGCAAGCTTGATGGTGCTGGTACATGCGGTCGCTTTGGAAAAAAAAATAGAATAAGGTTGAAGTTTCTAAACTCTCAGGTATAAAAAAGTGTAATTTTGCCTTTTGTCGTTAAACCATATAAATAACTATTGCAGTTATAAGTGCTCTCAATTCAACACGAGTGTCATCGATCACCATCCGCCAGAACAAGCCTGTAGTAGTGCTTCGAGAAGACAAAGTGAGGTAAGTACTAGTAGCTTTGAGTTTTGCAGCGTTTCAATACAGGTGGCTTGTGGTACAACATTCCCCGCTACCGAAGTTTGCATTTCAATGTAAGTTAGAACCATCACGCTTTGGGGAAACAATTCGGTTTCCGCTTTTCCTCTACTATTAGAACACGCAAAATAACTCAATATTTATTGACACACATGCTGCGATATGCCTATTTGGTAATTTAAAAGAATAAACATTTAATTTACTCTTGAACTAATTTTCAACATTAATAAACTTGCCTGTGAGAACAAACGCTTCAGATTTGAAAGATAACAAGGAGATGTTTAAAGTCGTTATTTTTGAAAGCAGTTGTTTTAACTTGAGCTGCTATAGAGCTTTTAAAAAGATTTCTATGCTTTAACTACAAGCAATCATAATTTATAAAAGAAGCTCAAATAGAAAACTTCAGAGTCGATATTCTAAGATCAAACACAGTTTTGACCCTTTGGCGTTGGAAGATGTGTGTCAAATTTTCGAAAGTGAATACAAAAGAACACTATCTTATAAAATTTCTACAAAATTGCTGCTATCCAAAAAAACATGTTAGATATAATTAGTTAATACAAATGTTAGTGTTTAGAATATTGGCACATCAATTCCGTACACCCTGTGTATTTCACTATTTTAAAGTACTTACTAAACCTAAGGAATACTATAATTTTTAATTCAGAGTTTATTGCTTTTGTGTTTTGAGTATTTTTTAGCTCGATTCGCTCTACCTGTATATTCGTTGTACGCCTTCTTGGTTTACAAGTGCCTTTACCCGTTTCGAAAATAGCAAAACCCACTTCAACTAGTGCCATTGTCAGTAATATTGTAGTTATAGGACTAAAATGTGTATAATTTCGACTAGTTATTATCAACACCACAATGCGTATCACTTGAAATAAATCGTGTCTATTTTGGTTTTAGCCCAATTAAATGAATGCCGACAATCACGATGGTGCAAATATTAGTTGCAATGCGAAACGCTAAGAAAAGTCTATACACTGTGTGTACTTAGATATATTCCGTGCAATTTGTTTGTTTTTCATTGTGGTAATACCTTTTAGAGTCAAATATATATATATATATATATATATATATATATATATATATATATATATTATAGTCTTTTAAATTTATGACTTACTTCATAATAACTTACTTTTAACTTTTTAGCAGATAATGGAGTAATATTTCCAATTATTAATATTTCAATTGACGATCAGTGTAGATTAAAATAATAAAACTTAGAAATCAAACTAATAGCTGACGATTACTCAATAAGAAAATTTATATTTTGGTAAATAACATGTACAATCAAACCGAATGATAAAATAAATGTAAGTGACCGTTTATAATTATGTATTCAGCGCTGTCAAAAGATGCAGGAGGGCGCATCTAAGAGAAGTTTTTCACGCTATTTTTAGAGGGACCATATTTTTTATACAGATTGCTTCAATTTTCAGGCACTGGTTATTAAATTATTTATATGTATAATCTTTTATGCACAACTCAGTCCTCAGTTACATATTTAATTTTGATTTGAGTGCAGAATCGATTTAGAAAATTTTCAAAAGAGCTTATTACTAATTCATTTTAATTGCAGGAAACCTTCTGCATATTGAACCAATGTAGCGCTGGTCTGCGGATTATTGCTTGTGATTCGCTTAAACCGTAATGTATTGATACTTTGAACATAAATTATGTCACTCAGCATAGTCAAAGTTACAACATAACTCAATATTGTCGCTGCACTTGAATAACTTTAGTATATAACGAACAGATCCAGCGAAAACCCTATTCAGCTGATCAGGAATTATAGTTATATGAAATAATCGAGTTCTGTAATAAACCCACACAATTAGCAGCTTGTAGGACAAAATTACATTAACCAGCAAAAACCCATATATTATAAATTGTGATGTGAAATGTACCTTTTATTCAAGAGATGGAGAAAATGTGGCTTACCTCCAGTTACAATGCATGTTAATTTCATTTCTCCACCTTCATCATACGGTCCGGCAACAGATATCACTTCCTTTCCTTTTTCATCAATTATAGTTGGCTTTTGCGGAGGCACTGAAAAGAGAAACCATGTTAGTGAATTATTAAATTCATGAGCATAGGCCACAAGTCAGTCAAATAAGCCTAACTGGTGCTCAACTATGAATTTAAATTTTGTTTACCTTAACCGCGAACGCTAATAAAAGATTAAAATGTAAGTAAAAGTTTGAGCAAACCGCACATGATGTTTGAACTTACCACCAAAACTTCTACATACTGAAATGCTTTCCAAATTTTGATTATAAGCTCAAATAATATGCTTTACCGCAGTTTAAATTTCTTATTCAAATATGAGAAATAAGCATTTGCGTATCTATCTCGTTGACAATGTAAGGTATCCCTTATTTCAGTTTTCTTAGCCGCTTTCTGCAATTTATATGCAATTTTTGAACACAAGTGCATTTTATTCAAGTACATATAATTATTAGATTTTCGCATTTCATAGTAAACTGTCTACTCAATTAGAATGATACTACATCGTCTTGGTTAGTCGTCTAGTTCAAATGAGGTTTCAAATTCGAAATCAAATCCTATTTGATTTGTACAGCCTTAATTGACAAAATGTTACCCGCGAATAACTTTATTTGCAATAAGAATTGTTAAAGCATTTTGAAAAAGCCTTACATAATTTGAGTATAATGAACTGGTCAACAATTTATAAACACAAAACAGAAAATAATTAAAACTTTGGCAAATTCCCTCTAAATCAAGCACAAAATATTCATTCGAATGTTCCAGACTCTCAAGAAGAACCAAACATAGGCCGAGTAATCTAGGCATTAACAATGTAGTAATTTCCGCTTTAAATTGTATGAGAATAAGTTATGCAGCTTGCGGTAGGACTGCAAACTTTACGATTCTACAAACTCGTTAACAAGTTGTTGTATGCTAAGTTTGGAATTAAGCTATCTGCATTTAAACGTTCTCTAGTTCTCCGTTTAGTAGTAATAAAACTTATATGTGGTTTTCAAAACGTTTTAAAGATATTTGTCAAAGTTATTATGACATTCAGGGTCGTTTATTCCTGACTAATATCAGAATGCTGTTACGCCTTTTCAGCTGTGATGCAAAAACCGTATTTCCGAGTTATTCTACTACAACTTACAGAAATTAAAATATAGATTGTTTGATCCCAAAGTACATTGATAACGGGAACTATATACTAACTATCAAAGCAATCGGAATTTTGAAAAACTCTTACCCCTTCCCATTCGAACTATAAAAATATTTCGTGTTAGCGCTAGATTGATTTTGGGTCGTTGGAAGCTTCTTTTTAAAAAGTTTTATTTCCAATAGCACTTCTATCAAATTTATTTTTAATTTTATAATTACAGAAATTTATTTATTTTCTTTTACAACATGAGCGTGTATGTGCATTGAACGCGATTTAATTAAAGTTAACAAAAATATTCTAAGTTACTATTTTAACAAATCGGTAATTAAAAATTACAATGAGTAGCTTGAACCACCAACAATGTAAAAGTTATGACATTCGAAGAATGACTAGCGATCAGGGGTTCCTTACAGTATATATGAAGCCTCTGGTCTCACTTCATCTTGTGGGAAAGTGCAGATATTGCTGTTTGCAGTTTTTCGATCATCATACAATGTCTTATTCTAAGTAAATTTAATTAAGACTGCTTTATTTCAGTTCATTGTTTCTGCAACTGCAGTATCAGGTTACGTCTGAAATACAAATTAGTTGTTTCCTTTCTTATTTATGATATGAACTCTGTTAAACTTTAATTATATAACCTTCATTTAATACAATGTAACATGCTATTACTAAGACACGATAATTACATTTATTTTATATACACTTTACTATGGGGGATATACAACTCGCTTTGTTGGTAATTTAGAGGTCAGTAAAATACACATCTATACTTCCTTATACTCGTCACCAAAAGTACATTGCAAAAGTATCTCCTACTTCTAAGGTCATCAACATAATTACGAGCAAAAAGGGCTACAACACTGTTTTTAACAATGCAAAACACATATGCAACGGTGTATAGATAGGGTAGGAGAGTATGTCGAAGGGATTAAAAGTTAATTACAAGTTTATTTGAAATAAATCACATATCTCACATCAGTTCGTTATTTAATAACCACACATCGCAAGGTATACATTTTGATTGCTTTTGCGCGACTTTCAAGTTCGAATGCTTCTTGAAAAATTAACCGATTTAAACCTACGTTTAGTTTATGTATTGGGTGGCACTTTCGCATTTTTAATTAATTATTTTACTTCTACGCAACCATATTTAATGTCATGTGCAATTTGATCGACGTCATTTCATCATTACCTATTTCAACACCTTTTTCTGAATTCTTCTTTACCTTGAAACAAACTCAAGGTGTTCTTGGATTTTTGTAAAACTAACTCAATTTAATTTTACAATAGCCCTTTGTTTCGATCCCGTTATACTGAAGGGAAATCGACAGTCTTCCGAATAAGCTATGGGTCTATTCCTCGGGTAGAGCTTATGAGCAGTGGTCATGGGTTTTACAACAAAGCATTATTTACTTACTGACTCTAAAATACAGAATAGGGGGTGCAAGGGGGCGCCACCATGTCCTAGAATTTTAAAGTACGGGTTTACCCTAAGGGAGAACTTGGAAATCCTTGGAGGGAAAAATTGCTTTTACTGCAAAAGCATAAATAAAAATGTTAATATAATACTGAAAGATACAAGAGATGCACTCTTGCTACCTTATACCATAAAGAAAAAGAGTAGCTATTAATATTAATAATTTAAATATAATTATAAGAGGAAAGTTAAATATTAAATTTCTAGAAAACGTTGTTAGTATTTCTTTATCAGTGCACAGCTAAAAAACTTTACTTTAATAAAGGGTGTGTATATATTTATATATTAACTCAATAAACCCTAACTTTGGGCTCATTTGTCCAAAATAAAACAGTTACTCAATGGAATTTAATGATCGTTCTTTAATTAATTTATGTTTCTTTCAGTTAAAAATTTTATATACAAAATATACATAATAAATGCGGTCAAGTCCTTTAGACACATATTTAAATATTTCTACTATAAATCTGTATGTGAATAATGTAATAAACATGACCGTGTAGTATTTAATTGATTACCCAAAATACACATATCTGTTACTTTGGTTTACAAATGTGTATTATATTTTCAAAGAAAAAATAAAGTTAGTTTTCGTAATTACTTCATGTATTATTTAACTTAAAAATAACATTTTACTGCAGTACCTAAAAGGCCTCCTGATTTTAATTATCTGCATTTACTTCAAAAATAAGCAATAATTAGCACAATAATGAAATCTAAACTATGAGAGATCTCACAGCTTCGTAAAACAAAACTTTCAAACTTGCAAGTGTCCGCTTGATTATCAAATTATTTGAAACAGCTGGTATCAGCTCAAATATCTATTTCAGCGCTTACCTTGTAATAAGTTGAACTTTGTAAACCCATTCTACAAATACCATATCTAAGTCTCACGTGCAAGCCTACGATTCTTGGAAAAACAAGAGACGTCAGCGAACATTCGACATCTGCATTTTTCAAGACGTAAATTTGAGCTTTTTTGAACCGATGATGAATTATGTTATAACGGCGTATTATACTGGACCACCCCTGGGAACCATCTCCATAAATTTGCTGTATGATCCATTGAAGTATATCAAAATGTAAAAATAAAATGTGGCAATTTTGTGAGATTGTTAACGTGTTGACATTAAAATTGCTAATATACTGAGTTTAAATTTGTTAAAGAGTATAGTCCAAATTCGCCAAATTATTAAGCGTAAATTCATGCATGCATAGAATCTGAATTCGTTTATATATAAAATTTAAATATAAAATTTAAGTATAGAATTTAAATATGGAGTTTAAATATAGAGTTTAAATATAGAATTTAGGTATAGAGTTTAGGTATAGAGCACATTATTAGAACACACAGAAACCAAATGCATCTTGCATTTGATTAAACGACAACTTTTACTGCCACACGCAGATTGCTGGCGTGGACCTTATTGACCTGCATGGTGCTCTTAACTCTACAAGTAGTCGGACCAGACTGACTGCCCTGTCGACGAGATGCGCACAGCCCATATAAAAATCGCCTGACATTGGAGATGCAATTTAAATCTTCAACGTTTACAAATAAAAACTAGACCAGTATCATCAAATAATATATGCCTTGTGGTTGGGCTATACGGTTTTGATCTGATTATTTATTTGCGTAGAAAAATTAATTGTTTGTTTAAATAAACAATGCAGAGAATTCTATAATTAAATTTATAGGCATTTGTAGTTGTAAAAAAATATTGTTACAACCTTACTATTTACCCAACCTGTATGCTATGCGATATGGCCTACTATTCCATAATCTTTATTTCATACTTTTTCATATCACCCTATCTTCTTGTGCTTATCTTAAAACCATATATTTTGACCCTTTTCATTAAACAACGATCATGATGAAAGTAGCGAGACTGGTTTATAATTTGTATCTAACTAACTACACTAGATCTGTACTCTAGCAAAGTACTGTATCTGTAGCTCACACTGTTTGGATATTATCTGATCTATTAGTTTAACCAAACTACAATATTAGTAAATTCAAATACAGAAGAGTAGCGAATCTGCAATGTAAATAGTTTACCATAGCGAACTTAGCCGAAGAGAGCAATATTCACTCTGGTAAAGTCACGAAATTGGTAAATTCGTTTGTTTGCTACTGTTAAACTGTACACTTTCATCTTGTCGAAAGTGCATATCTGCGATATTGGCGGCAGCAGACAAGCTTTACACCAATCAGTGATTGTGCACAAGCATTTAGTATGCATTAACATTAAAAAGTTCTATATTATTATTTTCTACCAGGCATTGCTAGTTGTTTGATTTGATTAAAAAGTTTTGTAATCGTCCTGTTTAGCCTGATTTTTTTTTACGGAAATAGATATGCGTATTAAATCAACTACTTGTAGAGATGGTTACAAGAAGCAACAGTTTAGAAGATAACATTACTAGCAGTTGCAGCACTAAGCGCTCTTCGGGAAATTATGAGCAGTCAGTTTCAAGCAGCCCAGTTCCAAGTTTATCAGCACTAATGGAGGTTACTATTATTTAATAATAGATTATCCTTGATAATGTTGGTATTACCATAGTATTAATGAAATGTAGTGAAACATTGCAACTATATTATAAATAGGCAACTTTTGGGAGTCTGATTTGTTCTAAGAACCCTTATTTTAACATAAGCGCCCCATTTGATTCTTTTCCATGCAGCACATGTTCCTACTTCCTGCTTCATTCCAATAATGGAACCGTTTAGAATCTTCTCTGAAAAAGTGTCAAAAGTTGTAATCTATTAAGGCTTTTCCACTACAGGAATTTATTAATGGTATTACTACCAAAAGCTTGAACAAAACGCAATGTTTCAGTTTTACCCAAAGTTATAAACTTTTTTTGACTCTATTAGAATGACACATAATGTAAAAGTTTAGTTTTATTTTATAAAAATTTTCATGCCTGCAATTTAAATTTTTACTCTAGTGATGATTTAGAAATTAAATTTCTTACCATTTAGGTGCATGGTGATAATTATGTGATGGTTGTTTAAATTTCGGCTCTGAGTTTAAAATAGATTCAGCTAAAAATGCAGACTATGATCCACAATCAGAATATAGCCATAATAAATGTGTTAGAGCTACCAAACACTGCTTAGGTGGTATAATGTCAAAACCTTAATCTTCCGACTCCGAAGGTAGATGCACAATTATTTGTGCAACCAATAAATGCAATACATTTTTTTAGGAGAAAATCATCAAGAACGTTTGACTGCTGAAAATGTTTTATTAGCTCTAAGTCTTGATACATACTCTAAAGCGATCTACAAAAATTTTGAAAGTGATGAAAACCCTGTTTGCCAAGGTGTAGTTCTGCAAGTTATCGGTTATTAACTGATCAAAATTTGTTGCCTAAAGCACTATCACCACTAAAGAAATCTAACAAAGAAAACATCAGTACATGGAAAAGAAACATCCAGAAAACAAAATGCCTTATGGGAAAAAGTTTTATAACAAGTAGTGGAAAACATGTAGCAACAAGACCTATTAAGATTCCGAGATGCTTGATCAAAGCTAGCCATACATATTCAAACAAATTTCTTGAAAAGTAAGGAAAAATATTTACGGCAGTTTCCTAAATTTGCCTACACTTACAGAGAAACGCCAATTTATCACCTACCACGTGACTGAACAAAAGTAATAAGAAAAACGACCAATGGACCGTCAAGGAGATCGCTTACTAAAACTGCATTTTTTCAAAAGATGCCAACAAGGAGTTGTGTGCCGAAAATTCTTTTTGGATACTTTAAACATTGCTGAAAGTTTGTGGAGAGGAGCATAGATGAAGCAAAATGAAGTAGGTCTGCTTCCTGATAGAAGGGGAAAAACAACCCCAGAATAAGTTGACAATGCAAGACGATTGTTTTGTTAAGGAGCATATTTTGTCTTTCTCCAGTGTAGAATCTCATTAATGTCGAAAAAAAGTGAGTTTATATCTAGAACCTAATCTAAACATAACAAAAATG
This sequence comes from Platerodrilus igneus, assembly GCA_036346225.1. Taxonomy (NCBI): domain Eukaryota; kingdom Metazoa; phylum Arthropoda; class Insecta; order Coleoptera; family Lycidae; genus Platerodrilus; species Platerodrilus igneus. Next base: position 1,736,137 of record JARFIW010000787.1, on the reverse strand, counting down.
TATAAGCTTTATAAAGTTAAATGCGAGAAAGCATCAAGAAAACCTTCGAACGTTGAAAAGTATAGGAGATGCTTTCGTGAATGCAAATTAAAGTTTCATATTCCTCGAATAGTCCACTGCAAGATAGTTTAAAATTCGAAAAGATAAAGAAAACTTGTGATATTTTAGATACCGAAATGGAAGCATTTAATATACAGATGGTAGGAATGAAGCTACCTGTAATTTAAAAGATACCAATAAGCAAAAGGCAAAGGAAAACAAAAACGTTTTGGCATTTCAGTTTAATTTGCAAACGGTATTAAGTACACCAAAAAGATCTCAAGGACCATTTTTCTACTTAAGAAAGTTTGCAGTGTATAATTTAACTGTTTATAATTTAAGAGACGCATCAGTGAATTGCTTTGTTTGGGATGAGATTCAAGGAAAGGGAGGAAGTGTAGAAATTTCAACTACAATTTATTCTTACCTGATGAAGTACCTCAATGTTGAGATTGTAGTAATGATGTCATACAACTACTGAGGCCAATAAAGGAATTCAAATTTGGTTTGTATGTTTCTGGTAGCAGTAAAAATACACCGAAACATCCAAAGCATAAGCCACACATTTTTAAAATCTGGACACAGTTTAATGGAATGTGATTCAATTCTCCAAAAATATTTATGACAGCAAAACAACTTCCTGTGTACACCACTGAAGGATGATGGGTTCAACAAATCAGAAACGCAATTAAGAATTCGACACCATACAACGTTACGTTATTGGCCCACAATGATTTTATAGATTTTAACACAAACAAAACTAACTTTACAGCTGTAGATAACAATACTCTGTTGCCTTTTTGTCAATCCGTATGATTCCATCACGCGAAAAACACGCCAAATAGGGTTACATAAAAGCTGGATATGACAATGAGGACTTTAAAGCATTCGTATTCCAACTAAAGTTAAGCCGCCCATCAAAACACCTTTATTCAGTAGGTTTGTATATTCGAAACCAAATGCAAAGATTTGAATAAATTATGTGATAATTTGTAAATTCATAAGGGGTATGACGGGTTTTATCAAAACCTTTTCTGGACTGTGAACGTTAGAGATGCTTAACCGGAACCAAACATTTCAGAGAAATCAAATCTTGAGCAGACTGGTATTTAGTAGTGTGTTGAGAGGCGTTATTTTATTTTTTATTTGTACCTTTTTCCATGAAATGTTAAAAAATTAATAAAAGGCTAATTGGGTACATAACTATTGCACTCATTTAACCAATTTCAAAGTTCTCTGGCTATATTTTATTGTCGCTAATAGTTATAAAAATAATAACGTAAAAAGAGTGAATAGTAGGGCAGGTTCGAAATTCACATTTTTGCATTTTCTTTATGTTAAGCGTCTCTGGAAGATAATTTTTTTAGTCCTTTTTAAATTGTGGTGAGAAGTTCGGCCTTTAAAACTTTTAATGTAGCTGTGAAAACAATTTAACTTTTCCTGTGATAATTTATGTTGACGGTTTCCTCTTTTTTCCAGTATTTTTTAAGTAGTGTTGTGGTGTTATTAGACGTCTCTTTATAATACGGTGGAGACTCTATTACAGTATGCCCTGAACAAACTTATTTTAAACAAAATGGCACACATAACACACACACACACGCTCACGCACATGCACCCAAGACACCCACAATACAATTTGTCGTTTATACATCGCACAAACATCTGCACTTACATGCACGCACACACTCACACTGCGCATAAACAAACACTTGCATACACCATACACGCACACTTGTACATTCACCCAAATATCTTCAATTTAATTAAATCACACTAGGTAATATATTCAAAACTCACCCTACAACACGATCCCATATTACAGTTGGGCGAGTAAATTCCGATACTGATATTGCTTAAGACTTAGTGGTACTGTAGTAATATAAGAAAAGTAAGTTAGTCTTTTTAAATTTACATTATGAAAGTGCCTTACGTATGGAATTATGTAGAATTATAGTATTTTATATATATATATATATATATATATATATATATATATATTGTAATGGTGAAAAGGGGGGTAGAATTTCCTTTGAATTTTGGCTTATTAAGACTGTATCAAAATTTGGGGATTTAAAATGTTATTTATTATTTTGTATATAGTGGTCTGATGTAATATTTAAAATGTTTAATATTAAGGTAGGCTGTGATTATTATGGTAACCAAGGTGATGTTATGTTGATTTAATTGATTGATAAAATATTTTTGGATAAAATGGACTAATTCTAATTTTAGAATTAATGTTTATATTTGATAAGATTTTTGTACAAGATCTAATTTTGATTTAATGTTGATAATATTTGAAATGGATATGAATAAAAGTGGAATTGATGATTTTGAGTTTTAAGGAGTTTTGATTTTTTGAAGATTTTGACACAAGGTAATATAGATTATACCAAAAAGACTAAAGAAGTGTGGTAAAAGGATATGGATGGTATTATTACTAGTAAATGGGAAGATTTAAATGGAAATGGTGTTAAATGAGAGCTGCAACAAAGGAAATGGTGGAAGATATTTTTGGAAGTTACAGTAGTGAAAAGGGACGTATGAGTTTTTGACATTTAATTATTCTTAATTTTATTTTTGAGTTTGAAAACGAGGCTATATTTTGTGCATCATATATGATAGATGTAGAAAAAGTTTGTTTCAAAATTCCAGTATATAAATTTTGGCCACAGTTTTGTATTAGAAAATATATCTGAAAACATCACCAAGTAGTTCTGTCATTATTTGACAGATCAGAATAATTTTCAAAATTTAAAATATTGGTTATTAAAACATTTTGAAATTGCAGGAACTTCTTGGAGAGCACAGCGTCGTCTCCATTTGTAGAAATTACCTGGAAATACACCTAGACTTTATCAGGATTCGGTAAATATTTAATCATAATAAAAAAAAAAAAGTTTATAATTTTTGTGTGTGATATAATATTTGATTGATAAATTGGTACATCACATTATTTTGGTAGATACAGATAATATAGTAGAACCCTAGAACCTCGACCTGAGGTTATGGTCTTACATGCTACGTGGAAAATAACCGTTTGAGCTAGTCGGCGCCTTTAGAAGGAAATATTCTGTTTATTTCATTTTTCCACGAGATTTTGATAACTACACATATTTGAAGGTTAGCGAAATTAAATATCAGGCTTTAGGAAAAGAGTGTGTAGCAGTTAGTGGCTCCCAACGTTACGGGCAAGTGAAAATAGGGTGTACAATAGTAATGCATATGGAAAAGTGGGGCTGAATATAGAGTATTATTTTTGTGTACAGAAAAGTCAGTTTGACAGTTTAAAAAGTGTGCGTGACAGAAGAGGAAAAGATTTAAACACTCTGAGGGATTAACGTGAGTATATTGGATACCACTCTAGTTTATAGAAATATATTGAAAATAAAGAAAAGGATTTGTTTTATTTAGTTATAGTAGGAGTTAAGTGGGGTTAAAAGTTATTACTAAAAAAAAAAGACTAATTTAAAAATGAGCGAACAGGAGAAATTTTGTACAAGATCAGGTAAATCATACGGAAGAGGAGAATGTGTAATACAGCAGCGAGATATTGAAAAAGGTGACACAACAGAAAAGGTTCCTGAAGTAGGAATAGAGATCATACGGGAAGATAGTGAAGGGGAAATGATACATGTAGAACCTAATGTGGTCATAATCGAGCAAAGGGACATTAAGTCGAAAGATGAAGGAACGAAAACCTCCAGTCAAGAAATGGAGACCATTTTAATGTTTCTCAGAAATATGGAAAAAAATTTACAAGATGGACAAGAAGAGCTAAGGAAGGAGATACAAAATATGAAAATGGGTCAACAAGAGTTGAAACAACAGATGCAAGATATGCAATGTATACATAAGGATTTTAAAATAGAGGTACAAGACAATATGAAGTGTATGGAGGAAAGATTCGAGAAAGATGTTCAAGAGTGCAAAATTGAAATAGAAAAAGAGCTGGATGAAAAGGTGAAACGATGTGTTGAGTTTGTAGTTACAGAAAATACAGAAATTAGGAAAGAAATACAGTTGGTTGACGAAAAGCATGAACGGGCACATTTAAATACCAAAAATTTAATCCAAGAAAATAGGGACGATGAATTAAGATTGAGGAAAAGTTTTGAGGAGGATAGAAGTTATAGAAAAAAGGAATTAAGTGAATCCATACAAAAGTTACGGGGAGAAATGAGAGAGATTGTTGATGTTGTAAAAAATCAAATTAAGGACCAAGTGGGGAAGGATCGAGGTCAATGTCATCTACATGAGGAAAGTAGTTTTAAATTTAGCAAAGAATTAATTCCAAAGTTTGAAGGAAAAAAATGGGAACAACCTATGACGTTTTTGGATAAGTTAGACGAGGTGGTTAAAAATGAAAACGAAGGTACAAAGTTACAAATAGTGAATCTGGCATTAGCTGGTAGTGCGGAAAAATGGAACAGCATCATAAAGGACAAATACCGGACTTATGACGAATTCAGGGTTTTATTCACTGAACAGTACTGGGGAAATGCAAAGCAAATGTATATTCGAATGATTTTAATATCAGGGATGTATACAAAGAATTACGGAACAAGGGAGGAATATATTATTGAAAAGTTTAACCAGGCAAGACATATTACACCTAAGATGGATGAACAAGACATCATTCAATTGTTAGCCAGACACATGGATAATGAAGTCAATCGGGCAGTCGCCATACAAAATTTAAAGACCTTAAAAGAATTTTTAGAAATGATTAGAAATTATGAAATGGCAAGATCATTAGAGGAAACTGACAGAACTAGAAGAGATGTTCATAGAGACAGGTTTTGGAAGGAACGGGATGTGGAGCCTTGTGGACCAGACCGGAGAATAACAAGAGAGGAACCTTGGAGATATGAACGGGGAAATTCTAGGCCGCCGTTAGGGTACAATGATTTCGGACGGAAACCAAGGAATGACAACATGCCAAGAAATCAGGTATATTGTGAACGGAAGTTTAATACAGATTTTCAGGGGCAAGGAAGACAGTATGAAAATCATCGACCGAGATACAATGAAAGAATAAATAACGAACAGGATAGGATGGATCCAGTGAAACAGGAAGAAAAAAATGCACGCATACATAATATGTCAACAATAAACAAAAGAAGGGAGGAAGAAGATAGGATTGAGGTGGCTGACGTACATTGCAGCACTTCGGGACAAAAAAAAACTTCAATTTTATAGATTCAGGAGGTATTTTTGAAAATACGTTAGTAGATAAGTGTAGTTATGTTGATTTGTTGTTAGAAAAAAAAAACTTCAATTTTATAGATTCAGGGGAGGTATTTTTGTAAATACGTTAGTAGATAAGTGTAGTTATGTTGATTTGTTGTTAGAAAAAAAACTTCAAATAAAAGGTTACTATTTATTTATTTAGGGTTAGGAAATTGTTTATATTTAGTGTTGGTGGATAGTGGTTCTGAATTGACGTTAATAAAAAAGGAAATTGTTCTTAAGCATCAAGAAATATTAAAAGGGCGTATTGTTACAATTAAAAAGGTGAATTTATGGTCCGCAATGAGGAAGAAGTTAACGACGATTGAGAAGATGTTATGTGTAAATGTTTTTATAGGTCAAGAAAGAGTAGGGGAAGCAGAATTTTTGATAGCAGACGGTTTGCAGTTGGATTTTATTATAGGTATTGATTTCATTGAGCGATTTGGTGTTCTTATTAATGGGAAAGAAAAATGTGTCGAAATGAATAAGGTACGGAATAGTTGGTTGAGTGCAGATTTGAGTAAGGTTAGGAATGAAATTATGGATGAAACAGGTTTAGGAATGGCTATTAAGTGTGAACAGAAGGATATTGGAAAGGGTCATAAGGATAATATAAGTTTAGGAGTGGTTACTTTGGATAGCTCAGAATATATTAGGAATGGAAATAAGGACAGCATAGGATTAGGAGTGGTTAATACAGATAGTCAGAAGAATATTAGGGATGAAGAAAATGGTTACATAGGATTAGGAGTGGACAATATGGTTAGTCAGAAAGCTATTAAAGATGGGAATCATGAAAATATTGGATTAGGGACGAGAATTCATATAGATGTAGATACAGTTTGGTTATGTAGTTTGTTTGAGAAGATTTGTGATGAAGAACAGATCGGGATAAAAGATAAGAATATCAGAATAAAGTTAGGAAATTTATTTGAGGATCATATAGGTTTATTTGACGAGAAGTAAGATAAAGAAACGTACAGTTTTAAAAGTAGGGGACATGGTAGTCGTAAAACGCTTGAGAGTTTCAAACGCAGAGAATGATATTTGTGCAAAGTTATCATTTTTGTACGATGGTCCATTTATAATAATGTGTATGGACTAGTGGATCAACAAGGTAGGCCGAAAGGTCGTTATCACATACAAAAGTTATATCCTTTCGTTTCGTAAGTAGGGCATATTGAGGTGTTCCACATTTAAAATTTTGGCCTGAGAAAAATGGAGACGGAGCGGCGTGTGTGGGTTAATGTAATTACAAGATGTGAATTTATTCAGAAAAAAAAATTTTGTTCAACCCTGTATCTTTGTTGATTTTTTCTTCAAAATTCAGTGGGGCTTTTATGTAATGGTGAAAAGGGGGGGGTAGAATTTCCTTTGAATTTTGGCTTATTAAGACTGTATCAAAATTTGGGGATTTAAAAATGTTATTTATTATTTTGTATATAGTGGTCTGATGTAATATTTAAAATGTTTAATATTAAGGTAGGCTGTGATTATTATGGTAACCAAGGTGATGTTATGTTGATTTAATTGATTGATAAAATATTTTTGGATAAAATGGACTAATTCTAATTTTAGAATTAATGTTTATATTTGATAAGATTTTTGTACAAGATCTAATTTTGATTTAATGTTGATAATATTTGAAATGGATATGAATAAAAGTGGAATTGATGATTTTGAGTTTTAAGGAGTTTTGATTTTTTTGAAGATTTTGACACAAGGTAATATAGATTATACCAAAAAGACTAAAGAAGTGTGGTAAAAGGATATGGATGGTATTATTACTAGTAAATGGGAAGATTTAAATGGAAATGGTGTTAAATGAGAGCTGCAACAAAGGAAATGGTGGAAGATATTTTTGGAAGTTACAGTAGTGAAAAGGGACGTATGAGTTTTTGACATTTAATTATTCTTAATTTTATTTTTGAGTTTGAAAACGAGGCTATATTTTGTGCATCATATATGATAGATGTAGAAAAAGTTTGTTTCAAAATTCCAGTATATAAATTTTTGGCCACAGTTTTGTATTAGAAAAGATATCTGAAAACATCACCAAGTAGTTCTGTCATTATTTGACAGATCAGAATAATTTTCAAAATTTAAAATATTGGTTATTAAAACATTTTGAAATTGCAGGAACTTCTTGGAGAGCACAGCGTCGTCTCCATTTGTAGAAATTACCTGGAAATACACCTAGACTTTATCAGGATTCGGTAAATATTTAATCATAGTAAAAAAAAAAAAGTTTATAATTTTTGTGTGTGATATAATATTTGATTGATAAATTGGTACATCACATTATTTTGGTAGATACAGATAATATAGTAGAACCCTAGAACCTCGACCTGAGGTTATGGTCGTACATGCTACGTGGAAAATAACCGTTTGAGCTAGTCGGCGCCTTTAGAAGGAAATATTCTGTTTATTTCATTTTTCCACGAGATTTTGATAACTACACATATTTGAAGGTTAGCGAAATTAAATATCAGGCTTTAGGAAAAGAGTGTGTAGCAATATATATATATATATATATATATATATATATAACAATTAATAAGATGAAATAATAACCTAGACTTTTTTAAGTAAAGCCCAAATGATCATTTCAAATCGAGCTAGTAATTGAAAGAAGGAAAATATAAGGCCTTGGACAGGATTTGAACCTGCATCTCAGTTTTGCCGGAACTGTGCGTTTACCAATTACGCTACCGAGGGCGATGGCTATAATTGGGAAATTTACAAATCTAAATCGTGTACAGTACCATATATAAACCTAACTTTCAATTACGTCCAAGGCCTTATATTTTCCTTCTTTCAATTACTAGCTCGATTTGAAATAATCATTTGGGCTTTACTTAAAAAGTCTAGGTTATTATTTCATTACTTAAAAAGTCTAGGTTATTATTTCATCTTATTAATTGCAATACGTTAGTATTTATCAACTTACCTTGTGTAAAAAACTACTTATAATATATATATATATATATATATATATATATATTGCTGTGATATTGAGGAGTTAGAATAGTATTGGTATTTATTTGTACAGTTTATTTCGTTATTTTAGCATATAAAACAACAGCGTACGCTTAGTGTAAATATTCGTAAAGAAAGTGTATATAATATAACAGTTCAAGTTTGTGCAGGGAAGAAGCGAGCATCTAAATTCTTTAACCTTTGTATTTAATTACAGCAAAGAGGATGGGTAATTTCGAAAGCGCTAGCATTTGAAACCATTTTAGTATGGTGTATAAAAGCGAAGAGGCAGTTATATGTATATGAAAGTTTTAAAGTTGATTGTTAAAGCCGTTCTAATAACATATAAATAAGAAACGAATTTAACAGTCTTTATTTTCGCGGTTTTTTGAGATGACGTTGAACAAACAAACAGAAAATTCCGATTACGGTGGTTAGCGACGTCATTATATTAGATTTATAGCTCAGGTGTAGACAACCGTTGGACGTTACAAGTTCAAGTTGCCAACGAGAAACAAAGAGGCAATAAGGGATAAAATGAGTACAAGTGAGATGGGAATAACACGTGTTAAGGTAATAGAATTGTAGCAAAGAGGTGCCAATACAAACAGGAGTGAATGGAAAGCAAAAGAGAGATGATGTTGGAAGCGTATGTTGGAGAGAGATAGATGTTACTCTTGTTGCATTAGAAGCGTGTTGAAGGTTAACTTGGTCAAGTTGGAGGTTTGAGAGACGCAACGTGATTGGTGACAGATGTTTGTACACGGGGATAAGGAGTCAAGCAAGAGTAGAGCTGTGGACGTTAAATTAGCTTTTCAAGGAAAAATTTTCCTAAACCGTGGCGGTGTAGCAGATTTGACTCGAAATTTTGAGCACTCGTTATAAAATTTCGAAAAAATAGTGACCGTTGGTGTTTGTTTGTGTTGTGCAGTTGTGAGAAGCGAAGACCGTTGAGCATTTTACATGAAAGGCTATGTTTGCATTGACAAATTTTGGGGGTGAGAAACGATATATAAACTCCAGCAAGTTGTTATGAGGCTCTCTTAAAATTTCGTTTTCTGAAAGTTCTCTTCGAGTTCTATCTGAGTGCTTCGATCAAAGTGATGTTAATCTACAAGTTTTAATAGCATAAAACCAGCTGATGGCTAAGACATTAATAATTTTGAATCAGGTTCAGTAAGTAAAAATTTGTTTAATTTGAATTTGCAATAAGTATGCAAAATGAATGTACGCATGAAATGAAATAAATATCAGTGGTTGTTAAAAATGACCGTGCATTAACATTTACTGGTATTTATTGGTCAAAGAGCATGTGGAAAATTGGATGCATTTAATAATGATAGATGAAGGTTGTTATGGTTAGATGGTGACTGTTGGAGAATATGGTAATGGCAAGGTAAGATGGTGTTCCAGTAAGCCACAGTCGAGATGTAAATGATGGCAGCCGCATCCTGTAATAGTATCCAGGTAGCTGTTGTTTTAAGTATTGGTTTTAGTTTTTCTTATTTTCTACGTGTATGAACTAGTGTTCAATGACCTTTGGTGCTTTGAATGTAGAAATTACGATTAAAAAGGAACATATTTGAACCGTGACTGATATAAATCTTATATTGCTGTATTGTATTGTACTTTCATTTGGAAATTTGATTTAAAATAATTGATATTAATTATTGTTGGTATGTGCCCATGAACCCATTTGGGTCTATTTTGTAAACGGTTAAGACCATCTTTTCCAAAACGTTTGCTGTATCTAGGTGATTTTTTGCCAAATGGTTAATCTATTTTCTTGAACATCAATCATATTAATTTCTGACTAAGCGGTAAAGCTTGTACCAATCAAAAAATAACCTGGCGTTAGAAACTGCAGATCGGTGGGGTCATTCGATATTGCGCATAATGGGCGTGAGTTTAAAATTGCTTCTATTTGTGCCAATGTAGTGTAAAATTCCTCATACGTAAAAGTTGAATTACCAATTAATCTCTTAATGTGGTATTTAGCGCTTTTGATGGCCGATTCCCAAAATCCGCCCCAATGAGGGCTTTGAGGGGTATGAATTTAAATGCAATTTTGCCTTTGTGCAAAATTCTTTTATTAAATCTGTAGTTTCAGAGTTTTTGAAGAAATTAGATATATCCTTAAATTGATTTTTCGCACCGAGAAAGTTAGTAGCATTGTCACTGTATATTTTAGAAGGATTTCCCCTACGAGCTATAAATCGTTTTAGTGTTAATAAATACGCATCGGTTGATAAACTAGTGACAAGCTCAATATGTACGGCCTTCGTTACCATGCAAATAAAGATTGCGATATATCCTTTAATTAACTGAGCCTTCTTTAACCGGGAAGCTTTAATGATAAATGGTCCGCCATAGTCTACAGCGGTCTTGAATGGTCTTGAGCAGGTAACTCTCTCCTTTGGTAAATTTGCCATTACCTGTTGAGCGGGTTTTGCTGAGAAACGATAGCACTTCATACAGTTTCTAATTATTAGTTTAGTTTCTCGCAGACCGTTTAAAGGTCAAAATTTTAACCTAAAATTCGAAAGAACGGTTTGAGCACCCGCGTGCCCTAACCGTTTGTGTTTCTAGTCAAGCATAAGCGAAACAACGTAACTTTTAGAGGGAAGTAAAATCGGATGTTTCTGATCTAGCGAAATGTCTGCGTGTTCCAATCTACCCCCAACACGTATCAATCCTTCCAACTTGTTATAAAATAATTGCAGTGTAAGCAACCCTTTATTTGATAGAACTTTATTGTTTTCTAATTCAGCAATTTCCTTTGAAAAATGCTGAACTTGAATCTTTTTAACGATTAAGTGTAATGAATGATGCAACTCCTCTACTGTCAGTGTACCTGAATATGCTTTGACTTTGTGCTTTGCGTTATGTGCCAATCTTAAACAATGTGCTACTACACGTTGCAACTTGGAAAAGTTTGAAAATTTATTAAACAAGTTATCCCAGCAGGTGTTTCCTGCTTTATTGTATTGGAGCAAGCTAAGGAAACAGTTCTTTCTTCAGGCAGTGACGTCAATCTATCTGCGCTGTCTAATTGTGACAAATCAATTTTAAGATTACTGAGATACGTCGGTCCATGCCACCACAACTCGCTATTTAAAACATTTTAGGGCAGCGAACCCCTTAAAGGCAGGTCTGCCAGATTACTTTCATACTCTACATGTCGCCATTTAAATGTCTCTGTTAAATTTTGTATTTGAGCCACTCGGTTGGCTATAAGGGAATTCAACACGATGCATGAGAGTCTATTCAGCACAGTGCTATTTGAGAATCTGTCCATAAATTCACAGACTTAATAGTTAAAGTATTTTTAAAAACCTTTAACAGTTGAGTAATTAATCTCGAAGGAAGCAACATCGCGCATAGCTCTAATCGAGGAATAGAAACAACTTTGAGAGGAGCACTCTAGACTTAGATGACACTAAATTGCAAGAAAGTGTTCCGTCAGAATATGCTATGCGGATATAGACACAAGCTGCGTATGCCATTTGACTCGTATCTGAAAAACCATGAAACTGATGTTCTATAATCCTTTTATCAAGGAATAAATATCTTGGTTTTTTTAACTGTAATAATAAGTGGAGATTGTCACCAAACTCTTTCCATTTAAGCTGAAGCCTTTCATCTGTTATCTCCGTATCCCACCCGACGTGGAGAGTCCATGTTGTTTGAATTAATAATTTCCCAATTACGATGACAGGAAATATCAGCCCAAGTGGATCATAACATTGCGCGATGAGTGATAAAAGATTACGTTTAGTTAGAGATCCTCTTATGGTTTTTTTGGGTAATGAAATTAATAAAAATACTTCGCTAGGGTTCCATTTTAGACCTAACACGCTACTTGAAGAGGATTCTGGAGTTTTCCCATTACAAAGCGATTAGTGCTAATGAGTTTTCCCATTAAAAAGCAATTGGTACTAATGAGTTTTCCAATTAAAAAGCGATTAGTGCTAATGGGTTATTAATGAGAAAACCCATTAAAAAGCTATTAGTGTTGTTCGAGTGCTACGACACGTATCAGTGTTTGAAAATTCGAAAGTTATGATTATTGGATTTTCTGACGCCTCTGAGAAAGGTTATAGGGGCGTAGTCTATTTAAGGAGTACGTCGCCTGAAGGAAAAGTCAAAATAATTTTACTTTGTGCAAAGTCTAGGGTTTCGCCATTAAAAATAACCTCAATTCCACGTTTGGAGCTTTGTGCTGCACCTTTATTGTCCAAGCTATTAAAGTACGTGATAGAAACTTATACTCCCCGCATAGAACTATATGAAATTTACGCATTTACGGATTCATTGGTTGTTCTTAGTTGGATACACGCATCGCCGCACCGGTGGAGTGTATTCGTTGCAAATAGGGTGTCCCAGATCCAAGATTTTTTTGCCACCGCGTGTTTGGCACCATGTTGAAGGGCGGGAGAATCCAGCCGATTGTCTCTCCAGTGGATTAATTCCGTCGCAGTTATTAACCGCAACGCATTGGCTAACTGGACCTAAATGGCTTTTGTCCGGTAATAAAAATTGGCCAATAAAATCTTATCAAGAAAACAATTCAATTTTCCTCGAAGAGAAATCTGCAACTTTGCATGTTAACGTTTTACCTGATAGCCATTGGGAAAATCCACTTTATGAATTGATTTCGAAATGCTCGTCTTCGACTAAATTATTAAATACTACCGCATATGTTTTAGAATTCTTGAAATTGTTACCTAAAGGATTTAATATACAGGTTAGCGATTTAATTAAAGCAGAACATACGTTAATTCGTATTGTTCAAAAAATATGGTTTAGGGACGAGATTATGCTTTTAGCGAAAGGGAAATGTACTCCTCAATTAAAGAAACTTCGCCCATTTTTGATGGACGGTCTTATTAGAGTTGGCGGTCGCTTGGCTAACGCAAATATTGCCTATGACCATCAACATCCAATCTTGTTGCCTAAGCAGGAACGCTTAACTAATCTAATTATTGAACACATTCATAAATTACATTTGCATACAGGGCCTCATTTAGTATTGTGTATTTCACGTCAAAAATATTGGATTTTATCGGCGCGAGACTTAATTCGCAAAATAATAAAAACTTGCAATTTTTGTTTTAAAAGGCGCCCATTGCCGACATATCCAATAATGGGTGACCTTCCTGTTTGCCGCGTGGCGTCGGTTAAACCATTTATAAATACAGGTGTGGATTATTCAGGTCCGTTTTATATAACATTAACTAGAAAACGCGGTATAAGGTCACAAAAGGCATACATATGTTTATTCGTGTGTATGGCAACGCGGGCAGTGCACCTAGTATTAGTGTCTGATTTATCGGCGGACCTATTTCTAGCTGCCTTTAAACGCTTTTTATCGCGGCGCGGCCCATGTGCTACAATGTTTTCCGATTGTGGTACAAATTTTATAGGAGCCAGCGCCTTGTTAGATGAAGTATATAACTTTGTAACTTCAGAAGATTTCGATAGAAAATAGGTACTCATCTTACGCAAAAAAAAATCGAATGGAAGTTTTTGCCACCAAGATCTCCACACATGGGAGGAATGTGGGAAGCTCAAAATAAGAGCATTAAATCGCATTTATATAAAACTATGGGTAATCAAATATTGAGTTACGAAGAATTCTCTACGGTTTTGAGTCAGATAGAGGCTATTCTTAACTCAAGGCCCCTCACATGGTTGGGTTCAGATCCCTCTGACCTTTAACCCCTGCGCACTTTTTAACGTTAACCCTTTTAAAATCGCTACCGGCGGTTAATGTGTTCGATAAACCGCTAAATCGCTTAAACCGTAAACAATTACTCGATCAAATGGTCCAGCATTTCTGGAAATGGTGGCATGTTGAGTACCTGCATACACTGCAAGTTAGAGAAAAGTGGAATACCCTTTCGAATCCGGTTCGAGTTGGTACGTTGGTTCTTATACACCAGGACAATACCCCACCACTCAGGTGGCCGTTGGGTGTGATAGAACAGGTATTTCCGGGGCATGACGGTGTGGTGCGTGTCGCCACAGTTCGCACTAATAATTCGATTTTAAAGAGGCCAGTTGTTAAGCTGTGTCCTTTGCCCGCTCAATAAATTAAAATATATTTTTGTTTCCTTTTTAAATGAATATACTTATTTTCATTAGGTAAAACATTTATTATTGGTTAATTGTCAGTTAATGCTAGTATATTGTTTTAGTTTATCCTATTAATCTCTATTCTGAAATAATTATCATGATTTCAGGCCGGGGGAATGTTCGCGCCAATTGTAATTTAATTTATTATTAAATAAATGATGGTACATCCAGTGTATATTGTACAACATAGAACTGGTTATTACCTACAAAATTCATTCATTTTTCAAAATTATAAGTTAGTTGAAACTTACTAATTGTACCGACGTGTTTAAATTTTGGTATGTGTTGAGATGTGTCAATCACATGTTTAATTATATAGCAAAGACTCACCAGTGGTTATAACTAGTGACCGTACGTAATAGTATAATACTCCAATTACCAAATATCACTCCTGTTTCCCTTTGTTCCACATTATTGCGTGTTGAATGAAGTGATAATCTACAGCGATTGGTAAGTCTCTGTTACGCATTATATCATATTAATTGTTGTTGTTACGCATATGGTCCTGCTATCGAAGGTATTTATAGTTTGAATATTGCATTCACGCATTTAATGTAGCACATTTGCTAAAGCTCAGACAAGTGTTAATGGGTTTTTAATGAGAAAACCCATAAAAAAACGATTAGAGGCGCGGTGGCGCTGCGCCAGGACCATCCATATTACCTACTCTTACCATTAGGTTTATCTTGTAAGTATTCTTTAACGCTGTGGCGCCCCTCTCCCGTATCTTTGCTTCGGTAGTTGTTTAGCAAACACTATAAACTTTGTCTCCACATAGATAGTACTGAGCAATTTTTATTACTCAATGTGTTTAATGAACTGGGTTTCTCCTGCACTGACTTTCCTTTATAAATGGTGATTGAAACCAGGGAACCTACGGTACTGTTTAATCTGAGTTTTTATTTGAGCCTTTATTGTATATAATTTTTGTAACATTATATTAATTTTACATTATATCCACTGCTACTTAGATTCAATATAATTGAACTTAAACCAGCCATAGCTAACTACATTCAGTATTACTAATAATTGCAAATGTCCATTAACACAAAAGGTATACAAGTACATAGTTTCCTAGACTTCTAACCTAGTTTACAAATACTTAAGGGTCCTTCTACTTTTAGAGCTTGCTACGACAATGAGTGTATGAATAAAATGAAGATTTAAGTAACTATAGGAAAAGGAACGCAGTGAATACAGATTTCATAAACACAATCTCGTATTTAACTTAACATCAAACATTTAAACTAAAGAATGTTCAGCTTTCTTGAACAGTAGTCTCATCCCAAGACCACTTTTATGCTCCCGTTTGACGAAAAATTCAAGTTAGTCTGAAAGTTCAGCGAGCGATTCCCTTACCTTCAAAGTTGTCCTTCCACCCTGCACCAGTGCAAGGCCTATCTCAATTTTTAAGAAATCGGCTGAATCCCACCAGCTATTCTACCCTACCTATATGTAGAGTAACTGAGAAGGTAAAATGTAACGGCGTAATCGTTGAAGCTACGTCGGCCATATATATCTACATCAGTTTTTCTTTGAGATTTCTTTCATTATTTTCAGTTATATGGTAGATGATTGTATTCTGTTTGCGTCGTTGGGGATCAGCCTTCTCCGATTTCAGTTTCTCCCTCTAAGCTAATGTTCCGACAGCTACTGTAGACTTTCAAATCCTCAATTTCCTTACGCGAATTAGTGATCGGTTCCTTTACTTCTCCAATATCCGACTGTTACTTTAAACATACTTTACAATTAAAAGATATACTCTTATCTGTGGACTGCTTGCATTGAACTCCGGTACGCGATAATTCCGAACAGTTGGTACATCCTGCATTGGTCACAACATACATCCTTGTCTGGATTCGATTTGTTTCGGCACAGGATACACCTGTATTCCATTTGATAGTTATAAAATAGTTATAAGATTTAAGTATGTTTCATAATGTCCACAAACTTCGGCGATCTTACATACAACTACTATTAGATAATAAAAACATTAAACAAAAACCATCCTTTCGCATTCGTCCGCGAAAACAAATGGGCATTTTGCAGACCCGAATAGTTGTTAATAATGGTTAGGTAACATGACAAGTTAAAATTTGATATTCAGTTATAAATGCCCTTTTTAAAAATAATGAGTATAATATCATTAGCTATTACATGTTACACACTCGGAATGCTTTATTTAGTGTTAATAATTTACTATGCGGATCATATTTTTAATTAAATGCATGTCCATAGAGCAAAAGGTCATTGTAAAACAAACATCACGGTTCTAATTTAAAAAAGAGAATTAATATTTACCATCAAACATCTGAATCGCGACAAAATTAAGATATGAAGAATCACCCTATACCTAGAACAATAATTTTAAATGCAAGCAGTTATATCCCTCACCATGCTCTGCATAATCAACTTCTATCTTTTGAAGTAAAGCATACAAATACAGACGTAAAGTTGTACGTCAACTACATAGCAAACATTTATGTTAGCTTTGCAGCATTCCACTACAGTAAATTTTCAGTCAGGTTGTAGATGCGAATTTAGAATTATTAAAGGTTAAAGGAATAATTTCTGTACGCATTTGAGCAATATATAACCATGTCATTCTCAGTTACTGTAATGATTATATAACAAAGCATGTTATGTTTCGTATATATACGGTAGCGCAAATGAAGATTTATTTCAACCTGGAGAATATAAAAGGCCTGCGCTGTTTCGTCCTATAATATACATATGCGAGAACTTGGCTAAGTTTAAATTTAAACTTATGGCCCCAAAAGACCGATTATCCTAGAACACATCTATTAATGTAGGGGTTTATGCAGCGAAACTACCGTCTGTCACGCCTCACGACTTATATTGGAAATGCATTACTGCAGAATGGACCATTTATGTGGCCCGGAAAAATGTTTGAAAATACAAAGGCTTTTAAGAGGTCCACAATATGAGTAAAAATGCTGTCCAAAATCAATAAACCGGCAGCAGGTGGAAAATATGCGAGAAACCTTTTTCCCATACAGATCTGGTCTATTACCAAGAGCTTCCATTATTTCTCGTTCGTATTCAAATAACAAACTTCTTTTATAGCTCAAATAGAAGTTCGCCGCTTTATATCGCAACCAAATATTGATGAGCTACTTTTATGCAATTTAGGAACCCTTTAGGTTTCCGCCATGTGCTCTATACCGAACATACGTAAAGCTGTATACACACTATTTAACGAACTGAAGCTGCTATCCTGTTAGTTGCAGAAGTGACGTTAATGATTCATACAAACTGCAAGAATCACATCCAGTATCTGCTATCAGTGTTAGTAAAGTTGGTTGAGAATTCGATTCGCTCGTGAGAAAATATTCAATTATGCACATTTTATAACTCCCGCAAGCGCTTAAATATTAATGGTGTAGTCCTTAGTTAAGTTCGAGCTACTATAGAGTATCCTGCTGCATTAATCATTGAGGTAGTTGTATGCCAATAATGGTATTAACTAATCCAAGTAGTAAATAGCTTTTTGCCGAAATACAAGTTATGCCGCGTTTCTAACGTGATCCTGGCTTTTTTACAAATGCCATATAACAACTAAACTTTAAATATTTATTTCTACGGTCAGGGCCACCACCTTGCAAAAATTATTTTTCGCCGCCTTCAACAACTAGTTACAACAAGTTGTTTATTATATTTAGATGAAATATGAAGTAATTTGAGCCAAATGTTAAATGCAACTAATTACGTGACGAGACTATTAGAATAAGAAACATTAAATACACAGAATAGGCCATTAAAATTACAAAAATAAAAATGTGACTAACACTATCTTTAATTCATGATTTTACAAAATTTGGCAGGTCACTGTAATCGGTAGTTCTAAAAATTGTTAAATTTAAAAATGATAATAGTAAACCCTTTTCCAAAGATATACTTTAGCTCACATGCCAAATGGCGTTGAATAGCTTCTATTTCATAAAATAAATCGCCAAAACTAATATCGCATATTGAAAATTTGTTGTTTGGTGCTGATGTATAAATCTTCCAACAATGTTATTTAAGTTTTTTATAACGTCTACAATCTAAAATGCAACATAGTACAGTAATGACCTTCCTGGGCTTTTGAAATAATTGACATCTTTCTTCCAAAGCAACAAAGATGGTTACTAAAATTCTTAAGAGAATTTTACTTTAATAACCCCTCGTGAAGCGATAGATTTTTCTTAGGTTTTCATTGGCAAAAAAGCGCTATCCTTTTCTAACATCTAAACCTGATTTTTCAGGATTGCTCTTGCAATCCTAATTCTTAGAATACTCTCAAAGGAAAAAGTTTAAAGGGGTTGACGTCACACGATCATGCTGGCGAATTCTATCTCCAAATCAAGACACGGTTGAGCCCAGAATTTGTTTAGCTACAAATACACCTCCTCGTGCTGGGTGGCAGTTCCTACTGTAGTGTTAAAAGTAAACATTATCTACGACAACTCTTTCCAATTGGTACTAAAACAGTTAATTGCCATTTTAAGAAACGAACTCCATTAACCAGCTATCTCAGCAGCATCATTCAGGAAGAAATATGACCCCACACCAAACTATCACTATTTATTGTACATGAGTAGAGGAACACAGGCATTCTAGCAGAGTGCCGCCGCCATAGCACCGCCTCCGCCACCGCCGCCACTGCGCCTCGGAACCGCCGCGGCCACCGCCGACAACGGCGACGCAGCTTCAAACCACCACCGCCACATACACCGCCACCACTGTCGTCGTCACCACCTCCATTTTTATATTTTTTGCCATAAGGAACTCTAAGTGTTTTCAATATAAACCCACCATATAAGATATTAATTAGTATTACAATTTTCCCAGGTACTAAATTCTTCTGGAATTTTTCAAATCGGAGCATTCCTTACTTAATTAAAAAATAACCCTTTACCAAACTAAACAGTGTTCATATTTAATCTTCTTCTAAGCAGCATTGCTCTGTCTTTAGACATAATTATATCATGTAACCCATCCAATTATATTAAAATTTTCTCACCTACCCGAATCTTTTAGAATTTGTTTAATAAAACCATCCTTCTAGCCACAACCACCAGTTTTAGAATTTTTCACCATATTGTGCTCTTTGCGGTATTTTTAATGTAAAGCCACCGTGCAAGATACCAATTATATAGAAATTTTCCAGCTACTTAATTCTTTTGAAATTTTTCAAATCAGACCGGGTTTCTAGCCACCACCGCCATTTTCAGAATTTTTACCAAAAGTTATTGTTAGCGGGTTTTTTAATATAAACCCACCGTGTAAAACGTCCATTAATATTATTTTTTCCTAAGCTACTTAATTCTTTTGGAATTTTTCAAATCAGACTATCCCTCTAGCCACAAGTACCATTTTGGATTTTTTGTCAAAACGTACTCTTAGCGGTGTTTTTAATATAAACCCACCGTGCAAGGTATCCATTAATATTGCTTTTTTCTCAGCTACTTATTTCTTTTATAATTTTTCTAATCGGACCGGATCTCTGGCCACTACCGTCCTCAAAACTGCTCATAGCAAGCTGATGCGTCCTGTGGCAAAGCTTTGTCCTTTGCCTGCATTGTAGAAATAAAATTTCTTTCATTTTTGTAATTATTTTTTTTCGATTTTTTATTCCGCCCCACTCCTTTTAATTATCTTCTTTAAAATGCCTTGCACTTTTGTGGGCGCTATGTTTCGTTTTTAATGTATATAATAACCGCTTGCATTATTTTTGGCATTTAGGATTTGTTAATTATTTACTTCCGCTCGGTATTCAAATGTCATTTCATTACCGTGTCATTACTCCAAACACCACGCATGTGTTGTAAGTGCCGCGACATCGATAGACTATGTTGTTTTCGCATGTGCAAGGACTATCTTTATTACCTGCCATGGTGAAGAAAAGAAGAGTCTACTTTCGTATTCCGTACTAAACGGTCGCTATAAAGAAGAGTTGTATTCGCTTTTCGTTCTGCACGGCCGCAAGAAAATAAATGTGTTTCGCTTCGCTATTTACAAAGGTAAGTGTTTGTTTTATTATTATCATTTATTTTTCGTATACATGTTCCACTTTTCTCTACCATCAGTTAGTTATGGAAATACCGCCGCATTTTTAACACCTTTAATGGCTCTATGTTTAGACACTTAAATCCCCATAAATCAAGAAACCAAATGAATAAAATCATTCGATCATCAAACAGGTCTAATCAAGATATAGAAAGTAAATGTTACGAAAATTGGAATAATGAGTAGAATCATATTCACCCATATTATGTATGGATAATAGCACTGCTAATAAAATTAAAGCAGTTTACACTTTATCCAACTGTATAAACGCTTTATGCAGTTTTAATTATATTAAATAGTTAAATATAATATAAGTTAATTCTGAGGACTTAAATTTATTTATATATTAGTAAATTCAGAAAGAAGTGTTGTATGGAATAAACTTAGGTAAGAGACAAATAGTTAAAGTAAACTGAAAAGCTTATTTAGTTGGAACATGTCAATTAACCCAAGGCAAAATGGTATGTTACTAAACAGATGAAAAAATTATTACTTGTACTTCTGCATTTACAAAAATCAAAGATGGTCGCCATAGGAAAAAAGATTGACTGTCGCTACTTAAAATGTAGAACATTTAGAAATTTTTTTGTTTAAGTCCTGTAATTGGCAGAGGTCAGTAATATAAAAATACCAAGTTTCATGCAATTTAGATGCTTGGATATGAGACATACACATTTTTGAAGAAAATTTCAATTTTCAGTGGGCATTGCAAAAACCACCTTGAATAGAACATAGTATAAGCGTCCAAGTCTTTTGCTGTTATAAGCCATTCAAAAACAAAGTTTAGGAATTAGAAGACTGTTGAAAATGCGTATTTGTGGCTAACAGCATTCATGAGCTGAACTAATTATGCGTACCACACATAACCTTTACGACCATTAACGCTACCACTATATAGAACCTAATCTTTCATCATGAACAAAAATTCTATCAAGGTCCGAATCTCATGTATAGTAATGCTTTATTTACAAATTATGAAAATAGGGAATGGTGGGCATTCGGGATCACTCCTCACTCACTCCACCCGATCCACAACCTTCCGATTCATATCTAATCTAAGTTTTTACATGTAAATTCGAACTTTAAAGTCTTATTTTAAAGGGATTTCCTCCTTGTGGGAGCGATTTCCTCCTTACCCCTCCTAGTGGGGGTGAAATTTCCTTCTTGTGGAGGTGGGATTTCCTTACGCTTTATATAGGTAAGTCACCACTTTGCTATGCTCTCGGATACCTAGTTTCGGCTACTTTTCCAATGTCGTAGTGACGTCATAGCCTTTTATAAATAAAGAGCAATGTAATACTATTTTAAATTTTTATTCTGATATTATACATAACAAAATTGAAAAATATTTAATGCCAAGCATGGAGCCATTTAAACTTAATTTCAATACAAAGTTATACACAGAAAACAGTCCTTTCTTTATATTTGTTTGGCGTGGTTTTAATTTTATCTAATTTTATTTGCAGCTTAAAATTTAAATCGACACCCAAGTCCTCTATCTCCTTTTCTAGACAATAGTTTGATACATAGAGACTGTCTAGGTTTTCGAATTGTTAAATGTACCGAAATTTATCTCTATATATAAAGTCTTTGATTTCATCGCCAACCAGATCCATTCCTTCGGGTAATTTTTGCAGCTTGTGATAATCTTTAAATCGCGACTCTACCACTATATCCTGTATACGTATCTTGTTAGCTTAATCGACTTCTTCTTGTCGGTATTGGAGGGAATCCTTATTCTCCCACTCACTGTTGCGTAGGACCCTCGGTTTTAAATGATCCAAAAGGTTCTTTACTAGGCAAAAATACAATGTTTAGCTGAACCCCTTTACGTGTGGTGTACGTCAAGGTTACGAAACCCGCATTCCTTAATTCGTCTATGTCATCTGCCATTTTGATAAAAACGTTTTTAGAATAATCTTTTAAATAGTATACGGATTTAGTACTGTCGTTTTCCGCAAGACCCTTACATAACTAAAAGAGTCTTCCTTACGAACCACAAATGCATACAGCTTGTAGAACCCGGATGTATCTAACTCAATCCATAGGCACATGAAATGATTTTTTAATTTTTCCCCATTTTCTCTAATAAGATGTTCTTTGTCTAACACATCTTTGTGTTATTCAGGTATTGTCGCTCCATGTAGTCCAACTTTCGCCTTTTTGCATCCATTTCCTCAAATTTCAGCTGTCTTTTTCTGCCACGTACAACGCATGGCGTGCATAATGGGGCAATTTCCTTTAGCGTAAACGGATTGAGTTTGCTGCCAATATTTACGCGTTGTCGTACAACCTCTGGGCAAATGTTAAGTGTATTTATCAACCCCAATTCCGAAATGATTATTTCATTTGGAATTGTAGAATATGGTGTTGCAGATTGTGAAAAATGTAGCACTTGTGTAAGATTTTTATTTTCTCTTGGCTGTCTTCCTCATGTGCTATCTCCAAATAATTTACAGGTAAATAGTTATAACTAAAAGCCGAAAGCACATACATTATCAATTTTTCCTTTTCCTTTGGTTTTTCGGACAACTTAATTTGCAGGCCAGTCAACTTCTTTGTATTGCTATTCCCCCAATACACGTACTGTAGTAGGTTATTATTCACTAAACAGCAGCTATTTTGTAGCTTGTCCGATTGCTTACTCCACATTTTGGCAAGTGGTACCGAGTCTTCCAATAAGGTTAAAGTCTCTTTTTAAAGGATTATACACCTGTTCTTCACTGACATAATTTCCAATTGTACAGTTGTATATTGTCGCTTCCAATCGCGTAATACCATGTTCTTTGACGTAAACGCGAATGTTTTCCTTAAACGTGCATCTGGACAACGTAAAAATCTAGTATGTTGTATATCTTAATACGCGCGTTGGTTGTTAGCCATGTTAAACAATCGATTCCCACAGTTTTATCGTAGTCAACTATAGTATTGCAGCTTTCTTCGTATTCGCCCTTGTAGTAAAAGTAATTTTTTGCAGTTAAATAATTACACTTTTCTATCTTTCTAAATATGCCAACAAAATCTTGGGTTACATCCATGTCAAAGAGATAGTAATAATCTTTTTTGAGTTTGTCTAATATATCTGGTAGTCCTTCCAATAAAGTTTCCAACTTAAGATCTGCTAGTTCCACTTTGGATGGAACACATATGATTTTGGAATTTTTTATTGATGCTTTCGAGGCCTTCTTTTCCGATTTCTTTTACTCCCTGGCCAATCTTATTAATGCTTTCCAAAGAAAACGGAAGCTAAGCTGATTGATTGGGGGTTAAGGAGATGATATAAATTGATAAAGATATGCTAATTACAGGGAAGGACCAATTGCTTTTTGCAAGCAATAACGATAGCAGTGGAGCGGTTATGTAATAACTACAACTACACCAAACTACTTAATAAAGGGTATAAATACCTTTTATCCTGTGCCGCTGTGGGCAATAAACATTCACACACAAAGAGCTTCCGACGGACCACCAGTAACACGCTCGACCGGGTGATGGTGTCGCTTCAAAAGCTCTCATACGACCGTCTTCTGCAAGGGTTCGAAGGCGACTCGCTTCTGTAAGGCTCGAGTACGACTGTCACTTCCCGCACTCACTGCCGGTATATAATGTTTCACTGACAACTGTAGGATGCACGCACTGACGGTATTTATTGTCACAAAATACCGAATTGTTCGATGATGACGTAACATACCGCCCACCAAATTCATAGAATTTTGAAAAGGAGGGAAGTAGGTTAGGTGAAGGAAATCACATGGGATTTGACCTTGCTAGGAAAACAGGTAACGAAAGATAGGGTGGTGCACTACAGCGAGCGATATTACCAACTATGCAAAAATAAAAATATATATGTAAATAAGCAAATATGTAAAAATAATATACTACTATACATGTAAGAAATGTGTATATACATCTAAACATAAAAAATAAAACTAAAATACCGGTAGCGGCGCTAGTTTGACCAAAGGTCGTTTTAGTGTGCCATGTGCCGTTTTCATCTGGGTAATACGTGCTGCCAGTAGGTCGCCCATAGGAGGAGTTACCAGGACCGGTTTGGTACGAAAACATCTATGACATGATGATAAGTAATTTCTGATTGAATTTTTAATGGAAAGGATCCAGAAATTCTGTTGGATAAGATACGCTGTGGTATTAACACCGGGATGGTAATACCTTTCATGAGTTGACCGAATGATAAGTTCGGTTAATCGGTGCCGCTGAGGCAATAACGCAGGAAACTTTTCGAAATAGGAAAGCGAAGAATGTGTCAAGCGCCCACCTACTCTTAAGATATTTTGTGGATCAACAAATGGAGAAAGTTTTCGCAAGCTTTTAGGTAATTTACGGTTTGCCTTGATCGAAGCTATTTCCTTTGAAAATGTAACATTTTGTACATGCTGAACGATAATCATGAGAGCATTGTGTAATTCAATGTCTGTTAAGGGACCCGTATGACGTTGAACCAATGGTTTAGAAAATCTATAAATGTAAGCCACGATGCCTTGGATTTTATATAACGATGAAAAGCGACTTAGTAACATGTCAATGACGTTTGGATCTGTTTGAGCGACAAATGTTAGGATCTTCTTTTCCGTAGTTACCTCAGCAATTGAGGTTGACAATGTTGGTTGAGGCGGCCACGAGTCACTAGGGTAGTGAAGCCATTCAGGCCCCGCCCACCATAGCGAACATGAGATAACCGCGCTTGGCATTAATCCCCGAGATGCAGGATCAGCCGGATTATGCGAAGATTTAATATAAAACCATCGGCTAGGTGCAATGATCTCTTGAATGTGGCTAACACGGTTTGCCACAAAAGTTTTCCAACGAAAAGGTGGAGAACGTATCCAAGTGAGAGCGACCGTAGAATCACTCCACGCTGAAACATCGGAGATTTCAATCAAGCCTTGATAAGAACGAATGGTAAACGAAAGTAAATCGGTTAATAAAACGGCGGCACATAATTCCAAACGTGGAATTGAAATGCGCTTAATTGGAGCTACTTTTGTTTTTGCGCTTACAAATTGTACAGTTATTTCTCCAGTAGTTTGATTTATGAACTGGAAATACACTACCGCTGCATACCCTACCTCGCTAGCATCGCAAAACCCATGCAAATGACAAGTAAAAGGATCCGAAGGGGGTAAACAACGTGCTAACTTTAATGACGATAATAACGGCAACTCTTCTTGATACTGCTGCCATTAAGACGAAATGTCTGCTGGTGGGATGTCATCCCAATTTAAACCTAACATCCACAGATGCTGGATTAGGCGTTTTGCAAGAAGTGTTAGTGGGGCTAAAAACCCTAATGGATCATATATTCTGGCAACTTGTGAAAGTATGTTGCGCTTTGTACATATTGGGTTTAATGGTTTAACCCGAAACGAGAAAATATCTTCTGTAGGTGACCATTGAAGACCTAATATTTTTATTGATTCGTCAGAATCGAAATCGAGAGAAGTATATTGGCAAAAATCTGACGGAATGCCTTCCAAAATAGAAACTGAATTAGAACTCCATTTTCGAAGTTCAAAACCAGCCAAATGTAAAAGTCGGATAAGTTGATCTTTAATTTCTCGGGCCGATTGTATAGAATCTCCACCGGCGACGAAATCATCAATATATAGATTTGACCGTATAGCCTCAGCGGCTAACGGAAACCTTTTGCCTTCGTCAATGGCTAATTGCTGAAGAGCTTTTAATGCTACATAAGGCGATGACTTAATACCATAGGTCACTGTATTCAGCTGATAAGTCTGAATGGGTTCTTCTGCGGAGAAACGCCAAACAATTAATTGAAACTTTCGATGTTTTTCGGTAACCAAAATTTGTCGATACATTTGGCGAACATCACAAGTAAAAACGAAACGATGAGAGCGAAATTTAAGTAAGATTGACGAAATGTCATTTTGGAGACTAGGTCCAGCCAATTGAGTGTCATTAAGTGACACGTTGTTTTTAGCCTTTGCAGAAGCGTCAAAACCACACGAATTTTAGAAGTATGACCTTCCTCTTTAAACACAGGGTGATGGGGTAAAAATAATTATCGTTCCCAACGGGCGGAGAATCGAGTAATGCCATATGACCCGCATCAAGATAGTCCTGCATGAAATTGTTGTATTGGGCGCGTAGCTCCGGTTGAGCATGCAATTTGCGCTCCAACGAAAATAGTCTTTTTAGCCATGTCAAAGGAATTATCAAAACGGGCAAAGTATCGTTGAACGGTAATGCAACAATAAAACGACCGCTAGGGTCACGAGAAAACGTGTTTTCAAAAATCAAATCTGCCTTTTCTTCTTCTGGAGAAGTATAAGGCTTGGATGGCAGTTCTTCTATCTCCCAAAACCGCCTTAGGGTCTGGTCGATAGGATCTTCTACAGAAGTAAAAATGCTTGGACAGTATCAGACTGCAAGCTTTTGTGGGACCAAAATAGTCCAACCAAAAATTGTATTTATGGCGGCAGGCTGAAGAAATTTGCCATGTATAACACCGCCATTGATGATGAACGGATAAACATCTGCTCCAAGGAGCATGTCAGTAGTTCCTGGAGAGTTCCAGGTCGGGTCTGCAAAGTGCAGGCCGCATAAGTGTTCCCAATTATTAGGAACTTCAACGCTAGGTAATTTGCCAGATATTGATGAAAGCACAAAAGTTGTGACTTCTAGAGATTTTTCAGAGTCTAACATAGAGCGAATGGTGCAGCTGACGGCACCCCTATTGACTGCTGAAGTTGTCTGCCCAAGTCCATAAATCGGAACTTGAGAACGTATGCGTGGAAGCCAAAGTTTGCTCACGCAATCGTCTCGAATAAAGCTAGCTTGAGAGCCAGAGTCTAAGAGTACCCTGATCGGTTTGTATCTACCAGACCGGTCTTGAACTTCCACAACAGCAGTGGAGAGTAAGACAGTAACCCCAGGATTTAAATTCGTCTGTGAAGACAAAACATTTGCCGGAATAGGAGAGGCTGACTGCGTCCTATTGGCATTTTTATGCATAGGTGTAGCGATCGGTTCAGCTGAACGGCTAGAAGCAGGTTGCGGTTCAAAATGTAGCAAGGTATGATGCGGCTTGGCGCAAGTTCGACAGGAATTATAAGATTTGCATTGCATGGACGCATGGTCTGTTCGTAAGCAATTTAAACAAAGGCGTAAGCGTTTGACAATGTCGAAACGTTCCGTCGGAGTTTTCTTTAGAAGCGATTGACATCTGTAAATTAAGTGATTGCCTTTGCAAGAAGGACAATGGTGCGAAAATGAATTATTTGAGTCACTGGAGCTACTTGGTGTATCCAGTGAGACTACGTTAGAAGAAACTCTTGGTTTAAATTGAAACGCTGAGGATTTCTTAGGCACTGATGTGTGAGATGTGTGGACAGTCGTCGAATAAGAAACAGGTGCGGTTGAAGAAAAGGTTTCCAACGCTGCACATTGTTGAGTTAAAAAATATCTCAAATCCTCGAAATTGGGTATTTGCTTCAGATCCGATTCGAGTTCGAAGCGTTTTCTAGTGAACGGATCGAGTTTTTCTAAAAGCAAATCGACTAGAATAAAGTTCCAATGTTCAGTGGGAAACTTTAAGTTAGTTAGAACAGCAAGGTTCTCTGAAAAACAATCAATAAGTGCCCTAAGTTTCTTAGGGTCTTCTGATTTTAAAGGTGGAAAGTATTTCATTGCTTTCCAATGCAAAGTTGCCAATAAACGCGGGTTGCTAAATCGCTCACGCAAGGCGTTATAGGAAATAATAAAATTATCCCCCGAAATGGGTACAGATTTAACGATTCTTAAAGACTCCCCGCTACAACAATTAATAAGGTGATTTAATTTTTCGATATTGGACAACGACGCGTTATTATAGACCAGATTGTCAAATAAATCGATAAAAGACGAAAACTCAGTTACCTCATTATTAAAACTTTGGAGCTTTAACGGTACCAATTATGATACCGTGCTGCTTGGAGCATTTTCGATGATTTGTGGTGCTTTCATTTCTTGCATCGTTTCGAGATGCAGCAGTATGCAAAAATAAGCGGAATCTACTTCCTTCCGTAAGGCGTTGTAATTTAATGATTCTTACATCGTCACATGAAGCTAAGACGTCAACTAAAGTTTTATTGAAATTTGTATAAAGGTCATGTACTCCCCTTGTTTGAATAAGGAACAACGTTTTTAAAGTTGGGTCACTTTGAATAGTGTTACTAAGCTCAAACATTTCTATAATACGTGTTTTCAGTAATTGGAGCTCTGCTACATGTGCCTTCTTCGGAGCCATAGTGATTGTTATTTTGAAAGGTCTACAATAAAAATGTTGTAAAACGGTACCGGTCAGATGTGCGATGAGAAATATTAAAAATATTATGGGTTGTTGTTCAAGCCACGAAAAATGTCAAATAGCATATAAACCACTAAATCACGTTTTATGACTATTATCCTGCAATGTGGTCTTAAAACGAGACGTCGAAAACAAGGGTTTGTCAAACAAAGCGTGAAGATAAGATGTACCGTTTACGGTTACGGTCGGCCTTTACATCAAAAGCTCACAGAAACATGTGGTTTTAACATATTTGCCGAAAGATGCAACTTTACAACCTTAATCCTCTGCAGATGTTCAATATTTTACCGCAAACCGACTGAAAAGGGTTGCATGTGATAGAAAACGTACAATAGCTTTTAAATACAAAGCAAATCCCTTTCCTTTTTTATTTAAGAAGTATAAAGCGACTATAATTTTCAGGTTGCTGTGTGCTTTATACCGCTAAAATAAATTTAAAACTGAAAACTAACACATTTTATATTAAGGATTTGTTTGTGATTAAAACGCTTGCTGGTTTCAATTACGGCGAAATCGCTTAATTTAATCTAAAGGCAGTATAAATAATATTTACACATTTTAACCCGCTACATATGGAGCTTGAACACAAATTTAAAACTAAAATATTTACTTAAAAGCTCGCTGGAATGCAAAGTTTAGGACATGCGTATACCATAGACTGGTGAATTCGGATCGACTTTAGGACCAATGATTGATTGGGGGTTAAGGAGATGATATAAATTGATAAAGATATGCTAATTACAGGGAAGGACCAATTGCTTTTTGCAAGCAATAACGATAGCAGTGGAGCGGTTATGTAATAACTACAACTACACCAAACTACTTAATAAAGGGTATAAATACCTTTTATCCTGTGCCGCTGTGGGCAATAAACATTCACACACAAAGAGCTTCCGACGGACCACCAGTAACACGCTCGACCGGGTGATGGTGTCGCTTCAAAAGCTCTCAAACGACCGTCTTCTGCAAGGGTTCGAAGGCGACTCGCTTCTGTAAAGGCTCGAGTACGACTGTCACTTCACGCACTCACTGCCGGTATATAATGTTTCACTGACAACTGTAGGATGCACGCACTGACGGTATTTATTGTCACAAAATACCGAATTGTTCGATGATGACGTAACATAAGCTTTAACACGATGCTTAGCGGAAACAAATCGGTCAAACTCTCCTCGTAAATAACTGTTAAATGGACCACACATTTCTTTACGATAAACATCCATTTGTTTGCAGATGTTTGCTCGGCGTCAGAAAGATCGCAAGTTTTAACCAACATTATATTGTCACAAAATGGTTCTGTAATTGGTGTGTGTAGTCCACCAGTCAGTATCTGTTCGCCTTTAACATAACAAATATAACCAATATCTGCCACCAGATTATTGTTGCACATATTTTCTGTCACCAGCCAAAATCCAAATCGCTCATTTGTTGGTTTTACTTTGTTCCCAAAAAGTTGAGGAAGGTTAATCACCTTGGAGACGCTCTTTTTTACCGTTCTAGCTATTGCCGAATACTAAATTGAATACAAAAAATTGCCCCTACAGAGTAGGGGCGTATATTGTCGACGATAACCAAATATACTAGACACCGCCATATCGCTTACACTCTCTTGTTTAGGAACAGTTTTTACTTTCCTACCTAGGTCAGATGTAATCCGACCTAGGTCGGACTAGGCAGGGGTGCGAATCGACATATGTCTGGATATATGTCGGCTATATGTAGGATGTACACTGGACATCTGTCGGATGTATGTCGGATACAGTTCGGATATATGTCGGATGTATGTCATACGGATGCGAAAGGAGAGAGAAGGACAAAGTAGGGTGGAGGGAGGAGGGTTTAGGTTAGTTTACGTTGTTTGGAGTTAGGTTAGTTGGTGTTGTCTGGAGTTAGGTTAGGTTAGTTGGACTTGTGCGGACTTAGCTTAGACAGCAGGAAAAATTGATAGGTTAGGTCAGCGCCGCGGCGTTGACATAACTTATCAATTTTTCCTGCTATTTAACCTAAGTCCGCACAAATCCAACTAACCGAACCTAACTCCAGACAACACTAGCTAACCTAACTCCTAACAAGTCCAACTAACCTAACCTAACTTGAGACAACACCGACTAAACTAAGTCCATACAACGTACACTAACCTAAACCCTCCACCCTACTTTGTCCTTCTCTCTCCTCTGCAATCCGTATGACATACATCCGACATACATTCGAACTATATCCGACATACATCCGACATATGTCCAGTATACATCTTACATATATCCGACATATATCCGGACATATGTAGATGCGCACCCCTGCCCAGTCCGACCTAGGTCGGACTAATTCCGACCTAGGTCGAATTAGCCGAAACTCGGTAACCGAGAGGATAGCGGAGTGGTGATTTTACCTATATGAAGCAAGAGGGAAATCCCCCTCCACAAGGAGGGAAAATCATCCCCACAAGGAAGAGCAAGGAGGAAATCTCTCCACACAAGCAGGCCCTCCGTTTAAAATAAGACTTTATAGTGCGAATTTGTATGTAAAAACCTAAGTTAAATATGATTCGGGAGGATGTGGATCGGGTGGAGTTGAGTGAGAGAGGAGTGAGGAGTGCGCCCGAATACCCACCATCACCTACTAATGAATTTTGAAAAAACAATGCTCTTTCTTCTACGATACTATCGGAGATCATTACAAGCGCTTGTGCATAAAATTAACCAAGTTTTCTAGATAAGAAAAGTTGCATTCATATGTCTCATGTTTTAGTTCCTGAATTTTTACCTGTCGTATACGGGTTTTTTAGCTACCATCTACTTAGAAAACTGATTTAGTTGTCAGGATTAAAAAGAACTAAAATCAATATCTGTGTTCGCATCGAAAAGGACTTGAAGAGAACGTTAAAATTCCACTGGGAAAGTGGTACAATGTTAGCGACTCATGTCTCAGAAGTGCCAGAAACAAAGGTTTTAGAGGCACAGGCATACTTACTATTTTAGGAACGAATTTTGTAGTTGTTATAACATGATATTAATATATGTAAACTTAGGTTTATGTAAGGTAAATTTTACACTTAATTGATAAAAAAAAGTATTTAGGTTGACTTGAAGCACTTAATATAACTAAGTAAATTAATTTTGGCGTAGAGCATTAAGAGGTTAGTAATATTTGCTAAAAATTTGGTTAGAAGTCAGCTTTTATTACTAAAATCGTAGTATTCCTAACTAATTATTTTATTCAGCAAGTTTTTAGTGCTGGATAATGCTCGTATCAGTTCAGGTTGCCTGGTGTTGTGTAACTGAGGTAAGTTAACTTTGCGTTACAGTAACCACAAATCAATTGCCAATTTTTCATTTTCTATTACTGTTTAATTAGTTAAACTTTATAAAATGAATGGCTACTGCATTTTGTTGTGTAGACCACAGTTACTAATTGTGGTACAAATTGGTGTAGAAAGCAACGGTCTCTTGGAAGAATGGGGACTGTCTGAATTAATAAATAATTTTCAAGGTAAATATAATACAGTTTTTAATAAATTTACATGTCGTATATACCTAACTTACAAAAAATTATGTTAGATATTACCCATGAAAAATTATACTGTAAAATAACAAATAGTGATAATTAGATTTCTTCATCATTGCATTGCCTTATAAGTTCATTATTAAGTCCTATAGTCGGCTCCGTCAACTTGGCCCCCCCTCCAAACGATTTATTGAAATGTAGCATGTGCACCAGAAAGTACTAGTCTTGCACCACCAAAATAATAGCTTGCACCATGCTGGAAAAACAATTGCGGTAATTTGTTTATGAGGGGGGCTAGAATGACGCTAGCCCCCCTCCATTCGAATTTCAAAAAAATGATATGTGCAGCAGTTAGGGAAAAGCTTGCACCACCTTGCACCACTAAATTTAGAGCTTGCACCACTTCAGAAGATTAGATACAGGACCTTTTCTCGAGGGGGGCTAGAATGACGCTAGCCCCCCTCCAGTCGAATATCAAAAAAATGATATGTGCACCAGTTAGAGGATAGCTTGCACCACCTTGCACCACTAAATTTAGAGCTTGCACCACCTTCAATAAGTCGTTACATTATTATTTAATATTATTTTACATAAAACACTGCCATACTCCAAGGCTTCTGAATTGTACTACCAAAAGAATTCTAAGCAGATCCAATGCCGAAATGTTTTCTTGCGCTTCTTTTATTCCAAATAGTGCAACTATATTTCATTTAATTATAGGAGTATTATCTAATAACAAGGTGATTAATAATACTGACTTTAGGACAGGATCAGGACGTTCCTACAAGAGGCTTACTAATGCACTTGCAAGGTATTACAGAACACGTAATAAACCGCATGATTTAGGGGTGTCAAATTTAAGTCAAATTACAACCAAATATAGCAGAATTCAGTTTTAAGCAACATACAGAACCAAACTCGTAGACAGATACTTCCGGAGAGGTCATGCACAAATTTTTTAATTTAATTACATTTCTATGGATGTATCTATCTACAATACACTAACTCCTCCGCTTAACTTTCTATGAGTTTCACAAATTTCTCTTTCTAACTTATGACTGACGGCCTATCAACTTTTTGTAAATGTCACTTCCACCGTTTTTTAACTACGTCATAACTGACATTTGTTAAACTTTGAATTTCAAATCGTTCTGGATATTAATTTTTTTTATTAACCCTTGAATTTCAGCACATAGGTTACATTTATTTAATCTTTTATTTTTAAAATTGCCAAAAAAAGTCTTATCGTATGTTGCGGGATTTGAACCCGGTATCGTCGGACTGATAGCTTCTCTAGGTATGTATAACTCAGACATCTTGGATACCAAAGATTTATTTTTACATTTTTGCATTATTTGAATCATTTCCAGCAACCTATATTTAAAGAATTTTTTATAAAGTTTTGAATAAAGCTAATATTTGATCTTTTCGAAAAAATCACTTTTCCCACTTTTCTCAAATACCTACGAAATGTATAAAAAATTTTGAATTCCAAATAACGATTATTACTCAACAACCACATCTACAAAACATTTCCTATTTAACCGATTTTCAATCTCTTCAGATAACAAACCTATCCATCCAGTGCTATCCAGAATTAGACACCCTGCAGCATCAATTTGATAATGTTATTTTTAGTTTATCAAGATTCCCTGCTGAAATTGAAAATCTTTTCAAATTTTCTAGAATGTTTATTAAACTGCATTTGATTACTGTTTTATAGTAATCTTGGAATAGTCAATATTATATATGGAAATCGGAAAAAGTTTGTACTAGTTAAGATTGAATTTATTGCTGAGCATTACTTAGAATCATAGGTAGGTATCCTTATTATAGTTAGATTGATAATTAATTTCATTGCTGTTGCTTAGTTTATTTTTCACCTAAAGATTTTTACGTATTATTTTCTTCTGTATGAGCTATATACTTCTATAAAATTTGAATTTGCTCAAATTAAGTAACTAATCAATAGTAATTAATTAAATAATTTTATTTCAAGAATTCAAACACATAAAAATGTTAAACTCAAAATTAAACTAATTTTTTTAATATTTAAATATAAAAGACTAACTCTTATTCGAACAGGTTTTCTTAATTCTAAAAATGTATATCATCTAATAGATAAAATTGATAATGGACAGTACAATTAAAAATATATCTCTTAATACCTACATTTTTAAAAGAAATTTTTGAAATTAAAATAAATTTTCTGATTATAAAAAAGATTAATTCGTATTGCTAATAGCTTTCACAATTCTAAACATTTTAGCAAAAAATAAATGAAATTGAAAGGAACAAGAATGATAGTGAATTAAAATACATATCTGAATATACTTAGGACAATTGAACATTAATTTAAATAATAAAAGGCTTCAGACTATTAGTTTAAAAAAATTCAGTGCTCAAAACTTGAACGTATTTTTTCGGTAAATTTTGAAGAAGCGAACATTTGCATTTGCAATTGATCGCTTATTGCATTAAATAAATATGTAATTCGGCGGGTGAAAAATTCAAATGCCTTATTATCCAACAATAGCGGAATTTCTAAGAACGGGCTGCATATAATGTCGATAGAGAAATTGTCCGTCAGTGACTAAACGCCTCTAGAAAAATAGTAATATTTTGTCTGGCAGGAGAGAGTTCCAGAAGCATAGTAGACAAAAATTAATTCCTTGGCAATTTATAGAGAGAATAACCAATGACCGGTTTGGAATTCAAAATTTTTTATACATTTCGTAGGTATTTGAGAAAAGTGGGAAAAGTGATTTTTTCGAAAAGATCAAATATTAGCTTTATTCAAAACTTTATAAAAAACCCTTTAAATGTATAGGTTGCTGGAAATGATTCAAATAATTCAAAAATGTAAAAATAAATCTTTAGTATCCAAAATGTCTGAGTTATACATACCTATAGTGCGTTTAACGAACAGATTCAGTAATTAAAATAATAGGATGGGCTTAGTTGCGCAGTACAAACTGAGCATAAGCTTGATTTACACGTAATTAATTGTAAATAACCTACACAATTGTAATAAGTATTGAAAATACTGTTTTTGAAAAAAAAGTACAAGAGCAAAAACTACGAAAGACGAGTGAACAAAAAATAAAGCAAAGACAAACACGAAAAACTAATTGACATTTGTAGGTTAATGTTACAAATTGAAATGTGTGGTTGTTTGAATCCGGCCAACCAATACAAAATCTTTATTTAAACTTGGCGCTGATTTATGGGCGGAGCATTTACTGAATCTGTTCGTTAAACGCACTATAGGTATGTATAAGAAGCTATCAGTCCGACGATACCGGGTTCAAATCCCGCAACATACGATAAGACTTTTTCGCAATTTTAAAATAAAAGATTAAATAAATGTACCCTATGTGCTGAAATTCAAGGGTTAATAAAAAAAATTAATATCCAGAACGATTTGAAATTCAAAGTTTAACAAATGTCAGTTATGACGTAGTTAAAAAACGGTGGAAGTGACATTTTACAAAAAAGTTGATAGGCCGTCAGTCATAAGTTAGAAAGAGAAATTTGTGAAACTCATAGAAAGTTAAGCGGAGGAGTTAGTGTATTGTAGATAGATACATCCATAGAAATGTAATTAAATTAAAAAATTTGTGCATGACCTCTCCGGAAGTATCTGTCTACGAGTTTGGTTCTGTATGTTGCTTAAAACTGAATTCTGCTATATTTGGTTGTAATTTGACTTAAATTTAACACCCCTAAATCATGCGGTTTATTACGTGTTCTGTAATACCTTGCAAGTGCATTAGTAAGCCTCTTGTATTAACGTCCTGATCCTATCCTAAAGTCAGTATTATTAATCACCTTGTTATTAGATAATACTCCTATAATTAAATGAAATATAGTTGCACTATTTTGAATAAAAGAAGCGCAAGAAAACATTTCGGCATTGGATCTGCTTAGAATTCTTTTGGTAGTACAATTCAGAAACCTTGGAGTATGGCAGTGTTTTATGTAAAATAATATTAAATAATAATGTAACGACTTATTGAAGGTGGTGCAAGCTTTAAATTTAGTGGTGCAAGGTGGTGCAAGCTATCCTCTAACTGGTGCACATATCATTTTTTGAAATTCGACTGGAGGGGGGCTAGCGTCATTCTAGCCCGCTCGAGAAAAGGTCCTGTATCTAATCTTCTAAAGTGGTGCAAGCTCTAAATTTAGTGGTGCAAGGTAGTGCAAGCTTTTCCCTAACTGGTGCACATATCATTTTTTTAAAATTCGAATGGAGGGGTGCTAGCGTCATTCTAGCCCCCCTCATAAACAAATTACCGCAATTGTTTTTCCAGCATGGTGCAAGCTATTATTTTGGTGGTGCAAGGTGGTGCAAGACTAGTACTTTCTGGTGCACATGCTACATTTCAATAAATCGTTTGGAGGGGGGCCAAGTTGACGGAGCCCCTATAGTCTTAGTGTGATTAAGTTTGTTCATATAACCTCGATATATGTGATTGTGCTGAATTCTATTTAGGAAGTTCAATCCAATAAATTCGAGAGGACTAGTTATAATTTATTTAGGTCGTGTTTAGTAATCATAAGCTGTCTACTTGGTGTTGTAGATATATCTGCAGAAAATATTGCTCCTTCCTATTCTTTACTATATGATTAGTGCTATAAGAGCATTCTAGCAAACTTCTCCGTATTGAAAAATTCTCTTCTTTATTATAACTATCCTTTACTAACAATAATATAAAAACATTTCTTACTTTATTATTCATTTTTTCTATACCTTTACAGTATTATTGACAAAGATATTAGCTATCCAATACTATTAAGTCATTAGCAATTTACTTAAAATTGAATGCAAGTTATTATAACATTTATTTTGTTTTCGAAAAGAAAACTGTTATATTTGCTAAATGATTAGTAAATGGTTGCTCAATATATCAGTAATTGTCACTACTGTGTTTGTTACCACTAGTGGTAAATAAGTACAATACTATATCGGTAATCCGGCAGATATCGGACCAGAGCACTGCCGGTTTTCCGAAAAAAGCCAGATTACTGGAAAATATCGAGAAAAACGCATTTATTATTGAAAAATCAGTTTTAATTACATATGTACATACTGTAAAATATAAAAAATACATCATATAACTCACATTATTTCTTGGAAGTAGACGGATGAAAATAGACATCAATTGTATTTTGCTTTTTATTGTTGAGAGACACTTTGATTGTTCCTGTAACCTTCTTAAAACTAAGACATCGTTGGCAAAGATACCATTTTCCTCCGCCCAGGCAACTGACGCGGCAAACGAGGCGATGGCCATATTATGAGAGATTGATTTTACAGTCGCCGTCACTTCTCCTTCAACTTGTTCCTCGTCCTCTTCCTCTCTTGCCACTTCATCTATTATCTCATCTTCTGTCATAAATTGGTTGTTTTCGTCTTCACTGGTAAGCCACACGCCTATATCATCAGTTATAAATGCATTATTCGATGAATCCGCGAGTTGTTCGTAAACTATGTCTCGCAGTGGGTTAATCTTCATCTCTTCACTGGCTTTCTTGTTCGGATCAAATTTATTGTACTGATCCAGTAGTGTCATATCCGGCCATACGTTTCTCCAAGAGCAAATGATGACTTTATCGTTAAGGTTTTTCCAAGTATTAGCGAGCGAGTAAACCACGTCTTACAGGTTTATTTCTTTCAAGGATTTAATCACACTCTCGTCCTTAGATAACATTGTACAGTAAACCCTTTTGTATAGCATTTTAATCGCCTGGATAACGTTCCGATCCATTGGTTGTAATAGACCGGTCACATTTGGTGGTAGGAACATCACTCGAATAAAATTGTCGGCTGAATTCAACTCATCTTCACCGGGGTGGCCAGAATAGTTGTCTAAAATAAGCAAAACTTTTTGTGGTAGTTTCCGTTCCTTTAGAAATCTTTTCACTGAGGGTTTAAACAGTTCATTAAATTATTCAGTGAATACGGGTTTATTCATCCACCCTTTGCTCTGGCTCATGTAATCAACAGGAAGTTTGGTTTTTAGATGCCCTAGGACTCTTCGCCTTACCTACGACTAGCATTGTCATCTTAACTGCACTGCTTGCATTTGAACAAGGCATGAAAGTGACCCTATCCTTAGCCAACTTTCGTACAGGAGCACTAGCTTCTCCACGACGCACAAATGTTTTTTTTTTGTAACAACCGCCAATATAAACCACTTATGTTCGCGTTATAAACTTGGTCAGGAGTTTAATCCACTTCCTTGATAACCCATTTCAACTTTTTTTATATGGCTCAACATCGCTTTCGTCATATGAAAGTTTCTCACCCGTTGTGCTTAATGTTGTTTGAATTTCTGCAATCATCCCTCGCTGAGTTGGAAATCGTAGTTTTTTGTAATTTTCTCGTAAAAATCCCTAGCCTTTCCTTTAAGGATTTCACCAGAAATTGGTATACACCGTTCTTGTAAAAACCAAGGATAGTGGCTACTGTCAACTTTAGAATTTTCACCAGTTTTCAATGTCTATCGTTTACTTTTTAAATTTTCATTCATCTTTAAAAACGATTTTATTTTATCACTGTTTTTTCTAATGTCATGAACTGTAGCTCGACCAATACCGTATTTGTTAGCAACACTAGTTAACGTTTCGCCCTTTTCAAGCCGTTTTAGAATTTTATTTTTATCTAACAAACATAGAGTTTATGTTTACGTTTTTTCTGCATGTATGCCGTCTTTAACACAACATTACCACCACTATCCTACACTAAGCACTTCTTTAAAATCAAAACGACAGTTACAGACAGACAGTTACAGACAGACAGTTAG
The DNA here is from genome assembly GCA_036346225.1 of Platerodrilus igneus. Lineage (NCBI taxonomy): Eukaryota > Metazoa > Arthropoda > Insecta > Coleoptera > Lycidae > Platerodrilus > Platerodrilus igneus. The sequence goes on along the minus strand of JARFIW010000787.1, from coordinate 1,697,029 downwards.
AGACAGACAGTTACGGAGAGACAGTTACAGACAGACGTGGAACAGATTAACACTAAACGCAGCACGATCGTGACATACTGATGGAGTGAGTGCGTGGGGCGTGAGGCATCGCTTTTGGTGCCAGTGCATTGTTTAACCAGTCCTGTCCTGTCGCTCACACTCTAATACAAATCGCCGGATTACTGGGAATGTCGGAGAGCTGATATGCCGGATTACAGAGGGAGTACTGTACCAAGTTACTAATAATGCAGCTACTTTTAGGAAACACAGTTCTAGATGCAGAATAATTTATAAATACTAACCCAGTAAATCAGTAAGGAGTTATCGCACAACCACCGCTAAATTTATCGTACGCTATTTCTGCTAGTTTAGCAAAAAGCGCATGCGCGCAGACATAACGTACCGTAAATAAATAGCCGCGGTACCCTATTTTCGTAAAATAGGGTGTACAACATATTGGACGCTATTTGTTTTATTTGACGTTAGTTTTGAAAACTTAAATGTATCCTTGTAATTTATTATTGAGTTTTTTAATTGTGAATTGCCATTAACAGATCAATCGAGAATTAAATATTAATTGTCACACATTCAAGGTTAGGTTTTTTGTACGGTAATATAGTAGGATGTGATAACTCTAGTTTGTGTTTCTACATAAAATACATTAATCTAAACCATCACATGACATTTAGCTTTAACGGATCTTGTACTTGCGATAACCCCCTAATATCTACTACTATTTATGACAAAAATTATTTTAGTGATATTTTTAGGTTCTGCGACTAAAAAGTTTTCTGGAACTTTCTTAACTGAGAACTTTAATCTACGTCACTAATTTTCAACGAACTTCGTTCGTTTATGAAATCGATTTGTCGTCCGTCTGTCCGTCCGAGGCCTTTCTAATGGTCGGACATCAATGTGTGATACATCAATCGATTCAGCTCGGTGTCCTGAGCTTAAGTTTTGATGTCAGTTGAAATCGGGCCACGGGGACGCCGTGCCCCCGCGATATTCCGTCGGGAAAATTAAAATTTCAAATAGGTCCAAAATTAATGTGCGATACATATTTGGACTCCCCTAACATAGCTGAGTCGAAATATGGTACCCCCCACAAAATCTGACCACGGATACCCGACCCCCGGGAATTAATTTTTATCAAAAATTTCAAATAGGTCCAAAATTAATGTGCGATACATATTTAGAATCCTCTGAAAAAACTGAATCGAAATATGATGCCCCCTTATTTACACACACACACACACAAAAACATACATACATACATACATACTTACACACACACATATATAGCTTTTAAAATATTTATTCAATAAAATAAAATATATTAAAATGTCTCTTTTGTTGTTTATAAATTTTTGTATTTTATCTGAATACCTATAATTATTACAACATAATAATTTTAATTTCTTTAAATTGTTTTAAAGTAAGTCTACATTTGGAAGTTCGTTGCGACAATGCCTTGCATTTTCAACTTGTTAGTAATGTTAACTAATTATTTTTCTTAGTACGGTTGTTTGGACTAAGCTTAATTTTACATTTATACGTCTTTTTAAATCGGTCAAAATTACTAGTACAACAACCACTAACATAAAGTATCATTTCTAACAGTGGCCGAAACGGATACACTTTGTTGTCCTATAATTACAAAACTTGGAGTTCCTACTCACCCATTACTGTTAACTTTACTTTCAGGTTTCGTGTAGGAGAACGCACGTAATCAATTCTGCACCTATATTCACCTTCATCTTTCTCACTTATATTGTCTATACTTAATGCCGATGGTTCACGGATAGTATTAAAGAACGCCCTGGAATCTATGTTTCCATCTTTCCAATGCTTCGCTGATGAAGTATGAGAACCTCTGGTGTCGTAACTGAAAAAAAATGTTGGTATTAAAAATAAACCAAGTTTGTGTTATTAGGTAATTTCACATAATTGTTATACAGGAACGTATAGTCCATTTTTTATTTGCCCCCCAGATTTGAAACGAGTCGGAAATTTAATTGTAAAGTACTTCGCTTTTATGAATATAACTTATTTATCAAAATAAAATAAAAGGTCATGTTTTTAATTTAAATGTTATAATATTTCTCATTCTGGTGTGTCAGAAATGCAAAAATAGCATTAACTTAACCAAAGTGACACCCTGATACACCTGACAACACATTAGTAACTAAGTTGAGGGCAAATAAAAAGAAACGAATTATACATATTTATATCATTCAATATGCCTTCCAAAAATATACGTGTAACATTACAAGAAATTCAATACAGCACAAAGCCAAAGTATACATTATTGCACAAAGGATGTGATTTAGTCGGAAAGTTATGTTGTCTGTTTGAATCCACGAATACAATTTCTATATTGGTTCAAAGATGAAAGCAGAATGGCTCTCATATATTGCAATATTGAACTAGCGGCTACTTGGGCTTGTTGGTATACAAACCACAGCGCCTGCTTATAGTTCATTCTAGCGGCTTGTCTTTGAAGAGTTGCACAGTTATATAAACTCAAAATGATTCTTGAAGTTTAACTTTTCTTGTTAGATTTAACGAAAGAGTTTATAACTTTCAAATTGTCCGCGATTCTGTTCTGCTGTAGAATTCTGTAGTTTAAGTTTTCAGTATTGAAAACGTTTGTAGTTAAGACCGTTTCATTTGCATTTGCAACGACAGTACATTGCAGTGTAACCTATGCTATTGTAAGACCAATCCAACCCGCATGATATTAGGTAATGCTTCACAGGTTATAGTTAAGAAAGCATCATCGGTTGTTTAAACTTTTTGAAATTCGAGACATATTAGGTATCACGGCAGTTTCCTGTGGGCTGAATAACCAGAGAGTTCCGCATATGTTTTGTTGAAACTACACATTTTTATACAGAAAATACAAAATAACTGGGTAAAATCTTATTAAAAACATGAGTCGCAAGCAGAAATACTTAATACGGGTGTTGTTAATCATTAAACTATCAGAGCGAATTGTGGAGATGATTTTTATTTTTAAAATCTGATTCAATTGCGGTTTAAATTTTGAAACGTTAATTACAAGCAGAGGATTAAGCCTTTAGCAGATAAAATCGGTCTGTATTACGATTTTATATATTTCAGTATAAAAATAAATGTCCATGGAATTTTCTTCAAATTTGTAGAAATACACATACACTCGTCCGAACGTACAATATAAGTAAAACCTTGGTATAAAAGAAGGTCTAAACGTAAAAACAAATCACTTTTGTTTTTCTATTTTCAAGAAAGTCGCCGAACTTCATGGAAGAACTAACGAATAGTGCAAAACGGAATTCAACAAGCTATCATGCACCAATGGTTTTCTTCAGATTATTTCTTCATGACAGCCAAATCTAATGGGTTTAAACGAACTGAACTCTCGGTGCACTACGAACCTGATCCCAACAGCTTGAATTCGCACCACTTCCAAAGCCACGGCCATCAGGGTCTCTTCCTAGAACACGTGGCGCCTACAGGAATGCCAGGATTCGGGACATACCGCCATTCATTCGCTTGAATTTCTACCAACCAAGGAAGCAATTGTACACCGGTGTTAGCCCACCAGCCGCTATGTAAAGCTATGTAATCACCGCCACAAGGTACCACACGGTGTTCAACGTAACTCGGATCAAGGTTACGTATAACCATGGACTTCAAAACCCACACAACACCAAATTAACGTCTTGGTCGTGAAGCCACAACATCCAATTCTTCAACATAGAAACAAGTTCCGCAACTTTACAAACTAAAGCGCTTTCAATTCTAGTGTTAAGCATATTTGCAATATAATTATGGATGCAAAAAATAACTAGAATGCGACAATTGCATTAAAGAGCATACTCGATTTATTGTAGCCATTGATAGTTTTTAAAATTGTCATTAGTTATTAGTTTTTCTGTATAATAGGGGATAATTTCGGGCCAATCTTTGTTAGCATTACACTTTAATACCTAAATCAGCAAATCGATTCTAAATTCCTTTCTAAAATCAAAAAATTACCGAATTTGCAAACAAAAAGAAATTTGCATTTTACCATTATCATGAAAATCTGCCTGAAATGGTATGCGAACGAAGTTACCGTTTTCCACTTGACATTCCAGCTTCATCAATTTTGCATGTCTTGATATGTGTATATAAACTAAACCACATAGTAAGCTATTTTCACCTTTCTACCTTAAATTCAAATAGTTTATAAAGTTATTCTAAAACAACAAAGATTGCCATCTTCCAAATCTACTTGGTATCTGAGCTGATTGAAGAGCGAAAATACTTTTTATCATCTAAGCTATCCAACTGCATATAATGTATCAGATGGTATGCCCTGAGTCACTTTTATCAGAATGCGACCAAAGCTGACGATGGTTAACTGCGTGGGTACGGATGAAATTAATGACAAAAATAACAGGGTCTAAGACAGAACTTATATCAATATTCAAGCCAAAAAACTGCTTGCTGATGGATAACACAAGAAAAAAATATAGACATATATCCTTCATCTTTATAAGCTTTTGTGTTTTGTTTAACAAAATCCGCTTTTGTGTTTTGTCTAACCAAATCCACTTCTATATCAAATATCTTTTATATCTTTCTTAATCTTCTTTGGGAATTAAACCACTCATAGTTGTTAAAATTGTCTTTAATTACGTTTCGATCCATGATCTAGGATGGTTGTCAAAATACTAAAAATTTCAAGTTTGACATAAATGTCAAAATAATAAAATGTCAAAATAATAAAAATTTAAGTTTGACATTTAGTATTATTGACAGCGATTTTAGGTCATGAATCGAAACGTAAATAAAGACGATTTTAACAACTATGAGTGGTTTAATTCCCAAAAAAAAATCAAGAAAAATACAAAACAAACCAGAACAAACATACAGGAAGTATCTTTTTTATCATCAAGTACCGCGCACTGCATACTATTTCAATTCAAATTATATTCGGTTATTGTTTTTGTTGTAATGCCGTAAACAGAAGGTCGGTAAGTAAATCTAGAGCTTACAAGTAAGTAAATTGCAAAGGAATATCTTTGTGAGTTTTGGTATTCAATGCCTATGTGAATAAGTAATCCTCGGTCCAGAAAAGCACGCTGAACGTGGGCATTTAAATATCCTTTGTATCAGGAGGTGTTGTCCACAGTTACATCCACATTTTTACATGCTTAAGCTAAATCCGTTTCTGTTTATTAGCAATTACCTTTATTGTATTTTCGAATGTTAAACAAAAACTTTTGGTCCAAAAGTTAGCAAGTAGTTTTTGTAAATTTAATAAAAAATAGTGTTTGTAGCTGCTTTGCTGATGTTTTTCAAGGTAAGCTATACATTCGCTAATTTATGCGTTATATACATAAATATCAATCTTATAACTATAAAGGCATTAAAAAAAATCGCACATGAAACGCTGAGTTTATAAACTGAGACGTTTGATAAACTAATTTAACATATAGGAATTTTCAACTGTTTATTAGAGGAATCATGTTATCTATGAAACCAATGTAGTAAGAAATACCTAACAACATCACATGGCTATTCATTTCAAAGACTTTTCTGTAGTTCAATAGAACTAACAGATTTATCGTTTTGTTTTGACTGTCTAATTTTTACTATGTCTTACAATAACCTTATGCCGTAAACTATAAACTCTAGAAATTTCTATTCGGGTATTGATAGGAAAATTGATTCAAAGTCCAAGTTTATAATTACGTAATCGCTGGGTATTCCCAATTTGCACATGCGCCCGTGGATATATAAACCGCGGCTGTCCAGCGAATCATCAATCTTGCGCCAAGCAAGTTCATCTTTAAAGCATACAACAGTCTTTATGAAGTGTATAAAGGTTAATTGTGTGGTACTTGTTAAAGAATATTCAGCAGCCAAGAAGAATCGTTGAATGAATTAATTAAAAATATTGTCACCCTCTTTGGGCTTGTGTAACACCATCATAGCAATAACCAGGTCGAAGAAAAGATACGTCTATGCAGGGTTGGAATGCGTAGATTTCATGATGCTACAAAGCGTGTGAAGTCTATTTGTGAAAATCGGAAGTTACTGGCGTCATTGGAAAATATTAAAACCCTGCGTACCCAACTGAAAGTTGCACAAAAAAGAGGGCCAGGGATTAGAAACAAAATAGAGACAGGTAGCCATCGAATGCGTTGGGGACTCGATTTCTGCCTTCAAAGGACGCATTCATACCGGTGGTGTAATTAGTAATCTGAAACATGAAGACGTAAATACCTTTTTAGCGAATTGCAGCAGTGTTTTCAAGAGAAGAATTCAGACTACATTCGAGCAAAATGAAGCTATGAAGGTAAACATATCCTTCTGTGAAGAGTTTAAGCTGACACCCGGTTCTCAAATTAAACGGGAATATAAATATTTTCGAGAGCCGCAATATTTAAAAACATTGATCTAAATAGAGGGTTTGATACTAACGTTACAAAAACAATAACCACGGAAGTAGAAGATTTCCAGGAACGTGACAGTGGTTGCACATTGAAAAGTATATATAATTTAGGTGTTAATATAAATAAGTATAACCCCATGCGGGGGTGATGATATATTGAGCTACCACCTCAAATACAACGTAAACAAGAATGTATAAATGTAAGGAATAATGATCAGGCGTGTGGTACATGGTCTATAGTGCCTGCTTTGTATCCTGTACAACATCATTATTCATCCGTATTAAACTTAAAAGGTATCCAGTTTCCGATGACTATAAACCAAATAATATTTCAGTTATATACTCTTAAAGTAAACAAACAAAAATTTACAACCCTTCCTTTGTTCATATCAGACAATAGAAAAACAAACATGCTAACCTTTTGATGACTCATAACCAGTACAATGATGAGGATTTGGAAACCTATGATGCAATGGAACCGTTTAATTCCCATTATGTATGGATCAAGGATTTGAGGCGATTAGTGTCTTCACTACTTAATTCTGATCATACAAAGAAACATTTTTGCGATCGTTGTCTCCACCACTTCATTTCAGAGGAAAAGTTAATAAAATTAATGGGTGATTGTAAAATGAAACAATCGAGAATATCTCGGTTGCTTACAGAAGGAAATAAAATCCTCCGTTTTGGAAACAATGTTAAAGTTCCATTCGTTCTATACACCGATTTCTATAATACATTAGGTGATAAAGCAATCTTAAACAAGCAATATCAACATGCTCAAAGAGTATGGACAACATTTAACATTCAAAACTTGGGTCAATATTCTGATTTATACCTGGAAACTCATGTACTGTTGTTAATTGAAATCTTTGAACGATTCCGTTCGAGTTGTCACTCCTCATACGGCATTGACCCTGTCCATTATTACGCTTTGCATGGGTATACTTGAGATGCCGTGTTAAAACATACAGGCCTCTGGAACTTGAATTATTAATGGATATTGGTCAGCTCTTGTTCATCGAGAAGGGTATACGAGGAGGTCTTAACCAAGTGTGTTCAGAACGACGTGCATCCGCTAATAATAAGTATATATCCACCTATGATACTTTGAAACCTGATGAATTTCTAGTGTATTTCGATATAAACAACCAGTATGGATGAGCGATGAGTCAACGTCTTCTGTATGGTAACTTTGAATGGACCGACACTATTCTCGATGTTTTTTCAATTCCAGATGATGCTCCAGAAGGTTATATTTTGGAAGATGATTTGGAGTATCCCTAGCATATCCATGACCTACATAAAGACATCCCCTTCTGTCCCGAGCATATTGACCCAAAGACTGAAGGACCACCCGTGTAGAGAACTCAAAATACTAAATTAATGGCTACATTAAATTCAAAACGTAAATATGAATTATAGGAACCTGAAGCAAGTATTATTAAATGGACTTGAATTAAAAACCATTCATAGAATCCTTAAATTTAAACAGACCTGTTGGTTAAAGTCTTCTATTGGTTTGATTATTGAGCTTTGGAAACGTGCAAAGAACGAGTTTGAGAAAAATTAATTCAAATTAATGTACAATGCCGTATTTGGAAAAGCAATACAGAACAAGCGAAAACATTGTAATGTTAAACTTGTTCAAAATTGGGACAACGGATACGGTGTCGAAGCTCCAATATCCAATCCCCTGTTCAAAAATCTAACAATATTTGATGAAAATCTTATACTGGTAGAACTCCTTTAATCAGAAATGCATTTTAATAAACCGATATATGTAGGCATGTGTGTCTTGGACTTATCCAAACTCAAGCTCTATAACTTCCCCTATGAATATATGAGTGCTAGATTTAGAAACTATGGTACTGTTTTATATACCGACACAGACAGTCTTGTTTATTAAATTGTAAACACCAATTCCTATGTGGCTATGAGGCGGGACTATCACCAATATTCTGATACTTTGGACTATTAGCATGACAACATCTGCAAAATTTCTCTAGTGAACAAAAAAGTACTGGAAAAGTTGAAAGACGAGAACAGTAGCAAGATTATGACAAACGTTATTGGTTTGAGATTCCAACGGTATGCGACGAAGGTTTTCAAAACGCCTGAAGAGGAGGAAGCTGAATGCTTGCTTAAGATGAAGATACGCCAACAGCTCTCTCCAATTTCGGTGAACTAAAAAAGTCAAGGGAATTAAAAAGTCTGTCATATATAACCACACTACAGTTAAGGATTTTACTTGTGTAGATGAGCTTAAAGAAAACTTCATTTCATAAAATACGATACACTCATCTAAAAGTCATGTTCACACAATCATTCAGAATAAAATAGCATTAAGTCCACACCATGATAAAAGATATTTAATACCAGGATCATATAAGACATTACTCATAGGTCATTATTCCATATATACCATAGAATTGAGGAGGCAATTTAAATTATAATAAATTACTCTACTATATGCATGTAATATGTAAGTGTAAATACGCTTATCTAGTAAATAAGTGTAAATATATACATAAAATGTTAACAAAGGTAGAGTTATGTATTATACGTTAACTGAATTGTTGTATCCAATCCTATTGTAAATATACTGTTATTTAGTAATGTAGTATTTAAGTATGTTACTCAAAAGAATATTAACTTAGATTTTAAGCAATCCATATATGTTTATGTTAATTCAGATTATATAAAACCGATATCCATATAAGCAATATTAAAAATATCTATGTTATAGTGTATAAGATCAATACATATATGTAAGTGCAATGTGTAATAAAGCATTGTTATAAACCTTTAATTTTTATTTATAGTTTGATAGGTACTGAAAATAAATAAAATAAATCCAAAATGACTAATACTAGAAGTATGAACATGGGAAATAAAAACTAAACATAGTGCAGAGGTCACGTGGAAAGATGTGATTAAAAGATTAAGCCATTAAAGAATATATAGAACTGACAGAATAAGGATTTTCGAGGAATATTCAAATAAGGGAACAGTTAAGCAAAAAGAGTAACTTAGGAGGATATAAATTATAGGAGTTAAATGGTAGTGTTATTAAAAACATTTGGTATTTGTAGGGCCACCCGGGGTGGATGACCTTTGCATCTGGCAAAATGATCTTTTTGGACCTTACAATTTCTCCTGTTAAATCCTATAAGAAAACCGGCTTTTTGGTCTGGTACGAAGGTAACATATCTACTAACACACTTTTATGGGAGTTCTTACGAGTACTGTAGTTTTTGTGTGTATCGGTCCCTTAGTGAAGTATTCTTTGAACTCGTGTGAATTTGTACAAATAACTTTCATATGGACAGTTAAATCCCGTTTGTATTTGTAATTATTTACCTACGTTTGTATATAATGAACCGTGTACTTCCCTGTTTATTACTTCATCCTAATTTAATAGTAGATTGAAATAGTAACATTATTAAATGTAAACTACCTAGTTCATAAACTTTAAAGGGAGTTTACTTGCTAACAACCACTTTATCTAACTGAAATTAATAAACTCCTTTCCCACCACCTAATGTTACAGCTAGAAATTATTAAAACGTATGTATATGCAATACCGATTTGGCGTAGCCGCAGAACGATGCCATGGTGCACGAAGAGTTAGGTGTGTCGCTATATCTATTTGTTGCTGCAGTAGAAGGGCATTATCGTGCACGAAGGGTGAGGTGTGTCGCACTACCAATTTGGAGTAGCCGCAATGGGGCGCTACTATATTCACTACAAGTAATATGTGTCGAGCTACCAATGGCCGCAAACATTTGGGTACAAGGTGGCGCTATGGTGCACGAAGCGTGAGGTGTGTCGCAATGCCAGTAACCGCCGAAACGTTTTGCCGCGCAAGAGACTTAGTTCTGTAAAGACTGAACACCACTCCTAATATACATTATGTTGTTTATAGATATTGTGTTGCGGTTTAATACTTATTTTACATTACGGGCACATTGTGATATCACAAATAAGACGCGACATCTGTTTGATACAGTAGCATTCGGTGTAATCGTTAACAGTATTTTGTATGGGATTGTGCAATGCAGCTATTGCATCTAGGAAGATAACTTATGATAGCATACGCGGCGGTAGTAGATTTATTAAAACTTGTAGAGAATACTTTAGCTCATAATAAATCACTGACACTGACTGACTGACAAACCGTCAGTTTCCTGAGATAACTAAAGTCCCAACACAATTTTAAATACGGAATAATCAATAACTACGGACTGCGCTTATGAACGTCAGTTTTGAAAGCTTTGTTAGGTTAACAGACTGTATAAGTAAAGCTTTTGCCTGGTTCAATATATAGTAAGGCCTCGTATCCGAACAGCGTTGAGATGCTTTTAATAGGTGGTTTAAAATTGAAGGCCATAATGAACTACCAATTGTATTTTCAGCATACCATTGCACTAGATAACAATTACAAATTCTTTACAAGGATATACTAAAAATATATGTTTAAATTAATATCCCAATCTCCAGACTGGTTACATTCGATAAGGTTGGGTATAATAACTAACATGTATACATCTAAAGAAATTCAATATAAGCATCAGAAGTAAAATTTTATAGTTTCCTGTACAGGGTGTCCATTTTTGGACACTTTTACAAGGTATCTCGCTTATTTTTAAAGATAGAGGGTTGCGGTTTTCGCGACACCGTACTCTTTTTATGTGAAACTAAACATGCAACCAACAAAATTTTCATAGCCCTCTTTGTTTTTGAGATACAGGGTGAAATTGAAAATTATCACTTTTGGGACATTCCCCGTATCTCGGTTGTTTTTTAACTTATTTTTTAACTTATTTTAACTTATAGAACTTTTTTGTAGAATCCAGTGGTGTAGTTTGTTTCTTTCTTCCGCCATTCGTCTTTTAATTATGAAGCAAACATATGTTTTTTTTAATAGGGCACGCTATATATTTTTAACTAATTAAATTAAGCATTTTTTGGGTTTTTCAAAAATATACAATAGTCTATATTTATTTTAAAAAATAACTGAAAAACTACACTTCTCAAAATTAATATGTAATTTAATAGTAGGTCATAGCAACAGTAAATTTTTAGCCACGGCGTTAATGAAACAAAAGAAAATAATTTGTCAATGGTGTTGTCAGATTGTTTGTCAAAATAATATTTAATATTGACTTAAAAAGTTTAAAATTTGTGTTCGTTTTTTAAAAATGGTTAGAATGAGAGTATATCAGAACTTTGATAAGTATGATATGTTATGTTGCTAAATACAAATCCAATGAAAATGCGCATCAGGTCTCAGAACTATATTTTAACAGCTAAATGTTTTCTTCATTTAATACCTAAGTATTTTTTTATCATTGTGCGTCTTTATACTAATTATAGATATCCGGGAAAAAGACAACCTTTCTTGGATAGGTTTTCTATACTCAAAAATAATTTAATTAATCATGGACCATTTACGCGACCAAGACCAAAATTCTACTATAAGGAAAATCAAGAAATTGATGAGGCCAATGTTTTATCCGTCGTAGAGGCAACTCTCGTGTGATAGCATTGAGGCAGAAGTCGGAGTAATCAAAAGTAGCGCACAGAAGATATTAAAAAAATTTAAGTTCAGACCCCATACAACACTAATTGTTCAGTACTTACACCATGGAGATGCTGAACGTCGCTTAATTTTTTATAACTGGTATTTACAACAAATTCAAATAAACAGAAATTTTGCACGTTCAGTAATATGGTCCGATGAGGCTTATTTTTCAAATGCTGGCATTTTTAACAGACCTAATATTAAACATTAGTATCAAGAAAATCATAATCTTGTATTTGAACGTGACCAGCAGAGTAGGTTCGGCTTCAGCGTCGCATGTTTTATTTTGAGCCGACATATAGCATTTAGAATTTATGAAGGAAGTCTTATAGGAAGCTGATACCTAGAAATTTTGCAAGATGTAGTCACTGATCTCATAGATAATGTTCCACTAGCTCGTTTGGACACTATATATTTTCAGCAAGACGAAGCGCCTGCTCATAATTCCATGAGAATTCGCCTATTTTTTTTTAAAATCATTTTCGTAACAAATGGATAGGCACTAATGGGCCTATAAGATCCCCCCCCCCTCGATCGCCCGATCTGTCTGTTCTAGACTTTTTTCTGTGGGGTTACTTACAAAACACAGTTTATGCCAAGCGCCATCGCAACCCACATGAACCTCGTGAGCTATAATTAACCTGGAATTTCAAAACATACAAAGACGTTCCATAATTCTGTTAAATGCTTTAAGACAAATAAGCAAACTGTGCGAATTGTGTATTAGAGAAAATGGTATTCAATTTGAACAATTTCCATAGTTTATTATATGTTGTTGTTGTTTATGTATGCTATATAAGAAACCTATCATTACTATTTATACTGTTAATTTACGTTATTAAATTAATAAAGAAAAAATAATTCAATAGTCACTTTAAAACATTTGCAGAATAAATAATATGCAAATATATTCATTTTCTTTCATCAGTGACATGGCATACTCTTAAATAACATATTAATTTTGAAAAAAGTGTAGTTTATTCGGTCTTTTTCAAAATAAATATAGACTATAATATATTTTTGAAAAGCCCAAAAAATGCTTAATTTAATTAGTTAAAAATATATAGGGTGTCATATTTAAAAAAACATGCGTTTGCTTCATAATTAAAAGACTGATGGCGAAAGAAAGAAACAAACTGCGCCACTGGATTCTACAGAAAAAGTTCTATAAGAGTATATTATCATCTCTGTAATAAGTTAAAAAAACAACCAAGATACAGGGAATGTCCCAAAAGTGATAATTTTCGATTTCATCCCATATATCAAAAACCAAGAGGGCTACGAGGTTTCACAAAAAAAAGAGTACAGTGTCGCGAAAACCGCAACCCTCTATCTTTAAAAATAAGCGAGATACCGTGCATAAGTGTCCAGAAATGGACACCCTGTACAGTGAGTTGTAAACAAGGTTACTATGCTTTCTACATCCCTAGGAATAAAACGGTTTTTACATTAAAACCAAAACGCCTAAAACTTGTTTTGCCTAAAACTACATCTTGAATATTAGTTGCCTATAACCAACAAACACAATACCTTTTACCCTTCAACACACGCGGTTAAAGAATTTCAATAAAGCATCTAAAAATTCAAAAATCTAAGTACATCCGGTTCATAACGAAGCTGTTTGTTAACACGATTCCACAGGTTTGACGCCATTAACCCTTTTCCGCTATTGTCTCGATTTATTTTTTGTATGCATAATAAGCTTAAATCAAGAATTCTGTCCGTATACGTGAACAAGTCAGCAAGGATAGAGTATGCCTTTACGTACTCTCCGTTATTGCAATTATTTTGAGTAATGACTACATAATGGGTATTATTTCTAATTTATTCTCATATTAGTAAATTAAGAATATAAAATAACAAATATTAAAAATAATCGTTCTTTTTATATAAAGTCACGTTTATTATGTTTCACAATAATGCAATACCAATGTAATGCAAATTTTAGCTACAAGTATTATATTTAGTCAGCAGTATGCAACGTGTTTAGAAATACAGTACCGCCAAGTAAACTTTAGCCATGGAAAATATACGAACTAAAGTTTAACAAGAAAATATGTAACCAATGAGAAAAATGGATTGCTATATTGTACATTCAGTATATGTAACTTTAATTATATGAAAATTGATAAAGATGATTGTATTCAGTGTTATTTATCGCGAGTTGTGTGTAAATTTCATTTAAATATTAAACGCAAATAACTGAATACGAAGTACAAAAACGTATTTACTGCATAAATCAATTTAAAAGATTTTAGTTGTGCTTATATGTTTAAAATAACTTGTGTACACAAAAATTATTACGATATGATTACTCGCACCATTCGATATCTATTAATTTTTCACGTATCGAATTGACCATCTCATAACCCTAGATGTACATCGTTTTGCCTAGCTTTTTGATTGTTTTGGGTTTTTAAGATTTTTCGATCATTCTTCTATTTTATTCAACTTTTTAACAGTTTTTTTTCAAAACTACATATTTTCCTTGCTAAACTAAAAGTTTGTATAAAAACTGTATAATTATATTGTAAAGTTAAAGTTTTACATAACCTCACATTACTGGAATTTATAAATTAATTTAAGATTTCTAACAGATTCTTGTCGTTAGTTAGCTAACGAAAATTTATTTTTGTAGGTTGTATCGTACACTCAGTAATGAATGACACATATGAAGAGTGTTAATTCTGACACTAGAAACATCATTAAATCTGTTATTGTATTTTTCGATAACCAGAAAGGTGCAGGTGTGTGTTTAATACCTTTAGAAAAGGCAACTGAACTTGCTGCTGCTGAAACTGGAAAACCGTGTGCATTAATAAAATATATAAGAAAGGATGCTTCAATATCTGAAAATCGAGCGTTAAAATCTCCATCGAAGAGACAAGGTAGTGATGGTTCAAATAAAATTACTCTTGATAATTTTGACTTGGGGGTATTGAGACGTACTCATACAAAAATTTATACGGCCGATAAGCAAGCTCTTACATTGGATATTTTGGTCAAGAGAATAAAACACAAAATCAATTATACTAGTGGTCGGAAAACAATAAGAAGGTATTTGACAAAGATTGGCTTTAGTTTTAAAAAATATCATGATAACGTAAGTTGCTGGTGGAACGAACATACATTGTAGCATGGCGATCACGCTATCAACGTGTCTTACGAAAAAACAATACTCGTGAAGAAGGCAAGGCCAGCGACATATTTGAATGATACATATATTCCTCCATCGCATGGTGTATTTAAATGCTGGTCATCTGAAGAAGAACCTGGTGTATACAAAACTAATCGCACTAATTAAGAATACATACTTGTGCATGCAGGTGGACGTTATGGTGTTTTCAATAATGACCTTGTAATATTCAAAGCAAGAAGCAATTCTGGAGAATATTGTGATGACATGAATCACCACAACTTTATGCAACGGATAGGAAAACAGTTAATTCCAAATTTATCTCCCAATGGTACTATTGTTTTTGACAACGCACCATATCATAGTGGCCAAATTAATAAACCACCTACATAAGCAGTGCGAAAGAAAATTATTCGAGATTGGCTGGCATATCAAGATGTTTCGACAACAAATGAAATGCGCAATGTATTAGTTAAGAACTTTCCATATAGCAAAACATATCTTGTAGATGAATTACTAAAAGCACATGCACACACTGTGCTACGTTTACCATCGTATCATTGTGACTTCAATTCCATAGAATATGGAGTTTGCTGAAACGTAAGGTTGCAATGAATAACGTGGATCAAAGAAGTGGTGAAATTGTAAATCTAGTGCAAAAAGCATTTTCTGAAAATGGTGAATTAGAGTGGGTAACACATTTTGATTATGTTGATCGTTTGACAGAAGAAGCTTGGTGCAGAGATAGTTTGCTAGATGATACTGATACAGGATTATCAGAAAACCACAAAGATGAAACTGACCACAGCCAAGGTATCTAGCACCAGAATTCTTCACCAAAAATTTGTTATAATTTTATTTTGTGGATAATTATGTATTGAAATTTATGCTGTTTGTTTAAATATTTGAAGAAACGTTCAATAAAAACTGAACCACGCTTTGGTCTTAATATTTGTTGATTTATTAAATATATTGACTAAAGTACCATTTGTTGATATTAATTACATCAATTTAGTACAGTATTCATAATACCTAACTTAAAAAATAATTAAATATCAAAAAATTTCTTACACTTAGCGTACACTACCACCAGCAGTGCTTCGAACTACAAGTTGACAGCACACGTGTCAAAAATATTAATTAGAATTGTAAAAAGGCGTATAGAAAAACGGGCTGAAGAAATACTAGGAGAAGATCAATTTGGGTTTAGGCGAAAGAAGGGCACACAGGAGTCTATTGGTAGTTGCAGGTTGCCGCAGGCTGCTTAACCCCCTTTACATACCACTAAATATCGGGAAAATAGGGCATATATTTGTAAAACAATAGAAGGGGAACCAAACTGCATCTAACAAGAAAGAGCAGCAACTATGTTCAACGACAACAAACATAGAAACAAAAAGAAAATTGTTTATGGTATGTGTTGGGCATCTCAGAGTACGTCTATGAAATAGGGACAGTAGGAGAAACAGACAGAGAAATGGCAGAAGCCTTCTGGAATGTTGTGCTTCAAATGTATGATGACGATAGCATGGACAGACAAAGTTAATAACAAAGAGGTGATAGAAATAGTAGGGAAAAAAGATATCTGTAGAAAAAATAGGAGAATTGAAAGGGCAGGATACGTTTTAAGGCATTTTTGGGGAATAGTGCGGCAAATATTACAAGCAGAAATAGGAAAAGAAGCGGTCTAATTCAGACTATTGCACGCAGATGGTGAAGAATGCAGACTGGATATTTCAGGGAAATGTGTAGGTTAGCTCAGAATCGGAAACAGTGAGTGTACGCGTCTAACCAGTTCCAGAATTGAGGATCTAATGATGATGACTTATGGATGATAGAAAAGCTGCGGCAAACGTCACAAACATAACGGAAATGTTAAAATTTTGTAAAATTATTAATTGCAATGCAATATTGTCAATAAATTTTATTTGAGAATTTGAGACTAAATTTTTCTATAATTGTCATGCCATTAACTTTAGTAAGGCTTTTGTAGCTATCTCCAAATAGTATAGTTAAAATAAGTTAAGATTTTCAGGGTATTTTAAGAAATATAATTATAAACTATGATAAATAAAAAATAATAAACAAGAATCAAGATTTAGTAACCAAAATTCTTTAGTTTGATGATGGGAGACTACGTAAATTCTGTACTTACATTTACAAATACCCCGCACAATACCGGTTGGTTTAAAAGCTGATTAATCTACTTACACCGCTAAGCTTGTTTGACCTAATTGAAAAGCAAAGTTTGAAAAGATGTTTTGATGTTACATCCCAGACACTTTTAACAATGAAAGCTATTATATTTGTTTACACAATAGATATCTACAAAGAATGGAAACACGTTTATAAACACATAATGAAAGTAATGTTTGTGAAACTAAGGTTTGTAATGTACTCGCATGTTTTATAAGACTAATATTGCAACAACGCACTTGAAAATCGATTATTGTAAACAAGCAACAGTGCCAAAAATGCAGAAATTATTTTCTACTCATGTAAACACTTTAATTGTAATAAACAAGCATCTAAGATTAGAGCGAAAGGTTTACTTCTTACGCAAACACCTCACTTCACATAAAGTATTGTACACTATCTTAATTTGATTAAATTCTGCAATTTAGATAACGATCTTACAGACATACAAATAGGGGCTTCCTTTAGTAATTTTGTTAGTATAAATTTTATTAGTTTTAAATAAAATAATTACGGACTCTAATAGCCGAAGATTAATTCGGCTATTACAAATAGATGGGACATTATGATAAAATCTTTAAACGTAATTACGTATTCAAATAAAATTAACGCGACGAAACCTTGAAGACTTTAATTGGAATCGATTAGTAGTGCTCTTTGTTACGTTCTATTTCGTATTTGTAAAATTACTACTTCTGCAACTTAAAACCATTTCAATGTCTACTTATTGGGATGTACAGGTTCGCTACACCTTTATCATTTCAAGTCAACTCAGGCAGCCAACTGTTCTCGTCCTTTATTTACCTTTATTATTTCAAATCAGCTCTGATAGAAAACCAACGTTACTCGTCCTAAATTTAATTCAAAGTCCACATGTTTATATTCTTTCTGGTTTCTTATCTGGACATATGTTTGATAGGAATTTCCAGAATGTTGCGTGTTTAATTGTAATTACTAAAAGCGAATGTGTTATCTTAGAAAGGAAGAATATGCTTAAACTGATTTCTATTCGTTTAGAATTTTCCTGATTAGTTTTCAAGAAAACAATTTTATAAATACCTTGATTGAATGAGTTCACCATATTTCAAGCGTTAGTTCACGTTGTTTCTTTTACGATAAATAATATAAACTCAATCGGGAAATTCAAAATCTTTATGATGAAAAACGCCCTTTCTCTTTTTACGTGGCTACACGTTGTGTAACCAATATCCTTCGAATTTTAAGCTCCATATCTTAGGATTCTTGAACTCATGATTATTTGGCTGTGACACAATACTCGTATTTCTTTGTCATTACAGCACATTTTGTTTGGCTGCTGTTTCGTATGCAGATCAAGTTATGATGAGATGGTTATATATTGCAGCTACCCATACCCTTCAGAGTCTGCGTTAAGGAATATTATGTTATGGTTACCGACAGCTGTTTACTTTACTCCTTGACAGTATGTAGATTGCCTACATTCGAAAAATGTTAAGAGGAATACTATTGTAAATATATATTTTGTTGTGTGATTTTCTGTTTCAGTAGCTTATATTTGGTCTGCATCAATATAGTAAGTACACATTACTTAACGCCGCTGTGGAAATGTGATTAGTTAGTTGTTTGCTATGCCAATACAGATTGTTATTAATTACAGTGGTTAGATACCACTTAGTTTTGTTATCCTAAATTATGCGTCAATATTTGAGGGTGTACAATGACGTAGTTCTTTTGTTTACAAAATACCCTTCAATTTTATTGTTCTAGATATAATTGATATTTAACGTTGATACGTGAGGAGTGTACTGTTACAGATGTTTGTCCTTAAACCAGCAATTTAGTATTGTTTGCCATTTAAATTCATAAAAGTTATTTATTAGAGTTATATTTTACATAAGTCTGTGTTTAATTATTCCTTCAGGTTCGAAGAAAAAGGCAAATGGGTAAGTTTGTGCTGTCGTTTCGTTCTTTAGCCTCCCTCTCCAACTGTTTTTAGCGCGGCATTCGTTTTCGTTCTCGTTCTCTCCATTCTTTTGTTACACGTAATTCGGACGAGCATACGCTTGTTGATTCCGTTTTTTTCTTACGGGTGGGTTCGTCCTACAAGTAACATCTTTTAGAAATTTCACTAAATCTACTTTAATTAATGACACAACGATTAAAGTAGGTTATTGCTAAAAAATATTCGGAATTTAAAATTTATTACTCTGTCATTATTCGGCGCGTTTTGTTGAAAATTAACGTTTTATGCATAATGTTACAAACTGTAGCAAGCTAGATTATGTAGGCAACTTCTTATATTATTTTTAAAAATTTCGTATAGTATCAGTCTTAAGCGAATTCTAACTAAAGCAGTATAAGTAGACTTTAATATACCTTTCCTCCGATTCAAAATTTTTGTAGAAAACACAACAGAAGCTATTCGTTTATAAACATCCCGATAAACGAATTAAGGATCGAAAACCAAACTTAAAATAAATATTTTTGCAGAATCATTGACCTAACTTTAATCTTTCTGTAAGACAGAGTTCAGCTAATGTCAAAATTTAACAAAGTGCTTGGTTGCTTTGGTAATATTCTACATTTGTCCGAGCATGAGTTTGTAACTCATAACATGGCTTTACACTTAATATTAACGGAAAAATTTAAAACGGAACCTAACGTTAAGGACAACCAGTTGTTATTTATAGAAATATAAACGCATAAAATGATTTCTCTGTCGAATGAATGCAAAAATCAATCTATTGCCATATCTCTTTGAAAATAATTTAGCATCCTCTTCTAATGTATCAGCTTCTTTAACGATTCTTCTTAATCTTCCAATATGAATGGAATCAAAAGAATGTTCATTTTCTAAACTTAAAATTATAAAACGTTATTTCAGTTAACCATATTGTAGAAAAGGCTATCTAGATTAGCTATTGACGCTATTGTGACGGCAAAATCTGAACTTTCAGATATTATTAATACAGAGCTTGCCTTCAAAGAATTTTCGGCAATCAAAAGCAGAAAAGTTCAGTTCTTGTAGTTTTCATGTATACGCGGATTATGCTAAATTCTTAATATCAAATAATTAATATAATAGTTTTAATGTCTTGTAGAAAAAAATAAAATTGTACATTTATAACATACAGTTTCATAAATACCTATTTTACAACTTTTACAAGCAATTGGCGTATTCTAATATCAAACAATTAAAACCCATTTTGAAGGACTGTATTATTATTTTGTGTGAAAGGGTAAAAGCATTATAAGGGAATTTCATCTGCAAGCTGAAAGTTTGATGAAACAAGTCTTAACTGGTATTGGGTATCACCGTTATAAATTATGGGTCTAAACATATGGTAGTATCTGGGCGACGATACGGTAGAAGCGATAATCTTTGTGTTGTTAAATTTTTTTGAAGGTGGTTCAAGTGTTGTAGAATTTTTACGGGACAAAGATTGGTAGTCGGAAAGTGCACCTTTTGAAGGAATCAATTCCAACAATGTATGTATATCGGTATTTTTTCTCTGTATTAATATTTTGGTTTTTTCTAAGTCAGCTCACATAGTTGGCTTTCTTTATTTCATGTTCAGAATTTGCAATAAAAAAATGTTTAATTTTATTTGCCATAAAAATTAATTTGTAACCATGCAATTATCATAGAGTTTTTTTTTGTTTAAAGAAAATTAGATAGAAAGATGGTTTACTTTTGGTTTCATTGCTTGAGAAATTTTGCATAATCAGTACGTTTAGGTATATAAAATATGGTTACCTGATTAGTTTCAAGTCATACTGAGATAAATAAAATTTGTTTAGAAACGGTTTGGTAAATTTTACTTGCTTGGGTTTAGTGTTATGAATATTCTACTAACGGTAACTTTTATTGCTTGGCTATTAACTATAATATAAGAATAGCATTGACTGTATATAAGATCTTCGGTATAAAAATTTAGTGTTGCATTATTGTTTAAATGTGACGTTATTACATAGCTTTTTACTGCTGCTGCGAAATGCATTTCGTCTGGTAAAGGGTTTTTGTTTCTTGATTGCTGTTGTCTACTATTACATTATTTTCTTGGCCTTTACTTAATAAAAGTTGCTTTTATGAGGTTCTTGTGGACACTTGTAAGTATATATATCTTTTCTTAATCTTTGCTCTATGTTAATATAAAGTATTTAAGAAATTGTGTTAAACAAACGACTGAAATAATCCATAGAACATTCTTTTGTTAATATCTGTTTTATGCGAATACTAAACTTGAGTTAAAAATTAGTTTGATGTGACTAAGGGGGATATTAATCATTTTTTCGAATATTTTTGTACTGTGTGAATCCTGCGGGATATATTGGATAAATATTGTTTACTCCGTGAGGTGGTTTCCTTTTTTTATAACATTTTTTGTATTAACGGGTTTTCTCTCTTGAGGTTTTCTTTTCTTTGTGATCCCCACTCTACGACTTCTTAGCTAGCACAGCATTCTTTGGACTAATTTTTTGTTGCGGTACTCGATTCGGGTTATTTTTGTTGCGTACGTTATTTTTTCTTTCCTGCACGGAATACCGTAACAAACTGTTTAAAGAACCTCACATTCTTCATTCGTCAGAGGGCGCCAAATTATGAAGTGGTACATATTTGCCTTATAACCACGCGCGGTTACTCCGTTTTACACTGCGCATAAGTAGAATAATTATTGTCGAAAATACGGTTCTCCGTATTTATAATTTGTGATCCGAACCATTAAATACAAAGGTATACAAACAATACAGAATTTGAGCTAGTGCCAGGTCATTACCAGGCGTAGTTCGACTAAAACTAAAAAATGTACACCTATACACATGCCACTTACCAAACTCTATTACAAAGTTGACAACCAGTTATTGTGCGAGCTTTATATACAGAAACTGATCCTTATAGAAAGACTAAAATATTTTGGATAAAGAACTGGAGGCACTGTAACTTGAAGAATTTAATAGTTTTAAATTGAATGTTGATTTGAACCGTAAGTCAAGCGTTCCTTTTTCTCGAGAACACGTTGTACTTTTTTTGTTAGTCGAACTTGAAGACAAGAACGTAACTTAAGACATCTATACTAGAAATAATTTCGATAAATGGGAGCCCATTTATGGGTTGAAAAACTTGGTCCATTGAAAGAACCAAACGAATTTGATTCGACCTTGTGCTGGTGGAGTCAGCTATGTATGTAAAGCAATCCTGTCGATGAAATTAGATTAGCAAAAATGTAGGGTTATTAGAATTTAGTACCGATTCACATCCTCTTGAGAAAGAAAAGCTCTTGCAATAAATCGAAACTTAAACTAAGGTAGCAGTATCAGAAGTCAAGCTAAATTAGAGATCGATATAGATTAACTACTCGAAGTGTTTTAATTATCCAATCAAACAAGGCTTGCACAAATAGGTTTGTAGTCAGTTGACGAAGAAATTTTTTATTTCAGACAAATAGCAAACAAAAAGTAGAAGAGGAAGCAAAATGACAGAACACGTGCTAAAGTAGCATTTTCGCATTATAAAAAATAATTCATTTTATGCATAAGGTTGGCTCTAAGTCACAAATCGTATCATAAGTGAAGACTACAGAAATGAATCTTTGAAATGAGTGCACACGTGATTGATTTATCTCTTTTAAATAAAATTTTGTATACCCGAAAGTTTAGAACCACTCAAAGTCAATAGTTGTTCGCAATTCTGCGTCTATCTATGGGGTTATAATACTAAGTAAAAACAGTATTTTGAAATTTTGTTAGACTCCTTATAATAAATCAAGCGACACAAACCGAGTAACAATTCGTCAACTACTTGACATAACTAAGCGCTTAATATAAATTTCAATATTGAATAATCAATCAACATCAAGTGCGGTTATAAACGTCAATCTTAAAAGCTTTATTATTAAAGTTCTGATGTAGTTCACCTTTACCTTAACGTGCTTGTATGGAACCTTCCATCTAATAATACGAATAAAAAGAAAATAGTTTCAGTCGGTACTTTAAAACTTAAGTTTATTCTTCAATTCCTAAAATACTGAAATTACAATATAATCTAGAATGTTGCCTTGTGTGGGAATTACAAAGTACATGATTTGCACGAGAGACACCAGTACTGACTGGAATTCTTCGGTATTTATATTTTTACTATCAGATACCTAGAATTCGATCTTATACTGAATCGCTTAATTTCGCTTAGAAAAGTCTATCATTAACCTCATTTTTTTCATAAAGCTTCCCAAAGCTTGAATTAGTTTTCATACAATTCCGGTAAAAGCTTCAAAAATAATAAAATGTAAAATCTAGAACAAAACAAAATTAATAATCTGGAATTCAGAAGTAACTGAGCTGCAAAATCCCTTAATTTGATACATATTGCGTTGTGATGGTGCGGATTTGACTGCTGGTTACTGCTGTGCTTTGTGAACAGTTTTTGCTCCTGCCGTGTTCACTGCCCCGTTAAAATGACCTTAATTTAAATCAAATTAACGTATAAGTAAACGTATTGCACAAAAGGATTAATGCAAGGATGCTAAAATTAGCACGGCTTATTATATGTTTTACTTTACGGTTGATCAAAAGGGCAATTTAGGCAAAATCCTATCTTTTCTGTGGTACTCAAAATCTTTAAAGCTAACTATCATTATATTCGTAAGTTCATCAGAAGTGCAAGGTAATTTAAATAGAATAAGAAATGATTTAATAATATTTTATGCATTTAAAAACAACGCATTTACCTTTGAAAAACACCATATAACTGTTTTATGGGCATAATCTGCAACGAATTTGGATTATGGACATATATATCAGTAGATATACAAGGGGCGTACGGCCTCAAAAATGCAATTTTCTAACGAAAAGAACCGGTTTTCCTATGTATTTTGAGTATTAAAGTCTCAAAAAATCTAAGGTTCGTTCTGGTCATTTTTGTACCATACATTGAATCCCCATAACTGTCTTAAATATCCTGTCACATACATCTTTGATCGTAGCCCAATAAAATCTGTCATAAGTCGCCCATTATTTTCGTCTTCCATCACCCCCAATACTTTTTGTTAATTAGCGGAATTCCATAAATGTTGTTGGAAGGATAGTCGGAAGTATCTACAAGTTGCTGACAGTCCCGCTTCATAGTGTCATAAGGATTCTGACTTATTATTTTATAAATTAGACTCTCCGTATCTGCGTAAAGAGCTTTGCACCCATCTCCAAAGGCTGCGTTCATATATCCATAGTGAAAATCGTAGATACTCGACTTGGCTACATCGAGGTTACGAATACCAACATATATAGGTTTATTAAAATATATTTCTGGTTTGACAAGTTCCACTGCCACAAGGTGTTCAGCGAAGATTGTGACATTTTTGAATAACGGGTCGAATATCAAGACTTTGGCTCCATATCCACATCCCAGTTCTGCACAAGTTTCACATTACCATGCTTGCGTATATTCTCCATCGTTTTCCCAAAGACCGCATTATTCATTAGCCTGAACAAGTTCTTCTCAAATTCATTCCTTGCTCGTTTCCGAAGTTCAGTATTTAGATCAATGTAAGATTTTAGCCAGCAGCTTTGTTTAAATTTTAGTACTCGATGGATTCTTGCTAATTTGAGTCCATTTTGTAGAGCTTGTTTCAGATTTCTAATAATGGATCACATATCTTCTTTTAAAATTTAATGTAGCCATTAAATTGGTACTTTGAGCTTTTAATACAGGCGGTTTTCCAGTCTCCGGATCAATGTGCTCCGGACAGAATGGGATGTCTTTATGTAAATCATGAATAGATTCCGGATACTCCAAATCCACCTCCAAGATATAGCCATCATTCGCATTATCAGGAACTGATGTCACGTCGATGTTGGTGTCCACCCATTCAAAATCCTCCATAGGGCAAGACTGGCTCATCGCCCATCCATATTGAGTATTAACGTCATAGTACATAAGATGCACATCGGGATTGGAAGGATCATACGTTGGTAAACATTTATTGTTCGCCGATGCACCCCGTTTCGAACACACTTGACTAAGTCCTCCTCGTATACCCTTCTCAATGAACAAGAGTTGATCAATATCAGTTAATAACTCAAGTTCCCGCCGTATATGCTTCAACATTCAGTGTCAAGTGTATCCTGGATAGGTGTAGTAGTGGGCGGGGTCTAGTCCATAAGTTAAATGACAACTTGTCAAGAATTGTTCAAATACCTCAGCCAATAGCATCACATCGGTCTTAAGACATAAGTCAGAGTACGGCCCCAGATTTTGGATACTAAATGCTTCCCACACCTTTTTGTGCATGCGCATACTGCTTCTCAGTAATTCCTCTATCTTCCAGCATGTTGTAAAACTCTTGTTGGCTAGGTAGTGAAGTGGAACCCAGCTTTTCAAATAAATCGATAAAATCATATGGGTAAACACCTTTTTTAGTTAGTAATTCAAACTTCTCATTTGTCAATCCAGAAAATTCATTTTTTAATAACGGACATTCGTTTAGATATGAAGCCAATGTTTCTAAGAATGAGCTCATAAAGCGGAAGCTATCGATGAATCTATAGTTGACAGGTTTCCAAGGAAACATTTAGGCATGGATTGCCGGTATGGACCGAGTGCCACGGTCATAAAGACTGCTCAACACTTTTGGGTAATCATTATAATAGACCTTCCATCTGGTAGAGTAGAATAGGCATATAAAAATATTGTGTTTATTATCAATCTTTATAAACTTTATAAATAAAAATTATTGCGATGTTATATGAGTACAAGGTAGTACAGTGTATTTACACAATGGACTTCCATGCACACAAAAACCAAAACAACGTAGTAAATACCATTTAATGCGTATATGAATTATGACTATTAATCTTAACAAATCATAAAATTGTATGTAATCATATGAGCATTTTTTATAATAATAATCTAATCTCAATTCGTAGACCCCTACAGGGTATCTGTCGTCAGGGGAACTTTGTCATTAGAGCACCCACAATCAGATATTAATCTGACAACGCAAATCAGAAAATAGCTTAATATTATAAACATATATTCTCAACGCTAGACTCAACCACAGCCTGTTTGTATATAACGGTCGAAATTTAAATAGATGTTACAACTAAGTTTTATCATTACAGTGGCACTATGATTGGTTAAATCGAGAAATAGTGCAAACAAGGCAACGGCGAGGACAAAATCGATGTGATTTGGTGTAGCTCTGACTCCCAGCAGGTGGGTTTGAGCCTGTCTAACCGCAAAGCCATCATAGAAAGCCACCAACTTAAAGGTACGACTTCGTAGAAAGTAACCCAACTAGATCGATTTATCCTCGAGCCATCAAACCTGCGTCATCCCTTCTACTCAAAATTTTACCTACCTCACTTATTCCCAAAGCAATCTAACTGAATTGACGTGTGTTCGATTTTAAATACTCTCGCTTCCGATACTTAACATTCAAACACATTAATGTGGAGTACTAAGATGGAACTAAAACGGTTGATTTCCACCTAAAACAACGAATAGATTAAAACGTTATATAAACTGCAAATGTATATCTCGCAACACATCATACTAACTCTCAATAGCCCTTCAAGGAAAATTTATAAAGTTTATGTACAAATATATCTCTTCAGTTACCGCTAAACAGCTCATCATATAAATTCATATCCTAACTAGCAAAGTTTAGCATACCTTATACCCACATATTTAACATTAACCACTATGCAACCTGTTATACAAATTCTATCATGATTACAATTTGGAATGAGTCTATCTACCAATCTTGTTATTTATTTATTCCTATATATCGAATTGTATAATTTTCAACTAAAAATTTTTCAAGTCCCAAAGTATCTAAAATTCGAAATCTTAAAAACTAAGTTAAATAAAGTCATTTGCATTACAAATAAGCATGAACCTGATCCTGATCTTTTTGAGCCATATATCGAATTTCAGAGATTTCGTTAAAAAATTTTTTTCTAAGCCCGAACGCTTAAGGCACATTAGCATTTTATATTTTTCGATATACGACCATAAAATTCTATATATAGATGAAGGCCATCAAATATCAACAGGGATGTGGTTTCGGTTAGGGTAGATTTTTTTAATTTATTTTCACAATATATCTTTCTGTTTTCATGATAATCACCTTTTATAAATTTGAAAATATAGCAAAAGGAATTCTAAGGTTCGGTATTTATTCATTATGCATTTGTTTGATTAGATAAGTGATTACATAACAGCACTGCCAATTAAAGAAGTCCTCAAACAAAGAGTAGACAACTTACGTCTACACTAAAGCTCACGCGACCCCGGATATATAAATAAGTATAAACAAGAAAGACTTACCAGTCTGACGCAATATTTACCACTAGACAACGTGTTTTAAATACTTAATGCACCCGCCAAAGAGCAACACGAAACTAACTGATATAAGCGTTATATCTATTTTTATACACTTAATATTTTTAGAGGTAATCACTACAATCAACGGAAACTACTCAAATCAAATCAAATGAATTTGAAACACTGAATTGCAGGATTACAAATAGATCAAACTGGACTTTCTAAGTTTCCGAGCGTATATCCGATGCACACAATTTAAATGCAAGCTCGTTGACGGTCAGGGTAAAACAGATAATTACGTTAATTTTATTTACACTTTAGAAATGAAAGTGCCTTAAAATATATCTCGTGCACCCAGTATTAAACAATGTAGTTTAAAATATATTCCTCTTTATGATTATTAAGGTACCCTGATTTTACATTAACTATTAACCATGTTAATCAATCGATTCCTGCCGTTTTATCATTGTCAACTATAATATTACAGTCTCTACGTATTCCTCCTTTAGCAAAAGTTATTGTTTGTACTTAAGTATATTATACATTACCATCATGCTTAAAAATGCAAGCAAATCCTATGTTATATATCCATGTCATATAGATAATAAAATCACAAAGTAGCTGAAATTTCAACTGTTTTCCAAAGTCACCGTTTAAGTATACCTCTGTTTAACAGTTGTTGGAAACTATATGTTACATTTCTTTTCTCAAGAACTTAGATACCCACCTCGATTATTTGACATTTAATCAATTAATCAATACCAATGTATACTTCATATTTTATAATATAATCAAGCTAATATATACAAAAATAATTTCTGAATTTATATCATTTATTTCTTATGATAGTAGTTGCAGCGGTCCTGCTCGTTTTCGATATACATGTTTACTATAAACAGGGTGTAAAATCACAGAATTCGCACCTTTTCTCTGCTGTTGGAGTACACTTTGATGAAATATCTTGCCACTAAACAACTCACTCAAATACACACATCTTCGTTTGCTACAGTTGAACTCATTATCATAACAATAGAAGCATACGCGCCTATTGTTTCCGTTTAAGAAGTGTTGATACAATACCTGATACGAATAGTATTTCCCGAACGGCTAAAATTGAAATATATAAAAGAAAAACAAGCTTTCCATTGGTTTATCGTTCCCGAAGGTGTTGATACTATCATAGTTCGATTTCACAGACAGGCATCAACACCGCATTCATATTATATAAATTTTTACATTATAACTTATAATTTACTATATATTCCACCTGAATATCAACCAACAGTTTTATAAACCCCATCTCCTCAATTATTTCCATAAAATCATCCAAATCCTCGGGCATTACTGACACAGCAGTACAGTGCTTTATTGCTTCCTCGTATGACTGACACTTAAGACATTTTTCTCCTTCTATCAAAAACCGTTACCCGTATACTGCTTTTTACTTGTAGAGCATCGCGAAATCTTCGAATAACCTCCCCAAAGTCTTTATATATATTTGTTTAATCGTCTCTTTAAACTGTATAATCGACAAATTATAACTTCTACGCGAACAGTCCTTCTATATGAGCTACTCTTGTTCGAATATACCCCGATTGTGCCCGATTTGTGTGCACGCACAAATCAACAGGTAGGGAATGTATCCTATGAAATTCATTACATTCCTTAGAAAATGCCGAGAACTTTAAAATAATTATAACTCTTGTTAGATCTGTAGTGCCAGAATAAACGCTATTATTTAAGGTTATGTCGCTAGTTTCCGGATCAATTTCCTACACACTTTTTCCCAAACTATGCGTATCAGATTGGGGATTATACTTTACTCCATAAAACGACTTGTATATATGTTCGTCTTCATATTTAACCAATACGTCCGCATAATAAAGATGCACAGGCTCGTCGTCAACTGGTAACTTAATCTTTTTTTAAAAGTTTGTCTCTGTTTTCAAGTTTAATCTCTTTTATAGGTTTCGGCATTTTTTCTGCTATTCCTTGTAACTGGGAAGTGGTGATTTGCAAAGGCTCAAGCAATTGTTTATGAGCTTCTTTGAATTCTTGTTAAGACGTAGTATAATCCTCCTTGTACCCCACAAACTTCTCCATCTTGCTTAAGATGAAGCTCACGTTTATTTGCAATAAAATTCGAATTGGGGATAACCATTAACGTCTTCTTCTATATTTATATACTCATTGAAAATTTTTCTATATCGTCCCTTATCCAAATAAAAATTTTTTACGATAGTAATAAAACTATGTTTCGAGTCACCATCATTCCAGCATCGCTGACAAATTTGTTTAAATTTCGGATATGTCATGTCACCGCTTATATGATCCATAAATATATGTCTGAGGTTGGTTTCATCCTGCTTCTAGATTGCAATAACATTGGCGTTATCTCTAAGTCCGTGCTTTACTGTTCTGGCATTTGTTTGACATAAGTAAAACCAAAAGAAAAAACTGGGCGATCTTGTTTTGTTCGTTTGCAGATACATCATCAAAAACAATAATTGAATCTTCTTTGGTATCTTTGGGTTCAATCAAATCGTCGTAGTTTCCAAATTCGTGGTAACCAATTTCTTCTCTTAAAGGTTCAAATACACTTCTAAACAGTTCATATTTCGGTTGGTACAGGTTTTTTGAAAACACATAGACGTTCTGGAATCTAAGCCCAATCTCGTGTAAGATTAGATATATTAAAGCGTTGGTTTTTGCGCAGATTGATGGCCCAGCGAATATAGCTCGTATGTTAGACGGGAACAAAGTCCATGTTTACGCACAACGTAGGTTGAAGATACCAAAAATTCGTCAAAGTTTTGTATGGATATTACAAGATCATGTTCACTTGGTGCTTGCATTTTTTTTTAAGAATGCTATATCACAACTGATTCCACTTAGAAAATATGCTCCCTTATATACTTTACTATATCGGACATATGTCGAACATATGTAGGACACCTCCATATCGCTTACTTTCTCTTGTTTAGGAATAGTTTTGCTATCCGACCTAAATTAGCAAGAATCTGTCGAGTACTAAAATTTAAACAAAGCTGCTGGCTAAAATCTTACATTGATCTCAATACTGAACTTCAGAAACGAGCAAGAAATGAATTTGAGACGAACTTGTTCAAGCTAATGAATAATGCGGTCTTTGGGAAAACGATGGAGAATATACGCAAACATTGTAATGTGAAACTTGTGCAAAACTGGGATGGTAGATATGGAGCCAAAGCCTGGATATCCGACCCATTATTCAAAAATGTCACAATCTAAGATGAAAACCTTGTGGCAGTGGAATTTCTCAAATCGGAAATATATTTTAATAAACCTATATATGTTGGTATGCAACGCTTCGATACATCTGACTGTTCTTCCATTTATGGAATTAGGATAATTAACAAAAAAGTATTGGGGGTGATGAAAGACGAAAATAACGGGCGACTTACGACAGATTTTATTGGGTTACGATCAAAGATGTATGTGACGAGGATATTTAAGACAGTTATGAGGAATTCAATGTATGGTACAAAAATGACAAGAACAAACCTTAGATTTTTTGAGACTTTAATGCTCAAAATACATGGGAAACCAGTTCTTTTTGTTAGAAAATTGCACGTTTTAGGTCGTACGCCCCTTGTATATCTACTTATATCACTTTAGCAAATGGCATACAATGACATTATTTTGCTTGTTACACTTTAGTTAGGCAACACATTGTTCTTCAAACTTAGATTACCATCTTTTTGTTTTAATAAGATTTTGAGAAATCAGATGCTGCAGGTATTTCATCTAATACATCCATTTGATCAAAATCGAAATCAAACATTATGAGAACCTAACTACAACAACCAGCCACAGAATAAATTCCAAATTTCTACTAAGTGTAATCGTATTGTATAACTAGGTTTCTTTTATAAATTTTCAGCCTTGTATGAAGAATTCTATACTGTAAATTATTTGCACATCCATTGCTCAGATAGTATAAATATTAATTTTAGCTCTTTGTGGAGTAGTGGTTAACTGTAATTAGTTATTGCCGTTGTATTAGGTGTCAATTTGTAAGTGTGTTAAGAATAAGTCATACACAGAAGAAATCTCAACGCAGTTTAAGATAGTTTTTAGCATTTACCTAATTTTTTAGCATTTATTGATCTTTGTACAAACTCATTAAATATTGCAAATAATCAGATGCCGTTCTTTCTCTTGCTGCCGATTTTTAGATACTCCATGTTCGTACTTATTATACATACCATTTCAATGTACATCTTAAACCCGATAAGTAATTTTGTCTTTGCATTAACAATTGATTATAAAACCCCTTTCTATTATTAGCTATTATAAAACAATATAGTTGTATTTGGGGTGAATTTGCTGCGTTCTTATTTATTAAAAACTGCTACAGTTGCACGACCCTAAAAGCTATTGAAAGGGATAACCTCATACTAATTTCCTAATTAATATGTCCTTAATTATTAAAAGTGGGCTGAAGTTCAACGTCCATTTTCGTAGAACGGCTAAGGTAATTATTTTTATAAAAGCATTATATATTTTTTGCGCTTTTGTAATTTATAACGCAAATACTGAAAAGTGGAATGACTGTACTGGCTAAACTGTGGTTGAACGGTATATTCTCACTATTGGTATATCGTCCGATGTTCCTCTTCAAAAATTTAATAAATATTAATATGATTTGGTGTAAATTTACTTCAGCTCCGTGAAGTCCCAACACAACTGTCAATACATCGTGTAACTTCTAGTCAGAAGCGTATTGTTTTAATTTTGTTTAGTTAGGAATCTGTTTCGTCCAAAACAGAAGTCTCCAAGTCTCAAGAAAATTTCAGTACCCAAAAGCACCATGAATACCTAACCACCCACGTCGTTTGAAGTTTTAGCTCCCTTCTTCAGATCCGCTATAACCACTAGTTCACCACCACCGCAAGAACCACAATGTAGAACACGTTTCATCAGCTGGAACCCTACCAAGAGACTATTGAATGAGGAGGAAGAAGCAATACAAGACTCAACAAACCAACTACTTAACATCAGCATAATTAAACAAGAACCCAGACTGCGTACACAAAGGAAACAAAAAAATTAACAAATATAGCGCCAATTCCATACTTCAAAAATGGAACAACTAGCATACGCCTCTCCTAAGACTATTCAGAACTCGAAGTAACCGAAGCCAAAGTGGTAGCTACATCACAATGCTTATACTCAATTCTGCAAACCGTCGCTAAGATAAATAGCATACTTACACAACCAACAACTACACAATCCTACAACTCCGACGCATCCCTTAAACCTCCACGCACGCCCTTAACCGCCCCCATATAAAGTTATTACCCTCAAACCCACCTGCTCCGTCACTACCACCGTTGAACTTCTAACAGTGATAAAAACAGGCCCGCGGTCCTCCCATCCATACTTAAACATTCAAAGCATACGCCCTACGAAATATTCCGTAACCAACCAAACTACCAAAACTTACAGATATTAACATAATTTCTACCTTGACCCAAAAACCATGCAACATACATAATTGCGTTTGAGAACTTATAAATGTTTCAAACTACTCAAACGTATACGTTTCATGTTGTAAGCATGCAACTGTGCCTTAAATGTTACATATTTTTTGGTTCAGGAAAGAATGACAAATCGCGAATGGATCGTTTTAATGAAGTTCCGCTTTATATACAAAATGTTACTCAATAGGTCATATTCGTCTTACATTCACCACGAAAATTAGTCACGGCTGATGTAATAATTTATACAGATTTCGGGTTTTTAATGTACCAATTAGTGCAATTGTCGTGATTTATGTTTTTCGTAAAACGTATCGTTTATACTTGTCTAATGCACAAGGTCAATGGTCGCGTCTCATTTCTTCTTATTGTAATACATAGCGCAACTAAACAGGCTTATCTATCTTTTGCGCTTTTAATAGCTGTAGGTTTCGTTGTATCGAGCGTTTGAGTTTTAAAAACATATCTTAGTAAATACGATCCACAAAGAAGATTCCGGACTTTATGTTTGCAAATGCAGTAAAATTTGAGTGGATTTGTATTATAATAAAGAGAGTATTTTTTTAAACGCGTGTTGAGGTATCTTTAACAAGAATTCATATTCTTAATTCTGTTTTAAATAGTATCTATCTAAGCACGGAAGTCAATTACATAATTAATTAAAGCTGTGCATCCTATTACTTTGCATCCTATTAAAGTACGGATTTCAATAATTTAGCGTAATATTCATATCTTATAATGACACTCGGCTTTACTAAGCATAAAAAAATTATTTATACTCATAACTTGAAGTTTATATTCGTTTCTCGCTTTTTTTCACTTTCTGCACTGGATTTAATTTGTAATAACACGAGTGCAGTGAATTACTTTTTGTTTTATTGGTATTGAAATACGATTATATTATACAGAGCGGAGAAATTAAAAATTGGGATTTTTTCTCGTTTACTTCATCTTGGGATGTTTTTTCATAGAATTTGGATTTCCATTACCCCTCGTGACCTCATTGTCACGTCAATAGATATATATATATATATATATATATATATATATATATATTGCCGTCAAACCTCTCAGGATATCTCAGTAGAATCGAAAATTAATTTATTTTCATTTTTACAAAATCGAAAATTGCACACAGTAGAAAAATTTTAAAAAAATTAATCTCTTACCCAGATTCCTCTCTTCATCACCTTAATTCTTCTTCAGTTCCCAGGCTAGCTCAGTTGGGCCTCCTCTTGGATACCTAGATTCACTATTATGCTCTGTATCGTTCACGCACACTCTCAATAAAACCACAAAATACAACCATCATACAATATTTATTTATCACGATTTACAAATAAAAATCCAATATTATCCACATTTCAGTGATCAAGTTACACCTCAATAAATCCTATTTTTGTCCTGTATTTTAATTTAAATTATCAAACACATAGAATGTACCCGGAGTAAATAGGCCCTGAATAATATCTTATTTTTCTTTCTTTATGTATAATTTATTTTAAATTAGTAAACTCTGGAGTATGGTGAGCTCATGATAACCCAGTTAATTATGCATATTGTATGCTTTTTACCTTGCATACGTTGACTGCAAACAAAAAAAACCCATGTACTCGTAACAATAAAAATTTTAAATTCCTGATGGAACGTTAATAAGCTTTATATACCTTTAGATTTCTATTTAAATACCATAATACAGTTATTTATACGTATTAATTTCAATACGCAAAGAATGCACAATACCTTCAAAATTCATTCTCACACGTCACACAATTTTCATAGTTTCATAGTTTATAACAACAACAATTTTAAAGCGTTACCTGGAATTTCTTGAAGATCGCTACTCCGTTGACGATACGGTAAAGTGGTTGCGCTCTGCTCTGCTGTCCGCCTCTAGCTATTTGTAGAAGGACACCATTTAAGTTGTGATGCGTTGCTCTGCCTTCACGGTGCATCCAAATCCAAATTTGTTACACTTCTTTCATCATTGCATACTTTAGTTTAATTTAATTTCATTTACGTTTAATTACTTCACATCACGAGTTTGTTTAATATAATGGTTGCACCTCAATTAAAATTTTAGATTCGTCACTTATTCGCGTATCAAATTATGAGGCCAACACTGTACTATTTAATTTAAAAATATGTATACTTACAAACTCGTATTCTGAAGCGGTGTTAATACTAATAGAACGAAGTTAAAAGAGAGAAAGAGCTAATTCTCTTGGAGTATTTATACAATTCGGCTGCCACCTCTCGGCCACTCTTTCCGTGAAAAATCTAATTTAAAATAACACTTTCTCAAATTTTGTTCAAACGTTTTCGAAATCCCCGAAATTTAGCGCGTCGTTACGATATTTTCCAATAAACCCGACTTCAAATATTCTCGTGTTTGTCTGTTCTAGTACTAACGATATCGACCAATTATATATCCATTGACGTCTTAAAAACCCCGCCTATATAACGCTGCCCCTTTCTTATGCATATTATGTTTCCTTCTAACCTTGTTTGAGTGGTAGAGAATCGATATTACTGTCCGCGTTCTATTTACCCCATGCGGACCGAATACGTGCGTTTTGAAATGCACTGTTATTATGCCTGTCTCAGTCCGAAGCACTTTAAGGAAATTTTTAGTTAACATTTACGGGAACCCTCCAACCGTTTACCCGATATTCTTGAATACTGTCTTTTATCTACACAAATAAGCGAAACTTGACATTTCGAAAACATGCAGGTGTTCAATTAACCAACGCTTTAACACAACATTTCTATGAGTTGGTTTTTTAAGGCATTTTATATTCAACGGCTGTTTGTCTGTTAGCAACGCGTTTCACCTTGGTATTATCGATTTTTCATGCTTTTATGCACATTATACGTAAATAACCGTTCAATTAAACTCAATTAAATTAATAAATAAATTGCATTGGCTTCTAAAATTTATTTTCTTTGCGAACCTACTAAATTT
The DNA here is from genome assembly GCA_036346225.1 of Platerodrilus igneus. NCBI lineage: Eukaryota > Metazoa > Arthropoda > Insecta > Coleoptera > Lycidae > Platerodrilus > Platerodrilus igneus. Next base: position 1,660,893 of record JARFIW010000787.1, on the reverse strand, counting down.
TAATCATTATTTGTAAAATTTTGTTAATACTTGTTACTTTAAAATGAACTTACCGGAATAAATTTCGCACGTAAATTCTGGTTGTTTCCTCTATACAGGGTGTTTGAAATTGCCTTGTTTATACGTAGATTTAGCCCTTTAAAACCACTACCATATATATATATATATATATATATATATATATATATATATATTGCTACGAACCTACTACAGGAACTATCGTGCCCCAAAGTTGAGCCGCATATTAATTATGCTATGAAACATACAAAGTAATTTTATTATATGTTTCAACAACCTTTTACACTTTTTTATTTATATATCTGATGCCACTACATATATTTTAAACCTCAATTTATACCTCTAAAGAAAAATATAAATATATTCGAAAATTTAGGTAATAAAAAAGAGTCTTATTAATCATCCAGCAGACCTAAAACCCACTACTTATATTATATAATAAAATAAGGTAATAAAATAATTACCTGTTGTATATATATATATATATATTTTTTTGCTGTGATAAGGGGTTGTTTAGGGGTGTATTGAGTAGTAAGGGTCGTGTAGTAACTATAAATATCAATAGGAATAAGAAAACTGCGTTTGTTTAGCAGAAAAATAAGTAAATCGTACATTATGTAAATAGCAAGCATTTAACACCCTGTATATAGACCGTAATTAACTTTAAACAATGCAAGTGAGCATGTCTTTCAACAATAGAATGCGTATTCAGCAAAGAAATAATCGTACATGTATTTAAACTACGTTAAGGAGTGTTTTAAAAGTTTATAAAATAAAATACGCAGAAAATAAGAAAAACCTAACAAATCTTCATGCAATTACGCTGGAACCATTAGCGCTTTGATAAGAAAACGCACTTTCAAATAAATAAATACATAAACGAAAACAGCACTAGAGTTACGTCATTTATTTTTGTACAATTCTCAAAAGCATTATCTATACAAAGCAACAGACGTAAGTTGAAAGTCTGGCCGCGATAACAAATAATAAGGTATCAAAGATTGCAAATAAACACCATTACACGGAAATCCGAAGCATAATTTCATCAGAAACAGCTTAAAAATACAGGGAATATTAAAGACAAAAGCTAGTTGGTTGAAACAATCTGCAAAACTGGTAAGAAACCCAACCCAGATGTAGTGGGAAAAGGCTATTTAACACCCACCGGTGATAATACAAGTCAGTCCACACTTGATGCACGTCGAAGCCACGACACCTTTAACCAAAAATCTACGCGTCAACTAAATAAAGTTTAGAAAATGTTTTTGCCGTTTCTCTCAAAAAATGTGAGTAGAAATTGGGTAATTAATTTAAATTAAATATTTATAATCATATAGGGCTTCTAATCGGATTCTAATTGAATTCTAATCGGATTCTGGTACAATTCTAATCAAATTCTAATTGGCTTCTGATACAATTCTGGTACAATTCTAATCTGCGTCGAAAGTATTTAAAGAAAGGATTCAAAGCATATGCAGAGAAATATAAAATAAAAAAGCACGAGGTAATTTTTGGAAAACAAGGGGTATCTGTACTCAAATATTGGTTCAACTAAACAGAGCATTGGTATACGATTGAAGACAACAAGGGGTGTTCATTCACAACACGAAACAACATATCAGCGGATCACAGGTCAGATCTATTTAATTTTAAGATATTTTTCAATTTAAATTTTAATACTGAATTTATTCAATTTATCCAAAACTTGTAAAGAAGTCAACAAGAAACATTGCATACGTTAAACTTACGTAATAAATCATAAAGAGGTCTCGAACGTTCCAGATTTTTTTGTAAAGAGGTAGTTTTTGGTGACTTTATATTGAATCAATATTACATAAATTTTGGGATAAATAATCCATATATTAATTGATTAAAAGGTGTATTTAGAGAATTTCAGAAATTGTAAATATTATTTCCTTTCATTATATGAATGTTGATTGACTTCGGTTATCAATTCAAACAGGTAATCATAAAGGGTTGAAAGAAAATTGATCATCGTAACGTTGTGCACTCTGTGTAGATTAAAAACGGCTAGCCGTGGCATAATACTAAAAGTAAAAGATTAATTTGAGAGAACACAGAGCGGTTGCGTTAAGAAGAACGTTTATTTCATCCGACTACAACAAGTGAGGGGGCTACTACAGCAAATTTATAGACGAACCATCGTGGAGCTTGAGAAAAATACTACAGCAATATATATATAAACATATATAATATATAAACATAGACACTTGTAAGGGCAATTATTTGATGCCACCTTTTTTTAAATTTTCTAATTACATAGAGCATAAATTAATAAAATGTTTGAATTTTCAATGCTGTAAGTACAAAATTTGCAGGTGCATCTTTTAGCTAAGTCTTATGCAATTAATCAGCATGTCTTTCTCTTCTTGGGTATCGGTAATTGTTCGAAATTCTTCTCTTGTACATCAGACCATTAGATTTCTATACTAAATATTCTTTCTTCGCGACAAAGACAGTAGTTTATAATATGGAACAATAGAATATCCTCCAAATATATTTACTAAAGATCACATGGTGCTGGAAATCACACGATACGCTACAAAGACCCTTTAACGTTGCGTTTAAATTCTAGATTATAGCATACATATTTTATACAAGTAGAACTAAACGTAACTGGCTTAGTGCATATAGTGCAACCACAGAATTATATCACATATCAAACAACCTCTGCAACTAATCCACACAGACCCATAATAGTGAAGCATTTAACCAACCTATATATAGAGAACTCAATGCTGTAAGTTTAGTGGTACAAATGCTCTAAATTGGAAGTTGCAGCTAAGGATGCAGTTCGAGTTTCAACCTGGAGCATATTATGAACGAGGTTTAGAATTACCTATTATGATATATCTAAAAAGGCATTTAGGGGTTTCAAATCGCAGCAGATTTAAACCCATATAATCCTGTTATATATGGCATGTGTATACTGGTTTATATACTTGTCTAAACTGAAAATTATTTCTTTTTTGTCATATTGATATTTTGTATTATATACATCCTGCATTAGTTTTGCATCGAATTCTGATTATGAATATTAGAAAACTACTGGCGCTATGCTTTTTCCAATATGAATGCATCTTATCTGTGTCACTAAAAAATTTGAGACGGTGAAATGCATTACGTTTCATAGTTTTAACAAAATACGATACCATAAACTAACTACACCAGAAAAAAAATTGTAAGTGTTGAAACTAGCAGAGAATAATAAATTTTGCAATTTCCGCGTATATCCAAAAATAACGTGATATATAAATTCTGAATAGCAGGTGCATTTACTCATTCATTCTATATACCGTAACACAAGAAAATTTAATCTGTTTTAATGAGGCCTCGTTTTCGCAGATATTAGCTGCTTTTGACAAATTGAGAAATCACGCAACTATTTCATGAGCTACAAAACTGATTGCGAAATCTATTGGTAACATACGGAGCTTTTCTGGTATGCATTAAAATGTTTCAACCTCTGTGCTAAATACCATTTGGGTACATAGAATCTGCGTTTACTTGAAAACGTTTGAATTTTTTAAAACCATTTTTTATGCGCTCATATACAACTAGTTAGATTTGTATGATTGATATAATGCATATTAGCAAAATTTATATAGTTGCACATAGAAACATAATATTCCAAATAAGATGTTTGATGATAGCTGTGAAAAGCCTAATTAAACAAAATTTTATAAAACCCTAAATTTCAATCTCCGTGGACTATTCCAAAACTTTCTAGTGATCAACAGTTTACATGCTTCAAGTTTCTTTCGGTAAAGTAATTGAATCACATTCAACAAAATAAATAGGAATTTCATTTGATGAGTTTTATTTTTTGCTCAAATAATAAAAAAAGACAAGCACATACTGTTAAATACACTTTTAATGACTTTTACGGTAGAGCTAGGTGGCACTAAACGTAGGCCTATGGGAACCTGGGGATCTTAAGTCATTGCTAACTTTATAGAACTTCCTTGAACACTCTGCTTTGAGAATTACTAGGTCTTAGAGATAGTTACTTTATTTCGCACAATCATAATATTTAATTGGTTGCACGGTTAACTTAGTCTAATATTAGTTTAATTAAGAAATCTGGACTTGCATGTTTAGAGTGACACTCGTCACTTGGACTAGGGCTTGGACTTGGACTTAGACTTGGACTTAGACGGCTAACAACACTACTTGAATAATTAAAATCTGGCCACTGTCTGGAAACTACCAGACTGATGTGGGTCTGCTATCGCATTATATAGCAATCCGGGCGGAAATTGCAAAAGTTACTGTACAATCTCAGAGCTCCAAACCAGGAAGGCTTGGTGATGAAGTGAACGTACGTATCGCCCATTATCTACGGGTTTCCTTGAAGCAGCCGATTGTTACGTATATTTTCGGATCAATTAAATACCCCCTTTCCCTTGTTAATTCATAAGCCCACTTTACAATAATTTTGTTAACTCGATTCGTCGCTATTTTTAAATCGTTCATCAACCTCCTATCTATTTTACCTGTTTATCATAAGCCCGCTTTACAATAATTTTTAACTCAAATTTAGTTGCTTTAAAACGTAAAGTTTTAGCTATAATTAAATAGTCAGTACCTTGTTTTACGTATCCGCTAACTGATTATAAAGTACGACCGCGTATAAATGATTCTAGATTACTTTCATATAAGGACTCGTTGAAATAATGAATCTTACTTCACTGATAAAGGTCGTTTCGAAGTGCTAATCACCTTCGTATGGTTGATAACACCGGTAGAAATGTAAGTTGGTGCTATCAAACAAGTTAATTTTTATTCTTTTCTGCACATGACAATACCAATTGTCGATTTCGTTCTGTGAAAAATTTTCGAGTACACGCTGTGTGGTATTTTGTTTAAAAAAAGAATGTACTTTTTGGCGTCAATAAATTAATTCTTACCAGTACTAATTATAGCTCCTTCCGGGGGATAGAACCGTCTGTTGCTTTGGCCTTGTTTGATGAGGCGTTTGCCCGTTTCTTTTGTGGGGGGAATACACGGTTTACGGAATCCCCCGCCTATCTGCTCCGCCCTGCCCTTAGAGAGGGTGCGATCAAGCACCTACACCGTGGACACACGTGGTGAGTGTTTATTCACTATTTTGTATAGGACATCAGTAAGGTTATTGAAACAGTATATTTACCATTTTTTATTGGATGAATAAACTTGGTAGTGTTGGAATGATTGCCGTTGTGCGAGAGGAAATTTATTATTAATATTGTAATCTGTGAAGACTTTTTTATGGGGGGGCAACTTGATATAGTTGAGTTTATACTTACGACGATATTGAGTACTAATATTGTATTTACTGTCGCCAGTTTATCTATTTAATTGTATAGTTAATTGTAGATTTACCATGATGTTTTACAGCTGTTGGTTTTAGTGTGGTAATGTTGCATTTTTTTGTTTTGTTTGATCATTAATATTGGGGAGTAACCTAAAACTGCAGCTCGCCATTTAAAAAATGATTTCTTTGGGGGTTTTTTGGCTGACATATGTATTTAGTCTTGATTTGATTTTTTTTTTGTCTGTAGTCATACTGCACTGTCACGTCTATCCAAAATGTCAATTAGAATAATTTTACTTATTAATAAGCACTGTTAATTTCTTATTTTTATTTCAGGTTTTCCTTTATTTTTTTTTGTATGTATAATATCCCGCCCACTCGCCAATTAAGCCCGGCCATTTTCTTTCGTTGTTTTTTTTTTGTTAGGCTACTCTGCACAACGTAGCACGATGCTTAAACGACTAGATGTTAATAAAATAGGATACCGAGGTTTCCTCGTGAGCATGATAATTACAAACTATTACAAAGCATGCTAGAGTAAACGGAATAGGACTCTGAGGTTTTCTGGGTAATTATGATAAATTAATGAGTAAACTAAGATATCGAAAGTAAACTGTACATGGAGCTGAAATATTAAAGTTTAAGAATGCAAAATGCGAATTGTATTTATAACATTATTTACGGGTGTAAAAAACTTGGTCTCCAAATTTAAAAGGAAGAAAAAGAAAGAAGAAATGGTTTGTGACGGTTTAAAAAAAGTTCTAGATATCTGAGAGGGGAAAAAATTGTGTGTGGGTCTATCATATAAGCTTAAAGATACAAAATAATTATAACAAGCAGTTCTAGTTATTCATAGACTAATGAAGAAAAATGAAGAGTGCGTGATAAAATTTAGTGAAAAGCTCCTAAGATTTGTGAAAAAAATAATTTAAGGTGGTTAAAATGGACCGTAATTATTGTAGACACAATAATTCCTGCAATAGTGAATAAATGAGGTGTTTCAAAATGTCAAATTGATATAAACACATTGTATTTAGAGAGCTCCTCGTAAGTATAAGAGCAAAATTGCGGGAAAGTGATAAGAGTAGAGAAAAAAATTACCAGTGTATATACGTCGAAGATGGGTTGGAAATGGCTTCCGTTCTTATTATGAAAAATCACATCAGTACGCTGTTCTTTAGAAAGCTTTAGGTTTAGTCTGCAGAAAAGTTCATAAGGTACTTTGTGCGTGTCAGTGTTCGGTTGCGGTTTTAAGTTGGAAAATGTAGTGCGAATTTTAGTGCATCACAAGTTCTTGTAGTGCAGTTATTATCGAGTATCGTATCTCGGAAATCAAAAGCTAAAAGTAATAGTTGGATTACAAAATATAGGCCTGATAATAATCCTCCGGATTTATCAATGTTGTAAAAATAGTATGTTGTATTAGACAGCTGTATAGCGTTATTGGTTAATGGTTCCAGTGCGCTTAATTACGTTAGTGCTAAATGTGGGTACAAGAATGCGTACCATATGCACTCGTACAAGGGTAAAAATTACACCTGAAAAGTGAGTAATTGATTTTTAGATCTCCAGATTTTTAGAATATATTTTTGAAAATGTATCAATATTTTGTAAATATTCTTGTAAATAATAAAGTAAATTTTTGATTGTATTACACTTTAATGTGCTTTGCATTTTCTATATTTCAAGTGAATTTGAAATCGGTTCCCAAGATATGACAAAACTTTTCGTACGTCTCGATCACCACCGTCTTATAAAAAAATCGGCGGGATGGACGAGATAAACCGACAAGAGAGTCAGGTGCAATTTAAGGAATAATCAAAGGTGATAAGTTTTTACTAAAAATTATTCTATGGGATTATTGTGCTTACTTGTGCTAAAGCTTGTACCGAAAGGAATTAAAAAGAAAACTGTCACCATATTGATCGGGTTTAAATGTTCAGGTGCGTGAAGCCAGTTGCACCTAAAGAATGCCAGAAGTTGTTTGCATGTTCTGGTAATACGTAAATTTATAGGTTAGAATCTGCATTGAAAGTTCTTTGCTTCTTTTTTTAGAGAGTCAGTTTTCTGAATCAGAGTTTGTGCTTGACTGTTCCTATGCCCAATTGATTAGACGGAGCCTGTTTCTTGTTATTTTGTTCGGTTCTTAATTGATTAGCTGGAACCTGCCATGGATCGTTGTCATTTCAAGGTAGCATCCGAAAAATGTGTACCATCTCACTTTAAAGCCTCGTTGAATAATGTAATTTTCCCTTTCTTCTCTACAATACGACATGCATCATAATATTTGAGCGATAGTTTATCTAATTTTTCCCTTTAATCTCCGTGGAACAACAAGTCGAACGTGATCACTAATTTGGATAATTAATAGTCGATGTTTTTCGTCGTAACGAATTTTGAATTTGTTTTGGCTATTCTGAATATTTTTCACAGCTAAATTTCTTATAAAAAGAGCTCATTCGGTTTTCCCTCTCACCCATTGATTTCGATAGCTTGCTTTACCCGTCTGTTGAACTTTACAAAGATTTTATTTTCAAATACTTCAATTGACATCAGTAACAGAATTATATGAACCGCTAGTAGTACCTCCTTCTCGCCTCACTTGGCACCTTTCTACTACTGAGGCTGAGGTTGAGTTTAAACCAACTTTCTCAACTTTTGAAGCTGCGAACCCCGTACGTTCTTTTCTGGCAGTTTTATATTTCATGAATCTATTACCCCAAAATCAACCGCTAATCCATAAAGAAATCGGTAAAATCGCATATCCCAATTTCTCGTGTGGCCTACTACTTCTCAAAAATTGAAGGCCCGCATCTCGTTGTCCAAAGAATACTTAACTTGCAAAAGAATATGACCGACATTTTATAAACTAGGACCTTCTGCCTTCTCGGTCAAAATCGGAAAGCACCCACTTCAAAATTGCATTTTCTTATTAATCTTCCCAAACAGGTGATAAAAATTACTGGGCCTTGCAAATAAATAAGATGCCACTATGTCATGCTTCTCTGCTAAAAGACCATACTAGATGCATTGCGTCATGTCACGGGTTTGCAAATAATGTAATCAGTAACGACTTAATACATTTAAAAGTATTCTCTGTCGAGGAGATGTTTTATTTTTAAGTACTCTTAAAATTGCGAAAGGGAGCAGTAATGTATTTTTTGAAACACCACTACACCATTATTAATTTGGTTTTTGGGTGGAACTTTCTCACACCCAAAACATAAAAGTACTATAAGAACAGTATTCTAATGATTTTGTTCAGAAACTTCAATAGTACTATTTTCAACACAAAAAATAGAACATTCCTCCACGCTAGTTTTTAATAATCGGCTAAGTTCCTATACAAAGGAGGACATTTTTCCGACGTCCCTCGAAGTCTTGTAGATCATTTTTACTGTATTTCTACAAAATAAGAACTAGAAACTTCTGTAAAAATTTGCCAGAACTGCAACAAAGCGCTATAAAAGAGTGTTTTAGGAAGCATCAGAAATGTTGCAAAATGGTATTGACAGTGAGATGAAGAATATTTGTGGGTGAGCGACGAAGGGGAGATATTCAATACAAACTCAATTCGGCTTAATTGTTATAATAATGTTATTAGTACTTGTAAATAAAAACACTTTTAAACTTTTCGCGACTTTTCATTCTTTTGATAACCTAATAACTTTGAATAATCACGTTAAAACTTAGAGAGAATGTTATAACATACACTAATCTTTCCTATTTCATGATTCTTCTGAATATTATAATTTTTAGCATTCCGATACAATTATCAACATAAAACCATAACCCATGGTTAACCATATGTAACAATTTTGTATAAACTGCGATAAAAGTATATAGTTTTGGTATAATGAAAGTATATAGGATTTTACTTAAACAAAATAACAAGAAGGCATTGGCCTACCTATGTCAACCAAAGTTACTTGTAATACACAAAATATTACGTCTAGAAATAACTGTCTAATTTTGATTTTTTCCTGTCCAGAAGTGTCCGATATTTTTAAAAATTACATTTTATTGGAACTTACTACAAATATCGTTTCTGAAAAACTTTAAAGAGACATTTTTGAGGCATTTAAACTGAATTTATGAAAACTTGTACGCATTTGTAAAGCCCAAAATCAAAATTCATAGAAATTGGAAGCCTATCAAATCTTTGTAAATGGTCTTTTTTCATATGACGCACTTTATAGTTGTTATTTTCATAATTTCAATCATACACTGCTGGTGAAAAAAAAAAAACCTTAATCAAAATATCCAATTTCAATTTAGAAAAAGCTTTTTTAACAGCGTGGATCAATTCCTCTACAGTTTTGCAATCTGACTACTGCTGAAATGATTGAATTGCATTGAAAATCCGTTTAACGGGTTGTGAAAGACCAAAAGGCCAAATGCCAACTTTTCCATCAATGTATTTATTTTCAGAATTTCCAGCGTGGACGAGCGACAGCGGCTAAATACATCAGTTTTGTGAGAAAACGTTTAGTTTTGCAGGTCCTGCACGTTTCCTCTTTGTCTTCAACCAGATAAGTCTCCACTGTTTTGCTAATACAAAACCATTTTTCGTCTACATGAATATGATTATATGTCTATGTATTCGGATGCTCCTGCATACATCGAGAGACACTCATTGAGTTATTCAAATTTATTGACATCTGTGAGGAAAGGTTTGGCTGCATTTGAGTGTCGTCGTAATAATACTGATTTCAGCCTATTATGAACCGTAGATTTTACTACGTTGACAGAAGCAGCTAACGAAAAAACAGCACAACGATAATTCAGTGGTATTGACTTTATTAGATAAGGGTCAACATTTTTGGTTGTCCTTTCTTACGTGCTGCTTCAGCACCATCGGCTAATAATGTTTGTGATTGATGTCAAATGCGGCTTTTTTTCCACAGAAATATTGAAAATGTTGGATGTCCTTTCGAATATGCTTTGCATCGATTTGTTATTGCATTCAAAATCAGCAACGTATAATAAACCACTTGCTCGTGTTTAAACATAAATTAGGTCTTTTCCACCATTCTTTACCAAAATATTTTCCATATCTCCCTTAATCTTTTTAGGTAGGAGCTATACATTAGGTCTTAAATATTGTTGTTTTCTGTTCTTGTACTTATATTTTAAGAAAAACTACGAACGCCGTTACTTGCTGTCAAAAACTTGATCTAAAGAAAGTGTTTTCAAAACGACTTTTAAAAGCAAAGCCGCCTTATATTAATTACTAAAAAAATTGAATCGCACACTTATTTCTGGATAAAGATAGTATTAAGTTTAAAGAGCTAAGAAGCAGCTGCGTAACAATACTTTGGTTTTGTACTTGTACTTACTTTCATTTTTCTTTTCTGCTTACGGGTATTTGGCGTATCCCATAACCTTGTAAAGTACAATATAGTACGGACACACAATACATAAGTACCAGCTTCATTTATTGTTGTTAGAACTACTAGACATTATCTTTTAAAATTGATTTAAGTGTTTTAAGATTAACAACCCATTTGTCATCGGTAGCGGTCATCCAAATTGAGTGACAAATATGAACAATGACTTCTCTGGGTTTCTCGGTGATTAGTTAAACTTCAGTAGATCATAAATAAGTACCACTGTACAGATAGCCTAACGTTAAGTAACTTCTCGTTTTGATGTGCTATTTTGCACACTGTTTAACTCAAACTCTTCCCCCTGTGGTGTTTTGGTTCCTCTGTGATCACCTTGTTAATGTCTCATAATAACAGAGGTAACATTTGCTTACAAGTTAAAGCATGAACTTAATTCTACATTAACATTAACGACATGGCACACACGGGTATCATTTACAAATGCTTTTGTGTGCGTACTTAAATTGCAAATGTCTTTAACACAAGGATTGAAAACAATTTAGTTTGTATAGTTAAGGCACGAGTTTCTATGTTGAAAAATTGGATCTGCGGTTTTACGACGTAGACCTGAGTCTGGTGTCGTGTAGGTGAAGATGATTATGTCCATGGTTTTAAGAAATCCTGCCCCGGGTTACACTGGATGCAATGCGGTATCTCGTGACGGTGATTGCAGTTTAAGTTCCATAACGTCGCTACCTGGTAGATAGTGGACAACTTCTAAGCTTGGTGTAGAAGTTGAAGCAAGATAATGGTGAAATGTTTTCAATCCTGGCGTGCTTGTTGGCATCATGTGCTCTATGAGTCGGTCCTTATGATCGTGGCTTTGGAAGTTAAGCGGCTCGAAGCTGTTATGAGAGTTCACTTCATTTTATCCCATTGTATTTGGTGGTCAGTATGAGATAATCTGAAGGAACACCCTTAGTGCACCAGGAGCTTGGTGAAGTCCGTCTTACACTTTCTTAAAGTTCCTCCAAAAAGCGTGATGGCTTTCTTAGGTAGAGAATATCGAGAAAGGATAGTCTCTAGCGGGTGCAGCGCTTCCTATACAGAAGTTTGTTTGTATTGTACATTTGAATGGTTTTACTCTTATTTCGAGGAGTGTTGAACGAGTCCATTATTGGTTGAGGGGTGTTTTATGCGTGCGTGCTATTTATATTTATGTTGCATGCTTTTTAAACAGTCAGTTAGGAGTGTGGTTGGTTGCATACCTCTACAACCCACTTAGATTAGTCAGTGATCCTAATTTAATAGCTATACTCTTAAACAGCTATTTTTTAAGGTTTTTGTTTGACGTACGCTTCTAATTATAGTAACTTCGTGGTTGAGCTTCTGTTACACCGGATTCACTGAAAGAATAGTGCTGTGAAAAGATAAGCGGATAGAAGGAGGTTGTTCGTTGAAGGGAGGCGAGAGATGGTTGTGTGTTGGTATGAAGAAGATTTTCAAGAGGCGGTTGTAAGAGAAATGCTTCGTTACGATCCACATTATTCTTAGTTCGATAGCTTCTTATATCAATAAGTATTTGTTTATTGTTTAGTTAATGTTGGCTTGTGAACCAGCAATCGTTCGGGTATTTAATCCCCTGTTGTACTATCTAGATAAATAAATGAGAAATAATTCCTATTCTGTACAGGTTGTTGTTAAGAACTTAATATTTAATTTTGATGTTGGTATTTACTGTGCACTAAACATTGTTTATTTTTATTTATGCCTTCAAAGAGCCTGAAATAATAGCATATATTAGTAGCAGCAAGGTGTGTAAAAAAAGGAATTATAGTAACAGTTGTAATGTTTCATAGAAAATGCTTGTCAAAAAAATCATCTCTATGAGCTTTTACTAATATAAATAAGTGTTTTACAGTCCACTCACTAACATAAACTTGATCCTTCTTCTGCCAAATGATATTGAACTAGATTTAAATGGAATTAGCACATCAGAACGCCTGCATATTTAATTGACAAATTGGTAGACACACAAGATTATGGAACAAGTACAATAAAATGGTTCTAATGTATTGAAAGTGCACAAAGCTTGTCCTATTACTGTCTGTTCATGAAACCATATACTCCTACATATTTACAGATTTATTTAAGATAAAAAGTAAACGTATTTCTCAATTTGTTCCAAACTAAATTACGCGTGTAATTAGTAAATTGCCTTTAGTTGCTCTTTTGTATTGGTATCTGCCCTTATTTCCATAGTTATAATAGTATAATAGTGCAGTAAGCATAATAAAAAAGTTTACAGACGTACTCGATGTCAATTTAAGTGCGATTTGGCACAAACTAGATACAAATCTGCAAATTTTTGGAAATCACTATTACAACTATGGGTTACATGAGTGTACCTGTTCTGCTTTAATTGTGACTACTCTGCTCTAATAATAAACTTGCTCTTTAAATTATTAAATCAGAATGGCTACTGACATTGAGTCATGCGAAAGAGAGCTTAGTACGCTTAAACGAAAGGCAACTAACTTTTCAACATTTATTTCAAATTTGAAAGTCAATAAATCTCTAATGTTCATTTAATAGAGTTACACAAACGTTTAGACGATTTTATGTATTTGCCTAAATCATTTGATGAAATTCAAGTCTAGTTCTGGATTTTGACGCTGAATTATAACAGCGTGATGAATTTGAGCAAATATATTATGCACTAGTTGTAGATGCTGAATATCTATTGTCTGTCAATGATAATCGACCAGCAATTGGTGGATCAGTTCACTCGAGCACCCACACTCCTCATGGCCATTCTTCTCCATCCCCTTTAGTACATCTTCCTACTCTGCATTTGCCCTGCTTTGATGGAGTTCCACAAAACTGGATCGAGTTCCCGGACACATTTAAAAGCCTAATTAATAAAAATCCCCAACTCTCAGACATTCAGAAATTCTACTATTTGAAATCGGCTCTCTCTCAAAATGCGACTGATGTCGTAAAGGCACAGTCATTCCGCGCTGACAATTATGAAACCGCATGGTCCACAATTTATCGCAGATACAACGATAAACGTAGCTTAATTAGAAATCACGTAAATGGTCTTTTTTCTCTTGAAGTTGCTCATAAAGAATCAACTTCTTATATTAGAAAAGTTATAAAATAATACGCTTGAACATGTAAAACTTCTAGATTTACTCGTGCCCGAAAATAAGATGGAGGAAGTCATAATTGCTCAGAATTTGGTCTCGTTTTTAGATCCTGTTACTAAGCGTGATTGGAAAACTCTTAAAAACAAGGATGAAATCCCTGCTCTTTCTGAATTTATTTAATTTCTGGAATAAATGGCGAGTGTCCTTGAAGCTTTGGAACTTCAAAATAATTATAAAGACACCATTCCATTTCATGAAAATAAAACTCGCGTTAAACCTAAAAATATTACGAGTCCTAAATCTTTCCTAACCAATGCTGCATCTTGTAATTTCTGCAAGGTTGCTCATTCAATTTACACATGTGACAAGTTCAAATCTTTAAGTGCGAAAATCGCATTGCACATACAAAGGCCCTTAAACTCTGTTTGAATTGTTTAGCTCGTGGTCATATCGGAAATCAATGTAAATCGCAACATTTATGTCGGATTTGCAAAGTCCACCATATCACTTTGCTCCTTATTGGTACAACTCAAACATCAGATTTGGTCACTCCAATTGCTTCTGGTACTCCTATACCATCTTGCTCAACCTCAAAGGATGAAAATCATGTATCTCTTCCTTCCTTTACGGTAGACAGTACTCATGTTCTGTTGCTAACTGCTCTTGATATTATCTTAGATAGTCAAAAGAGGTCTCATAACGCTCGCGTACTTCTCGACTCTGGAAGTCAAAGCAATTTTGCTACAGATAATTTGTGTAATAAATTACAACTCAAGCGTGATCACATACAAACAAACGTCATGGGTCAAGCAAACTCAATCTCTAGCATAGCCTCAAAATGTATGGTCGTTTTGAAAGCTAGGTATAGCTCATACTCGTGAAAAACCTTGTGTCTTGTTATACCTATAATCACTGGTACTATTCCAAATACTCTAATAGACGTAAGGCATCCTACGATCTCGCAAAATGTAAAATTAGCTGATCCTAATTTCAACTCACCAGGTTGCATAGATTTATTACTTAGTGCAAATTGCTTCTATGCCTTAATGTGCGTTGGATAAATTGCACTTGGCAAAGGCCACCCCAAATTGCAAAAAACGCTGTTTATGGTTTGTCAGTGGCCCTCTCTTCTCCGTAAATACGATATCCAAAGAAGTGTATGGCAATTTCTCCTCAACACTTTGCTGTGTTCAAGATCAACTTTCAAAGTTCTGGGAACTTGAAAAGTTTCCTATAACAAACGAATCTCCAATGAAGAAAATGAATGTAAAAATCATTTTATGTCTAACACCATTCGTGATACATTTGGAAAATTTGTAGTCACGGTTCCCTTAAAGGACAGTCATTTGAAACTAAGAGATTCTTACTTACACGCTAAGCGTCCATTTTTTGCTTTTGAAAAAAAAATTGCACTACAGACCCTCTATACATGAAGGATATTCCAATTTTATACATGAATATCAAGCTCTTGGGCACATGCCATTAACGCAATTAAGCGCTTAGCAGAAATCTTATTTTTTGTCTCATCATGCCGTTCACAAGGAAAATAGTCATAGTACTAAATTACGTGTTGCTTTTAATGGCTCAGCAGCTACCACCACTGGATATTCCTTAAATGATTTACAGTTGGTCGGCCCAGTCACTCAGCGCGACTTATTTTCAATTTTAGTTAGTTTTCGCTCTCATAGATCAGTATCGGCGGACATAGAAAAAATGTACGGTCAGGTTTTTATTAATCCCGACCAGAGGTCCCTGCAACGAATACTATGAAAAGACGATACTACTGTAACGGACAGTTTACATTTCAACAGTGCGTGCACCCCAAAAGCAATTTAAATTCTTCCGCCATATGCATTCGGGTACCATCGGAGTGCCGTTTAAGTAGTGAAGGCCCGAAGTGGACAGGTGATGCTTCGGCGTGCAACGAAAGACGAGTTCATCGTGGCATCCCCTCGATTCGTGTTGTGACCGCACTTTAATATTTATATAATTAAATTTTTGTAATAATCGGTGATACGAGATGTACTCGTGTGTTGTGTCAGTACTATAAATATTGTGTATATTATTGTTTTTTTACAATCACTCTTCACAGTGTTAATAAATTACTATTGTAACCACGTCGTTGTTTACCTAGGCGAGTAAGCCCCGTTAAATACTGTAGTTTGGAGTCCTGTATAAAATACCTCGTGATACAACCAACACAATAGTCACATAAACACACTACTCAAGAAATTCAAATCTACGATTTGAATACTGTGACGTATGTGACTGCTTCTGCATCCTTTCTCGCTATGCGCTGTCTGTATCAATTAGGCATTGAATGTAAATATACTTACCCTCAAATTTCTAGAATCACATTAGAGAACTTCTACGTAAATGATTTGCTCACTGAGTCAAATACTCTCAAAGAAACACAAAAAATATGTAATACTTTATCAAAGAAACTTCCGTCGGGTGGATTTCCTTTGAAGAAATGGATGTCCAATGAATTCATTGTTTTAAAGAATGTATATACGGCTTCTATTCACCCTGATTTTTAAAAAATTGGCTCCCATAGTCAGACAAAGACTCTTGATCTTTATTGGAACTTTGTATTAGATGCTTTTACATTTCTCATATGTATTTCGTCAAGTTTACGCATTACCAAAAGAACACTGCTTTTAAAAGTATTCAAATTTTCGATCCTCTTGGTTTGTTAGCTCCTTGCATCATAATTCCTAAATTAGTACTCCAACAATTGTGGTTAAGTCATTTAGGTTGGGATAAATCAATTCCCCTGGATTTGCATCAAAAATGGAAACATTTTCGTTCTGAACTTGTAAATTTAAACAAGTTCGAAATACCTCGTCATGTGATATGTATAAACTTTAAGCTAATAGAAATGCATGGCTTCTGTGATACTAGCACTCAGGCCTATGGTGCTTTCGCGTACGTTAGGTCAATTGATACTGACAACAACGTGTGTTGTAGACTCATTTGCTCTAAAAGCAAAGTAGCCCCTCTGAAGAACATTAACAGTGCCCAAATTAGAACTTTGTGGAGCAGTACTTTTGTCAAAAGTAGTGGAATCTGTAGTAAACGCTTTGAAATATAATATCAATCATTTTTACTTATGGACTGATTCTATCATTGTCGTTGATTGCTTAAAAACTTTGTTTCATCTATTAAAATCGTTTGTTTCTCATAGGGTGGCTAAAATTCAGAATATATCTTGCAATTGGTTTTGGTTGCATGTCTCCACCCATAATAATCCTGCTGATTTATTATCTCGTGGTATCAATCTCCAGAATTAAAATTCACTTAGATATGGTGGAACGGCCTTGAATTCCTTCAAAAACTCTATTAGAACTCCCAGTATTGAAACAAAAGGTAAATGTTTCAATGATTACTTAATCTTCTACTCAATTTTTTTTAATAACCACTCAAAGTTAAATAAGTTCCTAAGGATTACATCATATTGCTTCAGATTCAAGTATAACTGTTCAGTTAAATTGGACTTGGGACAATCTGGTCCATTAAAGCCAAAGGAAATGTAGTCAACCCTACTGCAATTAGTGAAACTCTCTCAGTATGAAACATTTTCACATGAAATTAGAACATTAAAAGCAGGCAAAGATATGATACGTGTCGGTGGCCGTATCCAAACTTCAGAACTTGTGTTTGATAAAAAGCACTCTTTATTGTTAGACGGTCATCGCCCTTTATTTAAATTAATAGTTTTCCGCGAGCATATTAGACTTTTGCATGGTGGTCACCAGTTAATTCTTCCACATTTGAGAAACAATTCTGGCCCACTAATGCAGACATTTGGTTCGTCTTGCAGTTTATAGTTGCATCAAATGCTCTCGCTTAACATTTAAACTCATATATCCAATAATGGGTAACTTACCCCATGATGCAATTTCTCAAAATTTTCCCTTTTCTGTGGTTAGCACTGACTTTGCGGGCCCTATAATGATTATAAGTAGAAGTAGCTGTGGTTGCATTACCTCTAAAGGTTATGTTTGTCTTTTTATCTGCTTTTCGACTACAGCAATACATATTGAATTGGTAACTGAATTAACTTCTCAAGCTTTTTTAATGTTATTACATAGATTTGTGTCTCGTCGTGGCAAACCTGCCAAAATATATCCTGATAATGCCACCAACTTTGTAAGTGCAAATTCAAAACTAAAAAAGTTGTATAATTTTATAAAGATTAATAAATCTTCTCTGGCTCACTTAGTATCGAAAATTTTCATCGAGTGGTATTTTATACCTCCCCATTCTCTCCATTTTGGAATGCTTTGGGAAGCCGGCGTGAAAACTATAAAATTTCATTTAAAGCGTGTTATTCAACCTTCTTAGCTTACATTTGAAGAATTGTATACACTTTTAGCTCAAATAGAATCCACTAAATCCTCGACCTCTCACTCCACTTTCATCCGATCCAAACGACTTAAATCCTTTAACTCTCTCCCATTTTTTAATTGGGAGTCACATATCTATCATTCCGTGTCCAGGTTTTTCAAATACTACAATGAATGGATTGAAGCAGTTTGAGATCCAGCGTGCCAAACAAATGTTTTAAGGAAAAGATGGCATCTGGAATACATCTCTGAGCCGCAGTGTCGTGTGAAGTGGTAAGCTAGAAAACGGTATACTTTCGCCTGGTCAACTTGTAATCAAAGATGATAATGCTCCAATAATGGTTTGGCAAGTTGGAAGAGTAATGGAAGTCCACCCTAGCATTGATAGCATCAATCGTGTTGCTACTCTTAACACTTCATCGCAAGGGTTGATCAAGTGTGCGTTTTCAAAGCTCTACTCTTCTAGCATCCCATGAGTGAATTTGAAACAAAAACCAACGATGTGCCTGTGTAGAATTGATGTTTATTGTTCTTGCTTTATTTGAATTCTCTTTGGTTAATGTTTATATACAATATTGATCATTTACATTTGTTTTAGTAGATAGCACAACCGTATTAAGTTTGATTGCGTAGACTACCTATTTATTGAGGCGGCAAAGCAACCGCATTGGGTTCAGTAACCCAGATATAGAGCCAAATGGCTGCGGAGAAATTCCTTCGATTTAGTGAACTGCAAAATAATGAATTTAAACAAATGTACGTCGATATACATATTTAGTTTATTGCAATTAATAGTTTATTTACAGAATTCACCCGCTTAAAGCGAAAATTTACATTTAATAGTTTACCGCTACATTTTAGTAAGTACAACGCACTTCATCCTTAATGACAGTTTTCGAGATACTTACTCCCGGGTTGGTTACGGATCAGAACGTAACAACCGCCACTTAGACCAGTCCATAATATAAGGGGTAGTGCGCATCAAGTCTGTATATTGGTATTTGCACATAACTTAACACTAGAAATATTTGAAGTCTGTTAGGGGTGACACAGTAACTATAACATGCCGGCCAGCTTGAAATCAGCAAGATTTAAAAACAATTAAATTGGCAAGATAATGTAATAAGAAATATAGAAAAATAGTAAGTACCTAACTAGTGAACATATATACAATTTATAAAACCTAATATTCAAATTGCTAAATTTAAAGTTAAAATTAATGCATGTAACAATTAAGGAACATCTAGAACAAAACTCACTTTGAATCAGGTAGGACGCAAAGCTTATGCAGTGAGCGCTTTAACAGATTCCCACTAGAATCTCCAACTAGACACACGCACAGTTACATTTCGTAGCACTCCATCGGCAGCTGGATGCAGTTCCATAACTCTACCGAGGGACCATTGAAGTGGAGGTAAGTTGTCTTCCTTGATTAATACCATCGAGCCAATCTTTAAAAGTGCAGGTAAGTTTTTGAACCATTTTGTCCGACGCTGCATCTGAGGGACAACTTGTACACTCCAGTTTTTCCAAAAGTCTTGAGTAATTTTTTGCACGCGTTGGTATAATGATAATTTTCCATCTGATAGGTGAAGCAGATTATGCTCGGGAGGATGGCATAATGGTTTGCCTATTAAGAGGTAACCAGGTGTCAGGGGATTAATGTCGGAAGGATCGTTAGACAGTGGTGAAAGAGGGCGCGTATTCAGCGTAGCCTAGATTTGCAGTAGGACAGTTTGAAAATCTTCGTAGGTTAAATTAGTGTTGCCTAGCACTCGTTTAAGGTGAGTCTTGGTAGATTCAATACCGCCTTCCCACAGGCCTCCTTGATGAGGAGAGCGAGGGGTACTAAACTCCCAATTAATTCCTTGGCTAGACAGAAAATCGGAAACCTCCGCCTTAGTATCATTATTAGTAAAAAATTAAGAAAGTTGTTTTAGTTCTCTGGACGCGCCAACAAAATGTGTGGCATTATCAGAAGTAATTGAGTTGGGCCGATAAATCTTTTTAGAACAGCCAAAAAGGCAGAAG
Source organism: Platerodrilus igneus (assembly GCA_036346225.1). Classification (NCBI taxonomy): domain Eukaryota; kingdom Metazoa; phylum Arthropoda; class Insecta; order Coleoptera; family Lycidae; genus Platerodrilus; species Platerodrilus igneus. The sequence goes on along the minus strand of JARFIW010000787.1, from coordinate 1,640,699 downwards.
TCGATAAATCGATCACCAAATCCAAATGAATGGCCTTAGTTGTCATACAAATGAATAGGCAAATACAAGATTTTATAAGTTTGGCTCCGCGAGTTTTGCGATTTCTGATTACTATGGGTCCAGCATAATCTATTCCGACATTATAAAACACAGGAGTATTAAATTCAATTCTTTTACGAGGTAAATTTCCCATTAAGGGATTATATGAAATTGGATTGGCCTTGAAGCATTTAACACAGGAGTGACAGATTTGTTTTGCCGTAGTAAGACCAGCTATTGGCCAGTAATGCTCACGAATGCAAGCTAGCAGTTGTTGCGATCCGCAATGCATAAGGCTAGCATAAAAATGTTGAAAAATCAATTTAGTTAGTCTGCGGTTCCCTTGTACTTAGAGGTCCAGAGGTTGGAATAAATTTTGGTGTAGAATTTTTTGTAAAACGAATCATCCATGCCACAATACGTTGCAACCGGCTTAACGTAGAAAATCTCTGGAATATATCAGAAGTGTTTAGGTCCAGTAGAGCAACAACTTGACTTGACGCTGATTTTAGTTCGGCATCAATTGAAGTATTGAAATCAACACACGGAAGAGAAGGCCACGCGTCTTGGTTTTTGATGAGCAAATTTGGACCCTTCCACCACAGGTCGCAGTCTATAGTAGTTTTACAGAGACGCCGCGGGAAATTAAGTCCGCGGGGTTTTCTTTAGAAGGTACGTGATACCAACCGTCTATGTTAGTTAATTCTTGTATTGTGGCTATTCTATTGGCCACAAATACCTTGTACTTATTTGGCGCAGATTTGATCCAATACAACATAATAGTGGAATCAGACCAGCAGTAAGTTCTTGAAATAGGAACAGTTAAAGTAGATTTTACCTTCTGTCAAGTTGCGCAAGAAGCACAGCTGCGCATAATTCTAGCCTGGGTATAGTAGCTCCTTGTAAAGGGGCAATGCGAGATTTGGAACATAGTAAATTTGAATAGTGATTACCGTCAGGTGTGGACACGCGTAAGTATATATAAGCGCCGTAGGCATAGCTACTGCTATCACTAAAACCGTGAAGTTTTATAGAAACGAAGTTCGTAGGAATTACACATCTAGGGATATGTAAGTTTTCTAGAGTGTTTAGTTGCATTTTAAAGGTGTTCCATTAGGAATCCAGGTCTTCTGGAATAGTTTCGTCCCATGACGTTTTGGGTTGCCATAGTTTTTGTATAATGAGCTTTCCAATGGCGGTAGTGGGCGATAGAAGGCCCAGCGAGTCGAAAATTTGCGAAACCATTGATAGAATGGAACGCTTAGTGTTTCTTGTTGTATTAGCCTTAGCCTTAAGTTGTACGTTATATACTATAACGTCTAGTAAAGAGTTCCAACCAACGCCCAGGGTTTTGGTGTTTTCTCTTTCGCCCAACGGAATATTGTAGAACTTAGTACTCCCTTGGTCAGATAACGTTTCCTTGGAATTAGATAAAGAATTTCTGATGGGAAAGCCTACATTAGCTGAGACCGCAGTAAGTTCTTCTTGAAGAGATTGCATTTCTTGGACGGTTTTAAAACTTGTGATAAGATCGTCCATGTAAAAATCTGATTTTAAAATAGCTGAAACACTAAGGTGAGTTTTAGCACAGAGACTAGCAAGATGATGTAAACATTTTGTAGCAAGATAGCTAGCGCTAGCGGTTCCATAAGTAATGGTGTATAGTTTATAAATGTCTAGCGTGGAAGTTGAATTGTCGCGCCAAAATATACGCTGAATTTTACGCTCAGACGGCCGAACCAGTATTTGGCGATACATTTTCTCGATGTCTCCCGTCAGTGCAATTTTGTGTTGACGGAAGCGTATTAAAATTGAAAACAAATCGTTCTGCACGACAGGGCCAACAAGTTGAGTGTCATTAATCGATATATTTGAGTGCGTAGGTGCACTACCGTCGAAAACTCGCAACTTAACGGTCAACGAGTTTGATTTTGTTACAGCGTGATGGGGCAGATAATATGGAGGTATAGTAGAAATATTTATTTTAGCGTCGAGAACATTTACTGAGGTTGCGTCTGTCTGTTTTGAATGAGTCAAGACCTTGGACATGTGACCTAAGGAAATGTATTCCTGCATGAATTTATAGTATTCAGTTTTGAGGTTGGGATTCGAAAGGAATTTCCTTTCTAGATTGAAAAATCTTTTCTTTGCTAGATCACAGAAGTACACTAGTTTACTTAAATTTGAATTAAAGGGTATAAATACCACAAAACGACCAGCATCATCAAAGTTAATGTCCCGGAAAAATGGTTTTCGCAAAATCGTTCTTCGGCAGACTGTTTGGATAACTCGCTAAGAGGTTGTACGTCCTCTAGCTGCCAAACTTTTGTACAGAATTATTTAAGTCCGTAATAGTAGGCCTGGCACAATTAATTGCTAGATTCATGCAGATTATATTTGTGTTATGGGGGGGGGGGGATGGACAGTTTCCAGACAGCACCCAACCAAGTAGGGTTTTTTGAAGACGGGCTTATTTTTCCCTAATGAAATTTGACCAACACATAGCAAACTGTAAAAGTCACTAGCACCAATCAGAATGTCAATAGGAAGAGATTGATTGAAGTTTGTGTCAGCAAGCTTAATGCCGTTAGGAATTTCAAACATAGCTTTATGAAAGGATACCACAGGTAATTTTTCGGCAATTTTTGGTATAGTCAAACATTCTAGATTCACCGTGTAACCGCAAGTTTTAGAAGCTAGTAGTAGGTTAACCGTTGAGCTAGAGACGGAGCAACTTAAATTTAACCCGACAATTTTAGTGTGAGTCGGAGTTTGTTTTAAGCCTAGTTTTTTCGCTAACTCATCCGTTATAAAATTTGCATGTGATGCTAAGTCTAAAATAGCTCTGGCCGATTGCCGTTCATTATAAATGTTTTTTACTTTTACCGAGGCCGTTGCTAGCAATACTTGCTGAAAGTTGGTAGGGAAGCAGGAAAGTGCAGTACTAGTAGGTAGCACATTTTCAGTGGAAGGGTTTTCAGCGTGACCTCCATTTCTAGTGGAAGAATCACGCACATTTGCGACAAAGTGTAATAACGTGCTGTGCTGCTTGTTGCAAAGCTTGCAGCCAAACTTAGATCGGCAAGCTGATTTCTTGGAGTGACGGAGGCAGTTCTTACACAAGTCGGTATTAGAAACCTGTTCATACCTTTGTTCTCTAGTTAGCTGAAGAAATTCAGGACATTGTGTTATGAAATGACCTAGTTTGCACATAGGACATGAAATAGTGCCTTTACTTGTAGTTACAAATGCCTGTTTATAGGTTGGCGGCTTAAATTTAGACTGTTGATTTATTGGAGAAGCGGAACAGGTAGATGTTTGTTTGTCAGGTTCAATTTCTTCAAGTAGTTGGCAACGATTTCTTAGAAAGTCGTCGATCTCAGTTAGACTTAGTATATTGTTGGGTTTATATTTTGACAACTCAGTTCGGGAATGGTCATTTAGTTTAGACATCACAATATGTGAAATAAACATTCTAGATTCGTCGATGGACGTTTCTAATTTTCGTAATGCTCTGACGTGCTTAAACAAGTTATCGTACAAGCAACGTAATTCAGAAGCATTAGCTTTAGTAATAGGTTTTAGTTCAAAGATAGCTTTAATGTGATTCTGAATAATTAGTTTGGGATTATTGTAACTCTTACAAAGTAGTTCAAATACCGAGTGATAGTTTTCTCCCGTAGGAGCGATATTTGCAATTAGTTCGTTTGCAGAACCCTTCAAACTACCCTCCAGGTGCAAAATGCGTTCTACGTCGCTTAGATTAGCATTCGTGTGTACAAGTGCCATGAAAATCTCTAGAAAAGATGGGAACTCTATAAATTGGCCTGAAAAACTAGGTAGACTCAATTTTGGTAGCTTGGCATTTATTTGTTTAGTAGGGTTAGTAGCACCCAAACTCCCTGCCGAGGTTAAAGACTCTGAGGAACTTGCCCTGCAAGATTCAGAAGCACATTTCAATAAACTTGTAGCTCTACTTGTAAGCTCCATAAGTTTATCAAAATAGTTCTCTTCAGCCATAACATCGTCAGACTCAATTGAATTTGCTGTAAGCTCTACACTTACTTCTCTGTATTTTGCCGCTGATGGCTTAATCGTGTCTAGTCTTAGATTTAAATTAGTTGCAATAATGTCGGTCAGCGGGACATCAATAATTTTGTTCAAATACTTTTCAAAATTTGCCAGCTCGTTAATTAACGACTGTGCCTTTGTTAGCAATAGTTTAGCTGAAATTTGCTTAGGCATTTTTATAGTTCAAAATATCCAAATTAATAATTAATGTTTGGAATTGTAGCGGAAAACGAAGACTTAATTACTATAATTGGTAAATAAAATATTTTGCTTAGTTTAAAGCTACGTTGCATACGAGCACGAGTTTCAAAGTATCAGAATGAGTACTAAAGCGAAAACCTCAACCTTCAGTAGCTAAATAATTAGTAAATTTGTTTGTAAATAGACAGACAATACAAACAATATATAGTACTAGTTTATAGCGATTAAATTAATCTTTTAAACGAATAGGCTCATTTAAATAAAATAATAATAATTTGTGAGTACAACTGAAAGCTTCGTTGAATTCCATAAAAAATTATTGTTAGTTTTAGGAATGAGCAATAATCCTAATTTTTAGAAATAGCATGCAGGTAAGTAACCTTGGTGCAGTTGCTAACATCCAACCACTTGTTGGCCTTGAATCAGTAACCCTTAGTGAAGATATGTAGCTCTCTGGAATGCAAAAGCGGCACGTGCGTAAAAAAGAGATGCATATACTACTGTACACCACCACCGACGCGCACTATTATGCGTTTATTTCGAACTTTAGCTTTTTAAGTAATTAATATCCATTATTTAGCACTTAGTAATCCCGCGAAAAAAGGACCATGTTTTAGTAGATAGCACAACCGTATTAAGTTTGATTGCGTAGACTACCTATTTATTGAGGCCGCAAAGTAACCGCATTGGGTTTAGTAACCCAGATATAGAGCCAAATGGCTGCGGACAAGTTCCTTCGATTTAGTGAACTGCAAATAATGAATTTAAACAAATGCACGTCGATATACATATTTAGTTTATTGCGATTAATAGATTATTTACAGAATTCACCCGCTTAAAGCGAAAATTAACATTTAATAGTTTACCGCTACATTTCAGTAAGTACAACGCACTTCATCCTCAATGACAGTTCTCGAGATACTTACTCCCGGGTTGGTTACGGATCAGAACGTAACAACCGCCACTTAGACCTGTCTATAATATAAGGGGTATTGCGCATCAAGTCTGTATATTGGTATTTGCACATAACTTAACACTAGAAATATTTTAAGGCTGTTAGGGATGACACTGTAACTATAACAACATTGTTAGTTATGTGCTCTTATAGTGTATCTGTAATTTGATTATCATTGAAAAGTGTCACCTTTTCAACGGTGGCCGCTTTATGTTAAGAACTTTATATTTAATTTTGATGTTGGTATTTACTGTGCACTAAACATTGTTTATTCTTGTTTATGTCAAAAAGCTTGAAATAATAGCATATATTAGTAGCAGCAGACTGTGTAAAAAAGAAAAATTGTAGTGACAGTCATTTTTCATAGAAAATGCTTGTAAAAAAAAAAGCATCTCTATGTATTGTAATATTTCATTTCCTTATAAATGGGAATCATGTAAATATGTTGGAGTTCTTTAACAACCATCAGGTTGCTAATATCTATATAGAGCCAGGTAGATAGATAGAAGAGTATAGGAAGACCTAGACCAAGCTATATTAGTCAAATTATTAGAAATTTAGGTTATGAAGGGTATGTATAGCTTCTTAGATTAGCACAGAATAGAAAAGAAGTTAGAACTACGTTAAACCAACCTTAAGTAAGGTCGAAAACAAAATGATGATGATGTATTGTTACTAATAAAAATAAGTGTTTTACAGTCCACTCACTAACAGTTGTTATTCTTGCAGCGTCTGAAAAGTTAAAAATGCATCAAATAATAAACATGTCGCTTTTAATTCTTATTAAATTGAACTATCCGGTAAATTCGTAAGTAATTCGATTTACCCTCTGCAACAGTCACTAAATATTAAAATCAAAACTTACTTTGGTTAGTTAATCCCAGCAACTGCTAGAAATGTGTCCCTTTTAAATAAAGTAAATAACTGCACTAAAATTTTATCACTTAGTACCTATGAAAATTTTTGAATGAATATTATAAAAACTATAACAAGGACAATATTGGACACATATTTACAGTTGCGTTGAGTATCTTGGTTATTTCTTAGTGGAACTTCTTATATCGGTACTCTTTAATATTTAAGATAAGATAGGGTAGCTCGATATCTAGCTTGGAAGGTAGTTTCGCTGTAGATACTATAACGAAGTAGTTTCTTTGAAATCAGTCTAAAATCAAATGCACGCGAAAACTGGGATACGAAAATCCGAGATTGCGTAAATCCTAGCATATACACAATCCAAACCGATAAATTAACTCCTTCCGAAAATTATTAGGTAATCAGTTCGTCTCTACTTAATATTCAAATTTATTTAATATGAATCAGGGTATCGTCGTTTGCCAAAACCCTCGTACATGGTTGATGGTTTTTTGAATTTACAAATCTCACTGATACATATATATTGATTGCTTGTAAATATATAATAATGCTAATATGATCTACGAAAGAAATTGCTAGGGAGCGTATTGCGTATAAGACCTAAGGAAATCAGGGTGACATGAGGAACACCAATTTCAAATATTTTTGCAACTCCTATTGCATAACTAAATTACCTCAAGCTTGTTAAGACTTTATTTGCCTAAATGCGGTCCTGCCCTATTTATGTTGTACATTTTAAACCACTTGAATATACCGTTTAGGGAAATACTAACCAACCCTTGTACTCACTCAGGTATTCGATTCATTCTCTTCTTACTACGCGAGTTATGTATCCCCCAATTTATCGATATATTAAATAATAGAATTTAATAAAAGCTTATTAGAAATTGTTATAGAAATCATAAGTCAATTGCAATAATGTAGTACAAGGATAAACCAGACAGGTTATTAACAGTTCATGAGAACGGATGCAATACAATGTATTCCAGACGATAGCGATACTGCAGGTGGCAGGTCACAGACGATTAAGATATCGCAATTACCTAGAAATTAAGATTGTAACAATGTAACAAAGTATAGAATTAAGAATAAAGCAGACATGACATCTGCAAGTTCCCACAGCCATGTGAGGTGTAGGAACATTATAAAAAGCCCGGGAGCTCAAGGACCCGGCAGTCAGTCAAAGTATTCAGCTTTAGCATTGCAGTTTGCTTAGGCGACTCACAATATTAGTTCAATTAATTAATTTATTTTGATTTAAAGTTAAAATCAGTTTGTCAAAATTCCATATTAATTTCTGTATCAATTAAATAAATTTGTTAAGAAGTTTTGGAACTGGTTTTTAAAAACTCAGCTCCCAAGGCCCGAACCTTAACTCGCGTCCTGTTGGCATGTAGTCATAGACCGCTATTATTATGTATTAATAATCATGGCTTCCACTTATTAAAAATTATACAATTACAGTCCATTACGTCTCTTCTATTATAACTGTTATCATTGGTCAATCGATTAGTGCTGAAAAGTTTTATAGAAAAAGACGAGGGCGGTCAACTTCTAACACGTGGACAATAGATGATCGTACATTCCCCAACCGGTACCTTTCAGTAAGTGAATTTTAACTTCATTATTCCTATTAATATCCTATTTTGAGTGTTGAATATTTTGGTTTGTGCAGGCAAAATGGGAAAGAATCTAAAAATAAAATTCTGTCAAATTAAAGGTACGATAACTAGATTTCAAACATTTTTTAAAGCCGTTGATATAAACAATTTAAATGAATCTATAGTTGCCGAATTAAATGCTAGAATTGAAAAGGTTGGGAGGTGTTTACACGATTTTAATGATATTCAATTGGAATCAGAGTTATTTAGTCTCTCAAACGATGATCCTACGGAGCGACTTCAGTTTGAAAATTTGTATTTTCAAGTAATTTCTAACGCGAAAAAAATAGTTTTTGACTACTTTACAGTAAAAAATGAACAACAGAATTTAGCTTCAATGGCCGGGTCAGTTATAACCAGTCGTACTAATGCTAATAATGTAAATAATAGTTTAATTAAACTACCATCAACTTCCTTCCTCAGCTATGATGGCCAATATTCTGGGTGGCTTGTAACGTATTTTTTTTCTAGTTAGTTACACTTTTCTTGAAAATCTAATATCATGTTTTGATAATATAAAAACATAATATATAATTGTCTGATCACTAAAAATAATTTATTAAGTATATAATGGATTATGCGCTCCTTCACTTTTGATGTCTAAGTTTCTACAATTCTAATTGTTTGTCTGTCATTTCGAATCACTTTTCCATTAACGCTTGAAGAGGTAAGCTGCTCTCCGGAGCATAATAGAAAAGTCAATTTGGTGTTCAGGCACATGGCCTGGAATAGAGTTCGTAAGAGAGGTTAATAAACGAATACCTTCGTGTCGATGTGGTTCCTGACAACTTTTGGTAAAGATTGGTTGTATTTTGTATTCCACCATCAGTAAAGTTAGTTGATACCTTCAGACCGAAGTGGATTGAACTAATCTATCATTAAAACAGTTGGTCTAATTAATTTGATAAAATTTACTAATTCGTTTTTCGTAGTGCAATACCACAGATATAGAGTTTAGTTAAAATTTAGGAAACATGAAAATTATTGGCCATAAGTAACGAAGATTTTATTTAGTTGGATAGTATTTTGTTATGAAGATTTTTGAAAATTCCAACGTAAAATTCAGCATAATGGTATGTTTTTATATTGCGTGCATCGCAGATGTGTAGATTTGTCGAGATCTGGTGTTGTTTGGTTCTGGTTTAAACGTTCAAATTTTTTTGATTGAACTGTACAAGCACGTGAGTGACATTTAACCTTTAATTTAACTTGTATTTATTTAAATGTTTTACTACTTTGATTTAGTTATTTTAAAATTCATTCAGTAAAAAACGACCCCGTTTTATTTTCGTAACTTTACTAAATTTTAAAGATGGCTCCATAGTTTGCCTATCATATTTGTTTCACAAGCAGACATAGCTTCACTAAAAAAATTGTTATTGACATATGATGTCAAAAATATCTAGTTATTTAATATAATTGCCACATGTTATTTTGTGTTACATTAAAAATATCTTTGGTTAATTTGAGGTCATGCAATTTAATTTTAAAAAAACATGATAAATTTTTGTAGGATATAAAGTAAAGCTTATTCTTTGTTTGAATGATACATTTTACTATGACGTAAAATAATCTTGTTTCTCACTTGTAAAGTCGGCTGTAGTACTACTGAAGGCTATAATTAAAATTTAAAATTTAAATTAAGAAAGCATATACCTTACAGTAAACTTACGTAGAAAAATTGAGTTTAAAGATGTTTATGTTTTTGAAGACAGAACAAATCTAGTTTCTTTCCATGTACACTTTTATTGTAAATAGTAATGTTGAAACGAGCTAAACCAATTTAATTGAATAGAATTTTTTTGCTTAATTCTTTTATTATTAAAAATTCAAAGGAAATATATTAGTTCTTAATAAGCAAAAGATTAACTCTGTCTTATGATAACAAGTACCCTGGTTATATATTTTTTTGGAACTTAATATCAAATAGGTTATTTATTGATGAATATTTTTAAGGACAGAAACGGTGTCCCTGTTGTGCATTTGTTTGTTCACAGGATATGCAGAGACATCTGTAAGACATCTGGCAAGTAACATTTTGGTAAGTGCTTTGCAAGGTTGATATTTAGGTTTTGTGGCTACATAAGCGGTGTGGACTTCAGGTTTCCGCATTCCCCTAATACAAGTACATGTATCTTTGTATGTTGTTGTATTGAAAAATACGGTAGCGCTCATTATTTATATTTTTGGTCATTTGACAACCCATGACCCAAGCTCATGATCTACCCAGAGTTAACACTCTACTAGCCGTTTATCTCTACTGAGTTTTTCTTTTCCTCAAGCCGTTTTCCATCCAGCTTTATCTTGGGATTCCTTCATTAAGAAATTCTCGACCTTGTGATATCAGGTAAGGTAGTCGTTTATGGTATATGGAGGTCCAATTTGCTATCTGATATTCGCGAGGGAATTTTTAGTTTTCAGACTGGACTTTAAGATGGCGTTTAAGGCATTAGTGGACAGTAATCCGTCGCTAAATGACATGCAGCGATTTTACTGCCTACTGTCTTGTTTATCAAAAAATGCAAGTGAAGTAATTAAATCTATTGAAGTTACAGCCTCAAACTATTCCGCAGTAATGAAACTGCTTGAAGAAAGGTTTGAAAATAAAAGTCTTATGGTTCATAATCATTTGAAGGCAATTTTTGAGCACTCACCACTCCAAAAAGAATCTTATACTGATTTGCGTAATTTGTTTGAATCATTTAAAAAACATTTGCGATCATTAAACTCTTTAGGGGAAAATACAGAAGCTTAGGATAGGCTAATTATTTATATATTGACTAGTAAATTTGATACCACTACGCATTGCGATGTTGAATAGTTCAAATATAAACAAGAATTACCCATAATGGATGATATGAAAAAAATTTTTAAAACAAAAATGTAAAATTCTGGAAGAAATTGAAATAACTAAAATGCAAAAAGGTTAGGAGGATCGCGAAAGTAAATTATTTCAGCAACTAAACAAAAGAAATTCCAGTCATAGTTTTGGCACAAATAATAGGGGTAACATGCATTGTTATTTTTGTAACCAAGAACATGCAATTTATAATTGTGAAGCATTCTTGGCGTTACCAATTGAAAACCGCATCACTGAATTACAATAAAAAAAATTGTGTCTTAATTGCTTTAAGAGTTCGCATTTGTTTTGGAAACGTAAAGCAAAAAGGTGTTTTAAATGTAATAAACTACATAATTCCTTATTACATATTGATAATGTGAAATCGGCAAATTTAAACGACAATTTGAATGTACCCCTAAAATCAATTCTGAGAAGGAAACGGTTACTGGAAGTTCAGCAAGTTATTCGAAGAGTGCATTAGCGTCAGTTATTACTTCTAAGAATTCCACCCTGTTTTCCTCTACCTTGGAAAATAGAAAGTACAGCAAATCTTTACTACCTGTCGGGCAACCTACTGTGGGGCGAGCAGGGGGACAAGTATTGTTGTCGACCGCTTTGGTAAACATTAAAATAGAAAACAAGTTATTTATAGCACGTGTTCTCTTAGACAGCGGTTCTCAAAACAATTTGATTACGAAAGATTTTTGTAAAAGGTTAAACCTTAAAAGAAGTCCCGTTAAACATACATTAAAATTGGATAGCCGAGTTCATATTTCTATTAAATCATGCAACACTTCTTATATATCAAATATAAATTGTTTAGTGACTCCAAAAATTACTGGAAAATTGCCTGGAATATCAAACGATAAAAGGCTAATTAATATTCCCGAAGATATAGTATTAGCAGATCCTCTATTTAATGTCTCTAATAGTATTGATACATTGCTTGGATCACACACGTTCTGGTCTATTATTACTTCGGGTCAATTAAAATTAGGTCAAAATATGCCTATACTACAAAATACTACGCTGGGATGGATTATGGCAGATAATCTATTGTTCAACAAAGGTGAAGAATTTTCAAGCCATTTTATAATGAATTTAAACAATGAAACAATTGATGATAAAATTTCTAAATTTTGGACAATTAAAGAAGTATCAAATAAAAAGAGGATCATGTCCGATGCCGAAAGCTCGTGTGAACAAAATTTCGAGAACACCACCAGGCGCGACCCGTCGGGTAGATTTATTGTAAACACTCCATTTAAATCATCTTTGAAGAATATAGATAATTCCGGCATGGCATTGAAGAGGTTTTATTCAATTGAAAAGAAGCTACTGAATAACTCTAAGCTACGTAATGATATGCTAATTTTATGGAAGAGTACAAGGCTTTGGGACACATGTTCGCTATAGATGACCAAAATGAAATTGGGAGCAATAAAGAATATTTTCTACCACATCACGCGGTAATAAAATCTAGCAGTGTTACGACAAAATGTAGAGTTGTGTTTGATGGTTCCACAAAGATTGATTCAGGATTGTCTTTAAACGTCGCTCAATTTGTTAGGCCTCTTTCACAAAATGAAACTTCTCTATTCTATTGCGATTCCAGAGATTTAAATATGTCGTTACTGCTGATATATCTAAAATGTACAGGCAAATTTTAATAGATAAATCCCAGAGAAATTACAAAAAATTTTTTTGGCGAAAGGCCCCTAATGAAATTTTATAATCGTATCAATTGAATACAGTAACATACGGCACTTCCTCGGCACCCTATTTTACAGTTAAATGTCTTATGCAATTAGCTAAGGAAAATTTTAGGGAATACCCTGCTGCCAGTAAAGTCATAGAAACAAGTTTTTATATTGATGATTTATTAACTGGATCGGATCAATAATCGAATTACTAGCAGTACAGAAAGATATAACTAATATTTTATCAGCATCGGGATTTGAATTAAGAAAATGGCTTTGTAAAGAATCTAACATTTTAAATAGCATGTCGGTTAATCCAGAACTAGACGCTAGTATTTTAAATGTTGGTGATAATAATAATAGTAAAACTTTTGGTATAAATTAGAATCCGATGTATAATACCATTTAATTTTCTATATGTCAGTTTGATAACGAAATTGTGCATATTAATAAGCGTGCTATCCTATCCATGAATTGCCAAATCTTCGATCCTCTTGGATTAATAGGTTCGGTTATTATTTTAACAAAATTTATGATGCAAGAATTATGGAAGAGTAAACTACCTAGGAATGAAAACGTACCAGCTGATTAATTAATAAAATGGTTAAGTTTTCAAAATGAGTTAAGTTGTATCAATAATTTTAAATTTCCCCGGCATGCAGTTCTGTCAGACTACTTAATTATTGAGTTATACGGTTTTTCGGACGCTTCTGAAAGAGCTTATGGAGCGTGTCTATACATTAGATGTATTAATTCAATGGGAACAATAACATCGAATTTATTATGCGCAAAATCTCGAATTGCATCTATAAAACAAATGACAATTCCACGCCTAGAGTTATGCAGTGCTGTTTTATTAGTGAATCCTGCAAAAAGGGCTGAAGGTGCTCTATAAATCACCTTCAATGCTAAATACTTTTGGACAGACTCTACTATTACATTGGCTTGGTTAAAAGGGGATATTACCCGATGGAAAAGTTTTGTTGCTAGTCGCGTTACTGAGATCAGTAACTTAACCAGTATTCAGGATTGGCACCACATAAAGTCGTGGGAAAATCCTGCAGATATTTTATCACTCGGAATGACGCCAAAATTATTGTGCAAGACTGACCTGTGGTTTCGAGGTCCACCTTGGATACTTGAAACTAACTCAAAATGGAGTTTAAATGAAATCTGTACTAACTTTGAAGTGCCAGAGCAACGATCAAATTTTACTATGTGGTGACTATTACTACGTTCAATGTTATTTTGGATTTAATTACCGATCTGTCATCCTTTCTCAAACTACAAAGAGTTGTCGCTTACCTATTAAGATTTAAAAATAATTGTAAATCAAAGAATTAGTTATATGGTAATCTTACTTTCAACTAAACTTAACCATACGTTAATGCTGTTAATAAAGGTAATTGAACTGGAGTGTTTTGAACAAGATTATAATAATTTGCTGCATGACATACCTCTAGACAAAAAGAGTAAATTGCTTCTACTTAATCCTTTCATGCATAAATCCGTGATACGAGTAAGAGCAAGAATTAAAAATTCCAATTCTGACTTTGACTATAAACATCAAATAATTTTAGCAAAAAGTCATAATTTAACTGAATCAATATTAAATTATGAGCATAAGAAATTTTTACACTGTAGAGTTCAAAGTCTATTTTATTCGATCAGACAACGATTCTGGCCACTTGCCGCAAAAAATGCGTTTAAAATTGCATTTTTGTTATAAAGTAAAACCAAAAAATTAAATTATTTAATGGGCGATTTGCCTTGCTCTAGAGTAACAGAGTCTGCTCCCTTCATTAATGTAGGTATATACTATGGTGGTCCATTTGCAATTAAAGTCAGGAAAATAGGTGTCTTTTTGTTTGCATGAGCACCAAGACAGTTTACTTAGAACTGGTTACGGATTTGTCCGCTGATGCCTTCTTGACACTTTACGTAGATTTGTAATTCGTACAGGTAAGCCATCTAACATATTCTCAGACAATGGAGGTAATTTCGTAGAAACAAGTAATGAAATAAAAAATATTTATGCATTTGTAGGTACAAATTCAGAAGTTCTATCCAATAAATTAGCTGAAGATAATATAACTTGGCATTTTATTACGGCTAGATCACCCACTTTCGGAGGAATTTGGGAAGCGGGAATTAAGAGTGCAAAATTTCATTTAAAAAGAGTATTAGGACACAATTCATTACCTTATGAAGATTTTTCCACTTTGTTGGTTCAGATTGAGGGTGTTCTAAACTCACGTTCCGTATGCCCTATATCCACCGATCCAAACGATTTGAATGCGTTATCAGCACATTTTCTAATTGGAAGACCGCTTACTACATTTCCACAAGTAAACATTCAGCAAATTCCGGAAAACCGATTCCGGAAATTTCAACATTTGCAGTTCATGTTACAAACATTACTGGAGTCGTTGGCACACGGAATATTTGAATCAGCTGCAAACACGTGTCAAATGGCAACAGAATTATCAGGAGCTTTGGAAAATCGGCACACTTACTTTAATAAAGAGCGATTATACGCCCACGTTCAATTGGCAGCTCGTAGTAATGGATTCGAACCGAACCGAACCGAACCTTGTCCTAGGTTCGGTTCGGTTCGAAAACTTTTTAGTCCGGTTTGGTTCGAGGTTCGGTTCGGTTCGGTTCGAAAAAAACAAACCGAACCTCGAACCGAACCGAACCGGTTCGACATTTTGATATTTTAACTAACTAGTACGTTCAATTACAACAATTTAAATGTTTAATAAAGTTTTTATATTTAGTAGCTGCTACTTTCAAATAAACCCAACATTAATTTGCTTTAGATTTTAGTAGCATAAAACATATTAATACTATTTGTCCAGGTATGATTTTTCAATACGTACTATCTTTAATTAAGCGTAATTACAATTAGGTTAATAGTGAAAACCACCTCTATAATTTAGAATGTGTTAATAATTGACGATTTCGACTAATGTCATTTTACCGTGCAAAAACGATATCACATGATCTGTGCGATTACTTTTATTTTAGTTTTAGTTAGTATAAAAAGAGTATCAAGACAATAGGGTGTTGCTGATTTCTTGTACAGCACAAACAAAAAGCTGTTTATCAGTTTATCTTTATTATTACTATTATTTCTTTTAAAGGACAATATCAGATGGTTCTCGGAAAGAATCGTAAATCTACCTCAAACAGCATTTACGTTTTTCATAATAAAATATAACGGTATTTATGGCACGGGCATTATGTCTGCTTATTATTTGTATTATACTGTGTTATTTTATGTCGGCATTGAATTAAAAGTTTATGCAGCCATGGGTCATAAACTTCAACCCTTGGTTTTGAGAGAAAGTTCGGGGTCATTCTTCTAGAGTATCGGCTACTTCTAAAGACGTTGGTAGTAATGACCACACTAAATAAACAGTAAATATTATGGTACCATGCGTTTTGTAACACCATTTGTTGAGCGATTATGTACAAAAGAAAAGAAGATTAGTTTTTACCACAAGGTCACATTTTTTAATATTAATAGAGACCTGGTTTTCATACAAAAGTAAAAAATTTAAAATGATGGATTAGTAATGCAAACCTAATTAAGAAATAAATTGTTTCGTTTATTCTGAAAACTTCTAATTAAGAAATAAATTGTTTTGTTTATTCTGAAAACTTCTGTAGTCTATAGACCGTGACCTTGGCTTGTATTTGTTTAAGATGGTTTTCAATACGATTTTTGTTCATTAAATAAAATAAGTTTGTTTTTAAAACCAAATTTTCAAAATAATTTCGAGTTTCTTTAATTTCTAATACTAGTTATAAACAAACAACAATTTGAAATAAGGAGCATTAAACAAATCGAACTAATTTAGAATTTTGTGACCCTGTACATTAGAAAATCGTTCTATTTCTTATATGCTTGCAACTGAGATTTTTAAAATGTGTATTTGGAATAAATTAAGATTGACATATTTTTAGTGAAAATAAAATTTTTAAACTAAATTTTTATTTAAAAAATCGAACCTTTCGAACCGAACCGGACCGAACCTTGAGCTAGGTTCGGTTCGGTTAGAAATATTTTCTGGTCCGGTTCGAGGTTCGGTTCGAAAATTAAATGTCCGGTTCGGTTCGGTTCGGTTCGAAAAATCGAACCGAACCTCGAACCTGTTCGGTTCGTGTTCATCCCTAGCAGCTCGGTCGAATTACTTCGTTACATACAGGTACTGATGGTATTACAAGAGTAGTAGATATCAAGGTACAAGGAAGAATTCTTTGTCGGGCTATTACGAAAGTGTGCGCATTACCAATTGATTGACATTTTTATAGTATTTTAAGTTATCAATCACTGCTATTTAAACATATGTTTACTGATGATTTAGTTATAGTATTTTAATTATTTTCGTATACTTTGTGAATTAACAATTGAAGATTAGTAATTATAATTAAGTTTATATTATTTTGATAACTACTTGAAATCAGTGTTTTTAAGGCGGGCGAAATGTTAAAACTTCATTTGCCTAAGTGGGGTCCTACCCTATTTATGTACATTTTAAACCAATTGAATTTACCATTTAAGAAAATACCAACCAACCCTTGTACTCACTCAGGTATTCCATACATTCTCTTCTTGGTACGCGTCTTGTTGGCATGTAGTTACAGTCCGGGACCGCTATTATTATGTATTATTAATCATGGCTTATACTTATTAAAAATTATACAATTACAGTCCATTATGTCACTTTTATTATAAGTATTATCAAAGCTAAGGTACGTAGGCACGTTAGATTGTTATTTCTTACGATAGTAATTAATCGTTTCGACTATTTCGTAATATTGGAATTGTACTATACTATTATTATACTCCATTATTTTAAAACCATAGTAGCTATTATCGAATACATCAACACTCTTTAAACGTTCATTATATGCACGCGATAGTATAGTTACTATTTCGGCATAAAACACAGTGCAATTTACATAGTTTAAATAATTTATTTAAATTATCTAGCTTTGATTTGATATGTATCTTACACGCGCTTTCGAATCCAATAATTAACTTTTAACAATTTGTTTCCAAGTAATTAGAAATTCTGGAAATGCAAAAAGTGGAATGTCAGTTTTGTCATTAAAACTTGATACCTTGCAAACGCTATAAATCGCATAATTGCATTCCTGCATATTCAGTCACTATGAAGCTATCTTTTAAGAGCACTACAGGGACGTACTATTTTAATCAACATTTCCGCATTAATTTCACGCTAAGCTCAAATTCGTTCTTCGATGTACCGGAAAAATGAGAAATTCCTGACTAATAAGATGCCTCTATTTGAAAAGCATGAGCTGAAAGCTATTTACTTTTATGTTTAGTGCATAAAGCATGATATAGCTAGTTCTACAAATTACTAGCGCCACCGACACCTTATGAGCAACTGGTTCAGTATACATTATCACCCACGCACTATGAAATTCAATATTACCAATAAACATGATTATGATTCTGGAAGTGAGATACCCAACCCCAATCCTGCCTTTGTCGTGGCATATCTATCCTATAATAATAGGATCTGAGATTCGAGAGATTGGGTTAGCTTTAGCAAGTGAATTGAATGCTATGAAAGAGGTTAATGGGTGCTGGTTAAGAGTGGTTCAGGCAGAGCCCCCGCATTGAATAGCTCTACGGGAAAACCGATAACCAAGCTGGATTTGAATCTATAGTGAAAGAAAAACACTAAGCGATCATGAAGAGACTTGAAATATCAGTCTTTTCATGGTATTTAAAGCCTTTGATTCAGCATGCGCTATAAGTAGGGATAAGCTAAAGAATAAATTGCTTCTGTAGGGAAGCAAACAAGCTGCCGTATTTCTAACTTAATTGATATTAAAAAATCAGTAATAACCTTGGCTTTGCTTAAATTAATGTCGTTGCTAATATTTGAGTTGAAAGCGTTTTGAATTACTTCAAACATTCAGAGTTTTAATTAAATACTGAGCTTTAAATAGAAACAAAAGTTAAATAAAATATCTAAGCCTTTAAATAAATAAAATTTTAGTTTAATTTTTTGTGTATGTATAATATTAATGTTACCTGCAAGTTAAATGAAAATCTGGAAGTTTTTGCAAAGTAACTGTTTCAAACTATTAAACTAACCCCTAATTAGTTCGTGTGCATGGAAAATTCAAAGTAGGTTAAAAAAAATTAATCACAAGCGGATGAAATATAAAATTTCATAATAATACTAGCCAAATTTTATAAATGAGAGAAGTTGTAGTAAGCATAAGTTTGATATTTGTGCTATGTAGCTGCAAATGTGTCCGATGAAACTGTCATTGAAGTGAAACTAAACCAACAACATCTCAAGTTACCAGGTTTAGACGTTGTTTCGGGTAAAAACGAAGGTACGATACGAAACAAATTTTGATTTGCCCAGAAAGGGATGAAATCCCGTAACAATTTATAACAAATACGATTTTCTGCTATTTAAATATGTGCTTTTGCTCAATACACCTATTCATTAAATATTAAATTTCTATAGAAACCATATATTACGAATTCATACATAGTGCCCCATCTACATTAGAATAGTCAATGTAAACTTTAAGTGCTCTTCTATTTGTTTGCATCTTGATACAATATTCCCTTTCCCGGCGCATGCTTGAAAAATTAACATTGCCTCGTGGTCAAGCTCCATTTTGATATCAGCATGTAATTCGAATACAAGTGTTATCGAGGGCCCGCAAGTTTTTTTATTAAAACATGCCGTCCCAGAGGAAAGTAAGGTGGTGTCAACGGATACCATGTATTCATTTATAGTTGTAGCATCGACCTAAGATAGTTGTAAATACATTTCTACGGTAGGTAAATAATTCACAAACTTACCTTTAAATTCATTTTTCCCGTTTCGTTTCAGCGCAAAGTTTTTAACGTTCCAAAATTTTTACCGGTCCAAAGTTTTTAGCGTACTAAAGTTTTAACGTTGCAAATATTAAGTAGCCAGTATCAAGTTTTAGATTTTAGCTTTTTAAAGTTTTGGAGTTTCTAGTTTCAAGTTTCAAGTATTAAAGTAATGGAAATTATGTATTATACTAAACAATTGTTTACCGTATGGCAAGTACGAGACTGAAGTAAAGTAAAGACACGTATTAGATTCTTTTGGAAATTGGTTGAGCTTTAGATGCAGTTTCTATTGTTGCTAGGCAATAGAGTGAAAATCCCCACAAATGATTGGTTAGTATGGAGGTCAAGTCTGGACACCTGCGTCAGCTGCACACAACTACAAGAGTAAGAACGCAGATATTTTTTTAAAAAAAAGGAAAAAATCCGGCCGCCACGCAGATATCCAGATGTGAGTCATCCTCCATTTTATACCTATATTCTTTTCAAGGAACATTCATTTAAGATGTACGAATAATTTTCGAAGATTCTATATATGTTTATTTAAAGTTAATACTCGAAATTTTGTGAAGGTTTGATGATCATTCAAACTGATGCACGTAAAATTTAGTTCAAAATTTAGTATTTGAATAATGCATAAATGTCCTCATTATTTTCAAGGTATTTCTATAAGATAATTTTGAAATTACAAAGTTATATTAAAATGTTTGCATAACTAAACATGTGACACGATAAGAATTGTTTGCCAAATTATAGTGTTAACATATTTTGACAGTACACCTGTAGTACAGCTTAATGCCGACAATAAGTATTTTTTGACCTTTGATTCCATTAAAGATATCTTTTAAAAATATAGTTCTATAATCTACAAAAAATTTTTTGAGTAGTTAATTTGATTCTTGTAAACTGAACAGGATCCTTTTCAAGTATTACGATTTAATTGTAACATAAAAATGAAAATCATATATTTCTTATAGAGAACTAATGTAAAGTATGCAATCAGAAAATGTCCCATGAATATTCAGAGATTAATGTTAAATCGTAATAAAGAAACTGTTTTGAAAGTCTCCGTACAGATAACTTTATATAAACAATGTAACAATGTATATACATACATATATATATATATATATATATATATATATATATATATATATTAAATTAATAGAAACAATAATAAGTTGTTGTAAAGCTTTCTTTCTTTGAAGTCAGCAGTAATTGTCTTATAGAAGCAAACAATCACATATATGAATTTTTGGTATTGAAGAAAGATATTATTGGTGTTGAATTTAAAAGTTTTTTTTTGAAGTATAATTTTGACTAGTTGATCTATTTATAATCTATTTTTTTGTGATAAAGTGACTAGGCTCGAATGTAGCCCTAGTCTAAAAATGTTTAGATGTGGTTAAATTTTCGGATAGTACGAGATCGTCGTTCCCATTCCGGATAGCAGAGTTAAAAGTAAGTATTTTTTTTATACGTTGCTCATCTTAAGTTTTTTTCTTTCGAAGATTTCCGTATCTGATCTTCGGATAGTTTCGTATTATAACATTCATTAAGTTACGGTGGCGTCCAATAAAATTTCTTTCTTTTTATTGTATACCATCATACGACCCTAGCTCATAGCTCTGCCCTATGCTGAAGAAGCTTAGATGGCTGGAAGATCTCTTTAGAGGGACCTTTTTCTCTCAAAGCCATTTAACATCTTTTTTACCCTGGACTTAACCGTCAAACAGGAACCCCTCGTAATCTATCGAGGCTCTGCCGCCTATAAGGTAGAGCAGACATACTATTTACCTTTTGAGGAATTTAGTGTGCTACAAATTTCAAAAGTGCACTGACTAACTACAGTTCCGCGGAGTGGGTTCCTATGGAAACAATGATAAAAAATAATATAAATTTAAACCAGTAAAATGACTGAAATACGAAACTACTTTACAAGTACCACCTACCTTGAAAGACTTTAGAAGTTGTTAAAATTAAGTGCGTCAAACCCCCTTATCCTAGTAATTTCTTCGATATTTTTGCTACCCGGAAGACTTCTGAATGGGTTCTCGTGCTTTCGGTTTTCCTAAATCTTGTCACATCAAACTCTACCTTAATCTACCATACCTCAAAATACTCATTAACTTTTCATCAAACTAAAGAAATTTTCAAAATAAAGGTATCTCCAAAAATACGACTTAATAACTGGGGTAGCTGGATATTCTTTCACAATGGTCACCTTTATCTATCTTATAAATAACTCCAAAGAAAAATCCATCTAAGTTTAAACTTTATTAACAATTCCGAAACCGTACATACATTAACCTAAGAAAAAATTAAACGTAATGCAACATTCAATTAGCCTGGCATTATTAATAGAACTCCTTAAAAATACTACTACCAATTCTAGATTGATTTATACATTTTATATTCCATTTATTTGGAAATGCTCTGTAACAACAACACATAGAAAAACATAGCGCAATACCAACTTCTGTTTTTACTATTCCAAAGTCCATTAAAAATACTAAATTTACACAAAGAAGTTTATTAGCAATTAAAGTTTGAGCTTAAATTAATACGAACCTCTTTCTTAAGGTTTCAAAAGTTTCAAGCATCCTTTGTAATAATATTATGCTTAAATGTAAGCAAACTAATTCTGTTGCTCTACAAACCAATTACAATATATATTTACAAGTTTCGAATGTACATATTTATCAAGCTTGATCCAAAAAAACAACAAAACCTCAAACAAAACTCACGGCATTAAAATTCTAAGGATTTCCAGTTATCTCTATTGCTTCACCTTATACTTCCTCGGAACGAAAAATCCCCCATTCCAGCTATTTAAATTCCAACATCTAGTTGCAAAGTGAAAACCAACTTATCGCCCATTTGATGCACCACCAACGCGTTTTTAAATTTTACGCATCGCTGGTGTGCATTGGCTTTCCTGGAGGAACACACAGCAATGCTCAAAACAATTCGACATCAACTACCTATCGAGAGAGGCCTACGGACCAGAGACGTCCGCTATCACTAAACCTTCATTTCAATCTTAGCGTTCTAATCCTTCGTTTAAAAATTCCGTTCTCAAATTTTTTGCGTCTAAAGCTGTTTTATGGTCGGGTTCAATGTTATCCATTTGCGTGAGCAATCATTGTTCCCACGCTTTACAGAATAATCCCGAGAGCTGTTTATTCGCATTAAATTTTACGATTTTATGATTCTGTATGATCCACACGTCAATTATACGAACATTATTGTGAACGCTAATTTTTCCACTTTGTATGGGTAATTTTTTTTGTCTTAATTTAATATCATATTGATACATACCTTTTACAACATATAAACCACTCAACCCTCTATATATTTTTCCGGGTGATTTCCTAAAAAAGTTCATTAAAGTTACTGAAACTAAAGAATTTATTTCTGAAACCTAATGTGTATTTAAGTAACGCGCAAGCATTTAGTCTCCCTTACATACAAGATTTTTTCTAGAAACCTTTTATTCTAAACCACTAAACGTGTCTGTTTCGTTCAAATGATACGTTGTCCGTCATACCTTAATCCTAAAGATAAAAGAATTCTAGAAACTCTTCGTTCGACTTTGTAAATGTCGCTGAAGGCAAAAGGTCGTGAAGGCATAATTTGCGATTGGACGATTAGCAAAAAAAAATCCTTTGAAAAATCGATCACAGTTTTTTCGTTCTCTCTCTCTCTCTCTCTCTCTCTCTCTCTGCCTTATGTTATGTCACTCTTGCAAAACAAAAAAATTCCTACAATTTATCCTACAAATGACCCTAAATGTTGGTTAAGTCGGTTCAGTACGTTAATCAATTCAAATTATAAATCCTTCCATAACAATAATAAAAAGCTAGCTAAAGTTAGAAAATTATCCTTCTCTAAAAATTGTTACTAAAAAAATGCGCAATCGATTAAAATAACTAACATATCTTTCAAGTTTAAAATATTGTTAAGCAAAATCTTCCTTTTCACTTTCATTCCCGTTTGGATTTAAATATTCCCCGCGTCAAATCCCTCGGGATTGATCTGTATTACCACTATCCGTCAATGCTTTAGCAGCAATCGCGAATAACCCTACAAATCTAGGTATACCCATTTGATCCTGAATAAATTCGTCTCGTTTGAAAGCAAAGTCTGCAATGAACGTGTACACAATATTCGAGGGGAAAAAAATTTCAATCCCAACCTTCAGCAGGAAAAGTAATGTTGACCATGTTTTAATTACCAGGGTGTGCGGTTCTTGAATTTTAAAGAACTCGGTGTTAACATCAGCGCTAAGCACTATGCAGTCACCTAGAAGCACTCACATGCCAGAATTAAGACTGAATGCCCCCGGATGCTCATGAAAGGTATCATTCCTCTGCATGACAATGCTCGACCCTATGTAGCGCAGACGATTCAAGATCTACTTCATCATATGGAGTGGGAAGTTTTACAACATCCAGCTTGAAGTACTAATTTGTCTCCATGCGATTTTTGTGTGTTTGGGCGGTTATATTCGGATACTGATATAAAGATTGTTGTTACAGAATGACTCCGTAAACAGCCGCAAGAGCTATACCGGCAGGGAATATACAGACTAGTCCACTACTAGGACTTGTACCTTATTTTTGATAGAGACTTCTTTTCAATTTGTTAAATAAACACAACTCTACAACCTCTAAACGTGTTTCCATTAAACTACCTGCGTATTTGCCAAGTGTAAAAATAATTTCATTCCTTTCAGGCCACATAACAGTATGCTGAACGGGTGATAGTGTCCCCCGGTATCTTGTGTGTAGGTGTATGGATCTATATTTTGGTGGTGTTGGAGCTGGAACTCCACTGGAGTTTCTACTTCCTTGGCGAAGGTGGAAATGGGGATTCAAATCTTGGTGAGGGCGAGCCCCGATAAAGAAATTGTCCCACGACGTTCCGCACGAGTTTGCAACGCTGGTTGGAATTTATATGTTGCTTACTATTCACTGCTGAAGTGGAAGGCGGACAGGTAGGTTTCTATACAAATAGGACAGGTTCAGAACGGAATGAAGTGGTTGGCGTTGCTGGGAGCGTTCTACATTTGAATTTGTTCGAAGTATTACGTTATTCCATTATGATGTGTCGAAGATAGTATGTACTTCGAAATAGTAATTTTCTAAGCCCAATTTAGCATATGTTGCTACGGGATTTCGAAAACGAGTCGTAGATGTTGCAAATATTCTTTAAGTGTATGATTATATCGCCCAATTAGAAGACGCCACACACAGGTAGCAGATCTTCTATAAAGATGAGCTCTTTTGAATGTAGTGACAGTAGATTGTGCGTGATGAGGTGTGTTATGCTAGGTAGTGGAGTGTAGGGATCTAGGTTTAGTGCGGATTTAAAGTTTGAGCAAGAGGTGGATAGCATTGAACATGTGTAGATGAGGTGGTAAGGAGTTTCAGGTGTGGAGTTGTCGCAAGAAAAATATGGGGATGGGGTGATGTTGGAGGAAAGAAGTTTTGATCGAAATTTACCGTGAGAGGTTAGGAATTGTATCGTTTGAGAGCAGGAGTGGGATACGTGTTGTGGGATTGTTAGTAGTACGGGGAACAGGTCGTATGTGTATATGCCGGATGAAGATATGGACCAGAGTTGTACGAATGCGGGTTTTAATGTTGGATATAGGCAGTGTTCTGTATTCGTCAGGAGTTAGGATGGTGTCGTGAAGCTGGATTGGAAGGTTGCGTTTCAGGTTTCGAATTTTTAGGACTGCGTTGAGTTGTAATTCTATGGGAGGGAGATATTGTGTTTAGTTTCGTTCTAGAAGAGGATGGGGTTAATGTGAACCAGATATCGGATGCGTACTGTATGATAGGGATTATAATTTGGAAACAATCAGGCGTCGAGTGTGTGTGGACAAAAGTACTGAGGTTGGGAGTGATTGGTGGAGCTTCTTTAGTATGATCTGTGTTTTTGTTCTTAGTTTAGTGATGTGTGTGTGTGTGTGTGTGTGTGTGTGTGTGTGTGTGTGTGTGTGTGTGTTGTGTATGTGCGTGCGTGCGTGCGTGCGTGCGTGCGTGCGTGCGTGACGTGAGTGCGTGCGTGCGTGCGTGCGTGCGTGCGTGCGTGCGTGCGTGCGTGCGTGCGTGCGTGCGTGCGTGCGTGCGTGCGTGCGTGCGTGCGTGCGTGCGTGAGTGCGTGCGTGCGTGCGTGCGTGCGTGCGTGCGTGCGTGCGTGTGTGTGTATAATCAGGTGTTTATATACAGTCCTAAGTATCGTACCTAAGGAGAGAATTGAAGCGGGGTGTTTAGGATTTTGATCTTGGGAAGACGTTGTGGGTTTATGAAGGCTTTCAGCAGGAGAAGTTTTAATTTGGATGGGAATAACGGTTGTTTATTTAAGACGGACCATGATTCTATGAAGGATGTCAGTGTTAGGGCTGTTTGTTCAATAGAGGATTTGGGGTCACCGTGGATAAGGAATGTCACATCATCTGCGTATGCGAGGGTAGTGACGTTGGGTATGTTGTGTAGGAGTAAGGGATTAATGGATATGTTCCAGAGGGTGGAAGATAAACAGGAGCCTTGGGGGCATCCTTGGGAAAGTGATTTGGGTATACGGTAATAGTTTGAGGTTAGGGATGCTATTCTTGGAGTTAGGAATGAGTTAATTATTTTGCATAGGTTCGAAGGAAAGTGGGATAGTCCTAGTTGATTTATCAAGTTAGGCCACCAGAGAAGATCGAAAGCGGATTTGAAGACAAGGAAGGGCGCGATGGTATTTGGATGTGGAATTTTTGACGTAGGAGACGAGGAGGCTGATGGTTTCTCAGCACTGTGGTTGGGTCTAAAGCCGTGTTGAGATGAGGATAAAATGTTGTGGTTCGTGATATGGGAATTGATTTTGTGAAAGATTATTTTCTCAAGGAGTTTGCCTATTGTAGGGTCGATAGAATTTTGGGTCTTCTGGTGGCCTGTCAGGTTTTAGGATGAGGGTAATTGATGCGGATTTAAAAGATTCCGGTAAAGTTCCGATGCATAGGCATTTTTTAAAGAGAATGTGGCGGGAATTTCTGATTATGGGTCAGGATTGTTGTAGGATTAGAATTGTGATGAGGTATGGTCCAAGAGCACTTTTTAGAATGAGGTTCTTAACTAAGTTATTTAGTAGGGCTATGTTAACGTCTTGGTCTGGTTCGGCGTCTGATAGGGTGCAGAAATCATTGTCTAGTTGTTGTTGAGTGTTGGTGTTTACATCGTGGGGGGCAGAAGGAATTGCAGAGTTTAGTAGCTGGTGTAGAGATGTCTCATAGTCTAAGGAGCGGGAGTGTTGTAGGTTCAATTGTATGTAGCGGATCGACGATTTAAGATTGTGTGAGTCTTGTGGTGGGTACCGTATGTGGTGTCTGGCACCCATAATCGGTTTAGAGTTTTGTTAGGTGTAGGGCTTGTTTGTAAATCGAACAGTACGGACTGGTGACATCATGGTCATTTGGCTTGTTGATACGTGTGCTGTTGGGACATTTGGGGATTGTGGGTGCTGGGTTAGGACAGGATCTTGTAATGTGCGGGCCGCAGCAGCGACCGCACGAGAAAGGGGATTTGCATGCTTTGATCGAACGACCAAAACGTTAGCAATTGTAGCAGCGGGTTACAGATATCAGATCACGGATACGACATGATTTAAAACCAATGAAAATGTGAGAATTACAGTTCAGGGTTGTTCGAATTTTAGGCAAGACGTTAAGGATTACGTTATCACATTGGGTGGTCTGTGGTCGACGGATGGCAATGGATACGTTTGGGGTATAAGCTGATTCTGGGACTAAGAGTTTTAAGGAGTTTTGTGAGTAAATGAGTGCAATTATGTCTGCGGGGTGGAGGATGTCTCGATCTACGTCGAAGATGATTAGTTGGGGCATTTTAGGTTTGAGTATTTGTGTATTGCATGAGGGTTGTGTTAGGGATTGGATCAGGTTGATGTCAGTTGGTTTAGTGGTGCGGATGGTGACGGAGGTTTTCGTGAATCGGATTGACTGGATGTTCATTTTGGAGATGGATGGATGAAGGTTGTTTTTAATTATTTTTAAACGTTCAGTGGATATAGTTTCCGAGGCAATGGGTTTAAGTGTAATGGTTTTAATTGGGGGTTTTGTAAGTGGGGCGTGTTGGGACGTATGAAATGATGGTAATGAAGTTATATTAGCGTACGTAAAAAGTTGTGGTGCTTAAGGTGTTTGAGGTGTGTAAACTGTAGTTGATGTAGAAAGTTGTGATTCTGAGATTTTACTTACTCCCTGTTGCTGTTTCTCTAATTTCTTCAGGTATTTCTCAAATGTCGCTATCTTTGTTTCAGCTATAAAGTAGAGGTTATTAGCTTCGTGGGCTATTAAGGCTAGTTGCTCCATCTTTTGGAGTAAGAAGTGTCAGCAGTTGCGAGAGATTTTATTGGAATCTTTATATACGAAGTCTGTCACTTCTTGTTTAATCTGGCTGATTTTGGCGATTGCGAGGTATTGAATTGTTACATCGTCTAGGTCATCGTGCTAGTGTTTTGTAGGATTTGAATTTGTAGAAGAGGCCCTGGATCTAGGCTCTGGTGTGGTCCTTGTAGTGGCTTTAAATCGTTGAAAAGGCATTATTGCATCAACAGATGATGCCGAAATCTTTCTTTGGGTAGTTGTATCTATTTTCTTGTCCAACATTGGCATGTTGTGGTTGTGTATATTTACCTGTAGTATAACGTTTCAAATTTCATTGTCTTTTTTGTCACTAAAATGTCATAAATTTAATTTTTATAAAATCCAAATATTTCTATACTTTAACTCTTTATATTTTCTTTTTTATTGATTCCAAGTGAGCTTCGTAATATTAGATGCTACCAGAATTAACATATAACATCTAAATAACAATTTTAATCTGAAATATACACAACTAAAAAAAATGTCAGAAACTGATACACGTCGCGATAACTTCGGATAACTGCTGGAAGCTGAGTTAAATTATCAAAATATGTCTGAATTGACAAAGTTGCTTATTCTGTCTAGCGCTCACATTACCCTACGCTGTTGGTTATATTAAATAAACAAACCATGAGTAATTCTCATATGCGAAGATTTGCTTTCATTGCCAAAAACACGTACTACCAATGACTGTTTAATATACTTTAAATGCAATTTTCTCATAATAAACTTCATACTTTATAAACCTTTGACCTACCTATCACGATCGGAAGGAAAATCATTGACAAAAAGATTCTTTTCTTTTGAGATTACTATTGTTGATTACTTCCGACAATCTAAAGTTTGTTTTACAACAATCCTTTTACATGATGCTATAATGAAATGCACAGTTAATGTGTATACAGGACCAGAGATATGTGGGTAGTTAAATTCGTATCGGTTCACAAACACTTTAGAATCGTACCGTACATTTCAAAATCAATTTATTGCTATAAGTTACTATACACCAAAAAACAATTGCCAAGCTATTATTAGCGAGAAAACGTGTTCTATCGATTTTGGGGATATAATTTCATTAAAGAGTAAGCCGAATTGTAATTTCATACTGTAAAACACCAAATTAAAACGTAGGGAGCAAAACCGTGGAGCATAGCAGACACAAAAGAAATATAATTCTCATTTAATTTAGTCAGTATAGGGTATGTTTACCGCTGCTCTTTTGCAAATACAGAAATACCAAGATAAACAGTCCGCTCAATCCATTTAATTAAATTTAAAATTAGTGGTGTGTGAAGCGGAGGCTGATTAGATGTGGAACTTCCTTAGGTGCTTCCAGTCTATTACGGTTTGTGTCTGTAACGTGTTATCGATAGTAATTCCTGAGGATTTTCTGGCATTAATTGCTTCAGCTCTAAAATGAAGTAGCTTAAAGCGCTCCTTTGTTAGGTGTAGCTATTATTATCATTAATTTTTGGAATAGCAGAAACTGCATACACCTTTTTCTTTAAACGAATATAGTATTTTTGAAAAGTGGATATTTTGGTACATCTATGCCATGAGTAGCTTCGACACAACTAAAAACCACAGTTTTTACAAAATGCATAATATATTTAATTCCAGCCTCACTTACTACACGTTTATTATCTAATTTATACAGCATTAGAAATGGCCAATGGAATTAGAAATCCTAGAATTATGTAACAAAGGTACAAAATGTTTAGCAATTTTTAATATTTATGAAATTGTTGCAGACTGATCTTTATAGCTTTTTTTACTTTGAGAAACTGAAACTTTTGAAGAGAATTGAAGTTTGATCCATAATTTAATTGTCTTTGTTCTAGTTCGTTTAAAATTTTATTTGACCGACTGACAAATCGTGCCAAAGTTCAAGATTTAAAACTTTTGGTGAATTAGTGAATGCTCAAAATTAAATAAATTGTTTATAGGTCACAGTATAAACGGTTCCAAACTTCATCGGTTAATATCTCAAGCAATTGAAAATTGGTACCTAGTGTTATTAGAACTTAAGGAACCTGAAAGTCACATAATATACTGAATGTTTCCTTAAAAGGAGTTGGATTTTCAAATTGTGGTATGTAGAGGATACCTAATTCTTTAGAAATACATATTATCTGATGGAATAGAAGTAAAATGAAGTAATTGTTTTAGGTTGAAAAGTTTTTTAAAAAATGATTACCAATAAAATTTTATTTACTTTATCCTTTTTTATGGTATGAGTTAGATAATAGCATTATTATACATTTTTCCGCAGTAAATGTGGCTGTGCTAGTACTACATAGTTCAATTTCCTACACTATTTCAGAGCTCAGAGTCTTATAAACTCAGCTTTCTGATTTACTATTCAACACCTGAAAAATCTTAAAGCCAGTGCGAAAATTTTTAGAGATATGTATTTTACTTAATAAGAAGTAATTAACCCTTTCTTGTAATATCTTCGCGAGAATCCTTAAGAGATTTTTGTATTGTATAAGTGTACTGGGATAAAATAGTAAGATTTTTGTACTTAAGTGACTAACTGTTGGATTAAAAGTCAACCATAATAATAGAAGTAGTAGTAGCTAACCTACATAGAATTTCAGTCTTCACTTTTACGTTCGGGGAATTAAGTATAAGAGGATAACGACCTAGATAGTTTTTGACCCAACCAACGCGGAAGAACACCTGCAGAGTTATTTGTAACCGAAAGATATTTACCTCTAAGAGCAACAAAAAACATACCCTTTTTGGACCTTTAAATTACTTTAGAGAAATAGAGACTACTTTTAATATTCAGGAAATAAACCTTATTGTCCATTGATACTAAGTGTCAGCAGTTGCGAGAGATTTTATTGGAATCTTTATATACGAAGTCTGTCACTTCTTGTTTAATCTGGCTGATTTTGGCGATTGCGAGGTATTGAATTGTTACATCGTCTAGGTCATCGTGCTAGTGTTTTGTAGGATTTGAATTTGTAGAAGAGGCCCTGGATCTAGGCTCTGGTGTGGTCCTTGTAGTGGCTTTAAATCGTTGAAAAGGCATTATTGCATCAACAGATGATGCCGAAATCTTTCTTTGGGTAGTTGTATCTATTTTCTTGTCCAACATTGGCATGTTGTGGTTGTGTATATTTACCTGTAGTATAACGTTTCAAATTTCATTGTCTTTTTGTCACTAAAATGTCATAAATTTAATTTTATAAAATCCAAATATTTTATACTTTAACTCTTTATATTTTCTTTTTATTGATTCCAAGTGAGCTTCGTAATATTAGATGCTACCAGAATTAACATATAACATCTAAATAACAATTTTAATCTGAAATATACACAACTAAAGAAAATGTCAGAAACTGATACACGTCGCGATAACTTCGGATAACTGCTGGAAGCTGAGTTAAATTATCAAAATATGTCTGAATTGACAAAGTTGCTTATTCTGTCTAGCGCTCACATTACCCTACGCTGTTGGTTATATTAAATAAACAAACCATGAGTAATTCTCATATGCGAAGATTTGCTTTCATTGCCAAAAACACGTACTACCAATGACTGTTTAATATACTTTAAATGCAATTTTCTCATAATAAACTTCATACTTTATAAACCTTTGACCTACCTATCACGATCGGAAGGAAAATCATTGACAAAAAGATTCTTTTCTTTTGAGATTACTATTGTTGATTACTTCCGACAATCTAAAGTTTGTTTTACAACAATCCTTTTACATGATGCTATAATGAAATGCACAGTTAATGTGTATACAGGACCAGAGATATGTGGGTAGTTAAATTCGTATCGGTTCACAAACACTTTAGAATCGTACCGTACATTTCAAAATCAATTTATTGCTATAAGTTACTATACACCAAAAAACAATTGCCAAGCTATTATTAGCGAGAAAACGTGTTCTATCGATTTTGGGGATATAATTTCATTAAAGAGTAAGCCGAATTGTAATTTCATACTGTAAAACACCAAATTAAAACGTAGGGAGCAAAACCGTGGAGCATAGCAGACACAAAAGAAATATAATTCTCATTTAATTTAGTCAGTATAGGGTATGTTTACCGCTGCTCTTTTGCAAATACAGAAATACCAAGATAAACAGTCCGCTCAATCCATTTAATTAAATTTAAAATTAGTGGTGTGTGAAGCGGAGGCTGATTAGATGTGGAACTTCCTTAGGTGCTTCCAGTCTATTACGGTTTGTGTCTGTAACGTGTTATCGATAGTAATTCCTGAGGATTTTCTGGCATTAATTGCTTCAGCTCTAAAATGAAGTAGCTTAAAGCGCTCCTTTGTTAGGTGTAGCTATTATTATCATTAATTTTTGGAATAGCAGAAACTGCATACACCTTTTTCTTTAAACGAATATAGTATTTTTGAAAAGTGGATATTTTGGTACATCTATGCCATGAGTAGCTTCGACACAACTAAAAACCACAGTTTTTACAAAATGCATAATATATTTAATTCCAGCCTCACTTACTACACGTTTATTATCTAATTTATACAGCATTAGAAATGGCCAATGGAATTAGAAATCCTAGAATTATGTAACAAAGGTACAAAATGTTTAGCAATTTTTAATATTTATGAAATTGTTGCAGACTGATCTTTATAGCTTTTTTTACTTTGAGAAACTGAAACTTTTGAAGAGAATTGAAGTTTGATCCATAATTTAATTGTCTTTGTTCTAGTTCGTTTAAAATTTTATTTGACCGACTGACAAATCGTGCCAAAGTTCAAGATTTAAAACTTTTGGTGAATTAGTGAATGCTCAAAATTAAATAAATTGTTTATAGGTCACAGTATAAACGGTTCCAAACTTCATCGGTTAATATCTCAAGCAATTGAAAATTGGTACCTAGTGTTATTAGAACTTAAGGAACCTGAAAGTCACATAATATACTGAATGTTTCCTTAAAAGGAGTTGGATTTTCAAATTGTGGTATGTAGAGGATACCTAATTCTTTAGAAATACATATTATCTGATGGAATAGAAGTAAAATGAAGTAATTGTTTTAGGTTGAAAAGTTTTTTAAAAAATGATTACCAATAAAATTTTATTTACTTTATCCTTTTTTATGGTATGAGTTAGATAATGGCATTATTATACATTTTTCCGCAGTAAATGTGGCTGTGCTAGTACTACATAGTTCAATTTCCTACACTATTTCAGAGCTCAGAGTCTTATAAACTCAGCTTTCTGATTTACTATTCAACACCTGAAAAATCTTAAAGCCAGTGCGAAAATTTTTAGAGATATGTATTTTACTTAATAAGAAGTAATTAACCCTATCTTGTAATATCTTCGCGAGAATCCTTAAGAGATTTTTGTATTGTATAAGTGTACTGGGATAAAATAGTAAGATTTTCGTACTTAAGTGACTAATTGTTGGATTAAAAGTCAACCATAATAATAAAAGTAGTAGTAGCTAACCTACAGAGAATTTCAGTCTTCTTTTTTACGTTCGGGGAATTAAGTATAAGGGGATACCGACCTAGATAGTTTTTGACCCAACCAATGCGGAAGAACACCTGCAGAGTTATTTGTATACCGAAGGATATTTACCTGTAAGAGCAACAAAAAACATACCATTTTTCGACCTTTAAATTACTTTAGAGAAATATAGACTATTTTTAATATTCAGGGAAATAAACCTTATTGTCCATTGATACTACTTCGACCGTTGACCTGCTTGTACTGCTTAAAAACTTGTATTTTTTATTTTGTACCGTTTAACATTTACTTGACAATAAAATATAGTGGGTGCTTAAAAATGCTTTAAAGGCATTTATAAACAAATGTCATACGCTTTTTTTAATATATGTGTAGGTACCTGCATCAAAACTTCAAATGTAGGTCTACATATTGCTGAATTTATTTCAGTCGTTTTGATTTATAATTGGCATTGAAATAATTATAGTTTTCGATTAGTTTGACAGTACGTTTGATGGATATTTTGATCATAGTTGAAAAATTTACGTTTGACATAATATATTATTTGACAAATATATATATCAACTTGTAGATGTTGCTGCTTTGCAATCTTTAAAACACTAGTGCAATAGAGATCAATTTACGCACGCTAATTAGTTCTTTAATAAATATTTACGTAACCAGTTATGAAAAGACTAATTGTATTTGACGAATTCAATATTTGCAAAACCAACGAACGCGGTAAGAGGGTTTTGCAAATTTTACGAGTCAAATACAATTAAGGTTTCATAACGTGTTAAGTACAATATTTTATCTAAGTGCGCTTTAAAACATAACGAAATGAGTTAAATAAATTAGTATGTACCTATGTATTATGGTATAGGTAGATTAAAAATCTTATAATTAAAATTTATTAACACATATTATTATTATGACAAGATTAAATCAACACATTATACTGATTTAATTATACATATACCACAAATAATTTAATTAGATTTAAATAATTGCTTTGTTCCTTCCCATGAATTTAGACATAATAAACTCCGAAGATGATTCAGAACTTACTATATTTCTTTACTCTTAGAGTTTACTTCAAGACACTGTTTTTTACTTCTTCCCAAGCATTATAGCATATTTGTTTTCAAAAGGATTTTTACACCTTACTTCTACGAAAAACATTACAAAACAGCATCTTCATATTTTGAGCGTAAACATTTTATATCTGTTTCGTGTTATAAACTTGGACATTATATCTCGAAATTTAATTACGGAAACAACACTACAAAAAGTCATTTAATTTTACAATATTTATACAGAAAGTTGACAACTAAATGTAAGTTTGTACATTAGGCATGTGGTATATGTTAAAATTAAGGCGCCTTAAATAAAAGCTTTCCTTTCCTGTATTTAAATAAAACAAAGGTGTCCTGTATTTTAATAAAGTACAAACACTAAAGGTGTGTTAATTGCGCATGTGTAAATGTCAAATAAGGGAAAACTTTTTTAAAAAATTGGTAAAATGAACGTTACTATAACACTTTAGTGTTTTAGGCGGTAGACATAAACTATACACGCATGATTGAAATTTGAAGTATATACAATATACATAATATAAATCGTGCAAACTTTTGAATTATGAATAAATCACCTAGTTTGATGTTGATGGACATTTTTAACTTCCCTAAAGTACAACATGAGGAACATTAGATAGGGCTAGAAAAAAATATTCGGGATAAGAAGTGTTATAATATCACGTCTCCTTTACATTAAACAAGACGAAAACTGATTATTAATGGGTTCATGAAGAGACTACGTGAAAATATAAGTTGTAACGTGCATTTTTAATCGTTTAACATTTTACGCTTTTTCTCAATTAGTAAATACCTTTCTGCAATTACTATTTCTATATTTTATATTTATTAGTATAAAGTAAATACTTCAGAATAATTGTGTATGCAATTTAACTCGTGTGTATTAATTAAAGATAGTTTAATTGAAGATTGATTTTCAATTAATAAATAAATTGCAAGGAACGAATTTAAGTAGGATTATTCGTAAATTACTTTCCAACTTATTGAAAAATGATAAACCGCTTGTAATTAATTATAAATTGCATCGTTCTTGGCTTGCCGGTCCTATAAATTTTGTTCCTTATGTTATTATCGAACTCGAGAAATAGTCGATAAGAGGTTATGGTAACAACGATTGAATAAAGACAGATGAGCGGTTGTAGTTTGTGTTTTGTTCCGATATATTACGTTAAAAATACTGTTTCCGTGTTGCTTTACTAATTGTGTTTTTAGTTGTTTTTCTTGTGAAGTAAAAGCTGTATATTAACTGTAAGCAGTGTAGTTCTGATGGCTTTTGAAGGAAGTATGCTTTATACGCGTAGCTTTACTAATTGTTTCCTTGTTGCTTTGAAAATAATGAGTGTGTTTTACGGAACATTGATTTAGTGATGCGCGTTGCTTTACTAATTGTGTTTTTTTGTTGATTTATCTTTTTATATTTGAACTGTGTGTGCGATCTAGTTTTCGTGGTCCTTTTTTTTATCAGAGTAGTGCATACTTTGGATTATCCAAATACAGTTTTAAGCTTGAGTGTTTTTAAAAACGCTACTGTTAGTTTAATGTATTACATCGTGCCTTGAAAGCCCGAGATTCTAAATTGTTATTACCATTTTTTATTTCGATTTGTGTCACAAAATATTTCGAAATTATTGTCTCAGGAAATAGAATTGACAAGAAATTTATCAATGCTACATAGTTCCATCAGCCTGATAATGTCTGCTGCTAACACCAGTGAAATACGTAGGTGTGATTGGTGTAAAGTGTAAGAAATTCCATCAACACCCTCACAGTCAAGGGTGAAGTGCTTCGTTAGTGCAGGACGTCGTGAATCCCACACTTCAATTGCAAGTAAGCGTTACTGAAGGACTATATGTAAGTTGAACTATTTCCTACTTGATATGACTTTAAATATCTATCCGTTGTTTTGCAATATCTTTGTCGTTCTGATACCTTTCACAATAGAAGGGCATGCTACTAAGAAAAAAAAAGAAAGAAAAACAGAATCAATACTACTGGATTACTCAAATCCATTGTGTCTTATCTATTTATCTTTTGTTAACATTTTGTCTGATTTATGTTTAATTGGTGTGTGAGGAAACGTTTCTGCTACTCTCCAATATTACCTCACTTTGTACTAAAAATTTTTGTAATGCTTTTATCGTGATTATATTATATAGTTTACCTGAACAGTTTTAATTACATTCTACAAAGTACTGAATAACTTAGACTTTTCATTGCTGCTATGCTTATTTTCTTTTTTTTTAGGTATGCTATTCTAAATTTTTTTTCTTGCAGGTATTGTCACTAACTCCTTACCGCCGCATACATCATATGTCAGTCTGCTTTCTACAACCCCCCCACCTAATCTCCGATTGAGCCCGGTCATTCCTTGACTTTCTTTGTGTTACGCACGGCTACGAGTCAAAGTAGCATAAATTTGGCGCCCAACGTGGCTGCCACGACAAAAAAACCTAACAAAGTACGAACG
Organism: Platerodrilus igneus; assembly: GCA_036346225.1. NCBI lineage: Eukaryota > Metazoa > Arthropoda > Insecta > Coleoptera > Lycidae > Platerodrilus > Platerodrilus igneus. The sequence goes on along the minus strand of JARFIW010000787.1, from coordinate 1,604,030 downwards.
TTTTTTTACTCAATGTGAGATAGAAGTGAGAGGACAGTGGAGTATCTACTCGTGCGTTTTTCGGCCCGAAAAGTTTGGGCCGGCCCGAATCGTTTAGCCCAGCCCGACACGGCCCGAAAAAAACCTAGGCCCGACCCGGGCCCGGGCCAAATAGTGTAGTCAACGGCCCGGCCCGGATTCGAGCCCGAAATCGAGCCGGGCTCGGGCCGAGTCGGCCCGAAAGCTCGAGCCCGAAACCATCCCTAGCCACAAGACACCTTATGGCTTAAATGGGCTGGTGAGTCTGCTAGTTCAGAAGTAACTCTACATACTCTTTACACTTTAATTTGTCTACTTAATATTATCATTCTTACCTTTATATTAGTTTATAAAATGACACGGTCCCAACCCGGAACCATAAATATTTACAAAGTATAATACTTAACTAATGATATTACTAAATATTTAAAAAAAACTCAGAAATTTGTTTGGAACCTTTAAGAAAGATTGAGTAAGTTTTCTATATAAAAATATGCGTCTTGAGTTTGTTTTTGCGGTAGCAGTGAGCTGTATAAAATGGGGTAACTTAATATATCGTGCTCTATAGGTCAAAAGATATCGAGTTATATTCATGCTACTAATACGAGGGTATATACAGTTATGTTACTAGATTGATAAGTATAATACATTACGCTTTAATTTTAGTAGTTTAGTGAAAATTATGAAGATTCTGAAAAGATGTAGAGTACCCCCATTTTATCTAGCTGGTATGATAAAATAGAGTAGTAGGTGTTATAAAATGGGGTACTTACTTTTAGGCTAAATTAGTATTATTATTTATATTTTAAAACGAACCATTCCGAAACTAATATGTTGCGGACAATATATAAAAAATCACATTCGCATTGCTCATCATTATCGTCACTTCTAGCAGTAACAGTACATTACCCGAACTTCACAGTATTTCGAAATAGAGAGTAGTCGTTACAAATAAAACACGCAACGTTCTCCTCTTGGTCTTCTGACGTGTCACTTGCTTGATGAGAAGGTTTTTTTCTGCCCACTGCCTTTGACAGTATTTCTATCGTTGTCTCGCCTTTTTTCTTCCAAGTTTGGTCATTTTCTTGATGTTCTTGATCACTGCCTTCTGACGACTTGCATCTTTCTGATTCACCTTTTTGACTCTTAACTTCTCCCTATATGTTTGTTGTGGTTTGTTTAGCATTTTTCTTAATCTTCTTTGAGAATTAAACCACTCATAGTAGTTAAAATAGTCTTTATTTACGTTTCGATCCATGACTTAGGATCATTGTCAAAATAATAAAAATTTCAAGTTTGACATTTATGACCTAAATTGAAGGTGACTTTGATTTATTAATGTTTGATATATTTGGTGTGAATACATTAAATGAAAATTTTAAAGTTTAGAAGAATGAGTGCCTTCAATTTGTGTTGCGCACTGGTAGCGACTTTGATGTAGCCAATACGCTTAACGTCAAATCAGCTGATTAATTTCTATTGTTAAATTCCATATAAATTCAATAACTTGAGTATTGAAAAACATTTTTTAACATGTTTCTATTTATACAATTGAAAGGATGGTTATTAAAGAAGTGTGCGATTACGTTATCGTTCAGCTTAAGCATTTTTTTTTTATATTTATCTTGAAGGGGAAAACCTCATTATGATTTAGGCTACCGCTTTGGTAGATTTTAACATGGTTCTGAGGCGACCCTATGGCGGGTGTACACTTGTCAGATACCGATGTTGTTCTAAGGATATTTCATGTGCTTCTGAGGCGACACTAAGGCAGGTATATACTTATAAGATATCAATACCATTCAATGAAGATTGTAAATGGATCTGAAGCGACCCTATGGCGAGTTTACACGTGTCAGACACCAATACTGTTCAACGAAGATTGTATATGGTTCTGAGGTAACCCTATGGCAAGTTTACACTTGTCACATACCAATGCTGTTTTACGGAGGTTGCTAATAGGCTTATTGTTATGTAATTCGTTATTGTATGTATAAATAGAAGTTATCTATTTATGCTGTATTTCATGTTAATATTGCAAGGAAGACCCAGGAAAAACTTGCAATATTACCTAGATATTAAGGGAATTTAACTTTCATTTGTTATTTTTTTTAGTAATGGAATCCATTGTTTACTGAAGGTCACGGATTCGTTTGTTACGCAGTTATTTTTATGTAGGGTTATATAAGCAGTTTCTTTGATTTTGTGTTTTTAGCGGCTTTCTTCTTCTGGTGGAGATACGTAGATTATGTCTATGCTATTTGGCCTCATAACACAGAACTAATTAAAAACTTTGTAGAGTCAATTAACAAAATGAATCCAACTCTTAAATTTACATATTAATTAGAGTAACATGGAATACTTTCGTTTTTAGATATTCTAAGTAGCAACAATTATACAACAATTAATACATCGGTATACAGAAAACAAACGCACACAAACAGATACCTAAACATTGATTCAATCCGCCCACACTGCGTCAAAAGAGAAATTATCAAAAAACCATGTATGATAGAGCATAATTAATATCATCAAACGAAGAAATTTTAATGAAAGAGAAAGACTTAATCAGATGTACACTAATAAAAAACAAGTATCATAAAAGGATAATAGAGAGAGAAATGAATAATGTCCCAAAAAATAATGAAGAAGAAAAGAAAAGAAAACGATACGCACCAAAAAATGCTCTCAATACCATACATAAAAGGATTTTCCAATAAAATTCAAAAAATAGGAAAGAAATTCAGATTTAAAACAGTATTTAGAATCAACAATACACTAAGAGCACAATTAACAAGAACAAAATCCAAAAACCCAATACAAAGTTCAAAAACCTGCATTTACAAAATTCCATGCGAATGTAACAAGTTTTATATAGGGGAAAGGTTCAGCCCATTTGAAGTTCGACTAAAAGAACATACATCATATATAAAAATAGAAAATTCGAAAAATCCTAGATTTCTCAACATGCATAAGACTCCAGTCATAAAATAAAATGGGAGGACGCAAAAATTATTGACAAAGAAGAAGATCAAGGAAAACCCAAAATCAAAAAAGCTGATTATATAACCCTACATAAAAATAACTGCGTAGCAAATGAATACGTGATTTTCAGTAAACAATGGATTCCATTACTAAAAGAAATAACAAATAAAAATCAAATGCCCCTAATATCTAGGTAGCATTGCAAGATTTTCCTGGGTTTTCCTTACGATATTAACATAAATACAGCCTACATACATGATTTCTATTTGTAGACTCAAGAAATAATTACATAACAATAAGCATTTTAGCAGCCCCCGTCAAACAGCATTGGTATCTGACAAGTGTAACCCCACCATTGGGTTATCTCAGAACCATATACAATCTTCGTTGAACAGTATTGGTATCTGACAAGAGTAAACCAGCTATAGGTTCGCTTCAGATCAATATACAATCTTCAATGAATAGTATTGGTATCTGACAAGTGAATACCCGCATTAGTGTCGCCTCAGAAGCATATAAAATATTCATAGAACAACATTGGTATTGTAGACCCGTCATAGGGTCGTCTCAGAACCATGTTAAAATCTACCAAAGAGGTAGCCTAAATCATAATGAGGTATTCCCCCCCCCTCACGATAAATATAAAAAAAGACCGCTTAAGCCTTACGGTAACGTAATCGCACACTCCTTTAATAATAATCTTTTCAATTGTGTGAATAGAAACATGTAAAAAAAGTTTTCCAATCCTCAAATTATTGATTTTATATGAAATTTAACAATAGAAATTAATCAGCTGATTTCACGTTAAGCGTATTGGCTATCTTTAAGTCACTCCAAGGCGCAACACAAGTTAAAGGTACTCATTCTTCTAAACTTTAAAATTTTCATCTAATTGAAATTTTTATTATTTTGACAACGATCCTAGGTCATTAATCGAAACGTAAATAAAGATGATTTTAACAACTATGAGTGGTTTAATACCCAAAGAAGATTAAGAAAAATGCATAATAAACCACAACAAATATACAGAGGGTATTCCTAACTTCTTGCATTAAATTCAGATTTCTTTACACATGCTTCTCCTTTCTAACATCCATGTTTTTATACGGCGTTTCTGTTAAAACCATCCTAACCTTCGTTTTCCCCTCTTTGTGCTATTAGTCTTAGTCTTGGCTATATTTCTACTGGAATGAGCAACTACTCTAATATTTATAGGAGAGATGGCAAATGCGGCCGCAGAGGAAGTTGACACGATGTGCCGGATTCACAAAGTTCTCTTTTTGAAGATGAGTTGTTAGGCACAACTGCTTTATCTGTAGTCGTCCCGTTAGGCCTTGAATTTCAAGTGTTTCTCTTTAAATATTTAAAAGTACAACTATTATTCATTTGGTTAGTACTTTCTGCAGGCTGAAAGATACAGTCTTTGAGGACGTTACGATTCGTGGGCCAAAATCCGGTCTTCCTGAAATAATTAACTGCAGTCTCCATAACTGCCTCTTTCATGAACGCAATGCCAAACAGTTTTCTAACATGTCCTATAGTATTGACCATTCCAGGGTTTAATGGATTTACTTTATACACTCTTCAAAGTAATATGTTCCAGCTGGAGATAAAAAGACGACATCTATGGGCTGCATCCTATGAGTGCAGTGGCGAGGAAAGCATAACAGAATGACATAATTTGTTCCTGCTGCAGCCATAGACTCCAAAGATTTCGTGTAGGTTGCATGATCGTCTAAAAATAGAAGAACTGGCTGTTCTTCCATCCTCTTGGAGAAAGTGACAAAGCGCATAAACAAGACCATAAAAATATTTTTGCATGCAACAATTTCTGCGACATTCGTCAGAAGTCCTTCTATCAACTGCGGTTAGTTCTCCTTCGAGGTAATACAAACTGGATAGGCAAATAATTCCCTCCTGCACTCGTGCAGGTAACCAAGGTTCTTCCTTTCTCTAAAACAACACTTTCGTCTGCTTGTTTCAAACAGTCGTCGCATCAATTTCATCTACATTATAGACCCTATCCTGCAAAATATGGTATTTGGCGTACAGTCTCTCTAACAAATAAAAAAAAAAGATATTCACCACCGGTTTACTGAAACTCATTGCTCGAGCTCGGAATGTTGCTACTGGCGATCTAGATGTCTACCCAGGATTACATCAAAGAAATGAGTATAGCCAACACTTTCCAGCCATCTGCATATCTCTGTTGAACTTTTGCGGTGGTTACGCTCTATCAGCTCATATGCAAGACTGCGTAACTACTTAATGTTACTCCAAAAAACACTTTCCACTAGAAGAATATATTTCACAAAGACTTTTTTCCGTTTTGGATGAAACACTGGTTTGCTCCTTCCTATTCAACCTGCAATATGTACTATGGATAATGTTTGTACCTTTTTTTGTACTTTCTTGCTTGCATCAGAAACGGTAACGCCCGGTTTTAGAGTCTTCACACATTCTCTAATGTAGTATCCGGTACTACTTAAGTCACTGAAGCTTTAAAATAGCTGATGTTTCTATCTATCACTTCCTGAATAGCTCGATGCATGCTTCCTGCCAATCATGACTGGCAGTTTGTCTTCCGTTTATTATTACTAGCAATAAATATTGTATTAAAGTACTATACTACATGAAAGGTATACGTGAGAACCTTATGTGTTTGATAAAACGTGATATCCCGTTTCATCAAATCCACTGGTATAATATTTATAAAATATGTTAAAACTTAGCTAAAATTTCTAGCTTTTCTTAAAGATATATCACTACATTGCTTAAAAAGTAATTAAAGTAATAGTTACTTGCGTAAGTTTACGCCGTTGAAGTTTTTAGGATCTGTGGTGGACAAAATACTTGCACAAGTGTTCTCGTTCATCATTGAAGGCGATTTAATTATTGTTACTTGGTGCAAGCCATGTTTTGACGTGGTTTTTAGAATTGACAGATTTTTGACGTTGATATGTCAACAAAGTGTGTCACCATCAAATTTTAACAAATTGTTTGAAAACTTAACTTCTGTTTCAAAATCTGGTAGAACGGAACAGTCGGTTCACCTAACTAAATGGAAACATGAGCGATACGATTGACCTCCTCCACTTGTAAGCTGTAGTGGGAGAAGCACAAAAGCGACACATCTTATCCGACCACCCCGTTAAATCCAACTCTGTCTTATCTATTTCGTCTAAAATTGCGAGTTTTGTATATTATATAGCTACGTTTTATCTACATTCTTTTAGCGTACACCACAATTTGCTAGAATAGCAAAGGTTCAGCAAAATTCAAAATTTTTAGGTAAAAACAATTTGCTTCCCGGAAGTAAGCAATAATCATCGCCATCCCAAAGAAGGATAAAACCGTCAGATCCTAGACACTGACGCCCAATAAGGCTGCTCGACGGGTTCTCCAAAATATTACGGAGTATAATAAAATTTCAAATACAAGAATACGCTGAATGGGAGCAAATCTTTCCACCATGCCGATTCGGTTTACCTCACAAATTATCAGCGACTCAACAAGCAGCTAATGTAAAGGCAGGAATCAGCGAGGCGACATCTGAGACAAAACACAATAAAGCATACTTAACTCTACTTAGCGCAGAAAAAGCATACGTTAGGGTACGGCAGGATGGCATCATATACAAAAGTTACTCGTTCAAGCCGCCATTAGAATTAACCAAAATAATATGGCTCTACGTAAACAACATACACTCAAAACAAGATTAAAACAGTCCCTTTCACAGCCAATTTGTGCAGAGCAAGGGAGTCCTAGTGACCCATCCACATTCTGTGGATCAAGCTAGGTACAAACTGGTGAAAATCCTAAACGAAATCGCCGATTACTGTGGAACCGCGAAAATTCAGCTACAAACTTCTAAAACTAAACTCCTGCAATTCTACAACAAAAGATCGATCGATAACACCGTCACTATGAGGAAAGCTCCCTCCTAAAAGTAAAAGATGCTGTCAAATACATAGGCGTAGCATTCAATTTGAAGCTGAAGTTTAAAAAAGCCCATGTTAAAAGCCGCGAAGAACTGGCATTGAAGACCGCTCGGAAGTTCTACAACATTTTAAAACACGACAGCAAGCTAGTAATAAAAATCAGAATTAAAATCGTAAAAACAGTACTAACACCACAGTTAATGTATTGCACCGAATTCTGAGCAAGTAGCGCCCCAAAGCTTAAATAAGGCTAGAAGTAGCGCAGAACAAACTACTAAGAAAAATAGTAGATGCTCCAATAAATTGCTAAGAAGAGAACTAAAACCACTGGATATCACGGAAATGCACTCTAAGAAAAAAGAACGTGATCCAGTGCATGAAGGGAAACCCCGACCATCGAGTACAACAAATCTCCCCGAGACTGGAAGTAGACATTTAATTTAATCATGGCGCTGACATTCAACACTATGATGTTGATGATCAGTATTTGTAGTATAATTAGATTAAAGATACCTGAAGTGATGCTAAATAAAAACAAAAACAGAAAGTCAGTACTACTAACACGTTTGTGATTGATATCCAAGTGAGGTCTGGTATTACACCAACTACAAGCTACGCTAATTAATCCATACAATACACTATCGGTGCTTGTTATCCTGACAAAAACACACTTACCCTCTTGTTACAGCTTTATACGTTAGTGATTAATATCCTGTCAGCACCCAATTACCCTAATTATATACGATTAGTAATTATCGTGAAAAAATATCCACTACTCATTTACACATCGAAATACCAGAGCACCACCTTAACTATTCCGTCAGCCAGGCAGGTCTTGTCAGCGGACCCACGTGGCTCAGGCGTACCACCATGAGCCGTGGAAGAAGCAGCTTCGCCACCGCCACCGACTGCCACTTCTTAAATGTCTGTGTCTTCTTTTGATTAATAATAAACATTTATCCGTACTCAATAACATTTCATTAAGTTAATAAATAGACTCAAACATCTATTTTTTGTTTGTTCTTGTATGTGGTTACTAACACGCATTCGTTTTAACCCTGTACCTATATTGTATATGACTTAAATTTAGTTCTTGTTTGTGCATATTAACAAGCACTCGTGTTAATCCTGTAAAAACTTAGAATATAGTAACTCTAATGGTAATAGTGATGGTTCCACAATGCGAAAATTGTTAGTGACAATTTGAATTGTACATCCATAAATTATTATACTATCCAAATGGCATGAAAGAGAAAATAGAACCACCAGCTAAAAATAAAATTCAACCATAATATTTTTAAGCGTGTACTTGTTCACGAAAGCGTAAGGCTGCTATTCCCAAGCAAGCTATACTGTAGCAAGGCAATATCACTTGGACGGAACTGTACATTCGTAAGAGACGCTTGCATCATTACACAGATGAATGATTGGCCAGAACAGAGGGCGCATTAAAGACATTAAAAACGTACAAAATTAACCTTCTAGACGTTAATTTGATAAATCTGGCATGTCTGCTTTTAAATTTAGAACAGGCGAGAACATTGAATTAGATACGCAAAGACGCGCATCGTGAGAATTAATTAATCTAAGCTTGTCTCAGGTTATGAAGTCGTGATATGAAATAAATTAGATTAAGTGTTAAAACAAACACAAAAATATATAAATTATTGGATTTAGTGGTGGACCCGTCCTCTTTTGTATTTAAAACATCCAAGAACATTTGAATTAAATATGTATCGATGCGGATTGTAAGAATTAATTAGTCTAAGTTCGTCCTAGTTACGGTGTCGTGTATGAAGTAAATTAAACTAAGTGTTAAAACAAACCTATATAATTTATTGAAGCTAGTGGTGGAGATAAATTAACAGGTTGTAATTATATGAACGATTACTGTTTCTGGGAACGGACCCTGATTAAAACCTCAAAAGATCTGATTTGTTTTAAGGATGGATTTTCTCTAATATCAGCGACGATAAAAATGAAGGGTAAAATCACTGCGATTATATAACACTATTCCGAAGGGCTATTTCTGATGTAGAAATTGAACCTAAAATTGACTCTATGAAAAAAGCGGTCTCAAAATGTAGCTTTATACGCGCAAATGCCTTACTCAATAAGAAGTTCAGATTTGCTGAAGCAAAAACTCAGAACGAGGTAGATGAAGCAATGATACAGGTTCGGCTAATCTACATGTACCAAACAGCGCCCATCGCAGTCTTTTATGCTCGTTTTACATATATCAATTTATTGGTCAATTTCTAGTACTTAAAATTGATGGATAAATTTAACAATAAATTGATAAGTTTATAGAGCTTTACATTCTACAAGTAATTGCTCAATTTATTGACTCAATTTAAGTGGTACCATCATAAGGATGTGAGATGGTAACAAACTATGTTAATTTGCATAACCTATATTTAGCAAGTTTTATTATAAGTATAGGACTACCTGTGGCTTTTATTGTTTGAATAGTTGAAAAATAGTGAAAGTAAATAAAAGATGTCATTTTGTTTTGATAAAGATACTGTTAAAATATTGATTTCACTTTATGAACAATATCGTGAATTGTATAATGTGAACTCTCCTGAATACAAAAACAAAAGTTTGCGAACAAGTAGATTGAACAAAATTTGTAAAGAATTAACAGAAGTCACAGATTTAAAAAATATAACTGTGCAAGATATTCAAAAAAAATGGAATAACCTTCGTACACAATTTTTTTCTGAGTTGAACAAAGTGAAAAAGTCAATTGGAATGGTGCAGGTGTAGACGACGTGAATGAATCTTCTTGGCGGTGCTATAGTGATTTAAAGTTTTTATTAAATAGTAACCCAGTGCATCAAGGTGTATCCAATTTAAATATGCCAAAGGAAGGTGTAGAAACATAAGTAACATTATCATCGTTAAAGGTATCCTAGGAATTTAAAATTGTTTTTGAAGGAACTATTGAGGATATTAATCAGGGTTCTTGCAGTATTGATGAAAATGAAGAAATGACAAGTGAATCAGTTACACCAATTCCAACTGAAACGCCAAGTAGAAAACGCAGGCGAACAGAAAGTGATAATTCTGCAGCCTTTAAACGCCAGCTGCAATACTAAATGATGTAAAAAATGATAAACCAGATCATTTAGATATATTCGCGAGGTGAGTGTTTTTGTTAATTAACGACTATTAAACTACAATTGTTTTTAGCTTACTTGCAGTAGAATTACGGAGACTGAAAACAAAACAGTGGTAACAAGACTTAAGGCCGGAATATTTAACATAGCGCACGAGGCTTTGGAAAATGAAGATAATTAAAAACTTCAATGCAGTAACTGATGACATGTTGCCCGTTTGACGAGTAAGCAGCCCATACTTAAAAATATACTTTTCATTAAACTCTTCATGATCTCTCATAAGGAGGCGTGATTCAGTGCACAAAAAATTGTGTACAGCACAGCATGCTAAGGTTATAACTTTAACTTTTTTTGGAGATAAATTACATTTAACAAGAAAAAGCAAATACTGTGTTCAAAGACCACAAACATAGAAACAAGAAAAAGATTGCTGAAAACATTTGTGTGGAGCACAGCACTGTGTGGCTGTGAAGCCTGGACAGTAAGAGAAGCAGACAAGAAAAAGGTAGAAGCCTTTGAAATGTGGTGCTACAGACGTATGATGAATATTACCATGGACAGACAAAGTTAAGAACAAAGAAGTATTAGAAATGGTAGGGGAAGAAAGAACTATGTGGAAACCAGTAAAAAAAAATAGGAGAGATAGGATGATAGACCACATACTAAGGAACGAGGGAATAGTGCGGAATATATTAGAAGCAGAGATAGAAAAAAAAGAGAAGTAGAGGTAGACCTAGGTTAGACTACTGCACACAGATAGTGAAAGATGTAGGTTGTGAGAATTTCAGGGAAATGTGTTGTCTAGCTCAGAATAGAAATGAATGGAGGTACGCTTCCAACCAACCGCAACATGGAAAAAAACAACTTAAACAACTTCAGATATTGGTTTTGCAATACTCTCAACTAATGTTAATTGTGCTAAAGGATTTATTTGAAAACTATTAATACGGCAAATGTCTAAGTGTTGGGGGAACCTAAGCAGCCACAAGCTGCTTAACTCCCTTCACATACCACTGAATCTCAGTGAAATAGGGCATATAATGCGAAAACAATAGAAGGAAATCGAGCTGTATATCGGCTGTGTTGGCGTCGCCGTGGATCAATGTAGTAAGCGTAAGACTACGGATCCCAAGGTCCCGGATTCAAATCCCGACACGGCCGACTGCTTGAAAAATGGCAGGTGAGCATTTTTCACAAAAATTACACCCTCGTTCGGATGAGAGGTTAAATGGAGGTCCCGTGTGTGAGTGTTGTCACGCACGTTAAAGATCCCTACCTTGCCTGGTACGGCAAGGGTTCGGCAAAATTCTAAATTTCCAGGCAACAAAAAACTCGCCTCCTGGCCAATGTAGTACCTACAGGTGGAGCATTGGTAATGTAAATGAACTGTATATCGGCTGTTGTGAGAATTGCAGGGAACGGTGTAGACTAGCTCAGAAAATAAATAAGCTGAGGTACAAGTCCAACCAGTTTCAAGATGTAAAACCCAATGACGAACAAATAAGTGCTCTTAAATCTGATGATTATTATAAACAACTACGGGAGTTGGTTGTGAAATATTTTCAACTAAGGCCGATTGTGCGAAAAGATAAACAATATAAGGTGACTGAACTGCATCAAACAAGAAAGAACAGCAGCTATGTTCAAAGACAATGAACATAGATACAAGAAGAACACTGTTCAAAACATAGTGTGGAGCACAGCACAGTACATCTATAAAATAAGGGCAGTAGGAAAAGCAGACAGAAAGAGATAGAACCCTTCTGGAATTTTGTGCTTCAGATGTATGAAGATGGTAACATAGACAGACAAGGTTAATAACAGATAGGTTGTAGAAATAGTAGAGGAATAAATATATCTGTGGGAAATAAAAAAATAAGAAAAATAGAAGGACAGGATACATTCTAAGGCATTTCTGGGGAATAGTACGGGATATACTACAAACAGAGATATGAAAAGAGACGTAGAGGTAGACCGAGATCGGACTTTAGCACACAGATAGTGATAGATGCAGACTGTGCAAATTTCAAGAAAATGTGTAGGTTGGTTCAGACTAGTAAACAATGAGGGTACGCGTCCAACCTGTTCTAGGACTGAAGACCTAATGATGATGATGAAACTAACGGTAGTTAAAAAAATCTAAAGCTGTTGGCTAAGATACCAAAAGCATTTTCAACCACCCTTCTAGCACGACTTAACCTATAATTATAATTTCTTTGATGCGATGTCATGTTCCTAAATCTAAATGGTTTTAATATATGTTCTGTTAATGGGAATGCTGCATCAGCTACCAACACATGTGGTACAATTTGTGTACGGCCCGGAAGTGGTCGATCTTCTGGCAAGTTTAATTTGTTTTGAATTAATGCAGAATTCAATGACGATTGCCTAAAAACTCCCCCGTCGGATACCCTTCCATTAGTGCCAACGTCGATATATGTAGATTTATAATAAGCATCAACTAATGGTAAAAGAACAACGCTGTTCTGGTGTTTATAATTATAATAGATTGAACCACTATTTTCAGGAGCTCTGAACAACACATGTTTCCCATCCAATGCTCCAAAAGTATTGGAAAAATTCCACATTTTGTCAAAATCCTGCACAATATTCAACCACTCTGCTGGGGTACTTGGAACCTGTATCATACATTGTTAAATATTATCGTAAGTTTTCTAAAATTTAGTTTAATACCTGTAGATAATCCTCTTGCAAGGAATCATAAACAGCTTGACAAACACAAGGTATAAATAATGAGATAGTTGATTCCGATACTCGAAATGAATACATTAAACTGCGAAACGTTTCTTCTGTTGCTAGAAATCTAAGAGTAATAGTCAATTTTGTTTCAGCTGAAATACATTCACGCCAAAATGTATTTTGTTTCGAAATTTGTGGAGCTATTTTTCCAACAAAATATTAAAAAGTTATTCGCTCATACGTAAGTATTTTCTAAACTGCTGAGGATCTGATTGCAAAAATTGTTTGTGTACCAAACTCATACTGCCCTTTTTAGTATTCAGCCAGGGTCTTATCCACCATCTTCTTGAGATATCTAATAATAAATTTGAATTAATTTAAGTATAGTTTATATTTTTTCACATCCCAGTTATTTCATTCAGTTTTAAGTTACATAAAAGTATAACCATAATAGTTAGAGCCTTAATTTTTTTTATTTTTATCTCCTTTTTACTTGTTATTTTTACAATTCAGTATAGTGATAAACAGGATAAACCCAACAGTTGGCTAATCTAAATATCACTAAATATAACCAAAAAATTGATGGAAAAATAGGACATGTTTTAAGCTGAGAAAAGTTGATCGATTTTAAGTACTTGAAATTCATCAATTTATTGTCATGTGTAATAGCTGAAAATTCAATTGAAGGTCAGTAAGTACTAGAAGTTGACCAATAAATTGATATGTGTAAAACTAGCTTTAAGTGTGTGATTAAGCATTTCCTTTTCTAAAAGAATTGTCTTTATATTCCATATTTTTATAACTGTCAAAAAAAGTCAACGCAGTTTGTAAAGCTCAAGGATTTTTTTAGTTATAAGATTTTTAGTGAACGCAACGATTTTATTATTGAGAAGTTTTTTGAGATAATGATACTTTCACAGTACAATACAACATAATACAGACATTAATTTTTGTTATTATGTTTCTTATGGCGTGTGTTCTTTATCGTTTGCTGTATATTATTGAGCCATGTTCACAATCTTACACACACACACAATTTTAGAGAACAGCTATGAACTGAAGATCTAAAAAGTAGCATCGTTTTTCTACATAAACGTTATTTACAGACAAGATCTTATAGAAGTTGGGTTTTTAATGTTAGAATTCAATAGAACCCTGAATAATTTCTCTTTCAATTCTGCTGAGCATACAAAAAATAAAGTCATACGAAACCTTAAACATAGCTTTTTAATAATTCGGTTTCTCATAATATGAACGAAAACCCAAAAGCAGAACAGTATTGATTATTCAAGCTTTGCATGCATATTCACCAATCTAGATTGCCCCAAAATTCGTCGTATGATGCTAACAACACATGTTACCCTGGTACTTTACTTTAGTTTAGCACGGCGTAATAATATATTTGAATAAAATGGAATATGAAAAGAGTTCCAAAACTCGTGCTGAATCGCTTTGTAAAGTTTTGTAATGCGGGAGTTTTACAAAGATAAAAGCAAACGGGGAAGGGTTGAAGAAAGTAATAATCCGCACGCGGTTGTCGTCGTTACAGCCAGATATGCCGCAGCAATTTAGACTTAGCTGAACAAAACTAGCAGAAAATAAACAAATTGTCATTAGTCATGATGGTGTACTATTTTACAGTTGCAGAGTAAGTAGGGGGTGGCGGTAATGGTCGATTTATATACAGTAATGCCAGACACCCACAAGAACAGGTCCAACAATCATACGAACTGCATAGTAATCAACATTATGCAAATGACATTCATTTGCATAGTTTAGGAACAATTTAAGGAACCTTAATGTTAGGGATGCAAATGGGCTATAGAGAAGACTAAAAGATAGAGTGGACTCTGTTGGTGACACAGGGTGTATGTTATACGACATCAAATATCTTCAGATATGCCAACTACAATTATCCTTTCCGACGACGGTCCTTTTAATGTTCCCCTACAGTGAGTGCCTGTATGACCTTTATATACTTCCACACAGTAATTGCTAAATTGCGGCGCTACACACTACGTAGAATACATAAATAGAAGCTGCTGATATAATTTAAGTGAAGCACTAAAATTGAGCAAAGCGTTGTGGAATATTATTGCGTTTGTTTGAGTTCTCGCGGTTTCCTAAAACATTCACACGGCAATAAAAGTCTGGAAACACAACAAACGCTCCCAAAATAGTCTATTATTCGTTGTTTTTATTCAATTTGTTTTATAAGTGGCTTCACTGGAATTATAAATGTGTAAAGGTTATCTCTATAGAATAACAATGTTTGAAGCAAGCAAATAGGTTGTTTTACAGCCATTTGTGTTTAAGAATATAAAGTTTGTATAGCTGATAGCTTTATCGAAATATACGGTTTTTCTTTTAAATTTTTCAATATGCATACGATTATTCGTTAATTTTCAAATAACTTTAGCGCTAATCTTACACTTAGACGCTTCAATTTTATGAAGAACAAAAAACTAAGTCGAGATATCTAAATTCTCCGAGGGAAGTGAATAAATGACACATGAAATCTAGCAAAATATGCTGTACAGCAAATAATTAAGACAATCAAATACATGTTTATGCAGTTGCCTTGGCCTAATTTACGGGAATTAGCAGATTTGGCTGATTGATTATATTGATGGTTCTAGAAATTAAAGTTAATTGTAGTACGTGTATCTTTTGTCGGCAGTGATATTGTGACAATATGTTCTTGCTATAGACCTTAATATTTTTTTTGAAAATATCATATTTGATGGAATTTCTTTAAGTTGAATTTTTAGTGATGATTGGGTATGTTGCTATAAGTGTAACTCATATGGAGTAGTGCAACTTGGCAACGTAGAGTTTTCTAGTAAAACGTCCGACTATTAATATAAACGATGTAAAAATCAAGGTACGTTTACGTATTTAAGATAATTGTAAAGTACCCCTTGTCTTGAGAAAGGGTAAAAGAGAAGGATGGGATCTAGGTAAGCTTAATGATAGTAGGGTAAAAGAGGAATATAAACAAGTATTAGATAATAAGAGCAAAGAGATAGCTGTAGGAAGGAACGTAGAAAATAGATGGAAAGAAATAAAACTGACTGTACATGATACAGCAACACAGACTATAGGTAAGAAAAAAATAGAAGCGAGAAAACCGTGGGTAACAAAGGAGATATTAGATTTAATAGAGAATAGAAGAAAGCTTAAACCTTTCAGAGAAGTGGATAGTGAAAGTAAGCAAAAATATAATACAGTTAGAAATAAGATAGTACATGAGTGTAGAAAAGCTAGAAATAAATGGATGGAAGAGAACTGTAAGGAATACAAGATGATTTGAGAGTAGGTAAGACAGACAGAGCATACAGGGCAGTTAAAAAGTTTTTTGGGGAAGATAGGAAAAAATATAATGGTATTAGAGACGAGAATAATGAGCTTCTAATAAATAAAGTTGAGGTAGCAGACAGATGGAAAAGATATTTAGAAGATTTATATAAGGGAGACGATATGGATGAGTTAGAGAACGACCAAGAAGAGGATGTAGAAATAGGGTTCTCAATATTAAGAGAGGAATTTGATAGAGCTGTTCGGAATCTTAAACTAAATAAAGCGCCAGGGATAGACGATATTCCCGCAGAATTAATAAAATATGCAAGTCAGAAAACTTTAGATAGATTATATGAACTAGTGAAATTAATATATGATACAGGTGAGGTTCCAATAGATTTCGAAAAAATATTATTATCACAATCCCAAAAAGTCAGGAGCTGATAGGTGTGAGAATTTTAGAACAGTTAGTTTAACTTCTCATGCTTCCAAAATACTAACAATAATAATTAAAAATAGAGTAGAAGCTTTGACTGAGAATTATTTAGGCGAAGACCAATATGGTTTTGTAAAGACAGAGGACTAGAGAACCGATACTAATGATTAGGGTAATTATCGAAAAAGGTTACAAAAAATAAAAGACTCATTTCGCATTTGTAGATTTAGAAAAAGCATTTGATAGGGTTAATTGGATTGTTATGTTCAGGGTTTTGCAAAAAATAGGAATCTCTCATAGGGATAGAAAAATTATTTACAGTCTATATAAAAACCAAAGTGTAGTAATTAGATTTGATGAAATAGAAAAGGAAGCTAAGATTAGAAATGGTGTTAGACAGGGTTGTATACTGTCTCCTTGATTTTTAATGTTTATATTGAGGAAGCTTTAAACTTAGCTAGAGAGAGAAAAGAGATAGGTATTAGTGTACAGGGACAGAAAATAGACATGTTACGTTTTGCAGATGATATAGCCATTATAGCAGAGTCTAGAAAAGAGTTAGGAGAGTTTTAAATATTTTAGATGAGATACTACGGAGTAACTATAGTATGAGAATTAACTCGGTAAAGACAAAGATAATGACAAGTGAGTTACAGCCTAGTTATAAACCAAAATTAAAAATAGGTAATACCGAGTTAGAGGAGGTAGATGAATTTTGCTATTTAGGTAGTATAATTACAAAGGATGGACGTAGCAGAAGGGATATAGTAGCTAGAATAGCTCAAGCTAGAAAAATGTTTTAAAAGAAAAACTTACTAATAGCTAATAGTATTAGTTTAGATAATAGAAAAGTTTTTAAAGTCGTACGTATGGAGCGTTCTACTATACGGTAGTGAGACTTGGACAATTAAAGAAGTAGATAAGAAAAGGATAGAAGCTTTTGAAACTTGGTGCTATAGGAGAATGTTAAAGATTAGCTGGACAGATAGAGTAACAAACGAGGAAGTTTATAGAAGGATAGGTGAGGAACCCTGTATGTGGAAACAATTGAAGGTCAGGAGAGATAGAATGATAGGGCACCAGTTAAGACATGAGGGAATATTTAGTAAAGTCTTAGATTATAGACTACCAAATAAAAATAGAGTAGGAAGGCCTAGACAAAGCTATATTAGTCAAATAATTAGAGATTTAGGTTGTGAAGGGTATGTGGACCTTTTTAGACTAGCTCAGAATAGAAAAAAATTTAGAGCTGCGTCAAACCGACTTTAAGTAAGTTCGAAAACAAAACAAAAAAAAATAAAAATCAGTTAACTAAATGTCACCAGGACATAACTCACAATTAGTTAGAGGTCTGGCATGTTGGTAGCGTTTCGTTGCTTAAGCCTTACCATAACATATAATTTAATAAACGTCACCATGATATAGCTCACAATTAGGTA
Source organism: Platerodrilus igneus (assembly GCA_036346225.1). Lineage (NCBI taxonomy): Eukaryota > Metazoa > Arthropoda > Insecta > Coleoptera > Lycidae > Platerodrilus > Platerodrilus igneus. Next base: position 1,586,089 of record JARFIW010000787.1, on the reverse strand, counting down.
GCGGTCTGGCATGTTGGTAGCGATTTGTTGCTTAAGCCTTACCATAACATATAATTTAATAAACGTCACCTTGACATAACTCACAATTAGGTAGCGGTCTGGCATGTTGGTAGCGTTTCGTTGCTAAAGCCTTATCATAGCAGATAATTTAATAAACGTCATCATAACATAACTCACAATTAGGTATCGGTCTGGCATGTTGGTAGCGTTTCGTTGCTTAAGCCTTACCATAACAGATAATTTAATAAACGTCATAATGACATAACTCACAATTAGGTAGCGGTCTGGCATGTTGTTAGCGTTTCGTTGCATAAGCCTTACCATAACAGATAATTTAATAAACGTCATCATGACATAACTCACAATTAGGTAGCGGTCTGGCATGTTGGTAGCGTTTCGTTGCTTAAGCCTTACCATAACATATAATTTAATAAACGTCACCATGACATAACTCACAATTAGGTAGCGGTCTGGCATGTTGGTAGCGATTTGTTGCTTAAGCCTTACCATAACATATAATTTAATAAACGTCACCATAACATAACTCACAATTAGGTAGCGGTCTGGCATGTTGACAGCGATTCGTTGCTTAAGCCTTACCATAACATATAATTTAACACTTTTCCTTTTTGAAGCGGATAACCAGGTTATATTTCATTTCCCTATAAATGGTAATCATGTAAACATGTTAGAGTTCTTTAACAACCATCAGGTTGCTAATATCTATGTAGAGCCAGCTGGATAGGAAAAAGATAGAAGGATATAGGAAGACCTAGACCAAACTATATTAGTCAAATTATTAGAAATTTAGGTTGTGAAGGGTATGTAGAGCTTTTTAGATTAGCACAGAATACTAAAGAAGTTAGAGCTGCGTCAAACCGACCTTAAGCAAGGTCGAAAACAAAATGATGATGATGACCCCTTGTCTTAGAGCTGCATTTATTAGTATCAATCATACTACCATATTATTGAGGTGTTTGATGAAAGAAAAACGTTATTCTCATAAAGTTCAGTACGTTTAGGGGTTAATAGAGGGTGATCCTGGCAAACTAAATCTTGGACAGAGCTGATGAAAAAAGCATCTTGAAGCATCATCATCAAAAAACGAAAAAGAAAGATATTTTTCGGCTACCCAGTTCACGATAAATGCTATTATCGGTTGCCACTGTTTTTGATAAAAATAATTCCTGAGAATAACGAAAACTACACTGTAGAGCATATGGATTTCATGCGTTATAATATAATCTTCTAAATGATTGAAATTTACAAGTGGAAACTGCGTTTAATTAATGCAATGGCATCTTAACTTAAACAAATTTTCAAAACGAAAAAATAGAATTGAAAGATACTATTGAAAACAAAATCCAAAATCTACAACTTTAAAGTTACGTTTAGATTGCTGTAAGTTAAAAATTAGAAATTTATATCAAATTAAGTTTCTTTTTAAGCTTTGGTTAAATACTATACTATATTTAATAGAAAATTGCAATAGTAATAAAATGTTGGAAGGTTAACACAAATTCTTAAAGTGCAGGAATCATAGCCGAATTTTAAAATACTTAAAGAAAAGGAAATTTCAATATATAAAAACAATTATTTAAAGGAACTATTTGCATATTTATAAGAAAAGGCCAATTTCGAATTTAAAACATTTGAATTACTTTGCTTAAACGAAAATGCTAAATTATTTTTAAGTATAAAAAAAATTTCAATTCGTGTCTAGTAAAACCTTTTTTCCGATAATTTTGAAACAATGTATAAGATTTTTAATAAATTTGAAATTTTTAATATAGGTTTTTATTTTTTTTTAATTACTACCCTATTTGGCGGCTTAGCTCAACTATTCAAATGTAGCAATACGTAATAGAATTAATAAATTTGAATTTTTAAAATTTAAATTTAGCATTAATTTAAATAAAGTAGAAAATATATAAATAAGATAAATAAGTTTAGATTATAAAGTTTCACTGTGAAATTACAATTCATATTTCTGCAAAGCTTTAAATCCGATTGTGATTTTACAAAGTTAAAGAATATTTCTGACAGTGACGTAGTCTAGATATAATGTAAATTTGTATTTGCAATTGAACGTAATCGTGATAATGAACCGTTCTAGGTATCACAATTGGAAATAATGAAACGGTTTGAAAAAAAGTCACTAAAAGTATCGCTATTTTCCTGGTTGTGTTTTGGTTTAAGGTGTCGCTTTAACGTTGTGGTAGTGCCGCTTTTCACTTGAAGCTCTACGTGAACGTTTTTATTTTTACATAGGAGACAAACAGCAACTTTAGAGTTAGGTTATTGTGTAGACTTAAATTCATAATATTCCTGAAATTTGCTTTTGCCTTTTTGAATTATAACAGTTTCAGGTGCTTATACACTTTTTCTACCTAGACACATTTCTGACTTTTCTACATTTTTTGTATCAGGTATATAATCTGGATCCACTACACTATCCTCACTGTCATATTCTGCCATTGTTTAAATTTTTACTTTAGGTCTAAATATTCGTTTCCTTCAAAATTCAAGTCCGGACAATAACTAATAAAGCCTTTTTCAATAAAAGCACCAACATCGACTGATGGGGCTTACGATTGGTCGGTCAAAACGGACAAATACAACAACAATAAAAATAAAATTGAAACCTTGCATATTCCATTAGAAATATCAATATAAACCCATATTCTAGGGAAAAAAGTTGTAAATCTATTTAAGTTTTTTTTTAAACATAATATCAGATGGTTCTTGGAAAGAATCGTTAAACTACCTCAAACAGCATTTACGTTTTTCTTAATAAAATATAACAGTTTATAGCACAGGCATTATATATGCTTATCATTTGCATTATACTGTGTTATTTTATGTAGGCATTGATTAAAAAGTTTATGCCGCTATGAGTCATAAACTTCAACTCTTGGTTTTGAGAGAAAGTTCGGGATAATTCTTCTGGAGTATCGGCTACTTCTAAAGACGGTGGTAATGACCACACTAAATAAACAGTAAATATTATGGTACCATGCGTTTTGTAACACCATTTGTTGAGCGATAATGTACAAAAGAAAAGGAGATTAGTTTTCGCTATAAGGTCACATTTTTTAATATCAATAGAGATCTTGTTTTCATACAAAAGTAAAAAATTCAAAATGATGGATTGGTAATACATACTTAAATAAGAATTAAACTGTTTCGTTTATTCTGAAAACGTCTGTAGTCTCAAGACCGTGACGTCGGCTTGTATATGTTTAAGATGGTTTTGCGACACGACTGCTGTTCATTAAATCTAATAAGCTTGTTTTTAAAACCAAATTTTCAAAATCATTTCAAGTTTCTTTAATATCTAATACTAGTTATAAACAAGTAACAATTTAAAATAAGGAGGATCAAACAAATCGAACTAATTTAGAATTTTTTAATCTACTAGCGTGTCTTGATGACAAAATTTATTAGATGTGTAACACTAATACCCATTACATTTTTTACCTATTGGCTTAAAATAGTTCTATTTTTTATATAATTGCAACTAGAGATTTTTAAAATGTGCATTTGGGAGAAATTAAGATTGACATGTTCTTAGTGAAAATTAAACTTTTAAACTAAATTGGGAGAAATTAAGATTGACATCTTCTTAGTGAAAATTATATTTTTAAACTAAATTTTATTTAAAAATCGAACCTTTCGAACCGAACTGAACCTTGAGCTAGGTTCGGTTCGGTCGAAAAATTTACCGGTTCGGTTCGAGGTTCGGTTCGAAAATAAAATGTCCGGTTCGGTTCGGTTCGGTTCGAAAAATTGAACCGAATCTCGAACCGTATCTCGAACTTGTTCGGTTCGTTTCCATCCCTAGCCAGTCGTCAAGCCTTTGAGTACTGGACTATCACAAACGACCATAGTATGCTCAAAATTACACCCAACATCTGCAGAAGGTCAATAGGTCGATGTTTAAGCAGGTTTAATAATTAATCGGGAATAATCTTACTGACCAAACACACTGACCTCTCAAAGATGAGATAATTCAAGCTTTAGCTATAGTTTTCGGAAGAACCAAATAGTTTTAATGAAACAAACTAGTTCCAACAGGAAAGTGCACCACCTCATCGTGCTACTTCAGTTCGCGAGTATACAAACACAATTTTCCCTAGCAGATGGATTGGAAAACAGAGATTCTTGGAATGGCGGTCTTGATCGTTAAATATAGCTCCCAGGGATTTTGTCTACGGGGTTATTTAAAAATATAGTTGTAAAGGTAGAGAAACTTTACATGATTTAAAGAAAAAATATTAAAACTAAAATTACACCTGGTATCTTAAATGTTAGAAGTCAAATCCGTTACAAGTTGGGCATTTGTCAATAAATTTTTGAACATTTTAAGTAATTTTACCAAAATAAATAATTTTTTAGTGTTTTACAAACTGATTAAACGATGCAAGAGACGGCTCCTTTAGATAATGTATCAAAATATTAAATATTCAATATGATACGGATGAAACAACCGTTGCCCAAAAGGGGCAGGAATCCCGTAATAAATTAAGGTTGCATCGGCTAGTGGCGCGGGAGTGGGTTCTGATATAAACAAATTAAAAGTGACAAAAATGTAACAAGGCAGATAAATTATCTAGCTATACTACTAAAAACACACCCAAAAAGGTTTTTCAATACTGTAATAATTTATGGGCGACAACTCGTCTGCTCTATTTATAATGCACTGGAAGACTAGTATTTATGGAGATCATAATTAAGTCGGCCCCATGGTGAAATGGGAATTCCTCTTACAATCAGTTTATATTTTCAATAAAGAAATAAACTCATTCTCACTACGTCATCCAAATCTATTTTAGTGCGGTATTATATTATTGTTCCTGTAAACTAATATACATACAAAAGTTTATAAATTACATAAATCAAGTCACTTTCGCTAGAGCACACAATCTACAACAATCTAACCACATAATCGACTTTGTCGAATCAAATCCCAATCTCCAGGCTTCGTAAATCTAACAAAGTAAACACAATAACCTACAATATTGGTGGACGTTTAACAATCTCATCGATCTCTAGCTTAACAGGTTTCATAAATACATGCCATCAAAAAAACGTAAAGAACAATCTATAACTAGCTACTAAACTCACAGCTGAATGCCATTTTAAATAAGGAATTTTATTTCGTCAAACCAATAAATTTTCAACAGTTTGTATAAGCCAAACTGTAATAATTAAAAATCAAATTCTTTTCAAATTATCCTTGCGTATAGCTACTTTAAACACCCGGTTGCTAATTTCATAGACAAAGGGTTTCTTCGACTTCCATTCACCAATAAAAATCTTTCATATGTTTACCCATTACATGCTCGCAAACAAGTAATTAAGTGTTTTCGTCTACTATCTAGCTTTCGCCCTTTTCTCCCACATTTCATGCCCTCGAGAGGTATGTTATTGCATTATAATCCTCTATAATGAGCTCATTGGTACCGATAAGAAATACCTAATTCTATATGGTTTAACGCGTGATAAATATTATCAAGGCTAATAGACAATCCTGCAATTGGATAAATTGTAACCTTTCACATAGTACAAAATTTTATTATTTTGTTGGGTGAGATCATTTGAAACGTAATGTTTTTGAACTCAACTAAGTCATTGTCTATATCTGTACAATAAACCACATTGCAATAACATTACGATTATTTTATATTGCTACACTGCAAATGAAGTCTGCAATTGTTTCGGTGTATTTTTAAATTTAATGAGATGATAACCTAATATTAAAAAATACATTATTATATAATCATCAATTATTGCAAACGCTTCCTTAATCTAACACTATTGCTTTTAAAAGTTTACTGTCTTCCTTTCTTGCGGTTTCTAGATAAGTGGTGCCCTGAGTTTCGTTCAGCTATGTATTGAAAAAGTAACTTTATGATTTTGTGGTTTAAGTTTATTACCTGAATTCCCTTTATAGAATGAAACATTATGGAAATATCATGCTTAATTTACACTACAATTCGTCAAATCGTTATATACACGATACATTCGTCTTTATTCTGTCCGTTTAACATTAATTTCGTTCTTTTCCATCTAGTCCCTAACATAACGCGAACGCGTTACAAATACTTTACATGAATATTTAAATATTATTAATAATGTATCCGTGAATGGGTACTAACTAGGGTAACACTGAAAATATCAATATCGAGTTATAAATGTGAACAACTGGCTATGTTGCAACGCAAGTTACGTTTTGGGCCTTGGGAGCTGCCTTTTTAAAGTCCTTTTCCAAAACTTCTTGTAACAAATTTATTTATTCAACAGAAATTACAGTTGGAATTTTGACAAACTATATAAATTATATTAAGACGACATTTACTAATAATTGGAGTTAATTTATGGTGAGTAGTCTAAGCAACCAACAATGTAAAAGCTAAAATACTCAAGACTGACTGACTGATTTGGGGCTCCCGGGGTATTTATGTTGTCCCTGCCGCTTACATGTCTGTGGGAACTGCAGAGCTCATGTCTGCTTATTTTTTTATTCAATTCATTTAATACAATGTAACAATCTTAATTCTAATAGTTGCGGTTTCTTAACCGTTTGTGACCTGCACCTGAAGTATCACTTACGTCTGGAATACAATGTATTCAAATTCGTTCTCACAACATGCTTGTGAACTTTCATTATCCTTTTCTTTATTTATCCTTGAATTACAATGTAGCATCTAACTTAAGTTTCTTAATAATTTCTATTTAATTATACATATATCAGTTTGGGTGATATGTAACTCCTCCCGACGTGCTTAATTTTTTAAAATTTCATTTTCCCTAAGGGTACATTTAATACTGCTTTATTTACTTTTGTTTCGTTATGACTAAAATTTCTTTCTTTGTTCTTATATCTAAGATACATTTTGTACAATACATACATAGTTAGTAAAATGATTAAAACGATTAATAAATAACTAGCTAGCATTAATAGTTTGTAAAAGAAAAATTGATTTGGATAGATGAACTTACATAATTTTCATCCACACTTTCATTGCTTTTCCTTCTTTGGGCTTAGTCGATTTTTGTACCTTGTTCAAGTTTGTTTCTATGGGCTCGGTCGATTTTTGGACCTCGTCCATGTTCTGCTTGGTTCTTCCAGATTGGGAATTGAAATTCCAGACCACCTGTTCTCCGATTTTTGGATTTGTAGTGTCCTTCTGGATCCGTTTGCTGCGCCAGTTACGTTTTGGGCCTTGGGAGCTGCCTTTTTAAAGTCTTTTTCCAAAACTTCTTGTAACAAATTTATTTATTCAACAGAAATTACAGTTGGAATTTTGACGAACTATATAAATTATAATAAGTCGAAATTTACCAATAACTGAAGTTAATTTATGGTAAGTAGATTAAGCAGTCATCAATATAAAAGCTGAAATACTCCAGACTGACTGACTTATTTGGGGCTCCCGGGGAATTTATGTTGTCCCTGCCCCCACATGTCTGTGGGAACTGTGGAGCTCATGTCTGCTTATTTCTTTATTCAATTCATTTAATACAATGTAACAGTCTTAATTCTAATAATTGTGTTTTCTTAACCGTCTGTGACCTACACCTGCAGTATCACTTACGTCTGGAATACAATGTATTCACATCCGTTCTCACAACTTGCTTGTGAACTTTCATTAACCTTTTCTTGATTTATCCTTAAATTACAGTGCTGCATCTAACTTAAGTTTCTTAATAATTTCTATACATATATTGATTTGGGGGATATGTAACTCGCATTCCAAACGAATACTTTATTCAATTGGTTCCTCTAGGTGATATTGAATCTATCACTACACTTCAGAAATAAAGGTACAATTGAAGCAACGAACTTCTTCCGTCGGGCGTGCTCTCAACAAGCTAACAACTGTAGTTTTGGTCAATTAGGTAAGAGCCACAATTTTTTTTGATCCAAGATTGCCATTTTCGTTAAATATCCAGTAAAGAGAAGAAGGATCACTGTTAAGTAATATTCTGATCTCTTGTCGCGGTTTACTGCAAAATTAAACAAAAACGTTACCATTTGCACAAGAAACGTATGTTTTTGCATTACTTATTGGTCCGCTGCTGTAATCGCTACAATAGACGATTTGAGTTACGAAGGGCTGTCCGATCTATCGTGTTCACCTAATGTTGTTCCCAACGATTTATTCCTGTTCTTGGCATTAGAAAATGGAGCAGTAGAAGAGCATTTAGGTCAAATAAAGTGGTGTTGGCCAAAACAAATATCTATTTTCAGAGCTTTTCCAAATGATGACTTTTTAGACAATTTAAGAAAATTGGAAACTTGTTTGTTATGTGCATAGAACTGCAAGGAGGTTCTTTGAAAAATGACATATCCTTTCACCGCAAAATGAGTTTTTCATTGAAATGTCACACTTTTATGAAACTACCTCCACGTATAGACCACGTTATTAAATAACCAGATGAAATATAACCTACACTTTTATGCAAAGACAAAATGATTGGTTCAAATCAAACTAGTAATTGAAAGAGAGTAAATACAAAATCAAAGAAAGACTATCAACCTGTATCGCTGCAACTTATGCTGATGCTGATTCTTGATGCTGATTATGTGATCGAAGTGATGGACAAATTTAAATTGTATACGTCATCATTACATTAGTCTAACGTATGCACACATTTCTAGTCGCGCACGTACACAAACGCGCGTATGCAGAAGTACATGTGCACCAACATGCACACACATGCTTATTTTACAAATCATGCACGCACACACGCGCACGTACTCGCTAACAGCACACACACACGCATATGCATACGATGATACTTAGGCTTTAGTTTTTAATACTATACCCGTCAAACATTACGATAGGGAACCATGTGTATGATTTTTCTACAATACAGATCCCAAATTAAAAACAACAGAATTGATACGTTTCAAGATTTCTTTAAGAGAACGATTTAGGCAAGCTAACTGCGATCGATGAACAAAAAACCTTTTCAGCAATACTGAAAGTAAAAAAAAAAGCTTACCGAATATTTTACATGGTTTTGTAACTGATAATGCGATAATTCTGTATAACTATAATGTATTAAATTAAATTTGAAAATTAGCAATTATTTACTAGATGCTCATTTTACAAGACATTTTTCTGAAAGAATGTTCTCGTTTATAAGAGAAATTGATGCAGTTCATTTTGAACATGCATATTACAAGCATTTTAAAGAGAATTGCTGACGGGCCTAAAAGATCAGGAATGGAAAAACACAAAATCTATTATAGTCGGTGGATACTGCCGAGCATATGCTTGTAATGAAATCCCACAAATCAGTTGTGGTTAATTATGAATAATTGCAAGTCAGAAAGCTCCATATCACATACTGCTATAATATCATGTTCAGGTAAATTAGTCAAATTAATATAACAATGAGTTTATTTAACTCTTCTGGTGGTAATGTAAAATAAAACTGTATTGTCATTAGCAGGTTTTGTGCTCCTCCAAATTATGGCACCAGTTTTAGTTAAAGGACTAAATATTTAACGTTACCCATATCGTATATACACGATACGTGGTTTTTTATTAAAAGATAATCAGTAAGAATTAAATATTTTTCTATTCCTATCGAGCATAACTTCGTTTTTTAAGCTAGCATTTTATCGCCGTACCTTGTAGACAGTGTTTTCAGCAGCATGGGTAGACACTAGCAATCTCAAAGCTAGCCGTGACTACCAAAATATTATGGTTTTTGTAATTAACTGAATACCTTTATAAATTCCTTCAATAAAGAAGTATCGACATTTACGTCTTTAGAATTGCATGAGCAATACTTGTACTTACTACTATATGCACAGAATCATAATTTTTTAAATATTTTATAACAACTACTTTCTCAAACTGAAACATGCAATCTGTAAGACATTAATCGGAAACTGCCTGTCGCCGTCCTGGCTCCAACAGCTTATTATTTATAGAAAATAATAGGTGGAGACATTCAGTACACGCCACCTGAAATTAAGAAGAAGTGGTTAGAGAAGTCTTTCGAAATCGTGCCACAAGAATCAAATTAAGAGATATAGTGAAAATGTTTACTGGCGTTTGTTACCGATTTATCGAAAATGTATTCTCCTTCTTCACTGTGGGCATATTATTCGATGGTGAAAGCAACCCCTTCAGCAAAAAATGAATTCGACCTCTGTCAATATAAAAAAATACGACTTTTTTTTAAACAAAAACGAGAAATTGAAAGACCAAACCTTTTACACAAGAAGAAATATTTCCAATTTTTACTAAATGCATCGGAAAAAATCTAGTTGACGATGAAGGGAATTCATGCAAACTTTTTGAAAACGGATTTAACATTAATGTAGTGATATTTTAGATTTATATAGTGTTTGGTATTGCTTAGGATTTACGTATTGAATAACTATTAAAATTAAAACTAAGTGACATAAAGCACAAACAAACTATTCTTATTGTTCATAAAACAAAAACTAGGACCAGAGGCCTTGATTATTTGTGATTACTTCGGAGTTTGAAGGAAAACTAAAAATCCATAAAATTATTTATCAAATTTAGCTCTGTATCTTAAACAGACACCCCATCACCGATTTCTCCAACTTGTAAAAATATCAAATGTACAATCCAGCCAGATGAATTCCATACTTATATAAGATTATTGAGCAAATTTGCCCACTATCTGCATTTTCCAGAACCATTACTTTATACGGGATATTGTGCAACGCCACTACCACCACGCTACGCAAATCTTCATAAAGAAAATCCGGGCCACCGGATCCACCCCTCGGATCCCCTCAACATTTATGCTGACGCATCACATTTTTCACCTACACCTGAATGTTTGCAAACCATCTTACCCATTTAACCTAGGATAGGCACCCCCCGATACTGTCACACCTCAACACCTCAAGCTACCACCACCTAAATGTTTGCAGCCCGTTGTACCCATCTAATCTATGTTTCGCAACCAACAATATTGTTCATTTTAATTAAAACAATGCATTAATAAAAACACAATGTTCTCTCGCGCGCATGTTAAGCGGCTATCGGTTATCTTTGTGTAGTAGACAATGATTTGAGCATTGTTTTTATGGGTTCGTTTATTTCCTGTATAACAATCTCCTTTTTACAGAGAATTTGAATTATATAATAAAGTCAATTGGATTGCGATATTTTAATGGTTTCAACTCGTACCACTACTAAAACCAACTTACCTCGTTTCTAAAAAATCATAACACGCCATGGACCATTTATACTAAACAAGCATGAAGTCAGAGGTTTAGACGACATAGACCCGAGGTAGGTCAGACGATTCTTTTCCCGGTGTGACAGTATTGAGGGTTGCCTTTCCTAGGTTTGATGGGTAAGTTGGGTTGAAAATATTCAGGTGGAGGTGTAAGATGTGGTTTGGCAGAGTGAGTTGCTGAGGATCCGAACGGTGGATCCTGTAGATACAATCCTCCTTGGAAGCATTTGCGTGGCGCGGCGGCGATGACGCTGTACAAGGATGTCTGCATTCCTCTAATAACCTTCGCCTTGACAACGCAGATGCAGTAGAAAAATTTAGAACGTTTCGGAGGGTTTAAAAGGGAAGGAATTGGTTTAACAAAAAAAAGGCAGATTTGTTGTGTATTGCCTGTTACTTTATAACTGTCCACTTTGTCATAATATAACGTCATAAGTTATAATATCTAAATAATTTTAATTTAATTTTTACAGTTGCCGATAAGATTTTATATGGACAACGTCGGTATCGCCCGTTGCTCGCCTCGCTCGGCTTATAATCTCAGACTAGTTCAATAAAGAATCACATTACTGACTTGGTACATAAATAACTATTACATGATTATAAACAAAAAAAAAATGTCACACAATGTTACAAAATACTTTTATATAGTATCGCTCAAGATTGCAGCTAAGGATTTTAATTTATATCTAAGAAACTCATGGAAATTGGAATTAGCTTAGACTAAACGTAGTTAAATTATCATGTGTCGCGCTTTTTGAATAATAAAATTAACTTCGACAAAGCTAAATAATTTACGATAAATTCCAATTAGTTCAAAAGGCCCTCCCTTAAACATTAGTTCTGCCGTTAATTGTGCTTAACCTGAAACCAGTTTAATAGCAAGTACTGTAACGCGTTCGCGTTACGTTGCAAATACTAGTGTTCATTAAGCACGACATTTCAAAAATAATTAGTTCTATAAAGGAAATTTAGGTAATAAACTTAAATCACGAAACCATGGGTATTTTCTGTACAATACATAGTTGAACGTAACTCAGGTCAATAACTGAGTTCAAAATGGCAAAAAGAAATCAATTTTCAGTATCATGTATTAAGAATTACCAGAGTTGTTTGAGTAAACAAAATAATTACAATAGTAAATTTTGATAGCGGGGTAATGTTACTTTAAAAAACCTGTTAGAATAATTTTAAGAGTGGGTTTATCAATATACAAGTTTCATACAAGGATTACCTCAAAAATAAGCGGGATTTTTACAATTTTTTGTAGAATTTAGCAGAATCAGCGTTACTGGGAAATAATTGTAGGTATTTACAAAGCGCACTATGTAGTTTAATCACTTAAATACAGACAGTGACTTTGTAGAATTCACAAATATCGCGTTACAGTTGATCGAACCAGACATAACATAAACACAGCGTTATAGGTCACAATGTACGTGTTTGCAGTATTGTTGAGTACATACGGTAGCAATAATTTGCACCAAACCATATAAAGTCGCGCATTTTTCACAGGATTCAATTTAAGCTTAATATTAAAACTGCAATACAATGACATACCTCTCGAATGCACGGAGAGTGGGAGAAAAATACTGGAAGCCAAAAAGCGGACGAAAACAATTACACGGGAGTCGGTAATGAAAAAACATAAGAAAGATCACCGTAGATAATGAAAAGTCGAAGAATTCCATTAGCAATGAGATTAGCAACCAGGCGTTCAGCGTGGTGATATCCGCTAATAAATCGACAAGTTCTATATATCTATTTTAGACAGTCCGGCTCCAAATCAACTTGGATGGAAAGCAAATGATCCTTTACAGCGTGGACCCGAAACTGGTAAAGTGAAAATCCTTATTTAAACTGGCATTCAACTGTAAGATTATTAGCTATTTATAAATTGTTCATTTTGTTTGTTGGTGGCACGTGTTTATGAGAGCTGTGAAGCTAGACATTGAGGAGATTATAAAACGTCTACCAGTACTGTAGCTATAATGTTTACTTTATTAGATTTACAAAACTTTTACTATGGAATTTGATTCGACAAGGTTGAAGATGTGAGATTGTTATATATGAATAGTGAATAGAACGACCAATCGAAAGTGACTTGATTTATGTAATCTAAAATTTGTTTATGTGCATTTGGTTACAGGAAAAACGATATGATGCTGTATTACGATAGATTTAGGGGACGCGTTGAGGCGAAGGTGGTTTTTCTTTATTGAAAATATAGGTTTACTGTAAACGGAACTCGATTGCACAAGGAGGCTGACTTGATTAGCATCAACAGGAATACTCGTACTCCAGAAGATTCTCACTAGACTAGACGAGTTGGCGTACATAAATTGAGACAGTATTGAAAACCTTCCAGGATAAGTGTTTTAAATAGCATAGCTTGATAATTTATCTCTTCTGTTATATATTTTTTTACTTTGTAATTTCTTTATATAGGAATTCACTCTTGCACCACTGTAACTTAATTTGTTATGGGATTCTCGCCCCTTCTAAGTAATTCAAAATATAACATCTAATGATTCTTTTGCGCGTAACGGTACCTAGGTGCAAAACTGCGAATAAGGGATAATAAATATGGAATTTTAACAACAAAATTATTGTATGTGACTTGATGGAAACTCATAGAGCTTCTGTCACTAAATTAACTAAATTTTTTCACTACTGTAAATGTATTTTATCAGTTGCGTACCAGTTAAACTCATCTGCCTGAAGTATTTAGAAAAAATACTCAAGGAACGCTGCAAAGACAACCGCGTCTACTACCTTTTGAGTCATACCATTTTATTAGAACTCTATATAACGACGATTTCACTTTAGATATGTTACGAAGTAAATGTATTGAAAACCTCATATTTGAAATACATATATTAAGAAATTACAAAAAATGAATTACTAGAAGAAATAAAAAATGAAGATTACTATTTTCATTTAAGGCATTACTTGCTGGAGTTTTACCGAAGTATCGAAATTTGCTCTTAGTGATGGAGCAATCAAAACAAACTCGTTCCCAATGCTTACAAAACAACTATAAACTTGTGTTTTATTTTTTCTTTCCTCCTATATGAATCTTCCGAGAAATGTCAAGGAAAGAATAAGTGGCCAGAGAGAGAAGAACAGTAAGCAAAATACATATTCGCAGGCTGAACTCAGGATCTATTTCTGCAGAAGCATCAGCGAGTCGTGGATAAAGAGAGAGTTATTATATTGATTTAAAATTAAATAAATCTAACGAATTGGGCGCCACGGTGTGTTGACAAGAAAAGTTCAACCAAAGGGGAGCCGTAGTGAATCCTCAAGTGTAGGGGAAACCTTTTATTTAGAACAAAAACACGCTGAAGCCACTTTTGACCTGGATAAAAAACAATTCATTAAATATAACCTATGCGCCACCATTTGAGCCCAACAAAAGAATGTAAAAATTGCCTGTGTTATTCCTTTTCGTTTAAAGATATCCACTGTAAACTAACGTGGTCATGCTTATCATATCAGAAGTCTGCTTTAAATCAATAGATAAATAACTTGCTCTTATTTTTAGTCTCCATTTAGAACGGATTTGTAGCTTGAAAAAGTTCTCAAATACTAGAACAGGTAGAATGGCTTGCGTGTTTCAGTGAGCTAAAGAGAGATACTATATGTTTAATTAAATTAGTGGGGTTTTAGTGAGGAATAAGATTAAGATAAACCTTCGAAAAGGAGAGCAACTCTTTCGATACTTGGAGTCACAGAGACCGTGGAGTCGGTATGCCACTCTAAGACACACTTCTGCGATGTGGAAGACAACGAGAAACTACCATATTTTGACCTTCCAAGTACACAGAGTACTGAAAATGTTTTAAAGCGATTTCATTCTCTGGAGTACAAGATTCTGGAGTTAAAATAGTCCACCATTCGAACCTCCGTAGGGAGACTACTTCGGAGAATGTGATCAACGAGTTAAAAAGAAGAGCAGGGAACATTTTGCGAGTCAGAGCGTGGAATGTGAGAACCGTGCAGCAAGCAGATAAGCTAAAGAATCAGAAAATTAATAGGATAGATTAGCATTAGATATCGTAGGGATTAACGAAGTTCAATGGCCAGAGGCCGGGAATTTTTAGAGCGGAGGCTTTATGGTAATTCATACAGAATCAGAGGAAGGTAATTCAAGTGTGGGGTTAGTCATGCGGAGCAAAATAAGACACTGTGTAAAAAACTACGCACAAAAGTCCAAAAGAGTACTCATGGTTAGGATACAGTCTAAGCCGGTAAATACAGTAATAAAACAGCTATACATGCCTACCTCTAGCTACAGTGAGTAGGTGATAAAAGCAATCTACACAGATATCAAGGATATACTAAGATTCGTAAAAGGACATGAAAACTTAATAATTACGTTAGATTTTAATGCAGCAGTAAATGGGGGCAGGGAAGGTGCGGTAGTAGGTTTATTTGGTGTAGGCAAGAAGAATGACAGGGGAAATAGGCTGGTAGAATTTTGCGACAAAAACATTTAACCATCACTAGTACATTATTTTAACATCATGTTAGAAGTCGATCCACGTGGAAAATTCCTAGAGATATAGGAAGATATCAAATAGATTACATTCTTATCCGACAACGGTTTAGAAATCCAGTAAAAGACTGTAGAAGCTGCCCAGAGGCAGATATAGACACTGTCCGCAACATAGTAATTATGGTAGCCGTGTTTAAATTAAAAAATTTCTAATGGGGAAAGGAAAAATGCACTTTGACTTTTACGAACCAAAAGATAAAAGTATACACACAAGATTTGAGAAAAACCCAAACAAAGTTCTCAAAGATATCGGGAAAATTTTTGATATCAAAAAAGTAGAAACAGAATGGAATAAAATTAAATCCAGCTTAGATATGGCGGCCAGAGACATTCTGAGGTATAAACAAAAAGAAAATAAGAAGCCTTCGGTCACAAGGGATATTCTAAATTTAATAAAAGAAAGGCGATTGATTACACAAAAACAGACCAGATGAAGCAAGAAAGCAGAGCTGCAAAACAATACAATGGAAAACTATTCGCAAATTCAGGAAAGCTAATGGGTTGATGAAAAGTGTAAAGAGGTACAAACTAAGATGAAAATAGAAAAAAAGAATAGCATACAAACTATTTAGAATGAAATTAAGGAGCGTGACAGCAAACATCATTACAGAAAATATAGAAAGCGGATAGATAGCAAGAATATTTAGTGAATTTGTATTCAGGACAAGAACTAAATGCACTAGAACAGGAACCGAAAATTGTAAAGTATAACTTTGGATATCCTAGCCTTAGAGATGAGTTTGAATTGGTAATAAAGAGTTTGAAAAATAGTAAGGCATCGGGTGTAAACAAGGTGCACGCAGACACTCCAAACGCCTCTAGACAAGCAGTAACAGAACGTCTCTTCCCACTTGTAAGTTACATGCATGAGCCAGGCGAGATACCCAAAGATTTCAAATGTAACCCAATATTCACTATATTAAACAATGGTAGGTGGGTGTAGATGTAAAAACTTTCGAACAATAAGTTTGGCATTCTTCTTAATCTTCTTTGGGAATGAAACCACACATAGTTTTTAAAATCTATTTTATTTACGTTTCGATCCATGACCTAGGATCGTTGTCAAAATAATAAAAACTTCAAGTTTGACATTTACGACATAAATTGAAGGTGACTTTGATTTATTGATGTTCGAAATATTTGGTTTGAGTACACTAAGCAAAAATTTTTAAAGTTTAAAAGAATGATTGCCTTCAATTTGTGAATTGTAACAAAATTGAAGGCAATCATTCTTTTAAACTTTAAAAATTCTTGGCTAGTGTACTCAAACCAAATACTCGAACATCAATAAATCTGTCACCTTCAATTTATGTCATAAATCGAACTTGGCTTTGTTTGACAACGATCTAGTCATGGATCAGCTGTAAATAAATAGATTTTAAAAACTATGAGTGGTTTCATTCCGAAAGAAGATTAAGAATGCTAAACAAACCACAACAAACATACAGGGAGTATTTAATAAGTTTGGCAGCACAAGTGTTAAAATTATGAACTAGAACTGTACAAAGACGGATGAAAAAACGGGCTTAAGGAATACTCGGAGAGATCGATGTGGGTTTAGGCGAAACGGGGGAACACGGGAGGCCATTGTAGCTTTAAGGGTGTTGATGGAGAAAACAATAGAAAAAGGAGAAAGCGTGTATATATGGTTCGTAGATGTAGAAAAAGCATTTGACAATGTAAAATGGGAGAAAAGCTTCGAAATACTCAAAAAGATTAGAAATAACATACGGATAAACGAATAGTATATAGCTTATAAAAAGAGCAAACAACGGTAATAGAGTTAGAGCAGGGCCATACAGAAGTAAATTGTAGGAAAGTGGTGAGACAGGGATGTGCCCTATCCCAGTTAATTTTTAACTTGTATATCGAAGAGGCAATAACACGGTCAAATACAGAAAGACATTTGTTATTGTTATGCAGGGACAAACGATTGATATGTTTAGATTTGCAGGCGATATAGCAGTATTGGCATCTAGTAAGGAAAAGTTAAAAGCAGCTTTTAATAAAATGGAAATAGTACTAACAGAGTCATACGGTATGATAATTAACAACAATAAAACTAAACTAAACAAGTTAGAAACCAAAATACAAATGGAAAACAACTTATAAGAGGTTAAAGATTTCTGCTTCCTAGGAAATCAAATAACACAAGATTGGGGGAATACGAACGATACAAAACAACGATTAGCTCAAGGACGTGCTGCATTTAACAAGAAAATGCAACTACTATGTTCAAGAACAACAAACAAAGAAACAAGAAAAAGATTGCTGAAAACATATGTAGAGCACAGCACCGTACAGCTGTGAATCGTAGACAGAGGGAGAAGCAAACTGGAAAAAGGTAAAAGCAGCCTTTGAAATGTGGTGCTACAGACGTATGAGGAATACAGCATGAACAGACAAAGTTAAGAACAAAGAGGTTCTAGAAATGTTAGGGAAAAATATGTGGAAAACAATAAAAAATAGGAGGGATAGAATGATAGGCCATATACTAAGCTATGAGAGAATAGTGCAGAATATATTAGAAGCAGATATAGAAAAAGGAAGAGGAAGAGATAGGACCTAGGTTAGACTATTGCACACAGATAGTCGAAGATGTAGGCTTGTGAGAATTTCGTAGATATGTGTAGGCTAGCTCAGAACAGAAGACAGAAAATCTTATAATGACAAAAAAAAATTGTACTTTAATCTGATGATTAATATAACAAACTACAGGTGTTGGTTTTACAATATTTTTAACTAGTGTGAATTGTGCGAAAGAATTTACTGAAAAACTATTAATTCGGTAAATGTCTGTATTGGGAGATTTTGGCAGCCGCGGGCTGCTTAACTTCCTTTACATACCACTGAATACCGGCGAAATAGGGCATATATATCTATACTGTAGGAATTTCGGGAAACTGTAGACTAGCTCAGAATAGAAATCAGTGAAGAAACGCGTCTCCAAGACAAAAAGCCTAATGGTAGGGGAAGAAAGAAGTATGCAGAAAACAGTAGAAAATAGGAGAGATAGGATGATATGATACATAGTAATGTACGACGGAATAATGCGTAATATATTAGAAACAGAGAAAGAAAAAGGAGAGGAAGAGTTGACCTAGATTATACTATTGCACAGAGATAGCGAACGATGTAGGCTGTGGGAATTTCAGGAATATGTGTAGGTTAGCTCAGAATAGAAAACAATGGAGGTGCTCGTCCAACCAGTTCCAGGACGGAAAACTTAAAGATGAAAAGGTAGCTGTATTTAAACCTTATGATTATTGTAAACAACTACATGTGTTAGTTTGCAACATTATTGTGCAGAAGAAGAAGAAGAAGAAAACTATTGATTCGGTAAGTGTCTAGGTGGTGGGGAATCTCGATAGCCGTTAGATTGCTTAACCCCCTTCGCGTATCATTGAATATTGGTAAAACAGGGTATAGTATTTAGAAAACAATAGAAGCAGAAAAGTGCAAAAGATATAAAAAAAGATTAGTACAAGATCTTACTGTACTTAACAAGAAAAACCAGCTGCTATGTTCAGAGACCACAGACATAGAAACAAGGAAAAATTTGATGAAAACATATGTATTGTGCATAGAATTGTACTCGTATATAGATACAAACAAAAAAATGTGGGATAGTCATGAAGCACGTTAAATATATCTACTCCAGCACTAACAGGACCATTTCCTAATTTAGAGTTCTGAATCCTCTAAATTTTGCAACTTGGATTGTTGTCGAAACAAAACCGAAACTAGTCATTATTAGATGACGTCTAACAACATTAGCAATTTTAAACATTAATACTTCAGGCCTGTGGAAGCACTTACCCTGCCCTCTTTCAGAGTTGACCTTAACGGGCGATATTCTCTGTTGTTTACTGCTGAGATCATCAGGAACTTTTCTCACTACAAAATTTTGGGCAAGGGATTTCCCAGCATTCTCTGCATAATAATTACATAAATTTCCGAACCGAAACTGCACGTAACTTGCTGTTGAGATGAAGTAATCCTAGAATACTTCAGGTATTAAATATCTATCTTTAGAAAACAAATTTTTCATTGTGATAAATGCTATGAAATCCAGTAATGTTTACAGTAGTCTTCGTTTTTGTAACAAATGTTTCAGCTACGGTTCAAAGTAAGTGCATACTAATAAATCAGTGTACAAGATTATAACTTTTACTTTAACAGCACCCATTGGTTAATTAACGGTTGTAGTAATGTCAGTCGATTTTTCTTGGTGTCTAAAAAGCTTTAGGAAGTTTAAACGACATCATTACGTGTACTACATACAAGATCTGTCTATTGAAAATCATAACTGACGTGGCGTAGCTGTAATACGCTCGTACCTAATGTAACTTCAGAAACTCCCATTGAAGTATTAATTATTTAGCTTTTGTCAATATAACCTTTGAAATTGTAATCGTTTTTGTACATGTCGGCTGACTTCAAAGTTTATACCGTTTCCTTGAAAAGCACATCTCAAGGTCTGTATATTGTATGCATTTGAAACTTGTCAGGCAGTTTCAATACACATTGATTACCTGCTGTTTTGTAGCGTGCAGAACACATTGATAGCAATACCTTCGAAAGACCGAACAGTCTACGATAATTACTCCCTGGGGTAAAGTAGGGCTGCTGCGTGACTGTGAGCTAAAGCCTAAACTGCTGGAGCAGCTGTTATAATCGATATATGACAAATGCCATTTCCATTTGTTTCGGACTGCGTAGAATAGTTTGCATTCAGCAATGTGTGTACGTCGAAGGGTTTACTCGAAAGGTCTTTGTTTCGTTGCAGATAATAGGATTTTGTTCATTTTCACTCTGTTCAAACACGAATTCGGCATGTTTTACTGACCTTTCAATTGTTCGCACAATTTGCTTGAGCAAAGAATGTTTGGGGTAAAGCCTGATAATTGCAGTACTGGGAATTGCCATATTTTAACTAGTAAAGAAAAATTTAATACTGTAGTGACTTATTTAAAGAATTGCTTGGGCTATTGAGTACAAACAAAAACTGCGCTGCTTTTGGTTTAAAGGATTTTGATTTAAATATCTAGGCAGAGGCTGATAGAGTTAAAGATTTTGATAAGAAGCTAGAATTGTTTAATTAGTCTCCGAGAAACTTTCATTTTTAAACCAACTGCATATGCACTTCGGTACCGTAACAAATTGAACAAGGTTTTCAACTTACTGAAGTTCTGAAGGGTGTCAATTAGGTAAAAAGATTCTAGCGTATAAGAAAATTTTGGTCTCTTCATTCTGAATCAGTTACGCCAATAATACAATTATCTCTAACATCAATACTCTTGCTTAATCACTATATTTATTCCTTTAAGTACTAAATTGGCCTATTTTACTGTATTGTACTAAGACAATATGTACTATTCAACTACATAACACTATATAGTAATCGTCATTTTTATGGATGCACTAAACATAGGTGCGTTGTTAAACTTCTATGCACTACTTTTTGCTGGCCTAAATCACAAATAAGATATTGTTGTTCAGGTCTTAGGTAAGCTGGTTGATCAAGACGTAAGAATGACCAACTATACAATGCTTCGTAGATATTTACCTCGTAACGCTTAATAATAGCGGCGAAACTTCCATTAAATCCTTCACTATAACTTCTTAAAGATCAAGACACTTTGCCTCTCAACAAAAAATTAAACCCTCTTTATATTATTTCAGGATGTGATTCAACTTAGACATAGTCATTATTTTTTGAACTTTTTTTATTAAATTAAAAATTTTAAAGGTTTCTTTAATGTTTTGTTAATTGAATAATTGCTTGCCATTGCACAAAATCCTAGCCACACACCAGTAGGGTTATGGATACATGTATTGTATTGCTTACTTTGCAAATGTCAATCCCAGATGTTATTATACCCTTCACTTTTGTGTTTTAGTCTTTCAATAGCTTGTAACGCGATGCGTTGCGCAAGGTCAATTAGATAGAAAATAAATAATATTTAATTTTGAATGAACTAATTTGTTATGGGAGTGCCCTGTAGAATCTTTATTTCTATTAAATAGTGTTTACAAATCAAGATTGGTAATTAGATCCGTAATATTTTATTCCAAATTACCCTAAAACCACAAGAATGTAAATAAACAAATTGTATGGTAGGCTTAGCTGTCAAGCGAACGTTTTTGGGTAGTTTTATTATTACTACAGTTGTCAGTTGAGTTTTGACAAAAAAGATCTTTTAAATTAAAAATAATACATCTGTTAAATATTTCTGTACATTTATAGTTATTTGTACAATTGAAGCTTTACATTTGTATAGAAGTAACTTCTGAAAGTATTCGAAATCAGTCCACAAACAAATAAAAGTATTGCGGAGATCTATAATGAAGGGAAACTCAAAGAGCACTCTCCAAGAGACCACTATCTCATCCCCTCATTAGGATAATCTTGCAAAGTGGCGCCCAATTAGACCGAACCCAGAAGTAGCTTTATGAAAATCAACTTAAAGAGCGTGTGCTTGTAGAAGTAAGTTTTTAGAAACGCACCGCTAACCTGGCCTGTTGTTAGTACGTATATCAGTAAAGTATATACGAATCCAAACAAGCTTGATTTGAGTAACTACGCTAAAAAAACTACACATTTTCAAAATATGAATCGACACTATACCAGTTCAGTTCGAAAATATCCGTTTCGCGTTGTTATTCTGATAGAAAAAAAAGATCTCAGGCTGACATATCTACAGACACTGACGTTTCAGTTCGTAAATATCTACGCCTCTCAATTACTGTAGTAGATATACTCCGCGTAATATCATAACGTGAAAACGTTCTATACAGCCGCTTACGACATTATTTTGGCAGAAGTTGTTTGTGCCAATTTATGAATCTACGTTCCGGAAATATTTTACCCTGAACTTACAATTGTTAATCCACCAGTAAACTCAACTGTCATGGGCGAAGAAATCAGACAAGTTGTTCTGACCCCCCAGATGTTGCAAGATCTAATTGCCAGTTTAACACCAAGAATTCCCGCACCGCAAAACGTCAGCCAAGGCAATTTTTCGAGATGCACGAATCGTTTTGGTGGCTCAAAGGGTGAGGATGTTCAGTCTTTTATAGATTCAATTACTGTCTATAAAGACTGTTTACAAATTTCTGACTTAAACGCTTTAAAGGGACTTCCAATGCTTTTCGAAAACCAAGCCGCAGTCTGATGGCAAGGTGTAAAAAGCTCTACTTACACATTTGATGAGGCAATTAAAGCGCTAAAACACGCATTTGGCTATGCGAAACCTGCTTATCAGATCTATAGAGATTTGTTCTCAAATGAGCAAAAGGATACTGAAAAAATACGTTTTGCCGTGAAAGCAAATATTTTCTACAAAACGCAACCCATTTCAATAAAAAACAATTAAAGTTTAAATTAATTAACCCTGTGAAATACATAAATTAATTTTAAATAAAGAATTTTCCAGAATATGAGGAATAGCGAAAAAGGATGAATCATCTGTACTAAGAAATACATCAATTTCGTATGACCTAATTAATAAAAAGCGTTTATTCCAAGAAGCAGTCGGAACATTGAAAAATCCAGAAAATGTGATACAAATTGATAAAAAATATTTTGCATTATAAATCTATTAAAGCTTAAATTAATTACCCCGGGTATTACATAAATTTATTTCAAATAAAGAATTTTCTAGAATACTAAAAAAGAGAAAGAATGAACCACCGTACTTAGAAATACGTCAATTTCGTAAATAGCTAATAAATTAAAAAATCGGCTGGAACATTAAAAAGCCCATAAAATCCATAAAATAATTGATAAAAAATGGTTATTTTTCGCATTAGTATGCGACGCCACAATAACTGTATATGTATTAGACTAGGATAATCCGTACACGTCACTAATAAGTGGAACGCGTTAATAAGGTAATACAACGCGACGATTTTGAACGCTAATGAGGAATTCTCATAATATTACATCATATAGAGGCGTGCTGTTTGAAACCAAATTCTATACCAACATCAGGAGTATTAAAATATAGATAATATTGTATATAAATGGAAGCGTTTGTTAAAAAGATTCATTCATTCATGAATTCGATCAAAAAATGTTACTTTGATTAAAGTTGCAAGCGTGTTGTTTCCCGAAAATGAGATTTGAAGTATGCAGTAGGCATACCTTAATTTAATAATTATGGTGTTACAAAGGATAAAGAAATGATGTTTTAAACGTAATCTGCATAAAAATGGAAATTATTAGATGTGATTATATACAACGAACCGTCAAAGTTCTTCAATATAACGCTACTCTTATTAAATAATTGAAAGGAAGATTTAAGCAAATATGTACGTTGATAACTGCTGTTTGAAACGAAGACTTAAAATATGAAAATCTTCTAAGGTGATTTAAACGTCAATTTAAAATAGTATTTAATTACAAATTGGATAAAAAAAGCTTCTTGGATTTTGCAAGTACACTTTTTTTTAATAATGTTGATTTTAACTAATTTTGGATTATTTGACATTTAAGTTAGAATAATAAGTATGAATCATATAATCTTTTTGTGAGGATTTTTACCAGGAAAGTTTATGATCGGGGTTCGAAACACTGACCTTTTAATAGAATATTTGTCAAGAATTTTTCTGGCCAAACCAACCTTAAAAGCGTGAGAATCAAAACCAGGTAAAATATCCATACGAGAAGTGATTTGATTCGGTAAGTTTTAAATAAGGTAAGGTGCATTTTTTTATAGCTACATAAATAAGTATTCGTTGGAAATGATTTTGTTTGAAAGAAACGATGTGGTAAATGTTCTATATGTTTTTTATAAGAGAAAATATTTCATACCGTATAAATGTTTTGTCATATTTATGTGTTTGATTTCATTTTGAAAACTAAAACATTTCCGTTGAGCTAGCTAGGCAAAGTTAAAAGAAAGGTAAGTGAATAATTTTAAATGTTACAATTTGCTGTATCTGTATCACAGCACTCTTAGTGACGCTCTCAAAGCGGCGTCTTCAATATATATATAACATATATATATATATATATATATATAATGTTATATATATATATATATATATATATATAACATTGTAATTTCTTGGACGTTGGTCAACGTATACCTATAGTTATTTCAAAAAGTAGGTAGAATAACTATAACAATTTGTAATTGCGTTTATTATTTTTATTTTTAAGACGCGTTTCGGTCATCAGGACCATTATCAATTATGTTCTACAAAACATTACCTATAGAATATGAAAAATATTTTTAATAATTACATACCTAAAACTGAATTCTAGATTGTGTATCTAAGCTAAAGTAAAACATTTAAACATTTGTCACGGATATAAAATTCGCTAAAATTGTCACTTCATACAAATAAAATGATGTTTTACATTTAAAAATACAAGAACGAAGAACACTTAAAGTATACGAATGTAATAACATTAATTATTTAGTATAAACTGTTAAATAATATAAATTGTAGTGTGTGGTAATAAGTAAACTTGTTTAATAGTGGTGGTATATATATGAAATATGTGCAATAGGATATTTATAACAAAGTGCAATTAGGCTATTAAATTTTGGTAGAAATGTGTGAAATTGTCTTGATCGTTTTTTGAATTTATTGCTTGTAAATTTCTTTGGATTTGTATAGTTTCTAAAAATCCTCTTTTACTATCTTTCATTTCAGTACCTAAAATTTCTACATTATTAAAATCAAATTTGTGTAAATGTTCTAAGGCATGAGTTGCTAGAGCGGTGCATTTTTTGTTGTTAGTTTTTATTGAATATTTATGTTCGTATATTCGTTTATGAAGGTATTGTTTGGAATTTTCGATATACACGCCGGGACAATCGCTGCAATTTATTTTGCATATGGTGTGTGTTTTGTATTTTTGCTCTATTTCTGGTCTTAATTTTGTAAAAAGGTTTTTGTAAAATTGTTTGGTTTGTGTACAACTTGAATATTATGACTCTGTAAACACTTTTGTGTATACACAAGATATTTAACAACTATGATAATAAAAAATCAAACGTAATAGACAACAGGATTAATATCGACTACATCCCGGGACTATCCGAAAAACTAAAAAAGTGTTTACAGAGTCATAATATTCAAGTTATATATATATATATATATATATATATAAAATACTGTAATCAAAGGCCACGGCAAGATGATATTGCAGCGTATGACAAAAATATTACTTCATAAATTTGAAAAAATGCTAGAAAAAGTCAAATTGTTTAGATGCAAAAAAATTATTGTGATATACACTGCATAAAGGTATTAATTACGTTTAATGCATAAACTGTAGTTATTAAATGAGTTTTATCCATATTAGATAATTAAATTCTCGTATTATGTGTAAATACTCTTAAATAACTTTAATTATATGCAAGGCCGCCCACAGAATAATTTGTAGAGGAGGTCAAGACTACTTTCAAAAATATTAGTTATGTTACACAAAGGATGAACACTGTTAATGCAACCCCGTTACCGGACGTATTGGAAAGTAATGTAAGGCATAAAATCTTGTTTCCTTAGAGTAGCTCAAAAGCAGTTAGGACCATCGATAATGCAGCGTTTTTTAATATTATAGTTGAAATCACGAAAGAATGCATTCACGCCATAGGTTACTGAATTTAAAAGCGATATACATTAAAAGTATGTAGGTGTTTAATTCAGAAACCTATGACGCGAATGCATTCTTTTGAGATTTCGGCTATAGTATTTGAAATTGAAAGAAAAACGTAGGATTGATAGTTTCTTAATAAATGCAGCATTCTGTAATTAATCGAATTTTCATAAAGTGTAAAGTTACTTACCAATCTGGTAAATTGCTGGTGCAGATGGCTATCAATTCTTTTGGCTTGATGATGCACAGGGTAGCAAATGGAAAAGATTGGATTTTACATTAACACACACTAATTGAAAATTGAATGGACTTATTCCAATACACGTAATAAGCCGCCCGTAAGAAAATGTAAAAATACAGACACGACACAACCATATTTAACGGAAACAGAAAAGCCACATTGTCAATCAAATGGCCACAACTCACAGATATTAATTAATAGTAAATAAATATCCGACAGGCACTTTAAATAGTGTTTTTAATATTTGTTACACAAGCAAACATGACTAAGAACTAAGAAGGGTACAACAAACTATTATAACTGGCACTGCTGAATAGGACTGTTCTCGCGTTTTATTAATCATCATCATTTTTGAATAAAATATCAATCCTCTTCGGTCTTGACCAAATCTATTTAGGACTTCATTTATAAATGCTTGTTTCTCCCTACCTACCATGTCCTTATGTACACTAAGCATGCATAAACCTGATAATCTATCCCCTGACATGCTTGATCTAAGCCACGATTTTACCCGCTTTAGCGTACTAAATGACCTTCCTATTGTTGCAGTAGTTGGAGGTAATGCCAAAAATATTCAGCGCATTTTATGGCCGGAAAAAGAAACTTCATTATCAAGCAAATGTACAAAGTCTGTATCTTGTTGAATCTCTCTATTTTGCCAAAGTTCAACCCACGTTTGCAACTGTTCTGAAAAGTTATCAATGTTGTAACTTCTGGCTATTTCTTCTTTTTTATTTAACAATGCTTTTTTATATTGTTGTGCTTTAAGTTATTTGGATGTAATCCAGAGAGTAAAAAAGAAGTCGTAGCATCTTCAGTAAACCTTGTGGAAATAGACTGTATAACAGAATCCAAATAAGGAATAAAAAGGCTTACTCGAAAGTAATCTTCAACACTACTCATATGATAATTAGATCTATGAGTTTGTCTTGGTGCAATACATGGTAATGTAATTTCCAATCCAAAACCATGGGCATGTTCAACACTTTTTTTATAAACCAAACAAAGAATAAATTTCGACGAAGAAACGCAATTTAAAAGTTGACTGGCCCTATTTCTTGTCTGAGCATTTATTTCACGGTTATGAGCTAAATTTTCCAGAGCGTTCATAGTATCTGCAAAATGTTCCGCAAACAACCTCATTGATTTATATTTGGCGGACCAGCGTGTTTCACATAATAGTGGAATATTAGAAACATATCTACGTCTTAATGGACTATCTCAAAAGAAAGTAATTACTTCTTTAATGGTACCTACTGAATTTTGAATATCCGGAATCTTGTTCAAATCATTTATCACTAAATTTAATCTATGGGACGCGCAGTGAAAATATATCGCTTTTGGATATTTATTTTAATAAGTTTTGGACTCCTGCTCATGACCTGCCATCGTCCAGCAACCATCAAACCCTAATCCAACTAATTTATCCATACAAGGACCATATTCATTACAAGCGTTTAAAATTGCAGCAGTTAAACCTTCTGCGTTCATCGATGTAAGGACTACAAAGCCTAAAAATTCTTCTCTGACCGAATTGTCATTACTAACAAATCTTACTCCAAGGGATAACTGTTCTACCCCAGCAATATCTGCACTTTCGTCAGCCAGAATTGAAAATGCTTCACTCAAAGTCACATCTTTCACAATTTTTTCCCTAATTAATGTTCCACAAATTGAAATTATTTGATTTTGAGTTCTGTGAGAGGTGTATTTTGAGTTCTTCTTGCAAAACTTTAAGTGCTCGTTTAGAATGTGATCCCCACTTTCTATTCTGAATTGTAAAAGATCCTCAAAATTACCTTTTTATCACCTCTAATGGCAAATCATGCATACCACAAAAATGACGGTGGATATTATTGGTACAAGTTTTTGCGATTCGATTCAATCAAATCCGCTCAGCTTCATTTATTTGAGAGGTAATTAATAGACGTTTTCCTTCAATAATTTTTGTAAAACTAGAAGCTTTAATAGTTGAATCACGATGCCATTCGGTTGTATCATGTGCTTTTGCAGAAGCGACAAAGTCATGATATTTTGTGAAGGGTTTCACAATGAAAGAACCAAGAACCCCTCTTTTAACAGTTGGCCGAAAAACTACGCAATATCTGCAAAGTGCGCCTTTGAGTTTTGGAGAATACGCAAGCCAATCGTATTGTTGAAGCCAGTCATATCTAAAAACTCGTCTTCTTTCTTTGGAATCGTTCTTGAAATTATATTTAGGATCTGGTTTGTAAGGATTTGTTAATAATGAAAAGCGAACATCGTCGGAAAGTGTTTCATTCGAGTTAACAAAATTGCCCAAATCGAGCATGTATTCATTCTTATCAGTTGAAAGTTTGGTGTCATATTCACATGTGAGAGATTTTAAAGTATTAGGTGACGAACTACCAGCTTTATTTAGATCATTGACACTATTATGTACTATACTATTACACTCAAAAATAGCATTAGCACCAGCACCGCTACTACTACAGTCTATGCTAGATGATTCTTTTAGTTCATTTCGTTTGAAAAATTTTCTAATATCCATTGTTACTATTGTTACTGATCTTAGATCTGAATTTCTGAAAAAAATAACACGCTTTACTTTTCTGATACTTCAAAAGAAGAGATTTGTTAATCAAATAGGCTTTAAAGAAAAAAAAATAAGAATCTCCCAATTGCAAATAAATATTATTATTAAATATGTATTCTCACGCATTAGGTACATTAGTACTTACTGCTATCCTACCCGTAACTAAACTGTAACTGCAATCTTCGGCCTTCTTTAAAAACAAAAACCAGTAACTACACTACTTATCAACACTGATAACAATAACTGCAAGGAAAATGACCAATCAATATCTATCAACATACACGTCTTCTACCAATTCAACAGTCAGATAAAGTTTCCTAAGTCACAAATTAAAAGTACACCGCATTCGAAAAACACTGAATACAAACTGAAGTCACTGAAGATATAGACGTACTTTACTGTTATAGATAAAGAATATATTTTTTCTCAGAATAGAACACAATGAGACATTTGTAGAACATTCCAAAGTTTTAGTTGTAGAGTACCTGAACCTGTACAATAAGAAAGAAACCATTATGAGAGCCTTTATTTATATTTCGTTTGAATAGAAACTTTCAGGGTAAAGATATTTAGATATTAAAGAATGAAAATAACAGTTTTGTTATAGGCGGTTAGGGTTACTATTGTAAGGTAATCGCATTAATTCGCATTTCCTGCTTAAAATGACATACAAAGTCGGTCTATTTATAGTTAGACAATAGGCATACCTGTAGTGTAATCTCAACATTTAGGTTTACTTTATTTTTAAACAATAGTATAACCGATAGTGAAATCGTAATCTTCTTCAATCTCTAGTGCACTTCGTGTTGCGATTTCTAACGAAAAAAAAAACCAAAGGAACATATTCAGGGGGGGTCAGGCGGCCTAGATTATATGTAATAAAGTATACTTTGCCTGTAAAAATATCCTAAAATGATTTTTATATTTAATTCAATAACAAGGAACTAGTTTCTAATTAAAAGCGTATTAATTTAAGTATAGTAACATTTAAAATAAATAAATCGCGAAGGTATCAGGCATACAAGCGAGTGTATTAACTGTTCATTTACATTTCCAATGCTCCACCCGAAGGTACTACATTGGCCAGGAGGCGAGTTTTTTGTTGCCTGGAAATTTAGAATTTTGCCGAACCCTTGTCGTTCCAGGCAAGGTAGGGATCTTTAACGTGCGTGACAACACTTGCACACGGGACCCCCATTTGACCTCTCATCCGAACGAGGGCTTAATATTTGTGAAAAATGCTCACCTGCCATTTTTCAAACAGTCGGCCGTGTCGGAGTGTATTAACCCAAGGTTCGAGTACATTGGAATGTTGAGATAGCAGCATATATAAACCAAGTGCTCAATGTTACTAGATTTGCGAGTGAACTAGAGCCTTGATAAGACACATAGCAAAACGACGCGTAGATTTTTGAACCTGGAGAAACAATTACTTCCAAAGAGGCTGGTTCCAATCAAAACCAATGCAGAAGATCAACGCTGATTGAGGTACCGACGCGGGCATGCTGTCGATGTAATTGAATCATACCATTTCCAATTAAATTCCTAAACAAAATGTACAAGATTTGACAGTAATAATTATTTCAAATATATTAAAATGAAAGATAGACATTAAATACCAATTAAAGCAATTACATGACAGAACTTACTTAAATATTAAAGATAAATCGTAAGGGTACTTGTATATATGAGGAATAGATCAATTTGCATAAAAATGGACTTCTCATAACGATTTAGAAGAAAATGTAGCATTGATATTAATTTATAAAGATTGATAAATAAACGCTGGTGAAATCAAAATCGACGACGAGAAGGTGCTTACGGTAAAAATTAAATTATTTCGTTTTCGAGTAATTTATGAAAGACATATTATTTATAAGTTAAGTTTTATTAAGCTGCATAATAAGATTTATGTGCGCAAGTCTAAATGGCAGATTGATATCTCAGTAAAAGTTTAGAAACACTATAAGTTGGTTGGATTTACGTCTTTAGGGGTAAGAAGTTTTAAAGGATTGCTAAAGTTCAAATAGGGCTCCTTTAGTTTTGAATTGAAACGGTTTGTTCTATGCAGGCATCACGTGTTTACGTCAAATAAATTCGACACATGTAATTTGGAAAATCCAGGTATTTATGTAAAATGCAATACTATCTATCGGTCAGTGTTTTTTATTTATTTTTGTTCTTTTTACTGCGTTCTTGTTTGTTCTCTTTTAAATATAGCAAGTTTAATTTGTAAATTGATAGTAAATTTATTGCAAGAATGTTCATATAAAACTAAAGTAGATAATACGCAAGTTTTGTAGTTTCGAGAATTTTAGTAATTAGAAATATGATAGTTTCGTGTTTAAAGGCAACAAACATAGAAGCAGGAAAAATATTGCTTAAAACATGTGTGGAGCACAGCACTGTACGACTGTGAAGCCTGGACAGAAGGAGAAGCGGACAAGAAAAAGTACAGGCCTTTGAAATATGGTGTTGCAGACGCATGACAAATATATCAAGGACAGAAAAAGTTAAAAACAAATAGGTACTAGAAATGGTAGGATAAGAAAAAAATATGCAGTAAACAGTAAAAAATAAGAGAGATAAGATGATAGGCCACTTACTAAGGCATGAGGGAATAGTGAGGAATATATTAGAAGCAGAGATAGGAAAAAAGAGAAGTGGAGGTAGACATAGGTTAGACAATGTCACACAGTGATAGTTAATGATGAGGGCTGTGGGAATTTCAGGGAGCGGTGTATGCTAAGTCAGAATAGAAATCAATGGAGGTACGCGTCGAACCAGATGCAAGATGGAAAACTATTGACGAAAATAGCTTTACTTAAACATAATGATTATTATTAGCAACTGCAGGTGTTGCTTGTGCAATATTCTCGACTTTTTTAAAAAATTGCTTGAGTACAAACAAAAACTGCGCTGTTTTTGGTTTAAAGGATTCTGATTGAAATATCTAGGCAGAGGCTGATAGAGTTAAAGATTTTGATAAGAAGCTAGAATTGCTTAATTAGTATCCGAGAAAGTTTCATTTTTAAACCAACTGCATATGCACTTCGGTACCGTAACAAATTGAACAAAGCTTTCAACTTACTGAAGTTCTGAAGGGTGTCAATTAGGTACAAAGATTCTAGCGTATAAGAAAATTTTGGTCATTTCATTCTGAATCAGTTACGCCAATAATACAATTATCTCTAACATCAATACTCTTGCTTAATCACTATATTTATTCCTTTAAGTACTAAATTGGCCTATTTTGCTGTATTGTACTAAGACAATCTGTACTAATCAACTACATAACACTATATAGTAATCGTCATTTTTACGGATGCACTAAACATAGGTGCGTTGTTAAACTTCTATGCACTACTTTTTGCTGGCCTAAATCACAAATAAGATATTGTTGTTCACGTCTTAGGTAAGCTGGTTTATCAAGACGTAAGAATGATCAACTATACAATGCTTCGTAGATATTTACCTCGTAAAGCTTAATAATAGCGGCGAAACTTCCATTAAATCCTTCATTATAACTTCTCAAAGATCAAGACACTTTGCTTCTCAACAAAAAATTAAACCCTCTTTATATTATTTCAGGATGTCATTCAACTTAGACATAGTCATTATTTTTGAACTTTTTTATTAAATTAAAATTTTTAAAGGTTTCTTTAATGTTTTGTTAATTGAATAATTGCTTGCCATTGCACAAAATCCTAGCCACACACCAGTAGGGTTATGGATACATGTATTGTATTGCTTACTTTGCAAATGTCAATCCCAGATGTTATTATACCCTTCACTTTTGTGTTTTAGTCTTTCAATAGCTTGTAACGCGATGTGTTGCGCAAGGTCAATTAGATAGAAAATAAATAATATTTTATTTTGAATGAACTAATTTGTTATGGGAGTGCCCTGTAGAATCTTTATTTCTATTAAATAGTGTTTACAAATCAAGATTGGTAATTAGATCCGTAATATTTTATTCCAAATTACCCTAAAACCACAAGAATGTAAATAAACAAATTGTATGGTAGGATTAGCTGTCAAGCGAACGTTTTTGGGTAGTTTTATTATTACTACAGTTGTCAGTTGAGTTTTGACAAAAGATCTTTTAAATTAAAAATAATACATCTGTTAAATAACTCTGTACATTTATAGTTATTTGTACAATTGAAGCTTTACATTTGTATAGAAGTAACTTCTGAAAGTATTCGAAATCAGTCCACAAACAAATAAAAGTATTGCGGAGATCTATAATGAAGGGAAACTCAAAGAGCACTCTCCAAGAGATCACTATCTCATCCCCTCATTAGGATAATCTTGCAAAGTGGCGCCCAATTAGACCGAACCCAGAAGTAGCCTTATGAAAATCAACTCGAAGAGCGTGTGCTTGTAGAAGTAAGTTTTTAGAAACGCACCGCTAACCTGGCCTGTTGTTAGTACGTATATCAGTAAAGTATATACGAATCCAAACAAGCTTGATTTGAGTAACTACGCTAAAAAAACTACACATTTTCAAAATATGAATCGACACTATACCAGTTCAGTTCGAAAATATCCGTTTCGCGTTGTTATTCTGATAGAAAAAAAAGATCTCAGGCTGACATATCTACAGACACTGACGTTTCAGTTCGTAAATATCTACGCCTCTCAAATTACTGTAGTAGATATACTCCGCGTAATATCATAACGTGAAAACGTTCTATACAGCCGCTTACGACATTATTTTGGCAGAAGTTGTTTGTGCCAATTTATGAATCTACGTTCCGGAAATATTTTACCCTGAACTTACAATTGTTAATCCACCAGTAAACTCAACTGTCATGGGCGAAGAAATCAGACAAGTTGTTCTGACCCCCCAGATGTTGCAAGATCTAATTGCCAGTTTAACACCAAGAATTCCCGCACCGCAAAACGTCAGCCAAGGCAATTTTTCGAGATGCACGAATCGTTTTGGTGGCTCAAAGAGTGAGGATGTTCAGTCTTTTATAGATTCAATTACTGTCTATAAAGACTGTTCACAAATTTCTGACTTAAACGCTTTAAAGGGACTTCCAATGCTTTTCGAAAACCAAGCCGCAGTCTGATGGCAAGGTGTAAAAAGCTCTACTTACACATTTGATGAGGCAATTAAAGCGCTAAAACACGCATTTGGCTATGCAAAACCTGCTTATCAGATCTATAGAGATTTGTTCTCAAATGAGCAAAAGGATACTGAAAAAACAGACGTTTTTGTGAGCGGTTGCAGAGCCCTACTTTCCCACTTACCGGAAACTCCAACTTTGGATGAATCCATACAACTAGACATGGTGTATGGGTTACTTCACGTTCAAATTCGCGGTAAAGTGTCTAGAGATAGCATATTTACCTTTGATGACTTAATCAAAGAAGCTCGAAAAATTGAATTAACTTTACAAGAAGTTAAGTTACAATCACTATAGTTCCGCAAGTACAAACTACCCATTCAGTATCGGTTCTCTCAAAAGGCAGATTCAGGAAGCAGTGTGTTGGCTGTAGAGCATACGGTCACTTAAAAGACGAGTGTCGTAAACTTGGACAGAAAAAACACGATAATACTTCTAGTACCAAGTCAGCTGAAGATCCTGTGCAGTATACTTCAAAACCGCAAATTACTTGTTTTGGATGCGGCACTGTAGGATATATTCGAAGCAATTGTCCCATCTGCAAAAGCAAGCCTATCAAGCAAGAAGTTCTGGAAGTTGAGTCCGAATTTCATTTCTATACCACCTCCGAGGAACCAGCAATCAGACCGATTGTCCCAATTAAAATTGCTGGCATGTCGGGTACGGTAATTCTTGATGCCGGTGCTAAAGTAAGCATGGCTTGCTACCAATTAGCCCAAACTCTTCGAGAAAAGAGTTTTCCATTCGAATCAAAGTCACTGCGAATGACGCTGGCTGACGGATTTGAAAGAACAGTCAGTAGTCAAGTTTTCGAAGTTAAAATACTTATTGCAAAAAAAAAGAGTTTTGACTAAGTTGATGTCTATCCCCAATCATACAGAAAGTCGAACATTGTTAGGTATTGATTTCCTCCAAAAGGCAAACATTGTTGTTGATATACCTCGTAATTGTTGGTATTTTGGTAACGACTTTACCAATTCATATTCGTTTATCCCTCAGACCGGTTCAGTTCCACAACCCAATGAAATTAATACAGTTTCCTTACGCAGCGATGAAGGTTCTTCCTTAACAAATACCGAAACTGAAAGAATGAACATCTTTCTGAAAACAAATAAATTCATTTTTCAACCTAACACTGAAGCTACTCCGTTTGCAGAACACACAATCAACCTCATCAATGACGAACAATATTAAACGAGCTCTTGGAAGCTGGCACAATTGAGGAATGCGATTCTCCGTACGCCGCGCCTGTCGTGTTGGTTCCAAAGAAGGGAGGCGGCACTTGCCTGTGTGTTGACTATCGGAAAATCAATTCTATCACTAAAGACAGTAAATATCCTCTTCCTAGAATTGACGACTTGTTACACATGACAAAGAAGTCTGCGTACATGTCAACCATGGACCTCAAGTCTGGGTATCATCAGATATCTGTTCGGCCATCGGATCGTGACAAAACTGCCTTTAACGTTTAAAAAAACTGTATTATGAATTTTCAACTTGTAATTGTATGCTTTAGTATTAAGATAGCAATTAAGTGGCAGTAATTAATTCACCGGACTAATTAGTAATTTGAGATTAGAGGCATTAGTGAAGTTTAGATAAAAGTATTAAATGTAATATATTTGGAATGGACAATGATATGGTGTAACGTTGGAATTGAACTGTTTTAGTGTTTACGGAAGGATATTACAAATATGAAGAAATAGCGTTTGGTTTGTCGAAACATTCATTTGAATATGCGAATGTAAGAAAGAATTGGAAGCGTAGGAAAAAGAAAGAAATTAGTGAAATGAAAGAGGATGAGGGAGTTAGTATAAATCTGAATTGTTTTAAAAAGGAACTAGAACATAATGTAGATAAGGGTTCCATTGCTGTTAAATGTGCAGGTAAAATTAGAAATGAAATAGAATCGATGTTAAAGCAGGAATTTTATGAATTAAAAGATAGATGGTTAAGAAGTGCTACTGATTGTGAAAATACGTTAAGAGTTTATTAATATGGAACTATTGAAGACTAAAGTCTATGCATTTAAGGAAAAGTAATCGAAGATGTGTAATTGGAGAGTAACATAAGTAGGCTAGATATAGAGATTTCAGACCATAATTTTTTCGACGTCAATAGTATAGCTGAGTAGTTGCTGAGACAGGTTCATGAAAATTTTATACCCCATATTTTTCCAAAATTATGATAGTTTGGATAAGAATGTGCCATAATACGATGACTTATGTATGATAGTAAAGATAATTTTTTTTGAGGTGAAACTTGATGAAACCGTGTGTAAATATGAGAAAAAGTAAGAAATATAGGATAGAAATGTTAAATTATAGATGATATTAGATGGAGTTAAGGAAAGTCTAGTTGATTATAATATAGGAATGAGTGGATTGTTAAAAGGAGAAAAGTTATAGTATGAAAAGATTATGCGTGTGAATTATAAAGCTTATAGAATTAGTTGTAGACAGCATGTTAGAAATAAAAATAGTAAAACTGGTCATTCATGCGAAAAAATGACGCAGATTTCGAATTTTATATTTTGATTTAGGTAAGAATGACGTGATAAAGAGGTCACGGGAGGTCTTTGGAACCCAAATTCTATAAATAGAAGTTGTTAAAAGGAGAAAAGCCCTAGTATGAAAAGATTATCCGTGTGTATTATAAATCTTATAGAATTAGTTGTAGATGGCATGTAGTTAGAAATAAAAATAGTGAAATTGCTCATATATGCGGAAAAATAACGCAGACTTTGAATTTTATATTTTGATTTGGGGGAAAATGACGTGATTGGGGGATCACGGAAGGTCATTGAAACCTAAGTTCTACAAATAAAGTCCACTCAAATATAATAGAATCTAGAAAAATAGAATTTTCCGTAAATTCATGGTTACACCTTGTATAATACAAGCGTAATTTTATTCATTAAAATGCCAAAAGAAAAAATACAATTGCGCGGGTATAAATAATCACCCTGTATGATATAAGCGTACTGTAAAAACTTAGCAAATGCGAACGTAAGTCTACAATTCGTTTGCAATAAATAAATTGCCCTTTCCGTGCGTAAGAATAAATAATTTAGTGTATTTAAAACCCCAATTCTAAACTTAATTATGTGTAATAAAATACGTTTTGCCGTGAAAGCAAATATTTTCTACAAAACGCAACCCATTTCAATAAAAAACAATTAAAGTTTAAATTAATTAAACCTGTGGAATACATAAATTAATTTTAAATAAAGAATTTTCCAGAATATGAGGAATAGCGGAAAAGGATGAATCATCTGTACTAAGAAATACATCAATTTCGTATGACCTAATTAATAAAAAGCGTTTATTCCAAGAAGCAGCCGGAACATTGAAAAACCCAGAAAACGTGATACAAATTGATAAAAAATATTTTGCATTATAAATCTATTAAAGCTTAAATTAATTACTCCGGATATTACATAAATTCATTTCAAATAAAGAATTTTCTAGAATACTAAAAAAGAGAAAGAATGAACCACCGTACTTAGAAATACGTCAATTTCGTAAATAGCTAATAAATAAAAAAATTGGCTGGAACATTGAAAAGCCCATAAAATCCATAAAATAATTGATAAAAAATGATTATTTTTCGCATTAGTATGCGACGCCACAATAACCGTATATGTATTAGACTAGGATAAACCGTACACGTCACTAATAAGTGGAACGCGTTAATAAGGTAATACAACGCAACGATTTTGAACGCTAATGAGGAATTCTCATAATATTACATCATATAGAGGCGTGCTGTTTGAAACCAAATTCCATACCAACATCGGGCGTATTAAAATATAGATAAATTGTATATAAATGGAAGCGTTTGTTAAAAAGATTCATTCATTCATGAATTCGATCAAAAAATGTTACTTTGATTAAAGTCGCAAGCGCGTTGTTTCCCGAAAATGAGATTTGAAGTATGCAGTAGGCATACCTTAATTTAATAATTATGGTGTAACAAAGGATAAAGAAATGATGTTTTAAACGTAATCTGCATAAAAATGGAAATTATTAGATGTGATTATATACAACGAAGCGTAAAAGTTCTTCAATATAACCCTACTCTTATTAAATAATTGAAAGGAAGATTTAAGCAAATATGTACGTTGATAACTGCTGTTTGAAACGAAGACTTAAAATATGAAAATCTTCTAAGGTGATTTAAACGTCAATTTAAAATAGTATTTAATTACAAATTGGATAAAAAAAGCTTCTTGGATTTTGCAAGTACACTTTTTTTTAATAATGTTGATTTTAACTGATTTTTTATTATTTGTCATTTAAGTTAGAATAATAAGTATGAATCATATAATCTTTTTGTGAGGATCTTTACCAGGAAAGTTTATGATCGGGGTTCGAAACACTGACCTTTTAATAGAATATTTGTCAAGAATTTTTCTGGCCAAACCAACCTTAAAAGCGTGAGAATCAAAACCAGGTAAAATATCCATACGAGAAGTGATTTGATTCTGTAAATTTTAAATAAGATAAGGTGCATTATTTTATAGCTACATAAATAAGTATTTGTTGGAAATGATTTTGTTTGAAAAAAACGATGTGGTAAATGTTCTATATGTTTTTTATAAGAGAAAATATTTCATACCGTATAAATGTTTTGTGATATTTATGTGTTTGATTTCATTTTGAAAACTAAAACATTTCCGTTGAGCTAGCTAGGCAAAGTTAAAAGAAAGGTAAGTGAATAATTTTAAATGTTACAATTTGCTGTATCTGTATCACAGCACTCTTAGTGACGCTCTCAAAGCGGCGTCTTCACAGCAATATATATATATATATATATTGCTGTGATAAGGGGTTGTTTAAGGGTGCACGACATAGTGAAGGTCACTAGAGAATGAGTAATTAGAATAGGCAGCAGAAAATTGTAGTTATTTTAGGAAATAAGTAAGAAATAGAAGTAAATAGTAAGTAGGCAACACCCTGTGTACAAAGTAGAAATAGTTTTGGGCGACGCAGGAAAGACAGGAAGACGCATAGTTGGCGTAGGAATAAGAAATACAAGTATTAAACGGATGGTAAAGATTAAATACCCTGTAGATAGTGTTCAGTTATATAAGTAAAGCGAATAAGAATATTTTTCAGTGGAAGCACGCGTAGAAATGATAAAGTATAATTAGACACGCATTAAGAAAAGAGTCTCAGACGATTAAGTAATACGGATGTGAAAATAGAGTTTCATGTAGCTAATATAATGCGTATAAAGATCTAACCATTTTGATAAGAGAAATGATTAAAAATTGCGTGAATCGCATGTAAACAATGAAAGTTTAAAGTAAAATTGCATCAGTTGTTTATGGAAAGGCGACTATTCTATCAAAATACAGCATGTTGATAAGTGAAGACACCTGCAGGCAGGTGGGCATTATGAACGAACGCAGAGCATTACATCAGAAAATATTCGAAATGAAATTATTTGATTGGTCCGAAGCAAACGACAGGTTCTAGACCACACCACGGATGCAGTGGGATTCGAAATTATATTAGCAAGCACCGCGATAAGAAAGTCAGTTTTGAACTCAATGAAGGCCCAAGTGCATTGCCAGTAATACTGAATAATACGTAACAAGTGGTACAAAGTGAAATAAATGAGTGTGTATATGAAAATTACCGTTTAAAACGTAAGTAGGATTATTTTATGAATTAATCGTAAACTAAGACATAAAAATAATAGGGCTTCGAGGTCTGAGGAAAATAGGCCAGAATGCTTGATGTTAAGAAAGATTACAATAAAACAATTTAAATGTCGAGGCGAAAGGAAGAACATAATCTTGAAGTATAGGGTGAACGAATTACAATTTGAAGTCTATGGCAAGAATGATTAAAGTATAAAATTATAATTTAATGGTGTTGGTCCATAATGGTGATAAGTTGAATGGAATCGAAAATTGGGAAGATTAATTTTAATGGAAGCGTCGTCGTAAAAGATAAAACCAGGTCAGATTGTTAGTTATAAGGCATCTGTTTTTCTACAAGAATTTTATTTTATTTTAATATCAAATTGGCTAAATATTATATGCTTGTAAACAAGTCAACAAAGGGTTGAATACGTATTGAAATAATAATAAGAAAACGGATTTAGAATATTCTACATTTGTTGGTAAAGATAATGAGTTTTCTTTGGTGACTTTGGGTTTTAGTACAAATTAAATGGTTGTTGATAAATGAAATTTATAAAGGTGAATTAATTTGAAAATGTATTGTAAATAACGTAAAAGCTGTACATAAAGCATTAGTTTCATTAAATGGGATCCAAACTTACTGAATTTTTATAATTACAAATATATGCTAGCCGAGGTCATAAGACAGAGGAGGAGTCACAAATTAAGTAGGGCAGAGATAACCCGCAAAGGCGGTAACTTGTTGAATTTTGTCATTGGTCGATAAAGTTGTTTATGATAAACTCCAGTTGATAGCAACGTTAAGAAACAGCTGGAGGAGGAAATAATCACAAGCTGTAGGAAAGATTAAAATGGTGGTTCAATAATTTAATTTAGTATTATAGCAATTAAAATAAATAGGTCGCTCAACGTAAGGACACGTGATATTATAGAATTAATAGGTCGACCCATTAAAAGGGGTATGTACAGCAATTAATATGTCGACCCAACGAAGGGGCTCGTAAATTAAACCACAATAAACTGAAATTAAGAGGGGCTCGTAAATTAAACCACAATAAATTAAAATTAAGAGGCTCGTAAATTAAAACACAATCAAATAAACTGAAATTAAGAGGGGCTCGTAAATTAAACCACAATAAACTGAAATTAAGAGGGGCGAATTAAATTAAAATAAATTTTAAAGTACGATTGTAAGATTTTATATAAATTAATTAAACTAAACCGGGGATTTGAAAAGCTTCAATTAACAATAGTGAAATTTGTACAGTAATTTAAAGTTAGATAAATTTTAGTATTTAAAAGTTTAGCATATAAATTTAATAATAATGGACAAGAAAATACGGGAAACACGGGAGGTTTTGAGACAACAAGGAATAGAGATAGGATCCCAGGAGAGCGTTATAATTCAGGAAACCAGTTCCAGTGAAGAGAGGCGAACTTCACAAGAAAATAAGATGTTGGATATCTTAATGGCATTGAATGAAAAGATGGATAGGAGTGAGCAAGCCATAAATGCAGTTAAAATAAAATGGATGAAAACAATGAGAAATTGGAGGGTAAAATTAAGAATCTTAGTGATGGACTGAAAGAAGCAAACCATAATATCGCGGAGATGAAAGTACAATTGAATGAGAGAGTTGGTAGAGTTTCTGAGGAGATAGACGGTTTATGGGATCATATTTCTTTAATCAAAACGAAACGAGAAGAGTTCGAAAGTGAGTCCAACAATAAAATTAAGAATTTAAATATTAAGTTAAATAAAATTGAAGAAAATTGCGAAACGGAATTCAGATCAATAAATCAAGAGATAAATAATTTAAAAGCAATCCAATAAACTTTAATAGGGAACCAATTAAGCTAATGCAAACGAATCTTTCAATGGAACAATTTACGAAATTTTACGGGGACGGAAAAGTAAACCCTAAGATATTTCTGAAAAATTTTAAAATGTTGATACAGGGATACACAGATGAATTATTCAAATTAAATTTAATCAGGGCAATATTAAAAGGGAATGCTAAACGATGGTACAATCTAGTTGAGGATGAGATAGAAACGTTTGAACAGTTTGAAAGCAAATTTCTACGTCAATTCTGGAATGACAACCAGCAAAATCGAATTCGAAATGATTTGATTATGGGAAGATACGATTTGGCGAAAGGATAACGCGAGAATCATATGCGATTGAGAAATTTACTGTAGCGAAGCAATTGGATCCTCCTTTAGAAGATAAAATTATTATAAAGTATTTAGCAAGTCATTTTAATGCGGAAGTAAAGCGATACATAACGACGCAAAACATAGTGGATAGAGACACGTTTATTGATTATTTGCAGAGATATGATGATTTGGAAAATGATGATGAAAGGAAAATAATTTTAGGGATCGACGCACGAATTTCATAAGGAATGATGAGACTAGGAATAATTATCGAAGGAACAGGTATAATTATGATCGCGGAAGAAATTTTAATGGGGAACTATGGAAACTTTAATAATGATTTTAGGCGGAACAGGGATAATGGTCAGACACCAAGGCAACGAATAGAGAGAACGAATCATGATGGAAACAATGGAGTAATGAATAGACAGGAAAAGGATGATCGACGGACACCAGCAAGAAATATTAATAGTGTGGAATTAAGGAACACGAATTGCACAGATACAGGAAGAATGAGTCAGGCAGGACCTTCGACGCGAGATCAGGATTTTGAGTACGGACGAACCAAGGAAAATTCTACGGATTAACGGATATGAGCACCAGCGCGAGTTTATTAAATATGAAATGGATAATGAATTAGGAAGACTTGAGAGAAACTTATTACCAATAATTAATTTAAAGGTGGAAAATAAAATAGTTAAAGTATTAATTGATACTGGAGCAGAGGCATCACTTGTAGCGGAAGAATTTGTTAAACGAGAGAAATTGGGGGATAAAGCGATAAAGATAGCAAGGTGTAATTTAGTGGCACCAAATAATAAGAGATTTAGTGTAATAAATGAAATGGTAATTCTGAGATGTGAAATGGGGGATAGAATATGGGAAAATGAGTTCATGGTGGTACCTGGACTGAAGATAGATGTTATATTTGGGATGAATATGATAGATA
Organism: Platerodrilus igneus; assembly: GCA_036346225.1. NCBI lineage: Eukaryota > Metazoa > Arthropoda > Insecta > Coleoptera > Lycidae > Platerodrilus > Platerodrilus igneus. The sequence goes on along the minus strand of JARFIW010000787.1, from coordinate 1,542,944 downwards.
AGTTGGGGTTGAAGATAAATGCGGAATGCAAAGAGATTGAGTGTAATGGGAAATATATTAAATGGTATGAAGAGGGGAATATAGTAATAGAAGATGACTGCGTAAATATTAATCAGTTTAGTGAAGAGATAAATAATGGGGGTAATGAAAGTGAAGAGATAAATAATGGGGGTAATGAAAGTGAAGACATTAAGTGTCCAGATGATTTAAAAAATAGGGTGAATGTATTATTGAATAAGCATTCAGAATTAATTGGGTCAAAGTCGAGAATTGCCAAGGGTTATGTGCACAAGTTAGAAGTAATGAATGAGGAACCGTTTAACAATAAGATATATCCTATTCCAGTAGCATATAGGAATAGAGTGAAGGAAGAAATTGAGGAAATGTTACGTGAAGGCATTATAGAAAACTCCAGTACACATTTTGTGAATCCATTAGTCGTCGTGAAGAAAAATGATAATAGCATTAGGTTATGTTTGGATGCAAGAAAGATAAATAAGCGAACGAAGCCGCAATACAATTGTCCACCAACGATGGAAAGCATATTAGCAAGAATAGGTAATAAGAAAATATATAGCAAATTAGACTTAAAGAATTCATTGTGTTTGATTCCATTAGCGCGTGAATCAAGGAAATATACGGGTTTTTCGGTAGAAGGAAAATTATACCAATTTAGGGTGGTCCCGGTTGGTTTGTCCTCGAGCACGGATGCATTAGAGAATGTGATCAAGAATATTTTGGGACTGTATGAGGAATTTAGTATCCACTATAAGGATGAAATATTAATATTTAGTAATAGTGTAGAGGAACACTACGTACATTTAGAGAGAATAATATTAGAATTAGATATAGCAGGTTTAAGGTTGAATTTAAGGAAGTGTGAATTTTTTCAAAGTAGGGTTAGATTTTTAGGATATAGGATAGATAATAAATATAGGATTGAAAAATATAGATTAAAAGGACCCAGATTTAAGAGTGGAAAAGGGGGAAGTTGAAAATAGATAAATTGAATTGGCCCATGCAAGGACAGATGAATAGATAAAAGGAAATGTAAAATAAATTATGAATAGGTAGACATAGAGAAATAGAATAGGATTTGAACATAAGAATAGGCATAGGTAGGAATAGTATAGTATAATAGGACATAGGTATGGGATGAATAAAATGTAAATATGAGTTTAATAATGAAAAGGTTGAATTTCAATATGGAAATAAAAATATAATAATTTCATACCAATGTGAGTTTGAGTTCACGTTGGGCAACAAAAATGGACATTGATATAAAATTTTATATTTTAATTTGGGGGAATTATGCTGTGATAAGGGGTTGTTTAAGGGTGCACGACATAGTGAAGGTCACTAGAGAATGAGTAATTAGAATAGGCAGCAGAAAATTGTAGTTATTTTAGGAAATAAGTAAGAAATAGAAGTAAATAGTAAGTAGGCAACACCCTGTGTACAAAGTAGAAATAGTTTTGGGCGACGCAGGAAAGACATAGGAAGACGCATAGTTGGCGTAGGAATAAGAAATACAAGTATTAAACGGATGGTAAAGATTAAATACCCTGTAGATAGTGTTCAGTTATATAAGTAAAGCGAATAAGAATATTTTTCAGTGGAAGCACGCGTAGAAATGATAAAGTATAATTAGACACGCATTAAGAAAAGAGTCTCAGACGATTAAGTAATACGGATGTGAAAATAGAGTTTCATGTAGCTAATATAATGCGTATAAAGATCTAACCATTTTGATAAGAGAAATGATTAAAAATTGCGTGAATCGCATGTAAACAATGAAAGTTTAAAGTAAAATTGCATCAGTTGTTTATGGAAAGGCGACTATTCTATCAAAATACAGCATGTTGATAAGTGAAGACACCTGCAGGCAGGTGGGCATTATGAACGAACGCAGAGCATTACATCAGAAAATATTCGAAATGAAATTATTTGATTGGTCCGAAGCAAACGACAGGTTCTAGACCACACCACGGATGCAGTGGGGATTCGAAATTATATTAGCAAGCACCGCGATAAGAAAGTCAGTTTTGAACTCAATGAAGGCCCAAGTGCATTGCCAGTAATACTGAATAATACGTAACAAGTGGTACAAAGTGAAATAAATGAGTGTGTATATGAAAATTACCGTTTAAAACGTAAGTAGGATTATTTTTATGAATTAATCGTAAACTAAGACATAAAAATAATAGTGCTTCGAGGTCTGAGGAAAATAGGCCAGAATGCTTGATGTTAAGAAAGATTACAATAAAACAATTTAAATGTCGAGGCGAAAGGAAGAACATAATCTTGAAGTATAGGGTGTACGAATTACAATTTGAAGTCTATGGCAAGAATGATTAAAGTATAAAATTATAATTTAATGGTGTTGGTCCATAATGGTGATAAGTTGAATGGAATCGAAAATTGGGAAGATTAATTTTAATGGAAGCGTCGTCGTAAAAGATAAAACCAGGTCAGATTGTTAGTTATAAGGCATCTGTTTTTCTACAAGAATTTTATTTTATTTTTAATATCAAATTGGCTAAATATTATATGCTTGTAAACAAGTCAACAAAGGGTTGAATACGTATTGAAATAATAATAAGAAAACGGATTTAGAATATTCTACATTTGTTGGTAAAGATAATGAGTTTTCTTTGGTGACTTTGGGTTTTAGTACAAATTAAATGGTTGTTGATAAATGAAATTTATAAAGGTGAATTAATTTGAAAATGTATTGTAAATAACGTAAAAGCTGTACATAAAGCATTAGTTTCATTAAATGGGATCCAAACTTACTGAATTTTATAATTACAAATATATGCTAGCCGAGGTCATAAGACAGAGGAGGAGTCACAAATTAAGTAGGGCAGAGATAACCCGCAAAGGCGGTAACTTGTTGAATTTTGTCATTGGTCGATAAAGTTGTTTATGATAAACTCCAGTTGATAGCAACGTTAAGAAACAGCTGGAGGAGGAAATAATCACAAGCTGTAGGAAAGATTAAAATGGTGGTTCAATAATTTAATTTAGTATTATAGCAATTAAAATAAATAGGTCGCTCAACGTAAGGACACGTGATATTATAGAATTAATAGGTCGACCCACTAAAGGGGAGTATTACAGCAATATATATATATATATATTACTTCATAAATTTGAAAGAATGCTAGAAAAAGTCAAATTGTTTAGATATAAAAACATAATTGTGATATACACTGCATAAAGGTATTAATTACGTTTGATGCATAAACTGTAGTTATTAAATGAGTTTTATCCATATTAGACAATTAAATTCTCGTATTATGTGTAAATACTCTTAAAGAACTTTAATTATATGTAATAAAGTATGCTTTGCCTGTAAAAATATCCTAAAATGACTTTTATATTTAATTCAGTAACAAGGGAAGTAGTTTCTAATTAAAAGCGTATTAATTTAAAGTAACATTTAAAATAAATAAATCGAGAAGGTATCAGGCATAAAAGCTAAGGTATTAACCCCAGGTTCGAGAGTACATTGGAATGTTGAGATAGCAGCATATATAAACCAAGTGCTCAATTTTACTAGATTTGCGAGTGAACTAGAGCCTTGATAAGACACATGGCAAAACGACGCGGAGATTTTCGAACCTGGAAAAACAATTACTTCCAAAGAGGCTGGTTCCTATCAAGACCAATGCAGAAGATCAACGCTGATTGAGGTTCAGACGCGGGCATGCTGTCGATGTAAATGTATTCTACCATTTCCAATTAAATTCATAAACAAAATGTACAAGATTTGACAGTAATAATTATTTCAAATATATTAAAATGAAAGATAGACATTAAATACCAATTAAAGCAATTACATGACAGAACTTACTTAAATATTAAAGATAAATCGTAAGAGTACTTGTATATATGAGGAATAGATCAATTTGCATGAAAATGGACTTCTCAAAACGATTTAGAAGAGAATGTAGCATTGATATTAATTTATAAAGATTGATAGAATAAACGCTGGGGAAATCAAAATCGACGACGAGAAGGTGCTTACGGTAAAAATTAAATTATTTTGTTTTCGAGTAATTTATGAAAGACATATTATTTATAAGTTAAGTTTTATTTAGCTGCATAATAAGATTTATGTGCGCAAGTCTAAATGGCAGATTGATATCTCAGTAAAAGTTTAGAAACACTATAAGTTGGTTGGATTTACGTCTTTAGGGGTAAGAAGTTTTAAAGGATTGCTAAAGTTCAAATAGGGCTCCTTTAGTTTTGAATTGAAACGGTTTGTTCTATGCAGGCATCACGTGTTTACGTCAAATAAATTCGACACATGTAGTTTGGAAAATCCAGGTATTTATGTAAAATGCAATACTATCTATCGGTCAGTGTTTTTTATTTATTTTTGTTCTTTTTACTGCGTTCTTGTTTGTTCTCTTTTAAATATAGCAAGTTTAATTTGTAAATTGATAGTAAATTTATTGCAAGAATGTTCATATTAAACTAAAGTAGATAATACGCAAGTTTTGTAGTTTCGAGAATTTTAGTAATTAGAAATATGATAGTTATGTGTTTAAAGGCAACAAACATAGATGCAGGAAAAAGATTGCTTAAAACATGTGTGGAGCACGGCACTGTACGACTGTGAAGCCTGGACAGAAGGAGAAGCGGACAAGAAAAAGTACAGGCCTTTGAAATATGGTGTTGCAGACGCATGACAAATATATCAAGGACAGACAAAGTTAAAAACAAATAGGTACTAGAAAGGGTAGGATAAGAAAAAAAAATGCAGTAAACAGTAAAAAATAGGAGAGATAAGATGATAGGCCACTTACTAAGGCATGAGGGAATAGTGCGGAATATATTAGAAGCAGAGATAGGAAAAAAGAGAAGTGGAGGTAGACATAGGTTAGACAATGTCACACAGTGATAGTAAATGATGAGGGCTGTGGGAATTTCAGGGAGCGGTGTATGCTAAGTCAGAATAGAAATCAATGGAGGTACGCGTCGAACCAGATGCAAGATGGAAAACTATTGACGAAAATAGCTTTCCTTAATCATAATGATTATTATTAGCAACTGCAGGTGTTGCTTGTGCAATATTCTCGAATAATGTTAATTGTGCGAAAGGATTTACTGAAAAACTATTAATTCGGCAAATGTCTAGATGTTGGCGAATCTTGGCAGCCACAGGCTGCTTAACCACCTTCACATACACTACATTTGATTTTCCAATTCTCCACCCGAAGGTGCTACATTGACCAGGAAGAGAGTTTTATTTTACCTGAGAAATTTTCAATTTGACCGAACCCTTGCTGTTCCAAGCAAGGTAGGGATCTTTAACGTGCGTGACAACACTCACACAGGGCACCTACATTTTACCTCTCATCCGAACGAGGGCGTCTTTCTGTGAAAAACGCGCGCCTAACATTTTTCAAATGGAGCGTGTCGGGATTCGAACCCGAAACCTTGGGCGTACCTCTTCACATACCTTACATTTGATTTTGCAATGCTCCACCCGAAGGTACTACATTGGCCAGGAGGTAAGTTTTTGTTGCCTGAAAATTTAGAATTTTGCCGAACCCTTGTTGTTCCAGACAAGGTAGGGATCTTTAACGTGCGTGACAATACTCACACACGGAATCTCCATTTAACCTCTCATCCGAACGAGGGCGTAATTTTTGTGAAAAAAGCTCACCTGCCATTTGTCAAGCAGTCGGCTGTGTCGGGATTCTAGCACAGTACCTTAGGATTCGTAGTCATACGCTTACTACATTGATCCGCGGCGGCGCCGACCCCCTTCACATACCACTGAATCTCGATGAAATGAGGCATATAATTAGAAAACAATAGACGGGGAACCGGGCTATATATAGGTTGTTGTGGAAATTTCAGAGAACTGTGTAGGCTAGCTCAGAATATAAAAAAGTGGAAGTACGCGTTGAACCAGTTTCAAGACGAAAAGCCTAGTGACGAAAAAATAAGTGCACTTAGATCTGATGATTATTATAAACAACTACAGGTGTTGGTTGTGAAATATTTTCAACTAATGTTGATTGTGCGAAAGGATATATTGGAAAACTGTGAATTTGAAAAATATTAAAGTGCTGCTTACCCCCCTTCACATACCTTACATGTGACTTTCCAATGCTCCATCCGAAGATACTACATTGTCCCCTTTGCATACCACTGAGTATCGGGGAAATTGGGTATATAATTGTAAAACTATAGAAAGAAACGAACTACATCTAACAAGAAATAACAGCGGCCATGTTCAAAGACAACAAACATAGAAACAAGTAGAAAATCGTTGAGAGCATATGTGTGGAGCACAGCACAGTACGTCTATGAAATAGGCGCAGTAGGAAAAGCAGACAGAAATGAAATGTTGTGCTTTAGATATATGAGGATGATAGCAAGGACAGACAAAGTTAGTAACAAATAGATTATAAAAATAGTAGAGGAAAAAATATATCTGTGGAAAACAAAAAAAAAAGAGAAATAGTAAGGCAGGATACGTTCTATGATATTTTTAGGGAATAGTACGGGATATATTACAAGCAGAGATAGAAAAAAGAAGTAGAGGTACACCTAGATCAGACTCGCACGCAGATAGTGATAGATGCAGACTGTAAATTTTAGGGAAATGTGTAGGTTAGTTCGGAATAGGAAACAATGAGGGCATGCGTCTAACCAGTTCCAGGACTAATGCTAATGATATAAAAATTTGTATAACACGGGATATATTATCAAGGGGCACTTGGTTATATGCACTCTCACAAAAGCCAGGTATGAGATGGAAAGTTAGTCACGGTACAAAATTGAAAGTTTGTAATTATGGTTTAAAATAGCGTTCCTTAGCAGTACAATGACTTCTTAAAGCTCCGGGATAGCTCAGTGCAGAGACTCTTGGTGTTCGTAGGTTTGATTCGTATATTGGGTCACAGAGAACGAAACTAACCCTAGTGCTCTGGAACTATCCAAACATATAGGACGCCAAGAACTGGAACAAAATAGAGAACAGTTTTAAAATCTCTGAAAGGTATCTACTAAGTAACACTATAAGTACAATTACTGTAAAGAGTAACTCGAATGTATAAATTCTATTTGGTCTACTAATTTCACGAGGGTAATAATCAAAAACAGCAATATTTAACATATGGGCGCATACAACCTTACCAGCACGAGGGATCCGGCACAACTAATTCCAACCATAGACCTCGCGGAATCAACACCTACCTTCCTTCGCCTCTGGGCGAAACAAGGTGAGCAGCGGAACGGCGACAATTCGAGAGGTTGTGCACATCACCATCGCACTGCATGAAACTAGATAATCATCTTACAACGGACTTTGTTAACTTTTAAGTTCCACACGGGAAATGTTTTTCTCTTATGTATTTCTCAAGTCTAGCTAGATTGTAGTAATTTAAAACAATAATTATATACAAACTAGTTGCCTTAAAATTAAATTTACTCGTAACTGTTTTTTGCGGTGTAAAAACAAGAAGAAATAGAAATACAATACTAAAAATCAATTATATGAACCGTTATTGATTCACCACCAGAAATATGTATTCGAACTCTAACTCTTAGGGATTAAATAGTTTACCTCCTGTAGCTCTTCAGTGTCTTCGACTACATCTTATTTCAATAAGGACTAAAAAGCGACTACCTGAAGTTCGTTAAACATTGCTATCTCAGCTTCTAATAAGACAACCACGCCAGCTGCGTGTCCTTGGATTGTTTTGTATAGCGTACTATACAATAACAAAGTTTGAAGCGCGTTTTAAAATTCTACAAAAAAGTTCTTTATTACTTGTAAAGTAATTTATACCGGGTGATTCGTATTCATGTAACACGAACAATGGTTTTAAAATAAGGAACATGAAAGATCATAATCAAAAAAATACAGGGTGAATAATTTCCACATATGATCTTCATAATAATTATGCAGGCTTAGAACTTCGCGTGATTAAAAATGTTACAACCATTGTAAAGCACGAAACAAACTGTCAACTACCTAAAAACGATTTTCAAATTCATTCCTCGCTTGACAGTCATTCTGAACGAAGCAAAAGCCGGAGAACCAATGGTAGGTATACGTTGAACTAACCTAACGACTACGAAAAGTGTTGTAATGTTGCTCGAGTAGGCGAATATTGTCTCAAATACCATCAAATGTAGGAGCAAAGGCCTAGAACAACAATAAATAATGCTTGACGCCTAAGTTGTAATGCGGGTATACAATAATCAAGGGTTGGCGTTCATAAACTGTCGTAATGAATTGGATTTAATGTTGTGACGTTTCTTACCTGCTGACTTGGAACTTCTCGTTGCAGCAAGAAACTCTTGTTTGTGGGCGTCTTATTAAAAATTAAAAGTTCCATCCACGTGAAACCATTTAATTATAAATTCAATAAGTGGCGGGTTCGATCCCGCAGTATAAAAACAGTGAAATTATTCTTACAAAATGGGCCCAAAGCCAATATTAATAAACAGAATAAAAGGGTAACTCGCCCCAAATATATCGACATAAACACTTAATTTAATACCGCGATACTCGCAAAACCGTGCAGCTTCGAGTATGTACGCCTATCTTCACCACACTCTAGGCGACACTGACTTGTTAAACACATCCGCTTAGCGCACCCCATTCCCCTACCCGCATCAGGTAACACTTAGAACCTTGCACTCTTAAGACTAACACAACCATCCACTGAACCTCAAATACTTGAAATTAAATTAAGGGAGGCCTGTTACATTACCCCCAATTAAGTTTAACTAGACTGGGTGAACTTAATACTAGATTGGGTGCCGAGGTGACTCAGAATAGGGCTCCCCAAAAGGGTTTAAATTAAACACATTATGGGGTCCCGGACAACGGCCACCTGCATCGTTCCGTAATACATATGAATTGAGGCCATTCCTTTCGACCACCGTAGCTGGTTCCGAATACAAGCGAAAAAACTTCTTAATCTCCCGATCTTCGTCTGAAGACTGAGGATGAGTACGGATTAACACCCGGTCTCCCGGTTTAAATTCTGTAATCCTTTTATCCCTGTCATGACTATGCTTGCGCTTTTCAGCCCTTGATTGCAACTTATTATGGGCTAAAACCCACATTTCTTGTGTACTTTTCATAATGACTGAATTTTCCGGAAAAGGCACAGACCTCCGAAAGGAATTTTCCATAACCTTATCAAAATGTAACTCTCGGGGACTGACCCCGGTAGAACTATGAACGACCCGATTTAAATAATACTCCACTTTATCTAAAACTATGACCCATTTAGCATGAACTGCGTGACATAATGATCTCAGCAGTCTCCCCAATTCCCCAAAAACCCGTTCAGTTTGATTTCCTTGAGGATAATACACGGACGTTTGGGATACCTTAATACCCTCAGTCTGCAACGCCACCCTCTATTTCAAACTCATAAACTGACCCCCATTGTCTGACAAGGTCAGTTCCGGTTTAACCACATTTTCAAAATATTTGTTTTCTAAACAACGAAGTATACTTGCCGCACTGCTTACCCCTTTGGAAGAGGCAACCCCCCAACCCGTAGCCTGAAGTCAGCCTGGATAAAAAATGCCTTTTGTGGATCTGGGTGTCTTAGCAATACTACCGATAAAAAAGCTGTTTTGACCTTTTAGAGTAAACTTTGTTGTTCAACCCCACAATTCCCTTTAAAAGAGGCAACCCCCAACCCGCAGCCTGAAGAGTGTGCCTGGATAAAAAATGCCTTTTGTGGATCCGGGTGTCTTAGCAATACTACCGATAAAAAAGCTGTTTTGACCTATTCGAGTGAACTTTGTTGTTCAACCCCTCAACTCCCATTGAAAGAGGCAACCCCCAACCCGTAGCTTGAAGAGTCTGCCTGGATAAAAAATGCCTTTTGTGGATCCGGGTGTCTTAACAATACTACCGATAAAAAGGCTGTTTTGACCTTTTCGAGTGAACTTTGTTGTTCAACCCCCAATTCCATTTAATCCTCTTTTTTAGCAAGTGTACCAACGGCGTGGTTAAAGAATTTAAATCCCTACAAAACCGTCTATCGAAGTTCACAACACCTAAGAATGCACGAAGTTGTCGTAAATTCCGTGAGATGGGAAATTCTTGAATCGCCGCCATCCGAGCAGGATCCATGGTAACTCCTTCAGTAAAAGTTTCAGTCTGCATAGCAGCTGCTCTAATTTACTCTTCGTGATAGGGAGTAACTACTACCTCTTCTTTAAAAAATTTTTCAACCGGAACCCCTATCTCACTCACGACTAGGTTCCCATCAGGGTTTGGTTCTATTCCAAAATCTAGTGCCCTAGTAACCCCTTCGAACCTTCCCTTTAACCGACATTCCGCAAAATCAATAATTATTTGGTTTTCTGCCAGGAAATCACAACCTAAAATGATTTTCTTGATCAGGTTTGGTACCACAATGCAGGAATATGATATTTCAAAATTCTCAAAGCAAAATTTCAGAAATATTTGCTCCCTTACGACACAATTTTTATTTCCGAGGGCCCCAACTAAGGTGAAGGACTTACACGGTAAATATGGGACACCCTTAATTTATCTACAAAAATTTTGGACACACAAGTTACTTGATTCCCTGAGTTACCAAAACCTCAACATTGAATGAATTTACTCTTTCGTTTAACATCGGAACAAGATTGACGGGCTTTTGTTCTGGTTCTACTTCGAAAGGCAGATCTGAACCATCACTATAAAGTACTGTCGAAGCTCCGTCGTAACTTTGATTATTCCCGGCTTGCTAATACCCATTACTATTTTGTTTAATAGTAGGACGCGAAGCCGCCGCATGGTTACTGTTCGTCGTGAACCTACCGTTTTTGTTACGACTGGTATTGTTAGTTTCTGCATTTGTATTTCTATCCCTCCAATTTGTCGAGTTGTTTTCATACGTACTGTCAATTTTCCTTAAATATTTTTCGACTTCGTCAATAGTTTGAGCGCCGCAATTTAAAATTCTTTGTTGAATTTCATTTGCAAAATGTTTGGTCAACATTGGCACAATATCCTCTTCTCGCAATGTTTCCCCTAAAAAACACGCATCTCTTACCATTTTTAGAAAGTAATCTGCTTTCGAGCCGCGCTCGTATCACCCAAATTTGATTTTATGAAAAAGGTTTCGTTCTTCCTTTATACCCCAGTATCTTTCCAAAAATAACCTCTTAAATTCAGCAAAATATTCTGCCCTACTTTCTTTTAGGACACCCAATCTTGGGCTGACACACGCAAGCAATTCACCACAAAGAATATTTTTCGATCTTCAGGAACAGCCACTTCCTAAAATATTGTTTCTAATTTTTTCATAAAAGTTACCGGGTGGACAGAGCCCTCCAGCGTAAAGTGTAAATTCGTACTCCCCAAGTCCTTCCAAAGAGTTACGTAATTTTTGTTGATGTTATTCGTACTAGCATTACCTTGAATCGGGACTCCGTTGTTTGTACCCCCTTCTATTAAACCATTAAACGGATCTAAGCCCATTTTAGGCACATTAATCACCTCTGTACCCTTTTTTACATTTTGTGAAACCACGCCTAAATCATCACTTAACCTATGCATATTTGCGGACATTGAAACGTTCATATTTTCGATCGAATCCGTCAATCTTTGATTGTTCGTACTTAAATTATTCAAGGCCGCTGTTAATTGTCTTAAAACGTCGCCGATATCTTGACCTTCTTGCTCCATCTTTTTCGTTTGGCTACGCGTTGTGTTTGGCATTAATTTTAAAATAGTTTATAATCCCTTATTATAATGTAATCGCTTTGCCCCTACGATAAATTATACTGTCTATACTTCCTTCAAATTAATCAACTGCAGATTATTATTTGTCAAACAAAAGAGTCATTAATTATTGTATTCGAATTTCATCCCTTCGCAAGTTCTAAATAATCGTAACTAAAATTTAATATGTCCTGTCCTTACTTAATTTTACACACTGCAGAATGAATGGTCCTTGCATGTTTCCGCAGTTAAACAACCTTGAAATGTGTATGCTTTCATACCTCGGAGATAGTCAACGTAACGGTATACTATCGCCGCACGTGGGCTGCCAGATGTGACGTTCCTTACCTGTTTACTTGGAACTTCTCGTTGGAGCAAGGGACTCTTGTTTGTGGGCGCCTTGTTAAAAATTAAAAGTTTCATCCACGTGAAACCATTTAATTATAAACTTAATAAGTGCCGGGTTCAATCCCGCAGTATAAAAACAGTGAAATTATTCTTACAAAAAGTAACTAAATGGGTCCAAGGCCAATATTAATTAACAGAATAAAAGGGTAACTCACCCCAAATACATCGACATAAACAACTTAATTTAATACCACGATAATCGCAAAACCGTGCAGCTCCGAGTATGTACACCTATCTTCACCACACTCTAGGCGACACTGACTTGTTAAACACATCCGCTTAGCGCACCCCATTTCCCTAACCGCATCAGGTAACACTTGCACTCTTAAGACTAACACAACCATCCACTGAACATCAAATACTTATAATTAAATTAAGGGATGCCTTTTACAATGTGTAAACATAACGATAGGTTGTCTAAAAACGTTGCAATAGCACAATAATAGGGTTAAGTGGTAGAACAGCTGTCAGGATTTTTTTGTCTACATAGTTGAACTTCGTCCGTTGGCTCGTTTTTCTTTGGTCGCTTATTTCTAATAGATAATATAAATTTAGGAGTAATTAATTTTTTACAAATCTGTAAATAAAAGACATTTATTATTATTTATATTATTGCATTTTTCCAATTTTCTTGCTGTGCTGTAATATTAATCTATTTGGTCCTTTTATAATTAACATACCTAAATGCTGTGATTTATGAGATGCATTTTCTTTCTGCCAGTACGGAATTGGTACAAATAACGTAATATGAATAGAAGCAAAATTTACTTTTCTTTCAATCAAAGAAAAGTTTTACATTTCAATTTATACTAAATCACTCCAAATTATTCTAGGCGTATAGAAGAGTTTACCTTCCGTAAAACCTTTTCTTTGCAACTGACTTGAAGAGTTTTATATATGCTAAAATAGCGAAATTTACTTTCATTTTTTACTATTCTTAGAACTATATTCAGCTTTGGAACGTCGTATAAACCAGTTTCAAAAAACACTTCTGTTATATTATATGAAGCCTAACTTCTCTAATTCAAACACAAAAATTTATCGTTAGTTTAACATTGTCTACCTACATAGTGTAATTAGTTTAATATTTCCGGTTTTGATAAACAATTGCATCACCTAAATAACAATATAATGATAATATACAAGACTGGCTATGCGTAAATTACTAAGGGCTGACAATTTCCTGGCAGCACCTAAATGATGATATCCGTCCCGTTTATATTTGCTTTGGAACATGAATAATGCATCTTGTCGAAGCATTGTCTTAAAGCTCTCCGACTCCCTAATACTAGTTCTTGTACATAGGGCTTATTAAATCCTTGCTAGTAAGAGCCGACCCTATTGATATAACTATTATGAAAGCGGTTTAACATAGATGTGTTAATGTAGTTGCACCTCCTGTCGCTTTTATGTATGCAACTGCATACATAGTTAATACAATAATTAACCAAAATCCTTATGCGATTGCTAGCTAGTCAATTGAATCCGAAAAGGCGACACGATTTCCAAACGTAATGACACTGAAGACGTGGCCGCAAGGGATTATCTGTCGTTGTGCAGCACGTTACGCTCTAATCCGATCTATTCCACTGATACAAGAGCGTAATATATTAGAAAGCTAATGAATTATTTAAAAGAAGAATGAGATATCTGAGTGACGCCGATAGAATTATTATCACAAAACGTTCTAGGGTAAAATACGCGTGCCCCAATCAATACTGACAAGCTTCCTAATTGTGTTTTTAAGAAAGATTCCTTAAATCATTGGGATACTTTATAATACTATAGAAAATGCTAGCCTACAAACAGAGCAAAATAAGAAAATACCGTTAACGAATTTCGCAAAAGAAAGCTTTAATGGAGGTAATAACTTTGAGCTTCCATTACGCTCTGTATTTTAAATGAAGGTAAAATACGGAAGCGAATCATAGCAGACCCTTTGAGCACCATACTTATCTTAGAAACTCCGAGGGGTAAAATTTTTCAATTAAAATTCCTTAAAATACTCTCCTATTTTTAAGAGCTTTACACCTAGCCCTTACTCCTGAAATTCTCCATTTTAAAGGAAATATGCAGAGGTGTAATACTAAAAATAAGTGAAGTGTATGTATTATCTGTTTTTAGATATAAAGAGTAATTAATCCTGACTAACTACCTTAAATAAAGCTACTCGGAAGCTAATAGACGGAAGGTGCAGGCCGTTTAAACATCGCAAAATTTCAAATATCAATAGTTTGGTAAAGTAAATAAGCTCTACATACTTGTTTGCATACCTGAATGTTGTAAGACTTTCTCGATCTTTATATCTTAACATCTGCACGAGATTTCTTATTATCATGTTTAAAATTTTCCAAGGGTAATCTAGCGCGATATCACTACACACTGTAACGCGGGCGCGTTACGCTCGATACAAAAATTAAATGGGTAAGGAAAAATGATCTTAAATGAAAACATTAATATTGAAGAAGCCTGCATAATTTTGATTTTATGTATAAGTGTTCCGTAAACGTGCCATTGCACTAAATTGGTAATTCCATTCCAATAATAACCTTAAAAGCAACGAAAGTATTCGTTTTATTTCTATCAAATCCATATAAAACCTCAATTTAGTCATAAACTATTTTAAACTGCAAAAATGTAAACAAAACATTTATAACTGTAAACTTTTATATAGAAGCATGGCATTTCTTTAAAAAAGCTTTTAGAATTATTAACTATACAACAGTAAATTCATTTATAGATATATCAGTAATAGGAAGCTTTTACAAATTTCGGTTAATTCAATTAAATGCAATGTTACATAGTTTTAGAATACATTGTATGGTAAGAATTTAGAACAATGACTTTATAAAACCGCTAATGAAAACAACTCAATGTGACAAAACACTGCGTATACAAGTTTTCATAGATAAATTCATTATGGTGTACTTTTGCATGACGACAACCAGTGTATTAAGCCTACATCAAACATGATACATTGCATCAACCAGATGCTGACGGTAATTATTATGATTTAGTGTGGTAGGACTTAGATTTTTTGGACCCAACGGAATAGAAGTTTAATCGATTATTTGCGATCCGATAATAAATCAACATCGAAAATGTAGTTAGAAAAACACACCGTGGTAACTCGGGTTGTAGGGGGTCGGGATAGATAAGAAGTTAAAAGTGAGCGTAACAGATCTTCAAGAACGAAAAATAAAGATTGATGTTCCCCAAGAACAACAAACGCGCATACAATAAATATGCGTACTTACTCTCGGGCGCATTGGGCATTTTCCATACACCTGTTGGTGGAATTATTGTCGTTATGACCATTTAAAGGTGTTGGGATTTTGATAACAACGACTCATTTAAATTCCTTGGAGTGCATCTCGATAGCAAACTTATGTGGTGACCTCACGTTGAATCTCTTGCTAAAACCCTTAACAAATCCGTTTTCTGTATTAGGAACTTAAGGAACAAAGTCTCCTTAGGTGTTCTAAAAATGGCTTACTTCGCTGTATTTGAGTCCCACTTAAGATATGCAATTTGTACCTGGGGTCATTCTCCCGTACCAAATCGCATTATTTGGCATTCAATGTAAGGTGATAAGAATTATTGGTAGACTGAACTTTAGAGATGAATGTCGACACATGTACATACCCTTGGCAATCATGATGCTACCATGTCTCTATATATATATATATATATATATATATATATATATATATACTTGTGCCTTAGCTACACCTACTTCAATAAACACAAGTATGTGCTGAATAATCAGCTCATCCCCATAACACCAGAATCGGAAACCACTTAAGGCCTAAATTTCTAAGACTATTTAGATCGAAAACAGCAGCTAATTATTATGCAATAAAATGTTATAACCACCTACCCTCAACCACTGTTAGTCTTATGTTCAATCAGTATTAAGCCAAACTTAAGAAATACCTTTTGATGCACCCACTTTATAGTGTTGACGAATTCTTTAAATGTAAACTGAGCGATCTATGATATGTTAATGCTCATTATTCTATGTACTACTGAAGCTGTTGCTATTTTTATTATTATATATAATTATCCCACGCTGGTGATTCAATACCAAAGAATTTCTTTTCTCTTTAACTTCGTGTATATTTTATTTTAGATATATATTCTTATATTTGGACATGTGTAGATATTTTATATTAAAGCAATAATAAATACAATACAATACAATAGCTTACTCCGCCAGTAATTTGGGTTGTGTTGGATTAAGGTATCTGTTGTTTGATAGAAGACCAAAAAATTGTAATATTTAAAAATTAGAGGATTGTTGTTTCTGCGTACTTTGAACCTATTAATATGTGCATTAAACAGTGAGTATAATGAGTTTTTAGGTTTAGAATTATTGATTATGCATTTCTGGACTAAAGGCATCTACAGGTTGTTATTTATGTAATATGGAATTAAAGTGAAAGTAATTGTTTCGTTGAACTATTTACCAACGGAAAAGGGTGTATTGACTTTAAATCCTCAATTTATTGGTGAAATTTAGATTAGTTAAAGTACAAATATTTAATATTTTTGGAATGGACAACGAAAGAACAGAAGGAAAAGTTTTCTATGTGTTATTGACTACACTAGCAATAAATTTGATTTATAATACCACATAATTCATATGGGGAAGAAAAAGTTTGGAAATAATTATTATTGTTGGATGTAATTTAAAACTTTTTTAAGTTTTGTTTAGTGATACGACCTAACTTAATGATTTTGCCATTGGAATTTATTTTAGCAATGCCTGGCCAAAAGTGATGTTAAGAAATTTTTTTTAAAGATGTGTGTATTAAGAATGCGATTATTTAATGTTAACAGAAGCTACGATTAAGTGGAATATTATTTTAATTTATTTATAAACTAGGTAGACAAACATTTGTAAAGGTTATATCCAGCTACCTCAGTGACGGTACCTTATTTCAAAAATGTATTTTATTTTACAGTTTTATTTAATTATGGCCGAAGAATTAATAAGTGTATTTAAGGCAGTTTCCAGAAAAGTAATATATAAAGTTATTAAGTTTAGGATACCGAGGTAAGAGAGATTTACGTGGAATAACCGTCTTTCACGTTTATATACCATCAAAAAGAACTGCTGTGATGGTTTGGCGCCCCTCATTTTTGACAGAGACAAAAAACCTTTCAAGGTAAGTGCTAATGTAACCTAGTTCTATTTATTTCAGTCCCTTTCTATATTATTGTTTTGTTTTTTATTTTTCTTTATTTTTTTTTCACATTCTTCCATAGGAACCAATTCCCGCACCACTGCAGTTAGCTGACCTCGGTTAATGTAGTTAAGGGATCCTGTCCCTTCACTGCAAATCAAAATTCATTAACTTTACGCTCGGTTTACCCGTATTGCTCGGTTTTAGTAACCGATTTTAAGATTACTTAACAAATAAAGTTATTGATTTGCTTTAAAGGTATAAAAATCATATGAAAATCATCGTATACATTCGAAAACTACTTTGCAAAATTAGGTCAGGTGGTTAAGTTTTGCTTTGACCACTGTCCCTTTTTTCTTGAGCCGTTTAAGTTACTCTAGGTAAGAGGAGTTGCTAAACGCTGTGCACCTATTGATTTTGAGTTTCAGATACAACTGTTTCTTCAAGTTTTATCGATTCATCCGTAGAAGTTCTCGGACCTTACACCTACCAGCTGCGACAGTGGTTTATAAATCCCGCCCAAGTCCAACGATTTGGTGATCACTATGTTTGATATGTTGAATAGTTTGGGTCCCCAATATCTAGACCCCGATCATTTTTGCATAAGCTTCGAACACCTGTACGTTCACTTCAAGTATGCGGAGAGTCTCCGATTGTTTCCGTACTAAATCCTTAAAGTAATGGTCTCATGTTCATGAAACTTACCGATCGCAATTCACCAGATATCGTCTTAAATGCGGGTTAGATGGGTTAGAT
This sequence comes from Platerodrilus igneus, assembly GCA_036346225.1. Lineage (NCBI taxonomy): Eukaryota > Metazoa > Arthropoda > Insecta > Coleoptera > Lycidae > Platerodrilus > Platerodrilus igneus. The sequence goes on along the minus strand of JARFIW010000787.1, from coordinate 1,524,857 downwards.
TGCATTTTCGGAAGCACGGCTATGGCTTACTATATTTACTCTCTATCCTACATAAATGTGCAGTTCATTGGATAGCATGTTACGTTCAATTCCTGCATTTGCATCTTTCCAATACCCGTCATTAATAAATTATTACCAGTTTAAATAAATATCCTCATTCGCTGTCTTTGACTATTTTCAAAGTTATACCTATTATAGATAAAGCACATTAACCTATCAGTTTATTCATAAAGCAGTTTAGTTTCTCTATTAATATTACTTTCTTATCACCTATACTACAATTTGGTATACAAATTATTGTTCTTATCAACACCTGGTAATTTCTGGTTTTAACAGTATTACCTTATCTTATCAGAGTAGAGATTCTAAATTGTTCTGCTGGAAATTAATTCATTTTTCCTTTGTACTTTATTACACATTGAACAGATCCTTTTAAACAGTTCTTAATTCTGAAGGAGCAAATACACACACATTCTTTTCTGTTTCTACTTCTTGTGTATTTGGTAAGTGAATAAAATGGTTGATAAATAACTGACTTTTATGTTTACTTTCTAGCTCGTATCGTATGGTCTTATCGTAGGACTTAAAAGTTGTTCGTACCCAAGATTTAAAACTTTCCCGTACTTGTAGAATTTTATCGTATGGATTTGATTGTATGTTCAGGTTTGATGTTGGACCACGTGGATTTCTAACTACTCACAACTCTTTTTGGTTTACCAGAATCCTCGAGCTACCAGGTATTGCGACTGTAAAAGAAAATGCATTGTTCCGGATCTTGGCTGGTAACTGGTATGCTAAACATTTCTTTGTCTCGTTATAAGTACGTAGACGAAAGCAGACTATTTTTTTAAAATTCTATTTTACTAGTAGTCCATACAATAAATTATTTCCCACATATATGCTTTTAATTGCGTAACACGTTCCTCACCAGCAGTGCTATACTGTAGCTCTGATAGTTACAAATTTTACTGTAATGTTTAATAATTTTGAATTATCTACGATCCTTCAATACTAATAAGTTATAGTTACTATAGTAGTTACTTTTGAGATACTCTCACATTCTTCATGCATCATTAATATTCCATTTTTTCCTTCTTTCTATAAATGTGTTAGAATGTAATTACACGAGCTCGTTAGGGTTATTAATTATAAATTATTTTCTTTATCCTGATTGCGTCAGGGGCGTACTTGCAATATTTTATCGTAACACCAATGTCACAGACGCACATACCTACTTATTGATTAGTGTACGTTCCTTAAAATTTTATTTTGTGCTTTTACCAATCATATATATATATATATATATATATATATAATAATATAATGAAAATTATTGCTTATAGCAATTTAAATAAATAAAATAAGTATATACGATGTATAAATAATCACAAACTTTACGAAAAATCGAAAGAAAGTTATTAATTATACAAAGCAAGCTAGTAATTTGCATAGCCATAAATGAAAGAATTTGTTTGTTTCATAAAATATATATATATATATATATATATATAATACATATATATATATATACATACATATATATATATATACATATATATATATATATATATATATATATTTAGTACTGAAATGATTATTGATTACAAGTCTTATGATAAGCAAATAAAGTATATTTTTAACTTAAATTTTTTTAACAAAGTTATTTTTTTATTATCTATATGTTTAGTTGGACGGACTGGCGTCCTGTCATTAATTATTGCTTTTCTTTTGCAGGTACAAACCTTATTTTATTTCAATGGTTAATTTTTTCCCTGTTGAGTTACTTCAGTTCTAGCTTACTCCCCCCCCACTCCCAATCTTCGGCTGCAGCCTAGTCGGCACATCTCTGTAGTTACGGTACAAGAATATCGTGACAAGCAAAATCACTTGGGTATTTTGATGCTGAAGATCCATCTGTACATAAGTCCTGACGTTTAGTCCCATACAGTTTTCATTTCAAATCGTCATCTCTAGCAAGCGCATTAGGCCGCTCAACCCTGCCCAATATCAACCATCCATGATGGTTATGCTACCGACGTTGAAAGATATACTCTACAACGAAGAGAGGGCGCCACACGTTGCACACAACTGCCCCCATCGAGTTTTACTCGAAATTGTTGCATCCAAACTGTAGAGTTGCTAGAGGTTAAAATACGCATAAATACTATTTCAATGGCAAGCCAATTGCTCTATAATGTCAAAAAGTTATACAGGTTTGATTTCAATTTTTAACATCAGAGAATATAGCTTCAACCTTGAAATGTAAAAGGATTAGGATTTAACCCTAATATTAACGAAAGTAGCATTTTAAATCTGGCGCCCTTTGATACTTATCGATCATCGATTAAAACATTGCAATTATTGTAAAAGTTATACCGCGGTTCTTAAAATTTGTTGGAGGGTTTAAATTATACCGTCAAAGTGTTCAGCATGGCCACAAAGTCTTTTCGTGGTTACAAATATCTACTACGAAAGCACTACAATAGTTACGGCTCTACGGTTACCGGCAGAGGAAAGAAACTCATCAGGCATTTTTTCTTTCATTGTTGAAGGTGGAGATTAGGTAAAAGACGCAGCAATCGCGCAACAAATAACCATCATACACGAAGGAATTAGACAAGCCGTTAGCAAATCACACAAATTATAATAGTAGGCAACGCCTAAAAAGATAAAGGGAATTTAGAAAAGCCAGACTGACTATAAGAGCGGAGAGTGGGCGGAGATTCACATAGGCAAGAAAAATATACTGCCATCGATTTTCTATTTACAAAATAAAAATAAAAATTTCTAGTTAAACGAGCAAAAAAAATAAAGTTACCAATTAAATAAAGAAAGCACTTTTACTCTATGTATACATTCGAGAATTGTTCCACGAAGTGCGCAATTCGTAGCTACTAGGTAGTAATTCTAATCAGTAAAAAATAATACTGATACTTTCGTGTAAACAAGTGCGTTAAGAAGAAAAACAGTATTAAATTTAGAAACATTTCTAGTAAGATTTTTAACATAACCAGAAACATTAGCGCCGCTAATTTTAAAGCGGGGTCCTTAAAACGCGGTTCGTTCGTCGGCACAATGCCACTTGAGTTTATCCCCCGGTATGTAAAAAAAACAACGAAACAAGTCACGCCTCTATGTGTCGGGACAGTTATCTTACAGTCAAACCATCGGTGGTGAATCAGCAGCACTTCTCCCCGGGAGTCAGTATCCTCCACGCGGCTATAATGACTGTAACAGCGGTCTATAGACAAGAAGGCGGCTCCATGGCGTAGTGTTATGTGTGTGACTACTACGCCCAAGGTCCCCGGTTTGAATATCGACACGGTCCGCTTGAAAAATGTTAGGCGAACATTTTCACAAAAATACACCCTCGTTTGTATGAGAGGTAAAATGGAGGTCCCGTGTGTGAGTGTTGTCACGCACGTTAAAGATCCCAATCTTGCTTGGAACAGCAAAGGTTCGGCAAAATTCCAAATTTTACAGGTAGTACGTTCGGGTGGAGCATCAAAAATCACATGTAAGGTCTATAGACCAGGGCAGTTGGTCTACGTAAACACAATTTAGCCTAACGCAGGAGAACCATTGGGCTTATATCTAAGAGCGATGCACCCAAGATATCCACTTCTTGTCAAAACACACGTGTATTGCTCTTGGAGTAATAGAATGAGCAATCCAAAAATATATGAAAACACAAACTGCAGAGTCAAAAATGAACCCGTTTTGTCGCAAGAATTAAATTCATCCCCAGCGTTATGAAACACAGGTGTTGATAGAATCTCGAAACAAACTTTATCAGAGAAGTGTGATCCATTATTTCAACAAGTCTTTAGGTTTGGGTATTATAAGAATTAATCACACTCTATCGTCATATGTATCAAGCTGGCTTGAAATAAGGTACCGATTATTTAACTAATAGAAGAACTTTCCATCTCGCAGCAAATAGATATACATGAAATTATAGTAAAGCCTACTTATTGTAAAAATGTCTAATATACAGGGTGAAGTTTGAGTATTGGAAGCAGAATATATGTGAGTGAGTAACGAAATGAAAGGCATAAGGTTTATTACACCGTCGGCAAGTGGACATAACAAAATGTAAAGTTTGACAACGACAATTTAGCAAACTTCTGGCTAAAAAATCACTACGACAACTGTACACGTACACACACACACACACAAACACACACACACACACACACACCTAGCAAAGGTATACAACAATTAATCACACCACACACATTAACAGATGGAAGAACATTTAACACTAAAAGAAAAGATTAGGAAGAGTCCAAATTATAAAGGTTTAGAGATGATTGAGGGTTTTCTCATTAAAATATCTGAATGATAGAGAGTTATGTGTGTTGGATATCTCAAACCGAAACATGAGAAAGATACAGAAAATCCATCAACCCATCAATATTCAAAATACAGTATTGCCCGAAATAAACAGTACTGAAACTAAGTTGGCGGTGTTTTTATGCGTGCGCTGTCACACTCAAGTTAGCTAGTATAGACCTGTCAAGTAAACCTCAAACAAGTAATTAGTAGGGCCTAATTGTTAAAAATGGCGTTAAGTACAGAGGAGAAAGTGTTTCTGGTAGAGCATTATTTTCGTTCATACGGAATCGGCCGACATAATGGTGCAAGTTTGCTATACGTGTCTGATCAATTCACACAAAGGTTTAATAAACGTTCTCCAAGTAATGCTGTAATTTTGAAGGTTATTGAAAAGTTTAGAAATACAGGAAGTGTATTGTGCCAACGAAAAGGAAACTCAGGGCGTCCCAGGACAGTTAACAACAACAATAACCATGAACGTGTTTTTGAGCAAATCTTAGAAAATCCGAAAGTCAGCCAGGCAAGGACAGCGTTACAACTTGATTTAAAAGAACTTCCTTTCAAAGAATCCTGAAGGAGCTGGGTACATTTTCGTATGTGATTCAGGTACATCAACAACTACATCCTCGGGATTATCGCAGTAGAGTGGAATATTGCGCCAGAATTCTCGCGTTACAGTATGAAAACCTGAATTTTTGAAAAATGTTTGGTTTTCAGACGAAGCACATTTTCACTTGTCAGGCTATGTGAATCGTCGCACAAATCGATTTCTGGGCTTTGCCAGACCCGATGAGGTTCAAGAGGTTCCTTTACATAGTGAAAAAGTGAGTGTCTGGTGTGCTGTTTCCGGACACGGAATCATTGGTCCGTACTTTATCGAAGAGAATGGTAGGCAAGTCACACTTAATCAACAGAGGTACAGACAAATTTTAACACGATTTATCCCTGATCTACGTCAATTCTGTCGTGCACGTAACTTGGCATTTCGAAACCAATTTTTTCAGCAGGACGGGGCAACTTGCCATACTGCTGCCGCAATTCGTCAATTTCTTCAAGAACATTTTCCAAGCAAATTCATATCACGATTTACTGACTTCCCTTATCCTTCACATTCTCCAGACCTCACACCTCCAGACGCATACATTTGGGGCATGGCTAAAATGCCGTTTTCAAACGGGCACCACAAACCATCGATGAATTAAAGGATGCCGTTAGAGTCTTCTTCGCAGCCCTGAGACAACCCTTATTCAATAACATGACCAGAAACTTATGAAGTCTGTCTCGAACGAGGAGGTGCACATTTAGAACATATAATAAAGTGTCAATAATATGTATTTTTTAAATATACAAAACAATTACAATTTCAGTACTGTTTATTTCGGGCAATACTGTACTAGCATTCATAATAACGCAAAAGCTAGTCGCACATGCAACAAATAACAACATAATACACATCAACAAAAAGGATTCAACCTAGAAACACGATGATGTAAACAGCAATTGATAATAGACATAGAAACATCACACCAAGCTAAAACTTAAGAAAAAACCTTTCCACTACGCACACAGACTACTAACAGGCATACGACAGCATACCATACTTATGGCTAATACACACACTGCAAATATACAAATCAAACACAACTCTACTAAATTCCTAGATATAATAATGAAAAACTTGAGCAAAACACTAATCATAAAAACAAACACGAGGAACGTTAAAGTGAAACCAACAGAGATCAGAAGAGGCATATACGAGGGGGATTCCGTAAGTACTTTCTGGTTCTGCCTAGCACTAAACCCACTATCGAGTGCACAAACAACACAAAATACGGATACTACACCACAGGTACACACGCACACAAAAGAACATTACTTGTTTAATGGACGACCTCAAACTAGTAGCGTAACAATCTCACAACTCAATCATCTACTTAAAATAAGAGAAACATTCAGCAACGATAAAAACATGATACTTAGAAGAGACAAATGTAAAAACAGTACAGGGTTATTACAAATGAAATAGACAGTTTGGATAGCCTTTAAAAAATCAGACTGGTGTATTTGAATATAGTAAGCGAGATAGGTTTATAGGGAATTTCTTAAAGTTTATGTTGGTACAACTGTTAGGTTAGTACTGCTGTTAAAACAACGACCAGTCTAGCAAAATGGCCGCTACTAAAGTGGAGAAAGCTTATTGTGTTCTTCAATTAGCCAAAACAAAGTCTGTTACTGTTGTGCGCGTCATTTCAGAACAAAATACGGTAAAACACCACCAACAAGGCAATCAATCTATGACTGGTATAAACATTTCGAAAATAGTGGATGTCTGTGTAAAAGAAAGAGTACTGGAAGACCTCCTGTTACAAAAGAACAAATCGGTAGTGTTCGTGATGTTTATTTACGAAGTCCAAGACAATCGACTACATCAGCAAGTTTAGAATTGCAAATTCCTCAACCTACTGTGTGGAAAATTTTGCGGAAACGTTTGAAAATGAAACCGTATAAATTGCAGTTAGTACAAAGTTTAAATGCCGGTGATAAAGTCTTACATAACAATTTTTGTTTGGAGATGCAACAATGTCTCGAAAATGATGACACATTCGTTAATCGCCTAATTTTCAGTGACGAATGTACCTTTCACATTAGTGGAAAAGTTAATAGACATAATGTAAGGATCTGGGGCACAGAAAACCCAAGAACGACTTTACAACATATACGCGATTCCCCTAAAGTTAACGTGTTTTGCGCTTTATCTCGTGAAAAGGTTTACGGCGTTCTTCTTTCGCGAAGTGTCAATAACCGGGGTAATTTATCTGGGCATGTTACACGAATGGTTAATGCCTCAACTACAGGAAGATAGTGATAACTTCGTTTTTGTACAAGATGGAGCTCCGCCTCACTGGCACTTACAGGTCAGAAAATATCTGGATGAACATCTTCCTAGACGATGGATCGGCCGTGCAAGTGAGGAAAACCTTGTGCTTAAGCCGTGGCCACCTCGTAGTCCAGATTTAACGCCCTGCGACTATTTCTTATGGGGTTATGTAAAAGACAAAGTTTTCATACCACCGTTTCCTGTTGATATCGACGAACTTAAACAACGTATCACAAATGCTCTTGCTACAATTGACCGTTACATGCTTAATAGCGTGTGGCAAGAATTCGACTACCGTGTTGATATCTGTCGTGTTACCAAAGGTGCACACATTGAACATTTGTAAAAATTTTAAATAAAAACTTAATCATTTCTTCTTTATAATCATAAAAGTAATAATCTTAACTTTTCAAAAATAAACTTTCTATAACCTATCCAAACTGTCTATTTCATTTGTAATAACCCTGTATAATAAAAGGTACACTAACGAAACAAGAAAATTACATGCTAAACAACTACAACATTCTCACATGCAAGCAATAGACACAACAGAAGCATACACATATCTAATACACAAGCAAAAACTACGAATAGAACACTAACAAATGAAAGAAAAACTGAAACGGAAATACAAACAAAGGCCCACTAAAGTACTCAAAACAAAACTCACAGCAACAAACAAAACAATAGTAATGAATACTTATGCAATACCCAAACTAACCTACTTGTTCCGCATAATGAGATGGAGCAATAGTGACCTAGAGGCACACGGTCACTATGTCGTAAATGCCAAATACATAACATCCACTCAGCTATAAAGAGATCCGCACTTCATAGAAAAGATTGAAAACGAGAACTCATATATATATAAGAAACATGTGCACAAACAAATAGATAATCTAAGCAACTACTTCATAGAAAGAGCAGAAACATGTGGCATACACAAAGGGATCTTCCACGCAAACACCTCGGCCACGCTACTACAACTTAACAACAGTATTTTCAACACTATAGAAAAGCACAAACCAAGAAAACTAAAAGAAAAAACACTACGCGGGAAACATCCACACTACCTCACGCAATCACATAGCGACCAAGAAGCATCAAGAACGTGACTCGAGGAAAGCAAAATATTCAGTGAAGCAGATTGATTCATTATAGTGATACAAACCCATTAATAACATACGCGATTACAGAAAAAACTTCATCAAAAACCCCAACACAACGAAAATAAATGTAGACTATGTAACAACAAATAGAAACAATAGAATACATCACGAACGCATGCCCGATAAAAACAAACACAGAATACATCAAATGACATGATTATGTCGCAAAAATAGTACATCTACCACTAGCGCTATACTACGTTTGATTTTTTTTCAATGCTCCACTCGAAGGTACTACATTGGTTAAGAAGCGAGCTTTTGTACCTGGAAATTTTAAATTTTGCCGAACCCATGCTGTTCCAAGCAAAGTAGGGATCTTTTACGTGCATGACAACACTCAAACACGGGACCTACATTTTGTCTATCATCCGAACGAGAAAAATGTGAAAAATGTTCGTCTAACGTTTTTCAAGTGGAACGTGTCGGGATTCAAAACTGGGACCTTGAGCTTAGTAGTCACACGCATACCAACTAAGCCGCGGGGCCGCCCAACTAGACCTACTACACAAATTCACAAAAGAACATATCTCAACATAGAAATACACACATGTGATTATTTTTTTTTCCAATGCTCCACCCGAAGGTACTACATTGGCCAGGAAGCGAGTTTTTTTACCTGGAAAATTTGGAATTTTGCCGAACCCTTGCTGTTCCAAGCAAGGTAGGGATCTTTAACGTGCGTGACAACACTCACACACGGGACCTCCATTTTACCTCTCATCTGAACGAGGGTGTATTTTTGTGAAAAATGCTCGCCTAACATTTTTCAAGCGGACCGTGTCGGGATTCGAACCCGGGACCTTGGGCGTAGTAGTCACACACATACCACTACGCCACGGAGCCGCCCAGAAATACACACAGCAAAACATATTTCAAAACACAGAATACAAGCTATACGGAACAAAAGCATAATCACCTATAAAACAACACCACACGACAAGCCAGACATTAAACTCATACACAAACAATAGAAAATCGCACAACTAATAGAAATATCTATCCGAAACACACCCAATATACAGAAGAAAACGGAAGGAAAAATAAAAAAATACGCACAATTAAAGATATCAAAGACACGTGTCACCAAGCTAAAGTAGAAATAATAGCGATCATGTTATCAGCACAAGTGTTATACCAAACAACCTACACCCATACATCCAAAAACTGCAACAACATCCAAACACATTCACACATGTATAAAAATTAGTCCACTCGACACGTGTACAATTACTAGAAAATTTCTCTATGCACAATATAACTTATAGTTGAAAGGAAGCACGTTTGACTACGTGTTTATCTACTAAAACCAGATACAACCATCTGAGAACAAAGAGCATAATAATAATAATATCAATAACAATAATAATAATAATAGAAGCAACCTAAATTTTAATAGCAAATTATATATCGGTTTTTGGATCCTGCATTCTTCTGATCTGTACTCGGTAACCCATAATTTCATCATGTTCACTAACATCGTAATATTGTTATATCCTTAATATATAATATTGTGTTTTGATAATTAATAATCAAATATTTTACCTCTAAGTATAGCCGCCGTGGATGCACAAACGTGACGTTACTATAAATTTCCTAAAATATTTGCAAATTTGTAATAACATTTCATTACAGTGTCGCATATTGATAGCGTCCTCATTGCATTTGTCATAACACCATAAATACCGTAATGAATCATTCAGCACTCCGCCTTAAAAAAACACACCCTCATCAAAGTTTAGATTAACCACAGAGAAGTGCTACTACTGGCATGCTTGTATTGTACAATACTATTGTTTATCTCAGTAGCTAAACCGTCATCAATTCCTGTTAGGTGTCCAAATAATACCCTCAATTCATCAAAGTGGGCGCAACCGGAGACGTTTGTAAGTGTTAAGCGGAAACGCAATAATTTTAGCTATACGATACCACTACCGTGAAACAAAATAGCAGTGAGTTTCTAGAAGAGAAACGCAATTCTCTACAGAGTTTGTAGCTATATAAATACTATTTACCTATTTCTTAAGTATAAAAAATTCTGGGTGCAAATCTAGAAAGTATATTGGTACACCATTGGGCAAGACACGCGTATTATCGCCATTATCCTTTAGACGAATGCAAGAAGGGATATCAAACGGCGGACATTGAGCAAGCAAGGATAACAATCTCTGTTTCATATTTTTTCCGTGAAGGTCGAAATACCGCGATTGAACGACTTTTAGAACATCATGTTGCTCTAGAAGCTACGACGAATCCACACTGCGGTTAGAAAGCATCCTCTAGAAGATGTAAGAAATTGCTAGGACATGAAAAGAACGACAGTAGTAAGCTAAATTCTTCCTGTGGGAAATCTAGCTTCCTTGAATCTGGCTAATCCAGTAGCTGAATATAATAATTGACTGGGTGTGAACTGCATTACCTACATTCTTCGACTAGTAAACAGCTTTGTTGAAGAGTGTATTTCCATACAGTACATGAATTGTTCATTAGTTCACTTACCTATATATTGGAGTGTCCTCGTCCTTATACCAAACGACGAGAACAACGCTGTCGTTTGGGGCTGGTGAGGTGAGATCACAAGGGAGAAGTGCCTTTCCTTTTACGATAGCTTGAACCTGTACTGCGCCACCTGGAATATAAAATATCATTATAAAAGTTATTTCGTAACGAAACTTAGGTGTAAATGGAGTACATAAATTCTATCATGTGTTCAAGTAGTATGAAAGAGTGGGCAAAGGAAGCATGCTAATCGCATTTTCAGGAGGAATATTTTAATGTATTGTCTGTTAGAGTAATACCTTTCCTCGAAATATTTAGTTTTGAAAGTATTTCATATAATTTGGTTGTTTTCAAAGATTTCTAAACAAAGTAATCGAATTCTGTAGTAAGAAAACGGAAACCTTTCATTAAATCCACGTATCTCTACTAATAAAAAATTTCCTTTTAGTTTCCGTAAAGCTTTTGAAAGGAAACGAAAACTACCCGAGGGAGAAACGCTAAATTTAGCAGCTCGTGAATCCTTATTGAAAGCTGAAAGCAAGGACGAGATGAAACTCTACAGGAGCAGGAACAACGGCAAATAAGTAGCCACTTGACTGTTCGATGTCAAAGATTAACACTACTTGTTTCCCTGCTCAAATGTTAAGGACAGAGCTATGTGTTAACACAGTACTTGAACGCCTGACAATAACCCAAGTCGATATCACATAAAACCTAGTTCAGAAAGGTTACCACGGGAATCAATAGCATCAGTTACACAACTGAATAAATACATTCTTTAAAAGATATATCGCCATGTAGAAGTTAAAAATATTTTTCCACGCGCTGTTATTGGTTCCTAAAATTAGTAACGCATTTTGACACTTGTTACGAACAATAATTGAGAATACATAAACTGTAATTTAAAAAGCAAACTTTTTAAATACTAGTTAATAGCTATGAAGAGACTAATTATCACATTAATCAATTCTCTTTTTCCTGTTCTTTAGACAACCACCGATGGTTTTTGCTCTATTTTAAAAATATGTGTATTCTTTGTAGTGAGATTGCAAAGGGAAGTAAGGTACTAGTAACCGTTGAAGAAAAATAGCATTTAATACTTTGCTAAATGCAACTGACATAAATTGAAAAAAAAGTATTCTAGGCATAGTGGAAGACGAAAATACACTTTAGCTTTATACTATTTATTTCGCATAGATTTTGCTAGCTTAGGTTAATGTACTTTAGCTTCCAGCAATACTGATTAAAACACTCTTTTGTACATAAGCAACGGCTATCGAGATGTGGGTGTTGAGGGTAACGCTCTTATAATGAAAAATACAGAGTTTAAGCGATATATTGAGGTACCGAGAAAATTAGAGGTTGTATACAAGCAGTTTTTCGTTATTTCTCTCCTTAATAGCTATAAGGATAGGGAGCAAATCAATTAAATTTACATATTGAAGACCGTATCTTTCTACACGCATATCATATATTAACATTGATTTATACCTATTAGGACGGTACATCAAGAAAATAAATTTAGAACTACATATATCAGGGATTCTACTAGTTGGTATGATATAAACTTCAATTCAAGACTGGCGATTTCAGATAATATAAAATTCTTTCTGTACCACTTTAACGTAGTACTTTCAATGATCTTTAGATACATACACACGCTTTTTCCATAGATTCAGAACTTAATTCGATTTACATTACCAAAAAGAAATGCTCAGGCAGATACTACAGCTTCCTTTTCATCACATAATTGAATAACTATTTTTATAAGACTCACAGTTTTTGAATAAATGGGATTATTTAAACGCTTGCTATACAAAAGTAAAAATCTCTTAGACAATTTTACTGCCTTTGTAATATATATATATATATATATATATATATATATATATATATATATAATATATATATATATATATATATATATAATATATATATATATATATATATATATATATATACATATATTACTATGAAATTTGTAGGTTAAGATTAATTAGATAATTTATTAGACAATTTAGGGTAGGCTGCCGTGTATAAATATTACTTATTAAAGGGTTAAAATAGGTCTTAGAAATATAATGTAACAATTAATTAATTTAGAGTAAGAATTTTAGAATTAATGTACTTCAGTTACAGCTTTGCAAAAATTCGCGAAGAACTTTCATAATATTTATACTTTAGCGTAAAGAAGAATTAATTCTATGTATTTTTCATAAAGGTAAAAGCATTAGTGTACAGTAAAAGGATGTAGCTCAAATTATAATATAATCAATGTACAATAGTTCAAGAGCTTTTTCATTTTACATTAGCGTAAAAATCAATAATATTAATGGTATAATTCGAAGGAAGTTGAAACATCAATTTAGTATCATTTAGCATGTGTAAATATATTTCTAGAGGATAATTTAGCTTAAAAACATGAAGTTGGTAGAGTATATGAAAGTGTATTGAAAACAAACTCATATTAATATTTTCTAGGAATAGAAGCGGGCGTTAAAACAAGCAGTAATCGATATAAAACAAGGACAGACTGTTGTTAGCACACAAAAGAGGGAGATGGTATTGTCAGGTGTTGGTTTGACTTGGAAAAGATCTAGGAAACAAGAATAGATTCGAGGCTATAGGTAGAAGTAAGATGGAGAATGTTTGTATAAAACAACAATTTAAAGGGGGATAAGAAATAAGGTGGGAAGCTATATTAATAAGAGTAAGACAGATGCGGGGTCTATAATATTTAGGAATGGTGAGTTGTTTCAAGGACTGATTGAGCGTGCATGTGAAAAACAAAAAAAGGTAGTTGGACTTCACAAATAAAAGGGAAACGCGCGATAGTTTAAGTCTAAGAAAGGGTATATGTGATGAGGATCTGTAAATTAAGTATGAAATGAAAAACTTTCGTATGTAAGAAGGAGAAAGATGAGACTAACAGATATCAGACGAGGGACGTGCATTAACGTAGAATTTGAAATCAGTTGAGGCGAGATTCGAGGAATTAAAGCGTCCGTTGGAAGGTTGAAAGTTGTTTTCGCAGTAGTTTTGTGTTTTTGAGTATCCAAATTCGGGAAGTTTGAAAACCATTGATGTTTGCTTATGAAAATACGAGGAAATACTGAAGGCTAACTCGGGTGTTTTGAGAATTTTGGTTTCGGTGAAGAATTTGTTTTGAGAAAGGTTGTAACAGTTGAAAATTTATCAAGAAGCTAGTTTATGTAGGGTGATGAATTGTGAAAAAAATGAAAAGATAGGGGGTATTTTTGGTCTATATAAACAGCTGTAGGGGGTGAGGGGTTCTTTTTTCTCTTCGCTGGTCATCGACGCAAATACAAATAGTAGTTTATATAATTATCAGTAGATAGTCAGTGCTTTTAAGGAGTTTTACTTTATAACTACACACACAAGTTGGTGTTCTCTAGTACAAGCAGTTTAGAAATTATGAGTACGTTTATAAAAATAAAAGCTAAGCTTAATAGAAGATATGTAAGTACAGACTTTAGTTTACTTTGGTTGTTGGGGTGTGTAAGGCATCCAAAGTTGGATTGAAAATTGGGTATGCATTGAGTAGTGGTTTGCTGATGGTGGATGGACCAGTAGAGGTGTTTGGGTGGTTTGGATGTGCTATCGATTTTAATTGGAGGCATTTGGATAGCTATGTGCAAACAAGAATGGTATGACACAACTTGGGAGCGGTTCCATAACAGAAAGTCATAGTCGAGGACAACATCGTCGATGGTGGATTGCAGATACATGCGGTGTGATATTTTCCAAGTAACCGATTTAATGAAAACATTGTTTTTGAGTAGATTTAATGTGATTTGACTTTTTGTGCTTTATGCGTGTATTTTATTAATTCTATGGACTAAAGAATTTATTATGGAACATTATAATGAATTAATTGAAAATATAGTTATGTAGGGATGATTATTTAACATAATTGTGTAAAGTTTGTTTAGTACAAAGTAAAGGGGACTTTCTAATATTTATGTTGCGAAAATGTGCATACATGTTTAAAAGGGTTTTACTGCGAGCTCATATTAAGCCAGAGGTTAAAGTGAGGTATTAGGTAAAGTTCACTTACTTTGAATAGTGTATTTGTACTATGAGTAAAAGTTTAGCTAACAATATTTTGAAAATGAATAGATTCCTAAACCAGAATATCTATGAAGTCGCTTATGACATCAATATATAGATGTGTGTGTGTGTGTTTTATATATATATATACATACATATATATAATGCTGTGATAAGAAGTTGTTAAGGGGCGTATTGAGTAGCAAGGGTCGGATAGTAACCATAAATTGCAATAGGAAGCAGAAAACTGCATTTATTTAGCAGAAAATTAAGTAATTCGTATATTATGTAAATAGCAAGTATTTAACACTCGGTATATAGACCATAATTAGTTTTAAGTAATGCAAGTAAGAATATTTTTCAACAAAAGTACGCGCATTCAAGAGAAAGGATAGTACATGTAATTAAACACGCGTTGAGAAATGTTCTAATTAGTTATAAAACAAATACGAAGATAAGAGATAAAATCTAACAAAGCTTTATGCAACTATGCGGAAACAATAAACATTTTGATAAGAAAACGCAGTTTCAAAGATGCATAAACACAAACGAAAACAGCATTAAAGTTACATCATTTATTTTGTACAATATTGAAAAGGCGATATCTACACAAAACAACCTATGGTCAAGATGACGATGTATCAATAGCAAATAGATATTACACGGAAAACCAAAGAAATTGCATCAGAAACAACTTCAAAGTGCAGGGCCTGATTGGTTGAGATATCTGCAAGACTTGTTGAAAACCCAACCCAACCCATGTAAGCCATGTAAAGGAACTGCCTATATAACACAGAGCAATGATAACACAAGGCAGTTCATAACTCAAGCAAGGCAAAGCTGCGTCACTGTTAATCAGAAAGTCGCGCGTAATTTAATATATAATAAAATATCAAGTGATAATAGTGCTACAATTATGAAGACTTCTTTTGCCGTTTAACGGCTTTGAATGGTTATATATTTTTGAATACTTCGAGTGGTGATGATAATAATTCGAATGTTGATGACAATAATTCAAATTTATGGTGTAATTCAAGTCTGCGTTGACAATAATTCGAATCTGATATAGCATTTCAAATTCGTGGAGTATTTCTGAACATTTCAATTTGCAATAATTCAAGTATGCGTCGATAAGAATAATTCAAATCTGGGTCAATATAATATTTCAAATCAGCGTCGACAATTATATTTTGGTACAATTCTGGTACAATTTTGAATTGCGAGATTCAAGGCATATAAATTAAAGAAGCACGAAGCAATTTATGGAAAACGAGAAGTCCAACTAAGCAGAGCAGTGATAGACGAATGAGGACAACAAAGGGGTGTTGATCCACAACCCGATCAAGCTGTAGCAGGTCAGATCTATTTACTTTTAAGATATTTTTATATTTAAATTTCAATACTGAACGTATTCAAATTATATAAAACGTGTAACAAAGTCAGCAACAAACATTGCATACGTTAAACTTACGTAAAATATTATAAATGGGGTCTAGAACGTTCCAGGTTTCTTATGTAAAAAGGCTAGTTTTTGGTGACTTTAGATTAAATTTAAAGCATATAAATTTTAGGATAAATAATACATATGATATTTTTCAAAAATTGTAAATAATATTTCTTTTCATTATATGAAATTAATTGACTTCGTTTTATAATTCAAACAAATAGGTAATCATAAAGGGGTGGAAAAGAGAAAAATTGATCATCGTAACGTTGTGCACTCTGTGTAGATTAAAGAGGGCTAGCCGTGGCATAAAAATAAAATTAGTAAGATTAAATTTAAAGTGAGGACACAGAGAGGTGGAGTTAAGTAACAACGTCATTACACCGAGTACGGCGTTATCATATCAATATATATATATATATATATATATATATATATATATATATATATATATATATATATATATAAACACATACATCTATATATTCATGTGATAAAGAGGTCACGAAAGGTCATTGAAACCTAAATTTAATAACTAAAAACCACCCAAATAGAAAGAAACTAGAAAGAATTAAAATTTCCGAATATTCATTGCTTCACCATGTATAAAAATAAACGTATTGTATATACAAAGTCACTAAAATAAAAAGCATATCTTTCCGTGTATGAAATAAATCTTATTTTATTGTAAATAAACATTCTAAGCGATAAAATAAAAAGCCTTTAAATTCATCCGCGTTCAAAGAAAACAATATTTTCGTGTATAGATAACATTTATCTTTATTGTAAGAGTTTTAAATAAATGCAAAATCATAAAGAGAGCAACTGAAGCTTTTATTAATCATGTAATTATGCTGATATCTGTATTTTTATTAGCATGCAAAGCAATTGCAAGCTTGAATTATTTAAGTGTGCAGAATATGCGTTAGAACACGTTTCATGTATCATTTGCAAAGTATAAACATACTGTTATTAATTACATGGGTAGATATAGCATTTAAACTCATTTTAAAAGTTTCAAACCATAACATTAAATTAAAATATTCTTTATCAGAAGATAATTCGTCAATTAATAAGTAACGACTATATATGAATAAATGTTTATTTGTGGAACTCGCGCGACGATAAAAAAACATATAAAATCGATTTTACAGTTTTCTGCACAACTATAGAATAGGGTGCGACGCAACCATCAACTCCGTACGATGGACAAAGGTCGACGACGCTTGATACTAATTGATCGTAAATTGCCGATATTCTTCTAAATTATTACATAAGCCGTGATTAATTCTCGAGAAAAGATCTGAAATCGAATGGAAACTATGACGTAGTTAGATTATATTGTATATAAAACCGGAACCTAGTTAGACATTCATTCATTAATTCGCTATTTGTCAAAAAGAAATATGTAATAATTTATTTTCAATTTACGAGATCGTCCGGGTTATTTTGAGTAAAATCATTCATTAAGTATACAGAACGTGTACAAACGTAACTGCATAAATATAGAACATACTTTTCTTTTAAAACACTACGAGAATTAAACAATCTTCGACATAGATAATCCTGATGCAGAGGCTACTCTGAAGTTAATTAATTAAAAATAAAAGAAAACACATTTTCAGTAACTGATGTTCTAAATGGACATTTGAAACAATAAGAACAACCCTGTAAACTAAGATTTCAATATCAGTTTAAAACGAAGAAAGGAGATATTTAACACAGTTAATTAAATGTTGGGTAAGCGCTATTTGATTTCGAATTTATAAATTTTAGATTTCATTGTTTGTACAAATATTCAAATATTTGTAAGCTAGAATAATTTTTAATCATTTTTGATTTGTAAGTGGATATTTACCAAGAAGTTTTGAGGTCGAAGTTCGAAACATTTTGACCTTTAACAGATTATCTATCTAGGATTATTGGCCGATCACCCTTACAAGCGTGTTAATAAAAGATAGGTAGATTACTCACAACAGAAGAGATTTGAGTTCTGTAAATGTTAACAAAAATTAGGTAAGGATTATTTAGTAATAATTTAAGAATACCTTTACGTATGAAGTTGTAAACTGTTCTATTTCCCTTTGTATAAAAAAAAATTGTTTTTGAATGTATAGATGTTGTCTCGAAATTGCTGTGTTTTATTTCATTTTGTGAATTCCAAACCTTCCGTTGAGCTAGCCAATCAAAGAAAAGAAAAGCAAGGTAAGATAATAATTTCAAATTTACAATTTGCTGTACCGCCGTGACAGCAATTTTTAGCGATGCTCCAAAGTTCGGCCGTGTCACAGCATTCTTTTAGTAACGTCCAACGTGAGGTATTGTCTCAAGAATATATGTCAATGGACGAGCAGTAGTAGTAGGTGCCAGGCTCTATTACGCCGTCCTGAAGTATTGCCTCGACCTCTGCGGTGATGATTTTCCTTTCCGCTTGGAATATCGTTAAGATCGTAACATTTTAAAATGCCGTAAGAAATAAATTAACATAATTGAAATAAAAAAATTATTTAATTAATTGCACCGAGCCAGACCGCAGGAGGCTTCTGGGTCCAATAAAGTTGTAGAACTGTATGTGCTCTTTCACATAGGTTTACCATAATGCGATGTAAATCTTGATCACCATAAGTAGTGTTTAGTTGTGATGTCGACACATTTCTACAGACAGAACTGAATCCAAGCGTAGTCCGACCGGTTGTTCGTATCTCTTGTTGCGAGCAACAGGGCAATCGCGGTGAAAATACCTCTGAGGGCAAAATTGGTAGTTTGATAGGACATAGACTTGATGTTGTAGTTTTCTCCTTTGCGGCTTCTCTCAAGTCTTGTTCGAGTTTGGATGCTTTCACCATATGAGTTCAGTCATGCTGCTGAGTGCACAGGTACCCATGCGCAATCTTGCTGTCGGTAATAGCAAGCTGATAATTAAACGAAGACCAGCTTCAATGTGTAGTTTTAACCGGGCGGCCTGCTGTATTTTCTTTAGAAAATTGGTATCTGTTGTTCTTGGCGATTGTTTATTGCCCAATTACTGCGATTATATTTGTGCTAGCGTCGCTGGGTAATTGGACGTCATATGGTTTTGACCTCAGTCCAGAAATTTTAATATTCGGAGGTGGTTGTTAGACCAGTTTAATGGATGATTGCTTCATTCTTTTCGGCATGGTGTGTTCGGTCCCGAACAATTTTACTTTTGTGAAATTCTTTCAGCGGCCCCACGTTCTGGGCACCAAGTGATACTGGGGCGCATGGTGGTATCTAGCAAGGCAGACTACTGCAACATATAAGTCAATATATGTACAAGCAACAAAACATATATTTATAATACTGGCATATATACAACACTACGACTAATTATTTACAGGATCAACACGTGTGAGTGATACTAAGCACAAACAGGAACTAAAGTTTATATATTAGTATATATCAGCAAGCTTACATACATTTAAACATATAACAACCATCTAAAGGCAGTAAGTGAGAATAGATCTTGAATATTTGCAGAATTAACATGCGTGCGCGTTAATGAGCACAAACAAGAACAGATGCTAAGATATTCTTTATATCTATAAAGCAAATTAATTCAATCGATAAAATATAGATATTTACAAGATTAACAGGAAGGCATGTTAATGAGCACAAACAAGAACAAACGGTTGTTCATTCTGATATTTAATGAAAGCACAAACATACAGGTAATAACCGCACTAAATCAGTTAAGGGCAAAGGCAGTATGAACAGGATCAACACGGGTGCGTGTCAGTAAGTACAAACAAGAACAAATTTTAAGTTAATTAAGGCAAGTACAATATATATACATAATTAACACAAGTGCATGTTAATAAGCACAACGAGAACAAACGGTGAATAAACGTATAGTCTATTTTGCAATAAATATATAAACTTAACCAAAGGAAATGCTATTATTGGTTAGTAAAGGATAGTTATCAGCCCTAAAAAAGACACAGGCGTTCAGAAAGTGTCTGTTGGTGACGGTGGCAGAGCTTGCGCTTCCACGGCTCACTGTGGTACCACGTGGATCCGCTGACAAAACCTAACCGGCTGACGGTGTCGGCGTGGTAGTGGTCTGCGTTTCCAGATGTAAGCGAGTAAAGTGGGATCAGAATCTAATTACTGACCGTGTATAAGAATAGAATGATTTTGTGCCATTATGATACACACCACTGGCTGTGTAATGATAAATAATAGAGTGCCGGCGGGATATAAAATCACCAACGCTATAGTGTTCGGACTAGGATAACAATCACCAGCGGTCTAATGAAGGAGTAATGTATTAACTAGAATAACAATCACTGGTGGTGTGTGGTGTGTTTTGGTTAGCGTAAGCTTATACGCAGCGTAATACTAGATGCTTGGATAACCATCATAACCGTGCTAGTATGTTCTTGTTCTGTGGATGAAAAACAAAAAGGACTGAACTTCTGATAGGGACAAAATGAAATACGTTCGTCTGGGTTTTTATGCATGGTACACAAGTTTTTTAACATCCGGTAACTATATGAAACTAAAGTTCTAAATAAATAACTTGTTGGTGCTGTCTCACCCCAACTGGGTTGTACATTTCTTCTAAACGTGGTGTGGTTCCTAATCAAATGTCAATCGGTAATTGAATTGGTAGCTGCACAAAATTAGCACATCTGCATGCTATTGTTAAAGGTTAAGATTACTCATTCTTATAACTAACTCATAGTAATTATTCAATTTAACGAAGCTCTCGGTTGTACCCACTAATTATTAATTTAGTTATCTCTCATTAAATGGACTTAACGTAGTTGGTACATTATTTTCATTACAATAAACTAGAACTAATGTTTGTATTATCTGTCTATTTACAAACAACGTTACCACTTACTGAATATTAGAATTTTCAATCGCTTTCATTTTAATTTGAAAGTAGTGTTTATATGCAACTTAGTTTCAAACTAAACAAATTACAGTAACTAAGCTTGAGTTTTCATCTATAACTCGAAACTTTGATCATTAAATTGAATACTTTGAACTAGAAAAATGACTAAGCAAACTTTAGTTAAGCAGACGCTAATTAAAGCACAGTCGTTAAGCAACGAACTAGAAAACTTTGAAAGTATGCGAACAAGTCATGAATGTTCCTATAACGAATATTATTTTAACCAATTTAAATCTAAGATTAGATATGCTTCTGAATCTTGCAGGCAAGTTGCTCAAAGTCACTAATCGCGGCAGCGAGTTTGAATTGTACTAGGACTACAAAGTAGGTAAATGCTAAACTGCAAAAATTGGGTCTACCTAGCTTTCCAGGTTAATTTATCAAATTTTCATCTTTTCTAGAAATTTTTATTATCATTTTTGTACATACTAATCATAATCTAAGCGACATAAAAATGTTTTTGCACCTGAAAGGTAGACCGAAAGATTCTGCAAGAGAACTAATTGCGAATATTGCGCCTACGGTCGAAAAGTATCGCACGGTATTTCAATTACTTTGTAAGAGATTCAATAATCTAAAACTAATTATTCAAGATAGATAAAAGCTATCTTTGATTTAACGCCTACTGCTAAATCTAATGCATCTGAATTACGTTATTTGTAGAATTTGTTCAAATACTTCCAAACATATCAAACACTGGAAACGCCTGTTGAGGAATCTGGATTGTTTATTCCAATACTTTAATGTCTATACTAGTTCTATTTTATTTTGTTGTTACATTTGTAAGTGTTAATAATAATATCACGTTTTTTTCCAAGAAAATAAAATATCGCCTATTTCTTTTACTTTTTTCGAGAATGGTTCAACAGAAACACATTCTATCAGCAGGAGCATGATTTCGTTTCTATGACAACGGAATTCATTTGTGCATACTATTTGTGTAAGTAGTACGCATCTGTGAAAAATGTTTGCAGCATACTCTTTTAGTACTCTACGATAGAAAATCCCCCAAGGATAATCTGCGTGCGGTTATTCAGTTTTTGGCCGCTGAAGTTTGTGAACTAATAAAAATTTCTAAAAAAATGAAAGCTGTAAATGGTTACGATGTAATTATTCTCATATAGCAATAGTTAAATGATGCAATAAATTTCGATATTGAAGGGAATCCGCTAGAGATTCGGCCCGTTCCAGACATGTATGTATTGCAGCATCAGATAAAAATGTAAGACAGCTGGAAACTGCATTAGGCGCAAGTAGACACGTCAAAGTTAAATAACTTTCTCAAACGTTGAACATTAGCGTAGAATTGTTCCTGTCGTTGGCCCATTGAAACGATCATTAAAAAGGCTACGGTTCAATTCGGATGTTAAGGTAGAGATTGCTGTTATTGAGTGGTTGGGTAACCATCTGCAAGATATTCTGGCTTACGATAACGAAAGTAATCTCAAAATATACGAACCTGATCCTAGTTTCTATTTACAACCTTTTTGTTCAACAAATATTATAGTAATGGGATTGGTTTAAAGAAGTTCTTGTACTTAAATAAAAACAATTTTAGTGTTGAAATCTTTTCAAAAAAGATTTTAGGTCTATTATTTTATTAGTGGAATAATTTTTTAACACTTTTTGGCGAACGACGGATATAACCGGTTACCTACAATAACAGAAATTTACGTTTTGCTGACAGGTTGGTAACTGGCAGTTATATCATTAATGAGGTCACGGTTATAACAACTATAAATAAAATACATCAATCAAAGGCTGTATAACTGTAATACCCACATTTGTTTACTAAATTTGTGACAATTCAGAGACCTTAACCTATATTAAATAGAACACTATTAAATTTAATTGTAATTTGCGATGGCAAATGGTTAATGACGAAAAAATAGCTGTGCTTAAACATGATGATTGTTATAAGTAACTACAAGAATTGGTTGGGCAATGTTCTCGAATAATGTTAAGAGTGTGAAAGGATTTACTGGAAAACCATTACTTCGGCAAATGTCTAAGTGTTGGGGGATCTTGGTAGCCACAGGTTGCTTAACCCCCTTCACTGAATCTCGGTGAAATAGCGCATAAAATTAGAAAACAATAGAAGCGGAACGAGCTGTATACACATGCTGTGTGAGAATTTCAGGGAACTATGTAGGCTAGCTCAGAATATAAATAAGTGCAGGTACGTGTCCAACCAGTTTTGAGACGGAAAACCTAATGACGAAAAAATAAGCGCAGATAAATCAGATTATTAGTATAAACAATTAGTTGTTGATTGCGAAATATCTGCAACTAATGATGACTGTGCGAAAAGGTACATTAGAAAATATATTAAATCGATAAAAGGTTAAGTGTTGGGGGAACCTGGCAGCCACAGGCTGCTTACCTCCCTTCACAACCACTGAAGGTCGGAGAAATAGGGTATATAATTGTAAAACAATAGAAGATGACCGAACTGCATCTAACAAGAAAGAACAACACCTATGAGGAAAGACAACAGACATAGAACAAGAAGAAAATTGTTGAAAGCATAGGTGTGGAGCACAGCACAGTATGCCTATGAAATACGGGCAGTCTGAAACGCAGACAGAAAAACGGTAGCGGCCTTTTGAAATGCTGTGCTTCAGATATATGAGGACGATAGCATGGACAGACAAAGATAATAACAAATAGGTTATTGAAATAGTAGGGCAACAAGGATATCTGGGGAAAAAGATAAGAGAAATAGAAGAGCAGAATACGTTCTAAGGCATTTTTGGGTAATATTATGGGATATATTACAAGAAAAGATAGGAAAAGAGAGGTAGATGTAGACCTAGATCAGATAGTTATAGATGCAGACTGTGCAAATTTCAGGGAAATCTGTAGGTTAGTTCAGAATAGAAAACAATGATGGTACGCGTCTAACCAGTTTCTGGACTGAAGACCCAATGATGATTATGATAGCAAATATAAAACTCTATACTATTTTACGTCGCTTTTATGGACTTTATGTTTGATACTATTACTAAAGTGATCATTTTAAATGTACAGTTGTGGATAAACATACCGGTACCAGTTACCAGAGCACTTCGGCGTTCAGTAGTTGGTAATTCTGTTGACTATATCTCCTCACAAAAGAAACTCATTATCGCCGCCGATGTAGAGGAAATGCTGGCTAACCGAATCATTGAGCCCAGCACATCAACCTACAACTCTCCGATAGTGATCGTGGAGAAGAAGGATGGAAGACTAAGATTTTGCGTCGACTATCTGAGACTCAACTCCATCACCAAGGATGAAAGCTCCAACCTACCAATAATTCATGAAGCACTACGAGACCTCGGCACAGCATCCGTTTTCACCACCCTCGACCTCAAATCAAGATACTGGCAAGTACCACTCGACCCCAAGTCCAAGCCTGTCACAGCATTCACAACGCCCGATGGAGCCAGTTACCAATTTCACGTTATGCCATTTAGACTGAAAAATGCCCCCAGCTAGTTTTCAGAAGCCGATGACAGAAGAGGTACTGGCGGGTTACCTCCGCAAATTTGTGCTCGTATACCGGACGACCTAATAATTTATTCTAACAACTGGGAAGAGCATCTAGAACACATCCGACTCGTCGTGGAGAGGCTCGGACAACACAGGCTTCAACCAGCGTTAGATAAATGCAGCTTTGGAGTACAAGACATTAAATACCTAGGCCACGTCATAACCGCCGAAACTAATAAACCCATACCAAAGCACGTGGAACAGATCCAGAAGGCAAATCGGCCCCCGAACCGACGACAGCTAAGGTCCTTCCTCGGCCTTATCAATTGGCTCGGCGGTGTGTACACCTCCAGGCGGCTCCGTGGCGTAGTGGTATGTATGTGACTACTACGCCCAAGGTCCCGAGTTCAAATCTCGACACGGTCCGCTTAAAAAATGTTAGGCGAGCATTTTTCACAAAAATACACCCTCGTTCGGATGAGAGGTAAAATAGAGGTCCCGTGTGTGGATGTTGTCACGCACGTTAAAGATCCCTAACTTGCTTGAAACAGCAAGAGTTCGGCAAAATTCCAAATTTTTCAAGTAAAAAAAACTCGCTTCCTGGCCAATGTAGTACCATCGGGTGGAGTATTTGAAAATCACATGTAAGGTTCATACTGGTCGTAACCGATTTGTTTACCAGATGGGATGAAATCTTCCCAACACCTGACACTAAGTCAGCCACTGTCATTAACTTACTCAAAAAAGAGTTCATCTTCCGGTATGGATACCCAAGAGCGATCCTCACCGACAACTGGTCACAATAAGTATCTCGACGATGAGATCGAACACTGGATCAATGTGGTTGTCACCACTGGACTACGCCAATCTTCCACCCACAATCAAACCCAGTAGAACGCCGGAACCAGGAGATCAAGAAAGCCTTGCAAGCCTTCGCAATACAACGCGACGAACGATCCTGGGACCTAAAACTTCCTGAGATTATGTATTTCCTCCACACCAGGAAGAACGCAGCTACGGGAACTACACCCTGTTATGCTCTACTGGTATATGAACTACCCCGTCCGTGACACCTCCACCAACCGCCAGTGGACAATCAAGCAGAAACCCGACTACGCCGTATCCCGGAAAGTTAGGATTGCGAGCGCCACTTCAAGTAAAAGTATGCACAGAACAAGGATACCGCTCTGTTTACGCTTGGGGACATGGTCATGGTCCGAAACCATCCCTCCACCAGAAATCGATTCGAAGCCAAATGGGCTGGTCCTCACCCAATCTAAAGAAGAGTCGGACCCAACATCTACTGGGTCCGGATGGAACGGGGAGACATAAAGATACACTACAAATATATACGACCAGCACCCACTAGACCACCCCCGCCTCATCAACAAAGCTACGCTACACTCTTCTGTGGGGGGGTGTTGACTATATCCCGCACGCGAGCTGAGCAGAGAACAAACTGACAGAATTGCAATGAACTATATCAAAGTACACGAGCTGGAAATAGAAAAAACTAATAATCGCGAGAAAATCCAAACTCATTTTTTGTGTTAACCAAAAATCTGTACTATCATTGAACAAACTAAATTTGGAGATTCTTTTACATTCAAAACTCGAAATACACAATTTCATTGGTTAAAGACGTTTTTGAATACAGGAAGAATAGGAAATGGAAATGTATAAATAAAATTTTCAATTCTCCGAAAGACATTCGTTAGTGCTCACCATAGCCTAAGGAATCCTTTTGCAGTGCTCCCCATAGCCTGCAAAACCTTCAAAGAGCAGCGCTCTCTATAGTCTGCTATACTTCGGAACGCAGTGCTCTTCATAGCCTGCGTATTCTCAGACAGTGACGCTGTCCGCCGCCACACCTGGGGCACGTCATTATAATTCATTGTATATCGTTATAAAATCTACGTGTGGGTGGTAAGATTCGTTCCATACACCAGGCAAATCGGAAGCAAGCACAGAACGCCCTTCGACGTGCGATCCGTTCAATCCAACCGCACCCAAAGCTTCTGTAGCCTCTGCCAACATCACCGAAAGAAGATATTCATACCACTTTTATTGCAAGTGCATCCCAAGAAGTGGTTTACTGTGATGTCGTTAACTGCACCTGCCAAGTGCACCTCCGGGACAACACTCCCGTAGAGTTTAATGGCGACTTCCTTAACGAGGCGTAAGGCACCACTTCCACGACGTCTACCGAAGAGTACCAAAGATCGCCGAAGACATCTAGGCCTCCTAAACCTGTAAATATTTTCAAATCATCACCGTCCAAGTTCTTGCTGGACCTCACAAATCAATTCCAAAGTCTTCCGAAGAGTTCCAAAGACAACCGAAGACTTCTGAACCCTCTATATTTGTAAATATTATAAATTAGTAGTTTTTAATTTCAAATCATAACTCTTTATAACTTAACGTTGCGCCAAAAGTAAAACACGAAAACTTCCGAAGAGTTCCGAAGACCACCAAAGCCGTTTTCACCGCTTCAAGCTGTATAGACATTCGGTTATTAAGTGTTTAAGCACCAAGCCTTCCGAAAAGTTCCGAAGATTACCGAAGACCTCCGAACTAATTCAACTATTAAAAATCGGTCGATTTTACTATTTCATTTTTATTTTTCATGTATTTATGAAACTTATAATTATTTTTGCTTGTACTTATTAAACAATTAATCAAGCCCAGCCTACCTGCTTTCTGCTTTCTGACGCCTCCCACTCGAACGATAAAAACTGATGAAATTATTAACGTTAGATACTATTGCTGTTATAACCGGTTATTCGACAATAAATGTTACGTCTCTGACAATCATGCATTTATTTTTCGGTTTGCGGTTTGACTAGCATTTCTATCTTGAAGGACGATGAAGCCACGATACGCTGACGTAACTTATCAAGTGAAGCTTAAATGTTATCAATGTTTCCGGGGAAAATCAACAACTAAACAATGCTAAGAATACTATTGAACTTAACATAAATAAGGAACCGCAATCAATGTCGGGTCCTCGTGCATCAATAAAGCTTCCTCAATTATACAGGCTAGGAACAAAAACGAATTCACATTCGCATACACAATGCTTAAAGTTATCGGTCCTTCACATTTTCTGCAGACTGAGGGAACTTTAAGGATACAATCTCCCTCAATAAGAACAAATTGACATGGGCATTATCAGCAAAAGTGAGTTTTACATATAAATGAGGAACAACGATCATTGTAGGGAGTTTCCTCATCTAAAGTGAATCTCTCTAAAGTTATTTATGCTAACGAAGAAGATGTAAGCACGCTGACTTACGACCTATTGGACGCCATTGTTCCATAAAATTTTGAAGAAGTAATTGTAGTTGAAAATGATGCAATACGGAACGATACAGAAATCTTGAACGGATTGTGAAACTTTAAATAATACTGTACTTTCAAGGAAAAACAACAACAACACAAAGAAGAACTACAGCAGGAACACAAAGAAGAAGAATATCTTGGCAGCACAAAAAGAGAACGAACAGAGAAGAAGAAAAGGAGGACGATTCCAAAAGAGAAACAGAATAAAAAAATTAAAAGAAAAACATACCACACATAATCCTTTTGGGGACAAATGTCGTTACAAATGCACCCTAAGGTTTTCAAAGCGGTGGCGTAACCAATGTTGGAACCAATTTTGGAACAAAAATTTCGCAAGGACCTTGAGGCAACGATACCCGGACGTAACTTATCAAGAGGAGCTTAAATGCTATTAATGTTGTCCGAGGAAAATCAACAACTAAACAATGTTAAGAATACCATTGAATTCAACATAAATAAGAAACTGCAATCAATGTCGGGTACTTGTGTATCAATTAACACTTTGCCTACTATACAGGCTAGGCACGAAAACGAATTCACATCCACATACACAATATTTGAAGTTATTGGTCCTTCACATTTTTTGCAGACCGAGGAGACTTTATGGAACAACGTACCTCAAAAAGAAAAAAATTAACAATGGCATTTTCAGTGAAAGTGAGTTTTATTCAAATGAGGAACAGTGGTCAATGCTGGGAGTTTCTGCATCTAATGGGAATCTCTATAAAGCTATTTATGCTAACGAAGAAGATGTAAGCACACTGACTTACACAATATTGGACGTTATTGTACCATAAAATTTTGAAGAGGTAATTGTGGTTGAAAATGATCCAATACGGAACAAAGTAGAAATTTTTAACAATTGTGAAACTTACAATATTGTACTTTCAAGAAAAAACAAGAAGAAGAAGAAGAACTACAACAGGAACAGGGATACGCAGAATATCTTGGCAGCAAAAAAAGGATACGAACACAGTAAGGAAGAAAAAGAGGATGACTCCAAAACAAAAGGGACAAAGCAGAATCAAAATGTTAAAAGAAAACCATACCCCCCACATAATGCTTTTGGTGACAAATGCAACCCAAGGTTTTCAAAAGGATGGCAAAACCAATGTATTACCGAATTTTGGAACAAAAATTTCGCAAAAAGGCGGGACTATATTGTGGTGTGTGCCACGTAGACGTCGGGGTGGATCAAATACCAAAAACGTCTGAATATATTTTGTAATTGCTAAACAATAAAAATGTATAAACAATATTAATACAATACAAACAGTTTTATATTCATTCATAAAATAACAAATATGCTTGTGCCTCAAGAACCCTTTTTTCGGTCACTTCTAAAAGATATTAGTATTAACACAATACCATTTTGACGTTAACTTTGGCATCTATACATAGCGAAGACAAGAATTGTTTTTGATTTTTAGATCAAAATTGCCAAGGGTAACTATCGCTTTCTAACTAAGTTCTTATTTTTACATATGCATCATAATGTCCACCGTGAAGTGAGCCGCTATATTGCACAACACCATATAATGTGTATAACACTTTAGTTCTATTAAAATTGAGCGTTGGGAGATTTTGACATCACTTTGAACAAAATGGCGTTAAATCCAGTAGAATAGGGAATGAGACATGATTATTCACCTTTGCAGATCGAAGTCTTAAAACCTGAAAACGCTTTAGATACAAAATAAGCACAGCAGGTGGATTACATACTAGAATTTGCTTGGTAGCACAAGTATAATCAGTTCTTTTATTAGGTCCACCATGTTTCTTTGTACATGAATCGCAGCTTATTTTATTACGTTCAGTAAGAAAATCGCATGTCGTGAATTCGCTTAAACAAGATTGCAAAGCATATTATTCGCCTTTTTCACATTGGTATCTTGGCATTATAGTGTTTCCCCGTGTATCATTTATATTGCAGTCTTCATCCATTTTTTTATCTTGACGTATATCAAAAACTATATATGTACCGTCAATTTTCACATCGTCATTAAGGACGGAAGATTCATTATCACTGAATAAAGATCATTTTTCTAAACTTAATTTTATATCAATTTTTTATCGTTTACAAAAGCAAGTCGTGATTCACGCCGGTCAAATTTGCAATTAATTTGTTTATCAGCAGAATTACGTCCAAAATGTGTACTATTTATATCAATAAATGATAAATCATCTGGAATATCTTGAGAAATAGATTCAAATGTTAGGATAGGTACATTACTATCAGAGGAGATCTTTTTCTGTTTTAATGTATATTCCTCGATGATATCTTCAGTGTTAGCATTTGATTCATATTTTGAACCGTTCTCTTTAAATTGTTTAGTAGAAACTTTAATGTCATTAGATTGTTCTTTTTTAGAACCATTATTTTCTTTTTTGTAATTTTGATGTTTCGATGATTTATTTTCATGCAGTTTTTTGCTTTGCATATTAATGCTGGTGGAGCTTGTTTTTCCGATATTGACAAACTCAAATCAAGAAAGAAATTCTCTCTGCGTGAAATATACATACAATCTTGACACTGTAAGGTACTAATTAAGGCATCCCGGAAAACTTGTTCAGTGGGTAATAGTAATTCACATGCTTTCCGCTTATGAAATTTTATAATTTTTTTTTTATTATCTCCATCAGAAGATGAATCTATTTTACGATTAAGTTTCAATTTTACTAGAACTACTGCTTGATACATTTGCAAATTCTTTTCGCTTAACAGTTGTTAAAAGTTATATGCAACGATATTATCTATGATTTTTAAGCATGACAATTATGATCATAAAAAGCACAACCCCTATAAAGAGTAACAAATTTTAATGAAACGCTCTAAATTCAGTTTTTTAAAAATAATATAATATACAATTATATTAATATTAACACAGAGTTTGGTACCTAAACAATACCTTTTACATGAGTAGATGGTTGATAGCAATCCTGGCGCCACATTTCCTCCAGAATCCCACATTTCCTCACACATCTGGACCAATTTACATGTAAATTTCCATAAGGAGGAAATGAGGGAGATGAATCTCCTCCTGCTCTCTCCTTGCTCTCCTCCTTGCTCGAACCACCCCTTACCATTTTGATTACGTCACACCCGCATTATTTCCACCCGCGAGATAAATCTTGCTCCACATTTCCACCCACAAGATAAACCAATCTTGTTTGGTATCAATTAAGATTAGAATTTTCTCAGCTACCCGAATCTCTAAGAATTTTTTAGATTGCATCATCCCCCAGGGAGCTACCCCCATTTTAAGATTTCTTACCTGTCGCGATTTCTGACCGTCCGCATAAATTTTTTTATACATGCGATACATTAAATTAGTCTAAAATTTTACGCAGAATTCAAATCTGTAAACAGATTTGAAATCGGACCACTCCCTGCAAAGTTATACCCCTTTAAAGTCCTGATCTTCTAAATTTTGCTCTATAAGCAAACCTAACAAATAGTTTTCTTCGTCTAGCCATTGCATCTTTCGAGATTAACCTATCTTGTTTGGTATCAATTAATATTAGAATTTTCTCAGCTACCCAAATCTCTAGGAATTTTTTAGATAGCATCACCCCCAAGGGAGCTACCCCAATTTTAAGATGCGATACATTAAATTAGTCTAAAATTTTACGTAGAATTCGAATCTGTAAACAGACTAAAATCGGACCACGCCCTGCAAAGTTATACCCCTTTCAAGTCCTGATCTTCTAAATTTTGCTCTTTGCTCTATAAGCAAACCTAACAAATAGTTTTCTTCGTCTAGCCAATGCATCTTTCGAGATAAACCTACCTTGTTTGGTATCAATTAATATTAGATTTTTCTCGGCTACCCAAATCTCTTTAAATTTTTTAAATAGCGCCATCTCCTTAAACATTTTTTTAGTCATGCAATACATCCAACTAACCTAACCTAACATGGTCATATGGTCATATGGTCATGTGGTCATATGGTCATGTGGTCATATGGTCATATGGTCATGTGGTCATATGGTCATGTGGTCATATGGTCATGTGGTCATATGGTCATGTGGTCATATGGTCATGTGGTTATGTGAGCAGGATCCAGATCTGTAAATAGATTTAAAATAGGGTCACCCCTTACCAGTTTACACACACCCTCTAAATTATAAATTTCCTGCGGCTCATACCTAAAAGAAAATCTAAAAACCATTCTTAAAACTTTTTATTACAGACAATTTTTACTAATACAGTTTAAATTTTGTAAACCACATTTCTAAATACATATTCACAATTTTTTATTTTTAACCTAGAACTCATATCGGCTTATACTTATTAACATTTATTTCTAAATAGAGCACCTTTTCCAAAGACCAACCGGACCCGCATGTTTCAGATTCCTCTGATTTTGTTCTTATGGTTTTGCTTAAGACCTCGTACATATTCTCCAGATTACTAGAAGACGTTATAACCACATTTTTTGTGTTAAAGGATTTCACGTCCTCTACACCCTCTGCCGCAGCCATTTTGGTGTAAACGCCGTAGAGTTCGCAATAGACTTTAATTGCTGTATGTTGTATTCTTTTTTCATTTATTAATCGAATAAATCGCTCTTTCTGCTTCCAAAGAAACTCGGACACTCCATCGTCGACACTGGCGTTCTTTATGCGATAGCTAGCCATACGGTTGTTAAACGCTGTGCTAACCATTTCTACACCATCGTCGTTAGTAGCGGTAACTGATGCATTTTTATGTTTGTTACTCCTTAAGCGTGCGGCATACGTAGTTTTTTCCATTTCGAAATCGCACACTTTACACATAATTCGTGGTTGTTTCTACTTTCTTTTGGTGGTGTACGCAATAATTTTAAAAGCATACGAGTGTCTCAAAAATGATGTATTGTATAAATATCCGACCATTACCTTTTTCCTGTTTATGCAATGACTACCAATTTTTTTTATGAGTAGCCGACTTAATTTGGAAACTTTTTTATCTCTTATAAAATTTTGATTAGACGAGCGCTTTGACAGAAAAAAATTAATTTCAAATGTCTGCATACTTTCGTCATCGTTGCTGCATTAACTGTAAAACGGGGCAAATAAAAGAACATAGTATAGTAGTAGGCTTTGATTTTGTTTTGTTATTTAATTTGAATATTATTTAACCTCAGTTTGCCTGTCAAGTCGTGATTTTCTGCTTAATTCAATAAAAGTTTGCATCTTTCATCTTACATTATGATTACTTACACAAACAACGAACATGTGGATATGCTTTTGGTTTTCGGATTTTGTCAAGGCAATGGTCTTGAAAGCGTCAGAGTCCATAGGGAAAGATTTCCTAATCGCCGAATTCCAAACCACCAAACATTCGCAAATATTGAAAGACGTCTTCGTTAAAATGGTAGCTTTCACTCAAGAAATGCGGATCGAGGACGTGAACGTACCACAAGAACTGCGGATCTGGAGGAACAATTTTTGGATAGAGTTGAAGAAGACCCAAAAATAAGCACCAGACGCTTAGGACGTGAACTACAAGTACCTAAAAGTATTGTTCATGACGTTTTAAAGGAACAGTTATTACACCCATACCACGTTCAACAGTGTGACAGGCCGCCCTGTAATAAATCGTAGTTATTAATTTAAAGTATGTTATTCCTGTTATATGCTAAGTTTAATTGTGTCGGGTAGTAGCGTTCTACATACATGAAGACGTTCGCATCAGGTGGACACGGCAGGTTATGGTGGGGTTGCACGGATCGACATATGCAAACGATGGGGGGGGGTGGAAGTTAAACGTTCACCCGGTAAAGACGTCGGACGATTTTAGTGGAGTTTCGGTCGAGGTAGATTTGCAATAGTAATGCAAATCATGCGTGCTTTATGATTGAATAAGGATTACACGTGTGTTATCAGTATAGTATAACTAAAATGAATACTTGGAGTTGGTTTTCAGTATTTAACAATTGTTTATCGTGAAACACGCAACAAAGTGAGAAACATTATCTTACACAAACGCGAGTTTACGACGGTAATCGGCTGAATTACAACGGGGTGTTGTTTGCACTCCTTAATTAGAGTGAAGGTCGAGTGCTGCGCTGTTAACTTCGGCGCGTGGAGCTGAAGTAAGCCGGCTCATCGTGGGATTTGTAAACGTTCATCCCGCCAAAGAGTGGGTAAAATGAACTTGAGATTTATTGCGCTTGATTTAAACAAAATATTATCATAACATTATTTAGGGTTCATGGTTTATTGTAATACGCGGCTAGTATTAGATTATTATTTGATATAAGATTATTTCTTGTGTTATTAACGAAGAGTTTATTAAATTTGGCAGTTGTGTTTGACTGGAATTCGTGTTTTGTATCAATTATTAGTGTTGTAGGAGAACCCGATAAGTAGAATATTATTTAATATTTATGAACTAAATATTTGGCGCCCTGGGATTACTTAGATTGGTTAATGTTTCTCATTAATCCGGTATAAAGAAAGAAGTCTTATAGCTCGGAGGTGGGGCAGAGCCCCGGCCTGTTACATTTTGGCACCCAATCGTTGGGCTAGTTAATCAGTTTTACTTTTATTATATAGTTTTTGTGGTTAATTCTAGTCCGTGGCAGAGTACAACACGAATTTTTGTAACGCGAAATTGTGTAGATACGCTGGGTTAGAATTAAATAGTTTAATTATTTGACGATGCCAAATAAAAAGATTAGGATAGGTACAGAAATGGGTGAAGAAGGAATGGGCAATGTTTTAAAACAATTAATTAGTGCTGTAAATAACATGAACATGAATAACGCCAGTATGAGGGAGTCTTTAGATCAGATTAACGTTAAAGTTTCCGAGCAAATGAATAAATTAAGCCATGATGTAAATATGATATCTGAGTAGAACAAAATTGCTAGGGAGGGTAAAGATGTAGTTCACAGGAAAGAAGTAGATTATAAGGATGCCAGTGGCGTATCATACGGGGAGGTTAGTAATAAAAAGGACACTAGTTAGTTAACTTTATGACGGGATCTGGGAGGTTCGAACTTAAATTTTACACCAGAGGGTACAATGCACCCAATTATTTATATAAAGAAGCTTGAAAGTATTTTTAAAGAGGCAGGTGTCCCAGAACACCGCAAAATTGTATTAGCAGTCAGCGGCTTACGCAGTTCAGCCCAAGACTGGGGTTCGTTAAAAGAGGAAACTGTAGAAAATTCCCAAGAATTCAAGGTTCTGTTTTTGGATCGTTACTGGGGGGTAGAGGAGGAAAGAAAGTTGTTTAACAGAATTAGATTTGGGTCTTACGATCGGGGTTCGAGAGCAGATTATTTTCTGAAGCTTGTTAGGGAGGTAGGATTTCTTAATCATCAGATGACGGAAAAGGAGATTATTTCTATTGTGAAAAATCATTTTTCTACGGAAGTACAGCGGGGAATTATTAATTGCTTTCCACGGACAGTGGTCGAAGTTGAAAAATATTTGAAAGAAGTAGATATGACGGAGGGAAATCATAGAGGGGGGTCGGATTTAAATTGGCGAGATAGATCTCAGAATTTTAATCAAGCCAGTGGCGTCCGCACAAACAATAGGTCTAATGGACCTAACGCTAATAATGCGACGGCTAACCGGTCGGATAGCAGGCCGCAACAAAATCATGACTCTGGGGCTAGAGGCGCAAAATCCCCTAGTTCCACGGGTAACGAAAATAATGATCAGGCATCTACGGTGGCAACGTTATGCAGTACTGACGGTCAAAATCTACTGTTGGAAAAGAAATTGATCTTAAACCAGTTATATGGGGACCGATGGTTAGAGGGTTAGCTGATTCGGGTAGTCAGGTAACGTGCGTTTCGAAGGAATTTTTAGCAAAAGTTATCGAAGTTAATCCTAAGATTTCGCTTCCCCCATTTGCTTCTATGACCTTGGTAGGCGCGATAGGAAACAAAAATTGCATCGTGAGACAGCAAGTTTATTTAAAGCTGGAATTTCAGGAATTTGGAATTTCATATCCATGTGTAGTAGTGCCGAGTCTGATAAGGGACATCATTCTGCGCTGTGATTTCTTTATGGACCATGCAATTAAAATATATTTTTCTAGGAGTTGTTTATCAGGACTGTTTCAGGGTTGTAAAAGGAAAATAGGTTTTCTAATGGAACCTAATCCCGATGTGCACTTAACAATTTGCGAGGTTTGGAAGGACGGACCCCAAGAACTCCAAGTAAAAAAAAATTAAATTGTATAAACCTTCTGAATTAAGGGCGGTAGCCGACCGTGCGGAAGTTTTTTCAGAAAGTGAAAAAGATAGTTTATATGGGTTGTTGATGAATTTTAAAGAGATTTTCTCTGACCCACCGGGTCGCACAATTTTATATCAACATGAAATCGTTTTACACGATTATTCGCCGTTTATGGAAAAATCGTACCCTATCCCTCACGCTTATAAAAGCGAAGTGAAGAGGCCAATTGAGGAGATGGTTGCATGGGATGTTATAGAGCCCATTCAGACCGAATATGTGAGTCCGCTGGTAGTTGTTAAAAAAAAGGATAATTCCATAAGAGTTTGTTTAGATGCGAGGTGTCTAAATAAGAGAATAGTGCAAGATAGGGTAATGCCGCCGAACCCGGCAGAGCTCTGGTATAATTTTACGAACGGGCAGTGTCTAAGTAATATGGATCTGACAGCCAGCTACTGGCAGATAGGCATCCGGCCTGATCACAAAAAAATACACCGGTTTCATGTACGAGGGAAACACTTTTGTGCTTAAAGTTTTGCCATTTGGGCTCAGCACTTCAGTTGGGTCATTTATTAGAGGTCTGAGTAAGATACTAGGTCCTGATGTCGAATCTTTTGTGATCCCATATGTCGATGACCTCCTCATTTATTCGAAAAATTCGGAAGTCCATTTGAAGCACCTCCGAGTCATGTTTCAAACATTCAAGGAAGCGGGGTAACAATAAAAATTAAAAAATCTAGCTTTGCTCGGAAACGGATTTTGTTTCTTGGCCACTGGATAACAGATGCGGGGTTGGAAATGGATCCGGCTCGAGTGTCGGCCATTATGGATTTCGCAACGCCGCGGAATCAGAAGCACTTGCGTAGATTTTTAGGTGTGGTCAATTATGACCGGTGATTTGTAGAGAAGTTTGCTAGTTTAACGACTCTTTTATTGGAACTGTTGCGCAAAGGGTCTAGGTGGAAATGGAAAGATGAGCAACAGGAAGCGTTCAAGTCAGTCAAATCGGCATTTTTGTCGGTTGTGATGGTGAAGCACCCCCATTCCGTGTGGTAATTTTTTATTCAAACAGATGCGTCAGGCAAAGGTATTGGTGGGTGTCTATTTCAAAAAAATCCGCATACTGGGGAAAAGGATATAGTTGCATTTATTAGTCGCACATTGCGAGGACCGGAAACGCCATACTGCGTAACTGAAAAAGAGGCTCTGTCAGTTTTGCACTGCCTAAAACAATGGCGAGTTTTTGTACTTGGACGGGAGCTGACCGTCATTACTGACCACAAATCGTTGCCTTTCTTAATGTCATGTAGATTGCTTAATTCAAGGCAAACTCGTTGGGTGGAATATTGTAGAGGTAAGGACAACGTGGTAGCGGACGCTTTGTCTCGATATCCAGTAGAGGAGGAATCGGTACCGGAACACCCGAATTGTGGTGTTGTGGAAATAAACTTTCTACAGAAATCGGATCTATATAAAAAGGTAGAAAGTGGTTTGAAGGGTATACTTCATGAACACAAAAAGGGCGGTTTTTGTGGTAAGGTAGTAGGTGAACTGTTGAAGTGTGATGTGCAGGAACGATATTCGACGTGGTACGTTATTTACAAAGACATGTTGTTTAAACGGGGGTCGAATGACTCTCCAAGTTTTAAATTGTGTATTCCAAGTACGCTAATTGACTTATTTGTCTTACAGGAGCACGAGGATAACAGCCATTTTTGGGCGGAAAAATGTCTAAATGTGCTGAAACGGGATTACTACTTTCCACGTATGAAGCACACCGTTAAAAAAATTATAGCAGGTTGTGATTTGTGCCATAGGGCAAAAAGTTCAAAGAGATATAAGGGCGAATATCATAGCGTGGTGGCAGACGCCCCGAATAAAGTTGTTTGTACTGACTTAATGGGACCACTCCCACGATCGAGGTCGGGTTGTACGCAGCTATTGGTAGTGATAGATGCGTTCAGTAAATTGGTGGCGCTCTACCCGTTGAAACGAGCGAATACAAAAAGCATTCTCAGATGTCTTACGGAAAAGTATTGTAAAGAAGTTGGTCGACCAGAAGTCGTTTTGGCCGATAATGGGAGTCAATTTTCTAGTAACCAGTGGGTAAATAGTTTAACTTCAATGGGTATAAAAGTGTCTCACACATTAGTCTACTTTCCCCAAAGCAATATGACTGAAAGGGTTAACCGGGAGATTATCCGTTTGCTCAGATCTATGTGTCATGCGGTTCATTCAAAATGGGGGTTTGTTTTAGATAAGGTCAAGTCGTATTTGAACAGGTCGATTCATGCTTCAACTGGGTTCTGTCCTAACGAATTGCATTTTGGGGTTACTAATGTTAATCCTTTAATAAGGAAAACTGAGTTTCCTACTACGTCCATACCGGCTCGTAGTAGGGAGAAGATGATTACCCTAGCCTACGATCGTCTGTGGTCTAAAGCTGAACAGCGTAAGTTGCGCCATGAGAAAAAAAATAAAAACTTAACTAAATTTGAAATTGGTGATGAAGTATGGTTTCGCACCCACCCACAATTCTCTAGTGAAGATCTCGAAATCAAGAAACTGTTTTTTGCTTTATTCGGGACCAGCTAAGGTTGTAACGTTGAAGAGACCGAACTCTTACGAGATTGATAGTAGTTGTGATGGTCCTCCACTGGGTATCCACAATGTAATTAATTTAAAGCCGTATGTTGCACCATACGATGCCACGATTAATTAAAATGTAGATCACAGGGCGTTAGTCTTAGTTATATAGATTTTCGTTTATTTTCAAATTATTCAAATCAGTAGGGGGATGATGTGACAGGCCGCCCTGTAATAAATCGTAGTTATTAATTTGAAGTATGTTATTCCTGTTAGATGCTAAGTTTAATTGTGTCGGGTAGTAGCGTTTTACATACATGAAGACGATCGCATCAGGTGGACACGGCAGGTTATGGTGGGGTTGCACGGATCGACAGATGCGAACGATGGAGGGGTGGAAGTTAAACGTTCACACGGTAAAGACGTCGGACGGTTTTAGTAGAGTTTCGGTCGAGGTAGATTTGCAATAGTAATGCAAATCATTCGTACTTTATGACTGAATAAGGATTACACGTGCGTTATCAGTATAGTATAACTAAAATGAATACTTGGAGTTGGTTTTCAGTATTTAACAATTGTTTATCGTGAAACACGCATCAAAGTGAGAAACATTATCTTACACAAACGCGAGTTTACGACGGTAGTCAGCTGAATTACAA
Organism: Platerodrilus igneus; assembly: GCA_036346225.1. Classification (NCBI taxonomy): domain Eukaryota; kingdom Metazoa; phylum Arthropoda; class Insecta; order Coleoptera; family Lycidae; genus Platerodrilus; species Platerodrilus igneus. Next base: position 1,485,298 of record JARFIW010000787.1, on the reverse strand, counting down.
CGGGGTGTTGTTTGCACTCCTTAATTAGAGTGAAGGTCGAGTGCTGCGCTCTTAACTTCGGCGCGTGGAGCTGAAGTAAGCCGGCTCATCGTAGGATTTGTAAACGTTCATCCCGCCAAAGGGTGAGTGAAATAAACTTGTGATTTATTGCACTTGATTTTGTGGTGTTGTTTTTTAAAAGAAAATATTAGTTTCAGGGAAATATAACAGCAACGCACCTTGCCGGCTAACTGCTGGGGTTCGTTGGAGAGCACTATAGGCGTGGGTTTATGTATGAATAAAAGTAGGGCCACTTAGGGGCAGAAAATTTAATGAGAATATAAATCTCAAACGAATAACTTGACTAAATCGGAAATATTTTGGGCACCACCTGTTTCGGTAATAGACACAGTGACACATTCAACTGGAAACAGGAAAATTGGGTGTAAATCAAGCGTATGTAAAAGCTATCAATTATTGTAAATAAAGTAGTCGAGAGGTTAATTTTTAGCGTATTGCATATAATGCCATTTTAAATAATATTGAATACAAGCTCTCATGCTCGAGTAATTCAAATAAATAAATATGTAAATCATAAAAAGTGATTATTATAAACTTCAAGAGTGTGCGACGATCAACGCAGTTACCACGGTTACCACGTTGTTACAAACAAAACATAAACGTTTACGTATATGTGGATTTTAGTTTGTTAAAAATTATGGTAACAATAATTTAAGCAATAGAGTAGATTAATACATTTCCAGCTGATAATAATATTAGGTACGCTATTTTAATCTTGTAAATATTTAAATATAGCATCCAAGAACTTCAATAAGATTACTAGCAACGTAATTGGGAATTAGATCTCTCAAGTACTAGTGAGTACCAGGATAAAATAATTTTCCAATATATCGTTTATACACACAAATACATGTTATAGGAATCTTCCAACACCTGATTCTTCTGACAGGCTGATAGTAGCATCCAAACAAACTAAATAAGATAAAGAAAGAGATATACGACCTTGTTATCCATTAGCTTTGTATGCTGAACACGATCCTCGACGGTGTATAACAGATGTGCATCCGGGCGTGTTATGTTACAATACAGATGACCAGGGTTTCCAAGATCGACGATAAGTGTTTGAAAATAGATTCAGAACTTGTTTTACCAGGTGACGATACGGGAATGTTACTTCCGCAATATTCGTTGTGCTGTATCAAATCTCCTGTCCAGATTTATCTGGGCTTCCAAACTTCTAAGTTCCAAACTTCAAAAATTTCAAACTCCCAAAAGTTTCCTTAAGATAACCAATACAAAGGGAATTACAATAGAGCAAGATAAACGTATAATAAGATATTATTACTAAATACTTACCCCTGTAATAGGGGAACACGATAAATAAGTACTCGCAGGTACTTGATGAGATAAATGTGGTTCATTAGCCACAAGTGCTCACGGCACCATCAAATCCCAAAAACGAATATCAATTCACCTTATGTGAACTAGTTTGAAGATAGCGCGTCCGCTCTTATCAAACCTTCACGTGTTTAACAACTATATAACTGTTAATCAATATTCAAAGTTAAATTTATACTGGGCGATACGGAATTGTAGGCCGATATAATAAGATATTAAAGAATTAAATAAAAGGAGCATTGTAAATGCTACAATTTAAACAAAATATTATCATAACATTATTTAGTGTTTATTGTAATACTCGGCTAGTATTAGATTATTATTTGATATAAGATTAATTCTTGTGTTATCAACGAAGAGTTTATTAAATTTGGCAGTTGTGTTTGACTGGAACTCGTGTCTTGTATCAATTATTAGTGTTGTCGGAGAACCCGATAAGTAGAATATTATTTAATATTTATGAACTAAATATTTGACGCCCTGAGATTCCTTAGATTGGTTAATGTTTCTCATTAATCCGGTTTAAAGAAAGAAGTTTTATAGCTCGAAGGTGAGGCAGAGCTCCGGCCTGTTACAACAGGTACAAGACCTTTTGCCTATCGATCTTGAGAGGCGTCTAGCTTTCTGTCAATTTATTCAAGATCAAAGAATTCAAAATGCAAATTTCAGTCGCAAAATTTTATTTACAGACGAAGCTTCTTTTACCAGATCTGGTATTACTAACATACATAATGAACATGTTTATGCTGTAGAAAATCCTCATACAACTAAAGTGACTCACTATTAACATGAATTTAAGATTAATGTCTGGACTGGAGTTATTGATAATTTTATTAGCGGTCGTCCTGTTGTGATACCAAATCGATTAAACGGAGACAATTACTTCAACTTTCTACAACAAACATTGCCAAATTTATTGCAAGATCTGCTATTGTTACTTCGATGGTGCTCCTCCTCACTTTACTCTAGCTGTTCGACAACATTTACACGAAAAATATCCGGATCGATGGATCGGAAGGGGATATGATGCTCCTACAAATTGGCCAGCATGATCGCCGGACTTGACGCCCTGTGATTATTTTTTGTGGGGTACCTTAAAATCTAAGGTTTATTCGTCTCCACTTGATAGCGAAGAAGAATTGTATAGACGAATTTTAAATGCAGCCAACTCTTTAAAAAACAATGCACAAACAACGCAGAGGGTTCAGTTAAAATTCTTACGAAGAGTTAATTTGTGCATTGAAGAAAATGGCGACCATTTTAAAAATGTATTGTAATGGTTCAACACTTGTACCGTGCTGTTAATTTTCAATGATAGTAATAAAAAATAAACAAAACAATGAAATAAAAATAAAAAAACTGACATTTGAAATTACTTTTTTTCTGTCAAACCGCTCGTCTAATCAAAATTTTATAAAAGACAAAAAAGTTTCCAAATTAAGCCGGCTACTCATAAAAAAAAATTTGTAGTCATTGCATAAACAGGAAAAAGGTAATGGTCGGATATTTATACAATACATCGTTTTTGGGACACTCGTATGCTTTTAAAATTATTGCGTACACCACCAAAAGATGTCAATTGAAAGTAGAAACTCGCACTCAAAAATGGTCAAAATCTATCGACGCGTTTTCAAGTTATTTTAAAATATCAAATATTTTTCACGATTTTTGAAGCCCTCTAGCGGCTAACTGAAGCAACTTGTATAATAGGTAAGTTGGCTCAAATCGATCTATTTCGAGCCAAAGATTCTCTGTTCTTACGTTGTACACGTATTTTCCGGACACCCTGTATAACTGTTTAATTTATAGAATGTTCAAAGTGGCATAAAAGACTTGCATGACCCAATGTCCGCATTCATTATTAGTTTTTTTACTATAACCTTCACATCTGAGTTGCAGTTGATCAAACCAAAAATTAGTGTGAATAAGTGCCTTCACCTATTGCTATTGTACAAATCAGCTTCGCATCAAGAAATCGACGTTGATTTCTAAAGCTAATTTGCAATTTATATTTCAGCAAAAAATCTATAGATCAGGAAGAATCAACCCAACTGTTAGACAAAAAATTAGGAATTTAGTTTATCAAATCCTACTATCCTGATTAACTCTTTACGTTAATTAACACTTTGTCTTTAGTTTCTCTCTAAAAGTAATATAATCATAGAAATAAGTAACTATAGAAACGCTGCCGCCATAATGTCACAATCAATTAACATCAAACAGAAGCCGAGGTTATTTACTATTAAGGAAACGTTTCTCAACACAGAGATAGAGTTCTTCTATTCTATTGTGCTGATTTCGAAAACAATGCTTATTCAGCAATATAGTCAGTTAACACGTACAAGCCACTTATTAAATTAACTAACGAATGCTTTTCCAATAAACGGTTGACACGTTGATTCACAAGAAGCTTCTTAAATACGAAATATCAGTAAATAAACTCACAACAAAATTTCTTTTCCAATTTACTTTCAATTCACGTTTAAAGAATAAAAAGGAATCTTGCATGCAGAATGTAAGTATTTATGTAAAACCCTCCGCTTGGAAATGTGAAGACCGCAAGCATCTATACAAAATACAAATGGTTGTAGACGTACTTTTGTTCGCAGAATTTTGAATGGAAGCATTTTATACAATTGCTCTTTCTTATAAGTTATCTTTCAGATTTCTTGTAACTACGTTCAGCGATTTACTTGTTTTATGCTTCCGTTTTTATTTGCAAAAGTGCCAAGACGTATTTCTGCGTAATGTAATAGCCATTGTAGTTAATTTTCCGAAATATGAACTGCCTTTTCTGCAGTCGCTTTAGTCCAATTCAAATATAGTAAGTACATTAAGGTTTTTCTTTTCAACTTCATTGCATACGGTCAGCGGACCATAGGTACAACACCGTTCACACATTTTCAATATAAAAGACTTTTATACCCTTTAAATTCGACGGAAGCTAAGAAAACCTTTTATATCACGAAAACTAGAACTGCTTTTGTAGAACCAATCTTGAGCAAAATATCCAATGGGTCGAATAATTTTCTCACAGAATGTTTTATAAAAGTTGGTCGAGCAAGCAAAGAAAGGTCACTTTCATGTTTTGCCGAAAAATATATTAGGAAGTTTTCTTAACTGAAGGATGTGCCTTTGCGTCTACAGAATGAGATTATTAAATTGATGAGATTCCGTAGAAAATTCGCTTTTTTCCTAAAATCGTTTGTTTAGATTAGGCTTTGAGGTAACGGCTATTCAAATTCCACGTGTTTTATTATATGGCAAAAAAAATCAAGTTCTAAGATTATTTGAATTGAGATTGCGTAGCAGAAAAGTAACATCCTATAAAAAGATACGCAGAATAAGGTCATAATATAAGAGGCCTCATTATGGGAAGAGTATGCTGGACACACTCCATTTTAGAACATGTGGAAATGATTTCTCTAATAAAACAAAGTGGCACCTTTAACTAAATTTTCACGCAACTATGATGCGTATGGTATATGACTCTTTTCGGGAAATAATCCTCTAAACCATATATGACCGTGCATTTTATACATCTTAGTCATGTTAGGCTTAAGTAAATATTTGCTGTTTGGGCTGATATGCGCTGCATGTTGTCACGTAGTTCGAAAAGACAAAAGTTCGCTAAGTATAGTTCTATTCCACTTCTGTTTTTGATGATTCATCACAGCATCAGAAAGAGGCCGAGGTTCAATAATAACGTGTTACGTTTGCAACATTTTTATTATTCTGAATTTATAATAGTCTCTTTTACCTTGTACATAATAAAATAGAATAACAATCAATTTAATAACCTAAATTCCCACATAAGCAAAATATAGAAAATAATATCATAAAAGTTCAATCATTAACTGTTTTGGATTCTGTTACTTTTCGATCCACAGTACATCCCCATAAAGTACAAAAGTCATTGCATACCAGTTAAACACAAAAAGCAAATTTTAATGAACATCCGTTACCTGGATTTCTACTGCCTATGGATTTGCTCCCATGTCATCGACGCCTGCGACATTTATCAGTAGCTGCGCCTTCAGTAATGTCCTCAATCAGGACTGCACCAGCGGTAACTGCTATCTGCGACTCTATCCTCTCGATTACCAAAGATTTCCAAATTCCTCTAAGTCGGCTACGGATCCCATTTACCGTAGGTAAACAACAAAATCTTTCTACCATCGACCTTTACACCATTTAATGTGGTTACTATGCACCCAACCAAATATTCCGCAGTCGGTACTTATTTATTTTCGTCTGCTACTCATTTGCATTTTTTAAAATACCTTTGCTGACAGCTAGTCGAAACTCAACACCACTGGTGTCAGTTACATTTCAAACTGTTCTCGAAGACTGTTATAACTTGTAGACAAGTCAGCTGTAATCTGGTTCACTATTACTACCGTAGTAGTTAGCGCGTAAAGAGAAGCGAAGATGAGAGAACTACAACCAACTCTTTGTCTTTATGTAGGCTTTTGTGCCCCTTTAAAGCTCCTAAATTCTCCCAAAGCTAACGTTCAGCCATTTCCCTAAAATTTCTGTCACAAACATCAACTGCCATCCAAATCCTAGAAATTTTCCCCGGCACAATCGCTCACGTAGTTATTTTCCTGTATCTCGCGCAACGGACACTCACTTTTCAGAAATTTGACCCCTACCAAACCAAGTTCATGTTAAAACACGCCTTTTATAATACCCATATTATATCCATCTCCCTTCGGCATACTCACTCAATCTACTATTCCTTACTTTGTTTAACCTCCAATCTGTTCTTATCCCACTGCCTAGTCTGAACTCCAAGCTTAACAAACTTTGTATTGTGCCTTTCCTTCTCTTACTTCTTCCTCCAAGATTAATCTCTCTTCGTTTAGTTAACCACTTGCATGCCAAACCAACAAAAGAATCCCACTCAAAATATGTCTATTTTAACACCTTGTATTTCTTTCTCACTCTACATCTCGCCCTACATTCTAACCGACAAATAAATTTTACCCATTCCACAAACAATAAATCCCTCTTCCGTGGATATCACCTGCCACCCTTCCTTTAATTCGGTTTGTTTGTCTTGCTTTATTTACAAATTATACTCGGAAACCTATAAAAACTATAACCGCCAGTTTGTTGTTATACACAATCTGTAGAATTCCAACGATTTGAAAAGCTTACCCTATCTCCAATATACATCTGACCTTGCTTTAGACGAGGAGCATGACAGTTAATATCTCTAAATATACTACATGCGCATGTGGAAAGTAGTGCATACGTGTGCTCTTGCACTGTCAACTACAAGTGGATAATGTTTCTTTGGACTCTTTTCAAAGCTCTTTTAAAGTTTTATTTTTCCTGGATTTCTAGACGGCTAGTGCAATAGTGACTGGCAACATTCCAGAACGCGCAGCTACTGATAAAGGCCACAGACGTCGATGGTATGAGAGCAGATCTATGGGCAGTAGAAATCCAGGTAACGGATATTTATTGATATTTACCTTTTGTGTTTACCTGGTGTGTAATGACTTTTGTACTTGATGGGCTTGTGCTGTTGAACTAAAAGTAACAGAATCAAAAACAGTTAATGATTAAACTTTTATGATATCATTTTACTATATTTTTCTTATGTGGAAATTTAGGTTATTAAAGTGATTGTTGTACTATTTTATTATGTGCAAGGTAAAAGGTACTTTTTGTAATTTGTTGTGCTGAAATTAGCACGAGTGATTAAAGGTTTTACTATGAGCTCGCATTAAGCCAGGGGTAACGTAAGGTTGGCAGTAAAACCCTGTTACTTTTAATGATTATATTAATCTGGGTAATATGTTTCGAATTGGATCGAATCAAAAAGCCCATTTTAAACTGTTTGTTAGATATTTGCGGTGAAATAAGGTTGATTGTATAGAAGGTCCTAATGACGTCTTAGACGAACAACCTAGATGACTAGGTACTTCTAAGTAATACATTTATTTAACTAACAAAAAATATATTTATTAGGCAGAAATAGGGGCTGCTAAAATAATTGGGTGAAGGGGTTTTGATTATCATTCAAGCTACACCTACCTTAAAATGGAAAAATCTTTATCAGAGGCCTTTCAGCATTCAAATCGTCAGAGTTATTATAAAAGCCTCTATGAAAAATTTGGGTTTCTCTAGTAACAGCATGGTCATCAGATGCTTGGCATTTAAAATTCATAAATTTTGACATTTGTGTTGTCAAATAAAAATGACGGGAGCAGAAAAATACGATTTCATCATAATCTTAGAGCTAACAATATTTAAGGAAACATGAATTTAAATCGTGGACATTTCCCGAAAAACTGCTCTGTTTCATTTTTCCATAAGGAAAGAGAAAGGGAGTGTATCGACGATTGAAAAACTGTTTTAGGGAATGAAGCTTCATTAAAAACAATTACTTCGATTGTATTTTCAATATGCATTTATTATGAACCCAGAACTTTGAAATCAGCTTTATGCGTTGACGCTGTTCTATAGAAAATGCCAGATCGGTATGCAACCCATAACGCATGGAATCCAAACAAATTAGTAAATCTTTCGTCATAACCTATAATCTAATTCAATGTTAAAAAAAGAAACCTGGGTAAAATGGTATCAAAATGCTTAAACGAGTTCACTCAACTCAGGATAATCGAATTTAGTAATATCGTTAGTGGTGTTGAAGGCTGAATAAAGGCGTATGAACCCGAAACGGTACAACAATCAACTGCATGGGTATTCCAAGGTGAAACAAAGCTAACAAGATCTAGACATTTACACAGTGATTTCAAGAAAATGGTTTTATATTGTTCCAAAAACTGTAGATGCGTCTACTATTCCATTAGGAGATCGCAGAGCTGTAAATGTACAATAGTAAACATGAGTTAGTTTATCGCAGTTACTCCCTGAGATGTAAAAGAAGGAATAGAAAACGTCCCACCATTAAAGCTTTACTAGAAGTATCCACAATTTTGAGTAAACAATTATATGTCCAGTAGATATGACCCTGCATGTTTTTGAAATTTGAAGAGTACTTCATTAATCTTATGTTCAGAACAAGACTACAGTAACGAGGTAGTACTTTACGCTTACCTCCCCTAACTTTTATTTTAACTAAGTTTTCTGAAGTAGGGTTTTCGTTCATAGATATAAGATGACAGTAGAGAATTTTTACCAGAGCCTAGTAATTCCAGCGTTGAACCGATATAAAATCTGTAAATATTTATAAATCAAAACCCTGATATGGCAACATTGAACTATTTTTCAGCGAGCAGATCTCATCTGTTGAAACAAACCTGATAAGTATATTTTTGCCATATTTGTGGGAATCATACAGACGCTGTTTAACTGAAGTCTACTGCGAAATATACACAAGGAACAACTACTTCGTTTTGCTTATTTATTGATTCAGGTTCTAGATTTTTTCAATACGATTAGCAAATACCTTCTGCCAGTTTCATATTAACATTTTTGTACCGTGTACAAATTAAAAACATCTAAAGATTTATTTAATGCTTTTTGCTCTATTGCTGTGTTCTGATAATACGTTATTAACTATAGAAGTAATTCAATAGCAAGTGTTGTGAAACCGACCTTGGTCCAATCTACGCTACCAAGTCGACTCCTGCAGGATGTTGGTATTTGTATAAGAATAAGAATTATTTGGTAGATGTTGAAAACTAGCAATGTTGCTTTTCTAGGTGTGCATTTGTAAAATGCATATGCATCCTTTTAAGTGAGATCTAGGCTTTACAAAAATTTGGATAAGGTAAATAGATGATAATAGCATATCTGACGCTTATTGCTATTTTTTCTTACATTATTGTTAGGTACACTTCTTGAAATTTATTACTATTTTCGTTATTGTTTTCCTTGCCACTTATCTGTTTCGTTTGTTTTGGAAGTGCGATAGTGCTTAAACACACCAGCGCGCAAGCTGCCGTATGCAAAAGTGGTTTCCATTTAAGGAAATTACCAATCGTCTTAATCGATACTAATTCACCATCATGTGATGTTACAGAGCGTGGTTCAGAGAGGATCAGCTATGTCAAACAGGAGAATTCAGAACACGACTGCAAGGAATTAGAAGCTGGAAGGTTGCCTATGGCGTGTGGCATTAAGATACTAATTTTCGAATAACATATCAATTACTGACCAATTGTTGGGTAATAAAGGTCAAATAGTAATACATCGAACGGTTTATCGTCGTAAGAAAAGTTTTATCTTGCAACTCATCAGTCACATCTTGTGCTACTCGTCATGGCTTAATATCGGTATCAAGGCGTGGAGTATGTCGATAGTGACAGGGACATAGAACGGTATTGGGTGGTGTTTATGGACAGAGCTAGAATGTGTTTGGAGATGCATGATCACTGTATGGGAGTTCAAGGGAAGCAATGTTACATTTTCTATTGAACGTCATGTGCACCGAATTATTGGAGTTACAGCATAGGTACTACTGTATATAAGTGTAGGTTTAAATTAATATTCATTCGATGTCTTGCGTTAATGATGTTATTAAACTTCATACTTTCATATTTCCTGCAATTTCAAGCCCACTTTTCAAATGATGTCCATTTTCTTATCGCAGGAGTTAATTTCTTGAAAGGCACCAATCTGCTGACATCGCCACCCAATCTCCTTGTTCTATTACCTCTCAGAAATGAATGGTATATAATGAGAGTAAGACAGATTTAGGTCACAGATTTTTTACAGGCGATAGATGCTTTCCAGAATGAACGGCAAGTTGCTTTGCACGCAATGCATTAGAAGCGGCCACATATTTACCACCATGAGTGCTCAAATGTGTCAAAAATGAAGCGTTCGAACATTATAAATAATAATTAGGTATATCTTCAATTGCTTTTTAGAAACATAAAACAATGAATGCCTTTAAATAGTAAAGTTCCCGACAAATTTGATCAAAAGATGTGCCGTCCTTCTCGGTGTTGCAAATTCCACCTCACCGAATTTACTCAACGCTGGTTTTCATACTGAAAATTAAAATAAAAGAAGAGGGCGTTATTCCCAACATAACTTTAAATATAGAGTAATCTAAGGTTATACTAAGCTTGATCTTAATGCAGTATTGATTTTATAATACCAAAAGCGCAATAAATGGAAGGTATATTATTTCCATTTAAGATTACAAAAGATGGTGCATCCAGGCATGTGTACTCTTCATGATCTTATTCAAATCACTTACATGAATATTGAAATAGAAACTCGTTAGACAATTTCCCTAAATGCATTTATTCAAAAGGCAAGAACATCAAGAGACGTGTTCTCTGAGAGCTACATTTAAAGAGCTTTAAAATAGGACAGTTTGTGGGACATTAACTAGGCAAAGCACGAACACAGATACTTAAACGTATTGAAATGGAGAACGCAGACGTATCTCACAGGCAGCACTTATTCTACGGTACGAATAGTAGGTGCCCGTTATTGTAAAATACCGCAGTATGCAGAAAGGTTATTAGGAATATAAAATGCCACCATCGCTACAGGATAATGAACACAGAGTATAAAACAAGCTTGCAACGATGAATCCACAAAGCTTGAATTTCGGAGAAAAGTAATCCCTCAGAATGAACCTCCAGGAAATAAATTTTCATCTTCCTTTTTTACACTGCAGTGAAGTATTTGTTTTGATGAAATAAAAGCGCCCGTGCTAATGTATAATACTGAAGATTATTTATTTTTTGGTGTAATTCAACTACTCAAAAAAGATTTTTTACGACTGTGAAACGTTAAATTAAATAAAATATTTAGTAAAACACCGTTCTGAATGTCACTCTTAATTTTGTAAAATAATTTTCAATTTGAATTGTAGCATAATGTGTTAATAGTTTAAAAGAAAAAGAGCACATCATAACTAAACCATTAAACCAGGAAATAGTCTATTGTAATTAGACCAGTTAGCGACTCCAGGACCAAGTAACATGAGGGGCTTCCGTTAAGTGTGTTACGTTTATCGTGGCAGCCACGTTGGGCGCCAAATTTATGCTACGTTGGCTCGTAGCCGTGCGTAACACGAAGAAAATCAAAGAAATGACCGGGCTCAATCGGAGATTAGGGGGGGTTGTAGAAAGCAGACCGACATAGAAGGTACGCGGCTGTGAGGAGTTAGTAATAATACCTGCAATAAAAAAAATATTAGAATAGCAAACCTGCAATAAAGAAAAAGCATAGCATGCTGATCGAGCATAGATTGTTCAGTACTTTGTAGAATGTAAAAACTGTTTGGATAATCTATATAATCTAACAACGGTAAAAGCAATACAAAAATTTTAGTACAAAGTGAGGTAATATTGGGAGTAGTGAAACGTTTCCTCACACACCAATTAAACATAAATCAGACAAAATTTTAACAAAAAAAAAATAAATAGGTAAGCACAATTGATATGAGTCATCCAGTATTGTTGATTCTTCTATTTTTTTTCAAATAGCATGCAAGTCTATGGTAAAAGGTATCAGAACGACAAAGATATGGCAAAACAACGGACAGATATTTAAAGTAAGAATAAGTAGGAAATAGTTCAACTTACAAAAGGTCCTTCAGTAACGCTTCCTTGCAATTGAAGTGTGGGATTCACGATGTCCGGCACTAACGCAGCACTTCACCCTTGACTGGGAGAGTGTTGATGGAACTTATCACACGTTACCCTAATCACACCTACGTATTTTACTGGTGTTAGCAGCAAACATTATCACGCGACGGAACTATGTAGCATTGATAAATTTCTTGTTAATTCTATTTCCTGAGACAATAATTTCGAAATGTTTTGTAGCACTAGTTTAATTTCAACTGGGACCAAATGTGTATTATTTTCATAAACATCCAAAAAGCAGTGAGAAACTTCAACCAATACCTTTGTAAACCGGTAATCTGTTATATTTTGCAAATAACGAAATTTGCGCAAACAATGATCTGTTTTAGATTCTTTGGGGTTAGAAAATTGCAGAAACTACAGTATCCACGGAATTTAAATAAGCCAAAGTATGCACTAATCTGATAAAACAAAGGGACACTAGATTAGATCGCACCCACATTAATCCTAAAGAAAGAATCGGTCAGTTTAGCAAGTTCTACGACTATTATTTCACAAGACAAACAACTAAAACCACAAATTAGTAAAGTACGTGTATCACTAAAGTAGGTCCGTCAAATGTTCCGTAAAACATTTGTCTCACAAGAAAAACAACTAAAAACAATTAGTATGCACGCGAGTTATGTATCCCCCAATTACCTATATATATTGATATATTGAATCTAATAGGAATTATTAGAAATTATTAGGTAAAAGTATAAGTTCAATGCAACATTGTAACACAAGGATAACCCAGAGAGGTTATCGACAGTTCATGTGAACGGACATGCAACTTTGCATCCGTGAGGGCAGTGATACTGCAGGTGGCAGGTCACAGGCGGTCAACAGACCGCAATTACTTAGAATTAAGTTGTTACATTGTAATAAAGTGTACAATTAAAGAGAAACGCAGACATGAGATCTGCAAGTTCCCACAGCCGTGTGGAGGGCAGGTTATTATAAAAGGCCCGGGAGCTCAATGCCCGGCTGTCAGTCTTCGAACTCCATACTTCGTTGTTCAAGCTACTCACTAGTACAATAATTATTTTAGTATTATGTACAAGTTATCAAAATTTTAACTTAATAAAAATTTGTTAAAGTCAAAGTGTTTTTAAAAAACCAGCTCCAAAGGCCCGAACTTTAACTGGCGCAGTCGTAACGGATGTCAAAAGGGCACTGAAAATCCAAAAATCGGAAGATTGGTGACCAAGAATTTTTATTCGAAATTTTAGCAGAACCCAAACCAAGTTGGAAGAAGAACAAGCATAGTCTGAATCCAGCAACACACCAAGTTGGACAAGGAACAAAAATCGTCTAAGGCCAACAAACAAACCAAGGTGGACAAGATACAGAATCGATCGAACCCACCAAAGAAACAGATGAAATTAATGTAAGTTCATTTCCATAATTTTATTTCAAACCAAAAACTATAATTGATATATGCTAGTATTATAACTATTGATTACTATTGTTTTATGTATTTTATTATTATGAATATTTTTTTTTGAAAATAGTTCAAAGTGAATTATTTTCAAAACGAGACTGTATAACATTTTATGAGACGAATGTTAAAGAGATAAAATTTTTCTTTAAAAAGCAAATGAAACTTGAAGTTTAAAAGAAATTTTCTTTTAAAATAAATAAGAATTGAATTTAAAAAGAAATCCTTACCATAATTAATAGAACAAATTCAAATCAAAAAATAACGCCGAAAAATAACGAAATAAACCTCAACCTTTACCAAATTTTATCCACCCAATCCAAACTGAAAATTAACCATTCCAAACTAAAAATAACGCCGAAAGTAGTAAAATAAACCTCAATCTTTACAGAATTCAAAATTACCCAACCTAAAGGAAAAATTAACAAACCAAAACCAAAATTAACGTCACAAAAGCAAAACCAACCCCAATTTTACAAAATTCGAAATTATTTCATCCAAAAGAAAACTAATACATCCAAAGCATAATTAACGTTACAAATAGAAAATCAACCCCAATTTTTACAAAATTTGAAATTTTACAACCCAAACGGAAAATTAATAAATCCGAAGCAAAAGTAACATTACAAATAGCGAAATAAAGCTTAATTCAAAAAAAAAAATTTTTTTTTAATTTTTCCAAAAATCGAAAACAACCCTTAACCAACATGAGTAACACAGACTTACGTCTCTATTTAGAGACAATACAGACGTTCGATGGCACGCAGACCCATCTCTCGAATTTCATTGGAGCATGTGAAATGTTCCTAAAAACCTTTTACAAACCCGGAGATGACGCAAGAAATTCATTGCTTATACGCTTAGTAATAAGTAAACTAGCCGGAAGGGCACTAACATTAATCGCCAGTAGGGACGACTTATCGGAATGGGACCAGTTTAAACAGCCACTAATTGCATATTTTGAGACCAACGTAATATAAAATGCCTGGTACGAGACCTAATAAACCTTAGAATGGAACACAATCAATCCCCTACCAATTCGGAATGAAATGCCAAGACGTGAGAAGTTTAATTTTAACAAAATTAAAAATCGAAGAACCCGATCAAAACGTTAGACATTTAAAAACAAAAATGTATGACGAAATGGCACTAGACACATATATAAACGCCTTACCAGAACGACTATCGGATAAAATCAGATTCCAACGACCCCAAAATCTAGAAGAAGCTATGAGCCTAGTAATAGAAGAAGAAAATGTAATGTATTACCGCAACAGACTATACAACCCCAACGCGAATAAAAGTTATTCACCAACAAAACTATACAAGCTACAAGACAAACAATCCCTCAACAAAATTCACACCCTTTAACCCACAAACAAATCAACCGCGAAGTAACAACCCAAGTTTTAACAATACCAATTTTAATAATCAATATAAACATTTTTCAAGACCAACATTCAACCCAACTTTTACGAAACCCGCATTCCAACCGAGATTCAATCAAAACCTAAACCAACAAAGACCAGCATTCAATGCAAACCCTAATAGAAATACACCAATGACTAATACTCATAACAACCCTAATAATTATTACAAACCAACACCAATGGACACCTCATCTGGTAACACCAGACAAAACACAAAAATAACACATATCCAACCAAACCCTCATCAGAAACGTAATTTTACATCAGAGGAATTATTCCACCAAGAAATAGAAAAATTTGACACTGACCAGAATAATTACATTGAGACACCTACGAACAATGAATCAAACCATGCAGAAACTTATGAACGTGACGAACAATACGAAACTTACGAGGAGTACGACGAAGAAAACTCAAACTCAAATTTTCAAATGGACCAATTCATAACCGACCAAACTTAATAAACTTAAATAATATAAATCACTTAGTATTACCATACATAGAAATACCCCACGCCGAATTCAAACTATTAATCGACACCGGATCCTCAAAAACATTAATTAGCCCCAGAACCGTACAAAAACATTATTTAGATTATGTAGAAAAAGAACCATTTAAAATTAAAACAGCCCATCAAACAACACTACACCAATTCGTAGCCAATATACCCTTACCAGGAACATTTAATGTTAAAATGAAACATAAATTTTGTGTATTCGAATTTAACGATAAATATGACGGATTAATCGGAATGGACCTTCTAAGAAAATTAGAGCCAACATTGACATTAAAATCGCTTATTAAGGACAAAATACGGAAAAATCCCAATTAAATTTCAAAACACACAAGTTGAACAAAAATACACTATAGAACCCCGAACGGAAAAAAAATAAAATCCCAGTAAAATCTAACAAAAATTTAGGAATAATAAATCATATGACATTTCAACAAGAGTAGAAACCCCAACTGCCTTAGTACAAATAAAAGATAACTTTGCAACCACAACAATATTAAATTCAAACGACTATCCCGTAGAATTATCATTGACAGACCCAATTAACGTAGAAGAACTAAATTTTAACGAAATGGAAATAGACGAAAATTTAGAAAATAATTACAACCCAATAGAACATGACGAAATGTTAAGAGAAAATTTAACTAACATCCGCTTTAACACCGATATCAATCAAGAAGAAGAAAGAGCAATTAAGAACTTATGTTTTGAATACCGAGACATATTCCATTGTGAAGGAATACCATTAACATTCACCAACACAGTAAAACATAATATCGAGTTAACAGACAATAAACCAATTTTTACAAAAGCATACAGACTACCTCATGCAAGCCAAGAAGAAGCTGACAGACAAGTAGCAGACTTATTAGACCAAGACATAATCCAGCACTCCAATTCACCATGGAGCAGCCCCGTGTTAATAGTACCTAAGAAATTAGACGCAACCGGAAAGAGAAAGTACAGAATGGTAATAGATTATAGAAAGTTAAATGAAAAAACGGTAGATGACAAATACCCACTACCAAATATAACCGAAATTTTAGACAAATTAGGCAAATGCCAATATTTTACAACATTAGACCTAGCATCAGGATACCATCAGGTAGAGATGGAAGAAAAGACATATCAAAACAGCCTTCAGCACACCTAGAGGACATTACGAGTACAAACGAATGCCATTTGGACTAAAGAACGCACCCGCTACTTTCCAGAGAGTCATGGACAATATACTACGAGGAATACACAATGAAAAATGCCTTGTATACCTTGACGACATAATAGTTTATTCCACATCATTGGTAGAACACATAGAAAGATTGACAGAAGTATTCGAAAGACTTAGACAAGCACATTTTAAAGTACAATTAGACAAAAGTGAATTTTACAAAAGAAGTATCATTTTTAGGACATGTAATAACACCCCAAGGAGTAATGCCAAATCCAGACAAAACAAATGCAGTTCTAAATTACCCATTACCAAAAACAACCAAAGAAATTAAAGGATTTCTAGGACTTAGTGGTTACTACCGCAAATTCATTAAAGGTTACGCTCAGATAACCAAACCCCTGACAAATTGTTTAAAAAGGAAACAAAATTGAACACACCCGGAATTCATTAAAGCCGTAGACAAAATTAAAAACATATTAACGAATCACCCTGTATTAGAATACCCAGACTTTACAAAACCATTTATACTGACGACAGACGCATCAAATGTAGCATTAGGCGCAGTATTGAGCCAAGGGAAAGTAGGTAGCGATAAACCTATCAGCTACGCATCCAGAACCCTAAATGAAACCGAAAAAAAATATAGCACTATAGAAAAAGAATTATTAGCCATAATTTGGGCAACAAAATATTTTAGACCTTACCTATACGGAAGAAAATTTTACATATACACCGATCATAGACCACTAGTATGGCTATGCAAACTGAAAGAACCAAATTCAAAATTACAAAGATGGAGAATCAGACTCGAAGAGTATGATTACGAAATTATATATAAAAAGGGAATTTATAACAACAACGCAGACGCTTTAAGCAGAATTCAACTCAATGCATTAGAAACGGAATCCATTATAGGAAACGTAGACGAAACAGAAATAAGGGAAGATCCAGACGAGATCGACACAATACATTCGACACAAAACGAAGAACCAAAAAACGCGATTAAAATTTTAAACGAGGCAATCGATATGAAACCCAACCAATTTATAATAACCGAAGTTTTAAATAATCCCAACCCAGTAAAATATACAAAAGTAGACAATAAAAAAATATATCAAATTCAAATAACTAAAGACGACAACGAGGAACAAATAATTAAAATTCTAAAAGAATACACCCCCGAGAAAAAACGATTTTATTTTTATTTCAATACCGAACATTTATACCAAAGATTTTCAGAACTATACATTAAACTATTTAATAACTCTGGACCTGAACTCATCAGATGTACTAGAAAACTAATAACACTAGACGACCCTGACGAAATAAACGATGTAATTAGAAATCAACACGAAGGAAAAACCAACCATCGTGGAATCAACGAAACAATAAAACAACTCATAAGACGTTATTATTTTAAAGACATGAAGGACTTAACCACAGATTTCATTAACCAATGCGAATTATGTGACAAAGCGAAATACGATAGGAAACCCCCAAAGATACCCTTAATGTTAACCAAAACACCCGACAAACCATTTCAAAAACTACATGCCGATACTCTAGTAGTAGAAGCGCAAAACTATCTAACAATTATAGACGCATTCACAAAAATAGGCCAAGCCATACCAATCACATCCAAAAATAGCATTGACGTGACCCAAGGATTTTTACAATATTTCACATTTTACGGAACACCCGAATCAATCACTTTAGACAATGGTAGCGAATTTAAAAATGAGACAATACAAAACACTTTAGAACTTCACAAAATAAAAATTCATTTCATAACGGAAAACCACCCTGAATCAAACGGACTAATTGAACGATTACATTTAACCCTGTTAGAACAAATTCGATTATTAAGAATAAATTATAAAAAGGAACATATAACCAATTTAATGTCATACGCACTAATCGCCTACAATAACACAATTCACTCATCAACAAATTTTACACCCTTAGAATTAACCTTAGGACATTCAGATTCACGATATCCCTATGACATACACTACATTAAAGAAGTATATCAGCAATATGCGAAAGATCATAAACAAAAACTAAAAATAACTTACGACAAGGTAAAAGATAAATTAGAAAACGATAAGGAACGTATCACCACAACCCGAAATAAAAATACCGACTCAAATAAATTTTCAATAGGACAAACCGTATATGAGAAAAACTTTCAAAGCAAGCGACATAAAACAGCACCCAGAAATTTAGGACCATTTAAAATTAAGAAAATATCAGATAAAAATATAGCAGTAGTAGACAACGGTAAAAAAACAAAGTATATTCATTTGAAAAACCTAAGACACCCTGTAATTTCAGATGGACAGTCATCACCCTTACCGTCAACCTCCACCCAGGTAGAACGGACAACCAAATAATAACAATATGACATATAAAAACAACCCCGGTATACTACCAATTAAATTAGGCAGTATGCAAAACCCAAATAACATTTAAAAATTAAATACCTTACATTCTAGTATTATTGAACCAACCGATTTATTAAACGAATTAATAAAAATTAGATCACTTATAATTAACAGTAAATTACCTTTTGATGTAACCGAATCAAACATTCTAATATTTGAAAAGATAACTATAGTAAAAGGCTACATTAAGAATAACGAAATAATATTTTTAATAGAAATCCCGATAGTAGAAAGTAACAATTATCAATATTATCATTTATTTGCTTTTCCAACAAAGGTTACTAGCACATACCAAGTAATCATACCCAAAACCAAATTCCTATCCCTAAATGAACTGAGATATGGTTATACAAACGAAAAATGTACCGAAGTAACACCAAACCAATATTTATGTCAATCGATGACGACAACAACCATTCAAGAAGACAGCCCTTGTGAAGTACAACTATTAAAATTCTCAAATCATTACGAAAACTGTGAAACCAAACAAGTGCAAATAACTAATATGAAAATTCAAAAGTTACAGATAACAAATGGATAGCCATTTTCCCAACAGAAGTAATAGCAACCATCCACTGCAACCAAGATGAAAATAACCAAGCATTAATCGGAAGCAAACTAATTACCCTCAAAGAAGATTGTTATGTGAAATTGAAAGATGAAGTAATCAGAGTTTATCAAGATCCCATAACAACAAAGAAACTTGCAAACCTACCGGAACTACAATTCAAAATACAACAAGAAGACGAAGAAATAAACAAGAAACCTATGAAGCTAGAGCATCTAGACTTAGACGATCTCAACCACGCCGTGAAATTAGTGGAAAGTTATAAAGAACAATTAAGTGAAATCAAAACGCCAAAGTTACATTATAATAATATAAGTGTTTGGACAATTGTATTGATCATTTTAGTAATTTTTGTAATCATGTATGTATTATACAAAATGTACCTTAGATATAAGAATGAAGGAAACAGTTCTAGATTTAAGGAAACAAAGAGAAAAAAGGAAACAATAAGTATACCCTTAGAAACAATGAATTTTAAATAATGTATTTTATGTATTTAAAAATTAAGAAAAACCTTAATTTTTCATTTACGGTGGGAGGAGTTATGTATCCCCCAATTACCTATATATATTGATATATTGAATCTAATAGGAATTATTAGAAATTATTAAGTAAAAGTATAAGTTCAATGCAACATTGTAACACAAGGATAACCCAGAGAGGTTATCGACAGTTCATGTGAACGGGCATGCAACTTTGCATCCGTGAGGGCAGTGATACTGCAGGTGGCAGGTCACAGGCGGTCAACAGACCGCAATTACTTAGAATTAAGTTGTTACATTGTAATAAAGTGTACAATTAAAGAGAAACGCAGACATGAGATCTGCAAGTTCCCACAGCCGTGTGGAGGGCAGGTTATTATAAAAGGCCCGGGAGCTCAATGCCCGGCAGTCAGTCTTCGAACTCCATACTTCGTTGTTCAAGCTACTCACTAGTACAATAATTATTTTAGTATTATGTACAAGTTATCAAAATTTTAACTTAATAAAAATTTGTTAAAGTCAAAGTGTTTTTAAAAAACCAGCTCCAAAGGCCCGAACTTTAACTCGCGTAAGCAATAAAACCGTCCGTCAAATGTTCCGTAAAACACACGTGCCTCGAGTTTAACAAGCTTTACCGCTTTTATTTCCAACAGAAATCAACTAAAAACATGCCGTGCTGGTTCATGAACAATACGAAAATTAATCCCGCATTAATTCTCACTATTGTCAAAAGCAGAGAGAAGCAGTATTTTTAACGTACTTAGTATATCGGAACAAAGAACAAACTACAACTGTTCATCTGTTTATATCAACTCGTTGCTATTACAACTTCTTATCGTCTCTTATCTAGACTTGTATATCCACAAAAGCAACAAAATTTATACGAATTGGGAAGACCAGAACGATGCAATCCACTCATTATAATACGATGCATTCGCCTAAGGAGTTAATAAATATAAAATATAGAAATAGTAATTTGCAGAAACGTATTTACGAATTTGGAAATAGCGTAAAATGCTAAACTACCAAAAATGCCCGTTACAAATTGTGTAAAGAGATGAACTTGTTATTACAAAATAACTAAAATACATTAACAAAACTATCCAAGTTTTATTTTTGGACGTTTCTTAATTACAAAAGCAGCTCATCAATTTCAAAGTCACTGCCTTCCACCACTGATATGGTGATGTAATTGCTACTTACACGGTGGGCAAGTCATAGTGCCTACTCATTTACCACATTATTACGAGACCGCAGTAATCAACCATAAAAAGTTTTTTGTCAATATTGTTGCCGCAGTTTCTATTGAACAGAAAATTAAAAAAACGAGGTTTTGAAAAAAATCACACAGATGACCCTGTTGCAAAAAAAAGGACCGTTAAGGTCATGGCAAGACTTGTATATATATATATATATATATATATATATATATATATATATATATATATATATATATATAATATAATGCTTGGTGACCTTGCAGGAATAATACTTTTTCTTTGTAGGGTTTTTCAGGTCTGCTGGATTTAAATAAATACTCTTTTTTATGGCCTAAATTTTCGCATATATTTTTTGTATGCTTGATGACTGGCTACAACTGTATTAACGCTTTGTAAAGGATGAATAAAGATAAGAAAAACTTACAGTGAGGATGGTTGAAATTGACATCAGTGTTTGGAATAAAATAATGTTTTTTATAGAATAAATATTAATGTAAATAGTGAAAGTAAAATTACAGTGTCATTTTTGATAGAAGTTTATTATTTGTTTTTTAACGACAGTGTTGGTTTGAGAGTGTATGTGCATGTAGGTGTGTGTGTGTGTGTGTGTGTGTGTGTGTGTGTGTGTGTGTGCATGTGAGGGTAAATGTGTTAGTGTAATTTTGTATGTTTGTGTGTGTGTCTGTGTGTGTGTGTGTGTGTCTGTGTGTGTGTGTGTGTGTCTATGTGTGTGTGTGTGTGTTTGTGTGTGTTGTAATAGTGATTTAATTGGAATCTGTGTTATCAACAATTGAGTATATATAAATGTAAACTAAACATGGAAAAAAATGTGAAAGAAAAAATAAAAAGGGATTGAGGGTGAGAGTTTTGAATATTATTGAAGGCATTTAATGTTTAAATTTTAATAAATATGAATATATGACGCTTAGGTTGTCAATGTCGGTTTTTTTGTTGAAGTTGTTTGTGCTTTTATAGATGTAGCACATCTCCAAGAAAGTCATTTTGAAAAAATTTTGTTCCACTTTTATTAGTTTTGGATTTGAAAAATCCATGTTGTGATTTTGGTTGAGGGTATGAGTTGTTAATGCTACATCTATAAAAGCCCAAACAACTTCAACAAAAAAACGGACATTGACAACCTAAGCGTCATATATTCATATTTATTAAAATTTAAACATTAAATGCCTTCAATAATATTCAAAACTCTCACCCTCAATCACTTTTTATTTTTTCTTTCACATTTTTTTCCCTGTTTATTTTACATTTATATATACTTAATTGTTGATAACACAAATTCCAATTAAATCACTATTACAACAAACACAAACACACACACACACACAGACACACACACACAGACACACACAGACACACACACAAACATACAAAATTACACAAACACATTTACCGTCACATGCACACACACACACCTACATGCACATTCACTCACAAACCAACACTGTCGTTAAAAACAAATAATAAACTTCTATCAAAAATGACACTGTCATTTTACTTTCACTATTTACATTAATATTTATTCTATAAAAAACATTATTTTATTTCAAACACTGATGTCAATTTCAACCATCCTCACTGTAAGTTTTTCTTATCTTTATTCATCCTTTATAAAGCGTTAATACAGTAGCCTGTGCAAGCATACAAAAAATATATGCGAAAATTTAGGCCATAAAAAAGAGTATTTATTTAAATCCAGCAGACCTGAAAAACCCTACAAAGAAAAAGTATTATATATATATATATATATATATATATATATATATATATATTACTCAAATTTAGACCAGGGTAGAAAATTAATTAATTACATCAAATAATTTTAATCACCGTGTATAAGGACGCTTTCAATAAAAAGAAGCAGAATTAAAATGCTCAAGGTGTATTTAATTTAATTGTTCCAAGAAACAAATAGAAATTACGTGCAAAATTTATATTAATTAATTCAATTTTTAAGTAATGGGTATTAAACAAAGTGTACAAATAATAAATTAATATTTAGTGCGTATTCGATAAAAATTAAAGGGTAGAAGTCAATGCTATTCATTATTATTTTAGTTGGAGTTAATTGAACCATTATTAATAATATAATAAGCATAAAAGCCTGTGAAAATCCAAGGTTAAAATACCATGAAATAAAAGCTCTGAGAATTATATTAAAACGTTAATTAGGAGCACACACCTGCGTATTTTTAAAAGTCAATTTCAGTTTAATTTGTTTGGATAAACATGAAAATTCTGCGTATATTGGAAACGGTCGGATAAACCGTAGCTTATATTAACGGGAAGGTTAGATGTGGGGTTAGTTAACTCAAGTAAATCACGTACGAATCCACGTGGATTGAAATAGCCCATAATACAGAGTGTTGATTTGTACCACTCAGGCCAAGGTAGAAAAGGAAGGATAAAATGCTTCAAGCAGAGACACTAATAATTAAAGGCGTGATTTGTGTAGCGTCACGAGGCTACGAATTATTTACTACCAGAGCACACACAAATACCAGTTGACAGCATACACTCTTGCATTGAGCATTGTGTCTCCAACACAACCATCTGGGCCCCTTCTCAATGGGCCACCATATTCCAAGTGGCCAGAAGAGCTGCCAAACCATACAATGTCGAAATTCTCTCACATGATGACTTCTTCGGGTATGATGCCATGGCTTATAAATACTTCCGTAAAAATCCATAGGAAAAATCAGCAAAATAAGAGTTGCCACTTTCAAAATGTGCAACCCTACTAAAATGTATATTAAATACTCAATGGATGAGAATGCACCAACTGAATGCACTGAAATATTGGCCAAAATCAAACAAACAGAACAAATATATTAAAGCAGGCTGCCAATATCTAAAGAAAAATACAAAGATTTAATAACGCTATGTAAAAAAAACATCATACCCCAAAGTTTATCAGACCGAATACATTACGTTTCCAACAGACCACAATACCAAAGATGCGTTAGCAGAATCTGAATTTGAAGATAATAATTTTGACTAGGTGTATCGATATTTCGATATGCATCTATCCGGCAAGCGTATCTAACTTCTGACACGAAATAAAAACCGTATCGATATGATAAGCATCTATACGAAATTCGTATCGAACTTCGATACCCAAAATGTCGTATCGTCCAGCCTTAATCATAATTCAGTATGTCAAATTAGTAAAGTGCAAGCAAGTATTTGTTTAGTGATTAGCTAGTTTAATAAGTGCTTTTTTTCAATAGGAATTTTGTTTAAGTGTTCATGTCAAAATATTGGGTATTTATACTATGCTTGTGAAAAACAATACTCCTAATTACTATAAGTAATTATTATAAGAAAAGCATAGTTTTTTGGTTAGAGTAATAATACCTTACAGCAATAAACTTTTATGACTACATTTTTTATTATTATTTGCTGTTTAACATCAGGTTCATTCAATTATGAAATTATTTTCATTAATCTCGCCCAGCTGAATTGCTTTAAAAGTTATTGCAAATTAAAGTTAATTTTTACTTCACTGAAATGCTCTACGTTTAGATTAGTTCAATTTGATAAGGTAAACTTCGTACTTGTACAATAGCGACCTTTAACGATTATGATCCGACAAACTTTTCAACTAACAAAATAAGACTTTTTCAAATTTCTGAAGTTTTATGATATGGCATACATCGCGGATTGTCTCCCATAATAATTCTTAGAAAAGGAACGTTAGTCATTTAGACGCGATTGGTTTGGAACTAAATGACTTGTAAGGGTTTTTACATAGTATAATATTTGTTTATAAAAGTACGTTAGCCTTTTAGACATACCGTTGAAGAATCAATTACTGTTGAAAAAGCCCTTTTTCCTGGATAAGAACATTGGTCATTTAACTAACAAGCCAAGTGTTCTTGAACCCTATACAGATACAGAGATGTTGTATAAAGTATAAAATAGCAGAATATAGTACATTTTTAATTCTGCAGTTGAATCTCAAATCGACTGCACATTTAAGATGATATAAATTTTTCAAAAAATGTGAAATCTTTAAATAGCTCTATTACAAAGTTTGTTCAGTGAATTGTTAGTTACTTTGCCTTTCAACCGTCGATATTTTCTATGACCAACTCTCAATACTTTGGATGTAGTGAAGGTGAGACTAACTAGAGGGATCTGTCTAAGACGATAGTTTTATGAAAACCGTTGTTTCATAAAGAACTTATTCTAAAATTGGCTCGGGAATCCAAGCTTAGATCTCAGATGCATGACACGCTGTAGGACATATTTTAGAAAAGTTACTTGTGATCGTACAATTTTAGGATAATTGCAGTTTGGCTTCTAAAAAGGGTAAAAAGAAATTGCTAAACAGGATTTCTAGTAGAAATGCTTTGTTTCTATTTAATAAAAAACACCAAATTATGACCAAAACCGTTGTAATA
Organism: Platerodrilus igneus; assembly: GCA_036346225.1. Classification (NCBI taxonomy): domain Eukaryota; kingdom Metazoa; phylum Arthropoda; class Insecta; order Coleoptera; family Lycidae; genus Platerodrilus; species Platerodrilus igneus. Next base: position 1,459,638 of record JARFIW010000787.1, on the reverse strand, counting down.
AACTACTACCTTGGTAAAGCTATTCAGATTAAGTTTATCGCGGAAATGGCTAACCATGTTAAAGTAAAAATATTGGATCGAGACAGTATGCAAAAATAACCACTACTCAATTATTCTGAACTGTTCTCATAACTGTTTATAATTTTGATAATCTATCAAATAGAGGAACTGCGAAATATTGAAGAATCTGCTGGAATTCGTAACCGTAGTTAGAATTGTTGGTATGAATCTGACTGACTACATAACAAACAAATTCAAAGAATTAGTCTTATCCTTTGCCAACTTATGAGGAATGGGTTACGATACTCACGTTAATATGCGCGTTAAAAAACGAGACAGATAAAGCAGTCTATTCAATTTTGCATTTTTAGTACCATGTGAAAGCCGCGGCTTAGATGAGGAGGCCCTGCTTTTTAGTGTTTTTAAACATCACATAATGTTTTCTGTTGTTCAAGTGAAAAATCATACATTCTTAAGTCCTGACAGCGTTTTCCATAAATCACTTTTAGAAACCAGATGGAAAGAAGAATAAAAAATATAATGTACAAAAAAGAAGCGAGACTACTGATGACTACAAATGACATTTCAAAATATACACTTTCTGGTGACGGTAAAAGCACTATGGATGAGTTTTAGCCAAGATTAGTAGCTTTGAGAACTTATGAAACCGTTTTCGTTTTTTGTATCACCTAAAAAGATAGTGTTGCTTAAGAGTACCTCCCTCCTGCAATAGAAACTCCTATTCAAAACTTAAAAATAATTATTCTTATATTTGATACACATTCAACCAAAATATACATATCTACTATTTCTATTTTCGGTCTAATTATGCTTACAGGAAAGGCTTTTGTGCTATAGAATATGCAAATGAAATGGCATGTTGTGTGTAACAATGAAGAAACGTTTCTAAATTGTCACGATTTTCAGTAAGAAAGATCAGCTTTAAAGGATATCGTATTGCTAAACCATAATACTTACAAAAACTTGTAATTATTCACCGGATGTCAGCACAAACAAAGCGCTTGCTATTCTCTCTGTTGCCTATATACGCCATACAAATACATGGCAACATCCTTGTGATAAAATAGAGTAGTGCGTATGAACGTATTAGGAAGCTTTATAATTAGTGACTAACGGAGTCGTGTGTAATTTATGAAATTGAGATTCCAGCTACTTTAACAAAAAGAGCTACACAGACGTATGTTTTTCTAGTGACAGACAACAAAACGCATTAGTTGAAGCGAATGCTTGATGTCTATTTTACGTGTGGTTTTAGGACTCCCTACTGAAGTTGGTTTCCTCGTATCACTAAAATCTCATTTTTATAGCTTATCGTACCTTATTTAGCTTATTAACCGAAATACAGTTTATGTTAATATTTTAGCACTGTGTATAATGCTGGTTTATGTATTTTAATTTAAGTTCGGAGTTAAACATGCGAGTGCAGTGTAAAGAGCTGTTTCATAATTAATTGAAGCCAACCGTGAATATTTACTGCATTACCTATTACAGCTGCACGTACTACAATAGATATAAAATCTTAAAAAGCAAATATTGCAGGAACTGCAAAACTTTGTAGTCACCAGATACTACAAAAATTTCTTTTGGTTGAATTAGCATGTGCACGCGATCTATATAGTGCAAAAAGTGGTATTCAGTCCCTTTGTAACTGAATTGCTTGGGCGCCAAAACTCCTTTCGCCCCAAATTCTTTTGCGCGTGTGAAAATGTTTTGCGACCACTGGTATTGCGTATTCCAGCGCCTAGGTTTTGCCTCCCAGTTACTGATACCACAATACACTTAAGGCTTTCCGGTTACTGGTATTGGATACTTCATGTTTTATGCATCATGGCATTGCTTTGGGGCTACACTAAATCGCGGCACCGCCCATTCTTCACGAACAATGATGCCGCTTCTTTGTTATTCCCAATTGGTATCGTGGCACTACTTAACATTCGTGCACCGTCGTAGGGCTTCGCGATTGCACCAACTTTGTGAAGCGGCACAGGTCACTTTTCGTGCACTATGGTGCCACTTTGTATATACACTAAATTGGTATCGCGTGCAACTGTTTTTCCGTTCACTGTAATTCCGCTTAGTAGCTAGATCCAACTGGTTTCGGGCCACATCTCACTCTTTGCGCAACATAGAGTCGCTTCACAGCTACACCAAACTGGTATCATGCCACATTTAATTCTTCGCGTATCAGAGCGCTGCTTTGCAGTAACACCAAATTTATGTAGCGGCGCAAATTTCTCTTGGTGCATGATGGTGTCGAATCGCGGCTATACCAAATTGGTAACGCGGCACAACTCAATTTTCGTGCACCAGAGCGATACACCACGGCTGTGCCAGATTTGGTACCGCGCATTGCTTGCTCCACTTGAACAATGGCACGGCTTTGCCGTTATATCTACACAGTATTGCGTCAGAACGCACACTCTGTTAATAATGGCACCACTATGCGGCTACACAAAGTTCAGATGCACAGTCACCCGATTAAAGGAAATAAAGCTTACAATATTTCAGATTACTTAATATTTACTTTTGGGAATCTTCTATGCAGTTAACAGTCTTAAATAGGTCTACGTATTTTTAGGTTTGTTTTAGATTTAAAATAATACTGATTTTAATGAATTTTCATGTATATTTCTAAGTCAGAATCCCTCTCCTGATCTCCGATTTGAGCACCCCTTGGTATTCACTCTAAGACTTTTCCCTAGCAACCCTGTAAGACTAGTTGTCGATCAAGTTATTTATCGATAAAAACCATTTTTCATACTCGATAACCTTCTGCAACCCTAGTCAAACACTTACACCACCCGTCCCACTGAGTTAGGCGGCAAACAACTTTTTTGTTAGTACAGTCGAGGTTTGCGGTATTTTATCGAAACTAGATGTTTAACAGAGTATTTCGCTAAATTTGCTGTGAATTACCTGCTAGATATCCTGGGGGCTAAAACTTTACGTAACAAAAAATATACATACAACTGAGAGAAGTTTGATTTCGGTAGTGGAAATATGATATTAGAGTATCCCAGGCGGAGTAAAAACATTCGTGTGCCAAAAACAAGCAAAATGTCAAATCTTCTGCGATTTAATAAATAAAATTGATTTGCTGCTACATGGCTCCATTTAATTAAAGCACAATTAGAATGTCGCTCTTTATTCAGATATTTAAATAATAATCAAATGTGACATCTACCTGTCACGTTATTTTTGAATTTATGGTATTTGTACTAGAGATTGCTCACATAGTAATCTATGTTGGTACTTTCATATTGCCGCCCATACTCGTACAGCTATACATTTAACTTAAAACATACACCTCTTCGGCAAGTTATAAGTTGTCTGAATTTATTTCCTGAAAAATTGATAGGCACGAATGGGTTTGTGAGAGACTTCCTAAATCTTTCAATTTTTTTCTTGTGGTAAGTCTTAAGCAAAATTAAAATATAATATTCTTGGCAAGTAATATTCACGATGAGAAAAAATATATCAAAACAATTATGGTTAGGGTTAAGATCTGAGCTGCATATCATTTTGGCATTTCAATTCTACCAAACACGATAGTGCAAAAAGATAAAACTACACCTAGCTATTTATACATGGACAAATTAAAAAAACCTAAAAGGTAATTTATTAAATGGTACTTTTCAACATTACTCACACTGTAATTTCAGAGTAGTCGAAGCTGTTAAAAGCTATAAAAGCGAAACTTACTAATCAACTTTAAGTCATTGTTGACCAAAAAAGATATTAATTTTAACTTTGAAAATTTTCTGTCAAAAAAAAAGTTTTTGTTATGTTGTAGAACGTACAGACAACAGCAAGTATGTAAAAATAAATATCTACTTTAAACTCTCGTTTTAGATTTTGCATGGGCCCATTTTTCGGTTCGTAATTCAATTAAATTTTTCTTTTTCGTAACCTAAAAATTGGTAAATACACAGCTATACTTCAAATTGTTCTACTAACGCATTAAGCAAAATATAGTCCATCCACAGTTAGGACTCATTATGAGTCTTTACATATTTTAATACTTTATGACACTCGGATAAAACTAAGCAACAGTGTATAAAGTCTTATACCATGCAGTAATTGAATACATAAACTGAAATTGCTTCAACTTGGTTGCTAAGCTTTAGGCCTCTACCTTGGTTACTGGATCACTTGCTGTCTGTTAATTCAAATAATGCACCATAGGCTTCCCCAGTAAAATACTTTAGTAGTTTTATAGCTTTGATGCGACTTTGTTAATTGTTTTCGCTTAACGATTGCAAAAACACGGTGAGATATATCTCTTGAATATATCCCCTATATATTATGCTTTGTAAAAGATATTTATTTACAGTATAATAGTAAAGAATTCCTCAGGTTTAGAACACGCACATGTTGCGTCGTAAACAATCAGGTTTAATGTATGCGTTTCGCAGATAACAAACAACTCCAGTTTGATTATTTGATGATTTCTATTTTGCGTTCAATTGAATCTTGCCGACACATTAGCTCTTTCTGTTGAGTAAGAATTGTCGACCAACCAAAGGAGAAAATTATGTACATTTTTAGTAAAAATACGATTTTTTTCAACTTTATTAAATCTCTAAGTAGGTAAAAGTTGTGTATTGTATACTGTAACAAATAGAACAAAGTCTATTTGCAATAAGAACGATTCTTTATTTTCAAACTGTCCCATAAGTGTTTTCAACAGCGACTGGTCGTACTATAAAATTTTGAAAAGCTTACAGCGATTCATTTTTAGAGCTATAGTTAACAGTACAAGTAAAGTCTTCTTAACGATACGCTGCTAATCTCCTAATTAACGTAATCTTGAAGCACTACAATTAATTTATATACGCAGCACTAACAATTATGATTAATTTATATTAAATTTATGGAGTAATTTATGTTACATAACTCTAAAGCTCTAAACTAAAGCTTTATATTAGCATCAAGTATTACTAGCATGTGGTTTAAAATATATAACAAGGCCTCAATCAGAATTCATATCAAAGTTTCGATTAGAATTAACTTCTCATATTCATGGTAGCAATTTATATACATTTTACTTGTGCCAGTAAAATTGAGAACATTCCAGCAGTTATGTAAATTATTATCTGGCAATTTCTTTCAACTTCTAGAATATATCCTATTGTGATGTTAATTGCAAAGCCTTGTACCTGTCAATCAACAGATCTCAAAGGTGTAACGCAGCGAGAAGTCGTCTGTCATTCTTTGTGTACATTCTAACATAATTAATTTAGATAGACCGAGCGGCGTCATAATATTAGATATATCACAATTACTGGAAAATACTAATTAGATATACGGAAATTCCATTTGAATCGCGCACAAGATGGAAATAGTAGATGTTAAGTTTGCGAATTTCCCAGAGAAACTGCTGGATATTAGGTCACCTCAAAAAATAGGATTTCTTTCATCTATATAATAATAACAACAATAAATCGTCTTTATTGAAAAAAAGAAAATGAAATTTTTATGCACATAAAATATACATACATTATTTGAGCGAAGTGCAGTTCACCTCTGGAAATATTTGGATGTATCTGAATACAATTCGAGATTTTAGTGGCATGTTTAAAAATGTAGAAATATGCAAATAAATTTGATTTGTCTTCCTACACAGAAGTTTTTTGCAACATTAGAAAGAACATTACTACAACATGTCTAAGGATACAAAATTGAATAATATCTCGCTTAATAGAGATTATATTGCTTAACTGAAACCCTCAAACAGAGCTTATGATCATTTAATACACGTGAACACTAAAAACGTTATTCTCACTATTGTATGTACTTTACAAAGGTAGTATGAGCTTCCTGTAATAGAATAGAATCATGTCTACGAATATGTTTAAATCTCTGTTTGAGACAATTTCAAATGAGGGTAATACATATAATTTTAATTGTTTCCTAATGCCCTAGCAAAGGGACTAATATAGGTGTATTCACTTCGAAAACACAGACACAGAGCTCAAAATGCATTAGTGGAGGTGAACGTTTCCTGTGGTTTTAGGATTTCTAGCTGGGTTTCCTCGTACTATCTCGTTTCCATATCATATGCTATTCTTATACTATTAGCTTGAATGTAGTTGAAGGTAGTCCTCAGTTAGAAATGTGATTTTACGTTGTTACTTCTACACTATGTGAAATATTTCATTACGTATTGAGTTGTACTCATGCATGTCAATATAGGGGCAAAGTGTAATGCATAGTTAACAGTCGCAATTTCATTTTTTAAAAGTATGCAATTTAGTCACAATATTTATGTTATCGGCATGAATCGGTTAACAGAAACGGGTTGATCGTGTATATTATATCAAAATTATCACATGCCTCAGGATTTTGCTACTATGATTATTTTATGGCAGTTACTTAGGTTTCCCAAGAACACGCTTTCATTTATCACAGAACTAAGAATCTAACTCTAGTCGTAAGACGACAACGTTTCATTATTGTATCAACAGGTAGGAGCTTTTTGTAACAACAAATAGGATAAAAGAAAAGGCGCTTTTTTTAAAACTTATGAAAGTGGTGCAAAGAGCCATTTTGTGTAATCAATTTGTTCGTTAAAGTTCTAACTTGGTAAAGAATTACAATGGCGTATTTACTTCCGCGTATAAAAGTAATTCCTTTAATGTTAAACGTAGTAGCTAAGCTTGTGCCAAGTATCTATTGTAATACCGAATTTTTAATATGGCTACAAGGTTAACTAATTATAATACCACAAGTAATTAAATAAAAAATTTTTGTATATTAGTAATACTACTACTACTACGGTGGAAGCTACGAAATTTGAAAATAAATTGATCTTTGAGTTTACACAGAAAACATTTATTTTATCCAAAAATATCCCCGGTTTCTAAAAAAGTAAGGTGATTATAATACTTTTTTTGTTATATACTGTATTTATTTATCTTGCAGTGTATTTTCTGCTTTATTTTAGCTTTGAAACTACATTTATAGAATAATGTTTCAACACAAAGATTATAATTTTCAATTTTTCATCAGACTTTATTAATATATCCCACAAGAACTGTTTTTCATTTACTTATGGCAAAACTACATACAAATTTATAAACGAAAAATGTTTTCGTACGTTCGCTATAAAGCTCGCATTTATTTTATTATTCTCTGTTCATAAAGTATGTGATTTCTGAATCGATCAAAAAGCGTGAAAAAAATTGTCGTAGTGGTTAATTTTTTTAAGCCCCTAGGTTAAAAAAATAGTCGTAACGTGTCATGTTCTAACGCAATTAAAAATGCTTACGCAAAGTATTCTGAACTATTCGTTATAGTTCCTCCTCAAAACTGTCAAAACCCTTTTTTTTTAAATATTCCAGATATCATATCGCGTTAATTAATAATACCCACAATTGTATATTTAATATTACTGTTACCAAATAAATAAAAATTGCTAAAGATTTTATTTTATTTTATTTTATTCTCCCTATAGTAAGGGACAACGAATACTACTAGAGTAAGCCTGCTTATGGCGAAAGGCGATTAAAAGGCGCAGCAAGGGGCAACAGCCTTGCTGGCTAAAAGATATTGGAGGAGAGTCGGTTGGTCTCGGGCGATCGTCAATAATTTACAAGGTTGTTGGGGGTTGGTCGTGACAGATACGGCTTTTTGCTAAAATCTTTAAAAACTGCGTTGTGGAAAGATATGGGAACCTACAACAATATTACCCAGGTATGCGTCGCCTAAAACACAAACTATGTTTGATGGAGAGCTTACAAGTAAAATTCTTGTCCGGAGGTAAAATACCCCCTTGTTACCCTCTTAGTTGAGTTTTGCCAGAAACATAGATTAGTAACTGTAGACACCCTATTCGAACATGTTAAAAGAAGATATACCTGGAAAGCGCCAGGCGATAAGGCTAGATACCAAATAGATTATATTTTAGTTAAACAAAGATTTAGAAATCAAGTTAAAAACTGTCGTGGTTATCCAGGGGCTGACATAGATAGCGATCGTAATTTAGTTAAAATGAAGTGTAATCTAAAATTCCAAAAATTGAGAAAGGCTAAAAGAGAGGGATGGGATCTAGGTAAGCTTAATGATAGTGAGGTAAAAGAGGAATATAAACAAGTATTAGATAATAAGATAAACGAGATAGCTATAGGACGGAACGTAGAAAATAGATGGAAAGAAATAGAAAGGGCTGTACATGATACAGCTACACATACTAAGGTAAGAAAAAAGTAGAATCGAGAAAACCCTGGGTAACAAAAGAGATACTAGATTTAAAAAAGAATAGAAGAAAGCTTAAACCTTTCAGACAATTGGATAGTGAAAGTAAGCAAAAATATAATAGTGTTAGAAATTAGATAGTACATGAGTTTAGAAAAACTAGAAATAAATGAATGAAGGAAAATTGTATCGGAATACAAGATGATTTGACAGTAGGTAAGACAGACAGGGCTTACAGGGCAGTTAAGAAGTTTTTCGGGAAAAATAGGAAAAAATATTATGGTATTATTGATGGGTGTAGGGGCAAATCAGAGTATTGCAAATAGTAAACTTACTGTAATTGTTCCTAGTGGACTGTATTTGTAATTACTATCCTGATTTGAACCCCAATTCGAGTAATGTAAAATGTAAACGACTTACCAGTGAAATCAGTACCCGTGGTAATCGTTGATGATTGGTCAGTAGTTGGTATTCTTTCCAATTTCCGCTGGTTTAGTTGATTTTCGATGTTTGTAATGTCGTATGGAGTAGCACAGCACACACGGTAGTATGTAAACAAGAAGGTAAATGTTTCCAGAGAAAATCACGTAAAATTATCCGAAAATCGTTCCCGCATGGTAACCGTACATGCAGTTCTATGGTATTTCTTGACTCTCCACTCGCCCAGGACCGATCGGCACTAATCAGAACTTCGACAATCATTCCATCTTGTGCTATGTTCAGGAAGTGATTGCGAAGCAGTCTGTAAACAGCGGCACTGCATTGTTTTATAAGTTTTACGGTCGCGTATTGTACGAACAATGAGAATAATGAGCTTCTAATAAATAAAGTTGAGGTAGCAGATAGATGAAAAAGATATTTAGAAAATCTATATAAGGGAAACAATATGGATGAGTTAGAGAGCGACCAAGAAGAGGATGTAGAAATAGGGTTCTCAATATTAAGAGAGGAATTTGATAGAGCTGTTAGGGATCTTAAACTAAATAAAACGCCAAGGATAGACGATATACCCGCAGAATTAATTAAATATGCAGGTCCGAAAACTTTAGACAGACTATACGAACTAGTAAAAGTAATATATGACACAGGTATGATTCCTATAGATATATTATCTCAATATAAAAATATTATCTCAATCCCAAAAAAGTCAGGAGCTGATAGGTGTGAGAATTTTAGAACGATTAGTTTAACTTCCTACGCTTCTAAAACACTAACAATAATAATTAACAATAGAGTAGAAGCTTTGTTTGAGAATTATTCAGGCGAAGACCAATATGGTTTTTGTAAAGACACAGGAATTAGCGGACCGATACTAATGACTAGGACAATTATCGAAAAAAGGTTACAAAAAAATAAAAAGAGTCATTTCGCGTTTGTAGATTTAGAAAAAGCATTTGATAGGGTTAACTGGACTGTTATGTTCAGGGTTTTGCGAAAAATAGGAATCTCTCATACGGATAGAAAAATTATTTACAGTCTATATAAAAACCAAAGCGTAGTAGATTTGATGAAATAGAAAAGAAAGCTAAGATTAAAAATGGTGTTAGACAGGGCTGTATATTATCTCCCTTGATTATTAATGTTTATATTGAGGAAGCTTTAAATTTAACTAGAGAGAGAGAAGAGAGATAGGTATTAGTGTACAGTGACAGAAAATAGACATGCTACGTTTTGCAAATGATATAACCATTATAGCAGAGTTTAGAAAAGAATTAGGAGAGTTTTTAAATATTTTAGATGAGATACTACAGAGTAACTATAGTATGAGAAGTAACTCAAAAAAGACAAAAATAATGACAAGTGAGTTACAGCCTAATTCTAAACCAAAAGTAAAAATAGGTAATACCAAGTTAGAGGAGGTACATGAATTTCACAAAGGACAGGCGTAGGAGAAGGGATATAGTAGTTAGAATAGCTCAAGCTAGAAAAATGTTTTTAAAAAAGAAAGACTTAACAATAGTATTAGTTTAGATAATAAAAAAAGTGTTTTAAAGTCGTACGTATAGAGCGATCTTTTATATGGTAGTGAGACTTGTACAATTAAAGAGGTAGATAAGAAAAAGATAGAAGCTATTGAAACTTGGTGTTATAGGAGAATGTTAAAAATTAGTTAGACAGATAGAGTAACAAATGAGGAAGTTTATAGAAGGATAGGTGAGGAACCCTGTATGTGGAAACAATTAAAGGTCAGGAAAGATATAATGATAGGGTACCAGTAAAGACATGAGGGACTATTTAGTAAGATCTTATATTATATATTACCAAATAAAAATAGAGTAGGAAAACCTAAACAAAACTATATTAGTCAAGCTACTAGAAATTTAGGTTGTGAAGGGTATGTAGACCTTTTTGGACTAGCTCAGAATAGAAAAGAATTTAAAGCTGCGTTAAACCCACCTTAAGTAAGTTCGAAAACAAAACAAAAAAAAATACAATTCAGTTACCTAAATGTCACCATGACACGACTAACAATTATTTCGCGGTATGGCATGATAGGCGGCTCCGTGGTGTAGTGGTATGTGTGTGACTACTACGCCCAAAGTCCCGGGTTCGAATCCCGACACGGTCCGCTTGAAAAATGTTAGGCGAGCATTTTTCACAAAAATATACCCTCGTTCGGATGAGAGGTAAAATGGAGGTCCCGTGTGTGAGTGTTGTCACGCACGTTAAAGATCCCTACCTTGCTTGGAACAGCAAGGGTTCGGCAAAATTCAAAATTTTCCAGGTAAAAAACTCGCTTCCTGGCCAATGTAGTACCTTCGGGTGGAGCATTGGAAAATCACATGTAAGGTATGGCATGTTGGGCGTCGCCGTGGATCAATGTAGTAAGCGTAAGACTACGGATTCCAAGATCCCGGGTTCAAATCCCGACACGGCCGACTGCTTGAAAAATGGCAGGTGAGCATTTTTCACAAAAATTACGCCCTCGTTCGGATGAGAGGTTAAATAGAGGTCCCGTGTGTGACTGTTGTCACGCACGTTAAAGATCCCTACCTTGCCTGGAACGGCAAGGGTTCGGCAAAATTCTAAATTTCCAGGCAACAAAAAACTCGCCTCCTGGCCAATGTAGTACCTTCGGGTGGAGCATTGGAAATATAAATGAACGGTATGGCATGTTGGCAGCGATTCGTTGCTTAAGCCTTACCATAACATATAATTTAACACTTTTCCTTTTTTTTTTTGTAGAGGATAACCAGGTAATTTTCGTTTCCTTATAAACGGAAATCATGTAATCATGTTGAAGTAGATAAGAAAAAGATAGAAGAGTTTAGGAAGACCTAGACCAATATTAGTCAAATTATTAGAAATTTAGGTTGTGAGGGGTATGTAGAACTTTTTAGATTAGCACAGAATAGAAAAGAAGTTAGAGCTGCGTCAAACCGACCTCAAGTAAGGTCGAAAACAAACTGATGAACAAAATGATAATGAAAGATTTTATGGAATTTATTTTAATCTACGTAAGTAAAAGAAATTTTGAATTAAACTCATTAGTGAGTAACCTCTTCACTCGCGGGAATCGGTACACTCGCCTTCGGATCGTGCGCTCAAATTCCCTACTCACTTTTTGCATAAATAACCATTAACGAGTTGCTACGTGAAAAATATCTCTATTCGAAAGCCACTTCCAAGTGGAACCACATGTTTTGGAAATACAAATTTAATAACGGTCACATAGTCAATTCATAACCAACCATGCATAATGGAAATAATCTAAAAAAAGTGAAATAACAATTATGGAGCGGAAGGGATATCATACTTTTCAGCCACTTGCCAATGTCATTGCAAAAAACTTGAATGTATCGCAGTATGTTAACGATATTAGCGGTTGCATTCATCCCGAAAAAGTTGTTTTCTTATATTCTTCAAACCCTTTATTGTGCAGTCGCTAAATTGATCTAATTTCAGGCATGTTTTAAGTAGCTATATTATTTTAGTAATCAGTATTTTGCAAGTGCATGCAGGCAATTATTAATTATTACTAGTAGTGCACGCTAAGTGCTGCTGAGTGTATTTTTATAAACAAAAAACGTAATAGTAGCTTATAAAATAAAGATTGAGTACCACCATCAGAAATAATTAATTAACGTCACATTGGCTAGTGCTTCTGGTTAATGTACTACGTTTTTATATTGTTTGAGCGTTTTCCTGTAAATTTAATCCCATCATGTGCAAAACAAAGAACAAAGCTTTGTTAACAAACTCTAGGTCAAAAGTGATTTTTGCGAATCGAAGGAATATTCACAGCCGGGAATTGTGGAGCAATGAGTTATTGGACTACCCGCAAAGTTTGGCTCGCTCAAATAGTTAGTTCAAGAAAAGTGTTAAGTCTGACTTAATGAATGTAACTGAAAATGAAATTTCTTGTACTAAATCTTTGAAAGAAATACCTTGTCTGAAAATTAAACTACAAGTTATAGATGAAATAGCCGTGGTCCATAGTACTCCGAACAATGTTCTAACAGGCTTAAAAATTAGCATGGTCTTGCAGACCTGCAAATAAATTAAGTAGAACCACAACAGTACAATGTGAGTGGAGCTTATGTATTATCGCTACAGCAGCATCAGTACATTATTTAAAAATGTAGCAAACGATTGCATAGGTACAAGAAAGTCTCGTTTGCTGATAAAAATATACAGTGATTTGACTGAGATAACAAAACAGTGGTCTCGTTACATAGTTATTCCTGAAAGAAAAGAGAACCTTGTAAATTACACTTTAGGGTACATAATTAATAAGATATACGTTCCTCTCGATCAACCGTTTTCCGTATCTAGTAGTTTTGATAACGAAATTAGACGACGAATTAGTAACGCTTTCTGAAATCCTATTTTCCGACCACAACGAATCAGACAACAGAATTTTTCTTCATAAGTATGTTTCATTTCGAAATAGGGACAATGTGAACCTCATAGTTCACAGTTGATGAATATTATAATCACTACACGTGTTGGTTGGGAAATATCTGCAACTAATGTTGACTGTGCAAAAAGTTATATTGGAAAAAATACTAATTCGACAAATGTTCAAGGGCTGGAGGAACTTGGCAGTCACAGGCTGCTTACTCCCCTTCACAATCACTGAAACTCGGAGAAATGGGGTATATAATTGTAAAACAATAGAAGGGGACCGAACTGCATTTAACAGGAAAGAACAGCGCCTATGATCAAAAACAACACACATAGAAACAAGATGAAAATTGTCGAAGGCATATGCGTGAAGCACAGCACAGTATGCCTATGAAATACGGGCAGTAGGAGAAGCAGACAGAAAAACGGTAGCAGCCATTTGGAATGTTGTGCTTCAAATGTATGAGGATGACAGCATTAACAGACAAAGTTAATAACAAATAGGTTATAAAAATAGTAGAGGAATAAAAATATCTGTGGAAAAAAATAGGAGAAATAGAAGGGCAGAATACGTTTTAAGGCATTTTTGGGGAATAGTATGGGATATATTATAAGCAGACATAAGGAAAAGGAGGTAAATGTAGACCTAGATCAGATAGTGATAGATGCAGACTGTGTAAGTTTCACGGAAATGTGTAGGTTAGTTCAGAATAGGAAACAATGAGGGTATGCGTCTAACCAGTTCTAGGACTGAAGAGCTAATGATGATGATGATGAACTTAAAACAAGTCTTTCGCTGGTTAAGGATCTGACGTGTGAGTTAGATATCGAGCCAATATCTAAGGTAACAAAAAGAATGCGTGTAAAATAAATTTTTTATGAAAATGTTGTGATTGATTCAATGAGAAATTTGCATTTTTCCATATTGATTAAAAAAGTTCAAAAGGTAAATTTTTCCTAAATATTACGTTTTCTTACTGTTTAAAGGAAATTCTATCTGGATCATACACATTCTAATTAATTTGTGAATTGTACGTCAATTCGTGTTTTGTACATAATTTAGTACAACCAGTATATTAGCTTTGGTGCGCGAATGACAGTAATTCCCGCTACTGGGTCTTCAACTGCTGATGTACTTGCTACTGTACCTTCTACAGGTTCCCTACATATTACTTTCGTATACGTCACATTCAATATTAGCGGTACGATACAGCTTAGGTGCGGCAAAATCATCAGCTCTAAATTTATCAACATTTAGAAAAAAATCCCAGTAGAGCGAAAACGAGATTGTCTTTTACATTGTAGCCACTTTGACATACGCTTTATTAAATAAACTGGCTAGGTCATATACGTTAATTTTTTTCATGACCGGTCATCTTTAAGTGAAGATCACATTCACTATAAAATGCATTTTTGGCGGGTTGAAAAGGACACGTCGAGTCGTTGGGTTTATGGGATGGGGGGGGGGTGACATAACATGGATGTTATGTGTCTCCCAAAAATCATACATATGTCGCTAACTAATAAAGCCGGATCATCCAAAGAAGGTTTAGGGTATTTGTTAAAGTGCTCCAACCAGCATAGGAACAAACCTTGGTTAATCCAACCATTGTCAGAACAGCGGTATATTGTACCCACAGGTCACCCTATCTCCAAAACAGAAGGCATCGCTCAAGAGGATAGACAGACGTTGGCGGAATATATCCCCCCATCATTCATACAGCACATAACAGTAACATTTCTTCTTCTTTCACCACATGTGACAACTTCAACCTGTTTTGTGTCTCAACCCGCATAGATTTTACCTCTTTTATTGAAAACATTATTGATACACCTTTCATCGTAATTGTGGACTCTATTGGGAAGCAAATAAAATCGAGAGTAAATATTTTCCAAATTCGAGAAAAAGCTTCACTTTTTCAGCATTAGAAGAGCTATTGCTGTTGATGCTGGTACCATCGGATTGACGAAGATGTATTTGTGATTTTCTTTTAATAAAAAGATATAACCAATCTTTGCCAGCTAACTGTATTCGATTATCATTAAAATTGTGTTTTATATTATTTTTTACTGAAAAATCATAAGCTATCCTTCTAGGATCTGAAGGGGTCATCCCATAAAATAGATTTGCTAATTTGATCACATGATTAAATAATTCTATTGGGGGCGGGGTAAATCTAACTTTTCTAACAAAAATATTGGTTGGTGGTTCAAGTTTCACATTATCTCGTAATGTGGATTCTGTAATATTAAAGTCTCTCCCAGCTTTTCTAATTGAGCTGCCCCCATTAATCGCCTACGCGCTGCCTACGCGGTATTTCCCCCAGGTGCATATCGTTAAATGATCATTTTTATTTAAAAACATAGACAGCCAATTTAATCCAGAGTGGGTTTAAATAGATAGTCAAACACTACATAACAGTTAGAAACCAAATAAATTCTATTTGAATAGCAAAGGGCCATATTCACAAGCAAATACAAAGTGGGTCCAAGCCTGCCAAAATCGAGACCCATGACATTAGATAGATCTCGACGAGTGAAACAAAAGTGCTGCTGCGCACATCTTTAGATTTCATGTTCCATGGGCACTATCGGGTCTTCACACTTCCAGTCTTATGGCATTTTTGTTTGAAAATAATAAGAATTAGATACGTATATTGCGAAGTAGGATATGGAATGCAGGCCTGATCATTTTGCGTCATCTAGTTTGGGGATATCTCCTTACGGCGGCGGTAGGAGTGTTCCGGGAGTGTGCGCGACACCAACTTAACAAACTTTTTTATCAAAAAACTTGATATAAGATCGTCTTCTGATTGTACTATCAAGGCACCTGGCATCAAATACACTATCTTATGGCGCGTTGTGGGTCGTATATGTCAGGCCATCAACTGTGTTTCATCCGATTTTAATAGGGGACGTTTTTGGTGATTTTTGTTATGGGGGTTTGCGCGCTGTCTGGGGCTGGTTAAACCAGATTTTATTCACTCCGTTCAACAGGGTTTATTATATCGAGACAAATATATTTCTCAGGGTACCGTGGTTACGAGTAGTACTAATATATCTGCATGTAGTTGTCAAATAATGTACTCTTTCAATTAGGTCAAATGACTTTATTTTTGACATTCATCTCTCATTTCATTTGCACTATTGCGAAATGATCCTTATTAGTCTCTCAGGTTTACGTGTAAGTATTGTATTTTAGTAGCAATGTGCATACACAGAACTAGCACGAACAAACCGATAAAAACCTGCTTAAATATTTCGAAATGCTTATCTCCTTTTCCTCTACTTATGTCCTTTATATATGTTAATTAGAACGATAACGCGTAAGTCCGCAATGCGCTTTGGGATATGATGCGATAAGAAATGGGAATTTCTTGTACATGCTTTCTAGCTATCTTTCGCAAGGAGTCAATCAGTTAATGAAAAGTTTGAAAGAAGTAAATACGTTATTATTTGCCAGCTGAATCATAATAAACATTAAATCACGTTCCCCTCGTACTGTTTTGACTTGACTTTAAGAATTGTCTACGGTTAATTATATCGTTTCCGTCTTATTACGACTTTTTGGTTTAACGTAAAATTAATAGTTCATAGTTGCTTCCGAATTGTTTGAAGAATATTTGATTAAAAAATATGGTGTTAAAACAGTGCGTAGCGTGTCAAAAATTAATTAGGGGTGGGGCTCAAAAATATAATTTGCGACACGGAACTGGTTTGTGGAATAACTTTGTGGAACAGAATCCCGGAAGTGCCAACGGTCACATTAATGGAGAAGAATATCTTTGTCGAAACTGCTATATCCTGTATTCAACAGTTCCTAGGTCAAATCCAGCCGTGCAGCAGCATCGTCAGAATACGCTGCCTATCCAAAACGAACCAGTTGCTCATTTTTTACGTAATCCACTGCCGGAATCCCAACAATCTTTCAACAACTACCAAGCTGCGGAAACTCCTCCTATCACGAATCCACAAAACGTTATTACCCAAGTTATTACCACGGAAACTGTATTCGTTGTGCCAGTGTCAGAGCGCTGTTGCTGTGTTTGTGGCGGAAATGGACGGTGTAGAATTTCAAAAATAATTTGAAGTCAAGTGTGAAAGAAACAGAGGAGGCTGGAGCCTTGGTTTCCGCATGCTGCGTTTTCTCTGCCACCTCGTCATCTTCCATTACGGGAGACCGAGCAAGAGGTAGGCCTAATTCACAGCGTTAGGAGCGAGCAGTTTATTGAAAGGCCTTTAATATTACTATTACGAATAGCAATAACAAGATAGCCTTAACAGTCAATTAAAAGACTTGAAAAACAATTGAAAGACGAAATTATCAAAATTATGAAAAACATCTGAGGTAGATGGAATAATTAAAAGAAGATCCATTATCAAATAGTGTAATAAAACGCCGATTACAACGCGTATAACCAAAATCACCAAAATTCCGCTTATTAGATTCCGATGAAAACAGTTGATGGCATGACATACACGGCTTACAATACACCACAAGATAGTGAGTTTAATGCAGGTGCCTTAGTAGAAAAATCAGAAGACGATTTTATATCAAGTCCTTTGATAAAAAATGTTCGTCAAGTTGGTGTCGCACACACTCCCGGGACACCCCTACCGCCGCCGTAAGGAGATATCCCCAAGCAAGCTGACGCAAAATGATCAGGCCTGTATTCCATATCTTATTCCGCAATATACTTATCGAATTCATACTATTTTAAAAAAATGCCATAAGACTGGAACTCATAATATGACATGTGTGAATTTCGAAGACCCAAAAGTGTTCTTGGAACACCAAATCTGAAGATGTCTCGGTTTTGGCAGGCTTGGGCCCACTTTGTATTTATTGTGAATATGGCCCTTTCACTGACCCTAGTTATTTCGGAAGAGCACAATATTAGAGAACTGATCGCTTAACGAATAAAAGCCGACTTACGTCGCACGTGGGCGAATTTGGCAAGTCTGTAATATTGCATATTAGTAAAACTACCGACTACTAGAAGGCTACATAGTAAATATTTTTAATTTATTTATCGGCCGCCATAACTGTGATGCTTGGTACTACCTAGCGCGTGGTATTCCCCCACTTCCTTACTGTATACTTTTGTTTAAAATTGTCAGCTTAAAAGTATAGAGTATAAAGTATATTTCACAACCGGGAGACAAATACATGTGCACGCGTTTTATATTTTTTAATTTACTGCATGTATGTGTTTGTACAAATGACGTATAGCCCAAAATATAACGTTGTCGTTACACTATCAAGCCAACATTTCACAACTGTATGCGTCGTTCTATAATAAACTTAAGCTCAATAAACGACAGTAAAGCAACAAGTAAGCGTGTTTTTAGATCGGGTGAGAAGTACATTCCCTACGTATAGTACCGCGCATTAGTAATGACTATATTATACGCGCTTACAGTATGATGTAACGCTTACCATTTCTTAAATTTAACCCACGAGGAAGGTATTGAAAAAGCCTTTGATAAATACAAACTCTCCACGTTTAATTTTATATTGCAGCATTAATATAAAAGATACGATCGTAACGACCATAACGTTGTTCAGCTCAAACCGTGCTTTCCAAGGCAAAAACAAAAACACGTTCGATTTAATCTACCCGCTACTAATTTTGAGTCTTACTTTGATTTATAGTATTTGTGCATAATAAATGAGCACTTCTGTTATACACAATTCATTAAACTCATGCCCAAAGCAGTATATAAGAAATGCCGGCCAACGATAAAATTAATCTGCCAGTATCGATAGAAACTTTCGTATTTCCTGTATATAAACTTAACACAATAAATTATCCTTTCAAGTCGTGATTAATTAGTAGCGGGAGATAGATATCCCCTTTTCATGCAATTCATTTTGTGAATGTACATCGTTAAAACTGGTCGTCTAGACGTACTTCTCATTAAAATGAGCTATTGTTGCGAATAAAATTCTGTAACAGTATTTTTAATTAGAGCAAATAAATAAGAATAAGATAATACTTTGCTTTACAATATTCAGTATTATGTATTCGTTCATAGCTGTTTCAATTTGGTAAAAACTCCCAAGCACTTGTAGGTATCGTGCTATAGGACAATAAATACTGCTAACAAAACCAAAGGTGTCGAGTGGTGTAGGAACGGACAAAGAGAACCATCGAATTTGCCAAAATAATTGCAGAAGACGACTGTTCAACCCCTAACGAATTTGTCCAACGTAACAGTTATGGCAGCTACATTGAATCCGGTAAAGGATTTTACTACGAAGTGGCTTCAAGGTTCGATCGTTGAGTTTAGTGAAGAGATTCTTAATAGATGTGCTATCTTCAAAAACAATGGTTAGGTTGGGTTGAATAACCAATCTTACCAGTAGAGAAGTCAAAGTTTGATGGAAAGGAGCTTCCTGTAAATCAAACTACTACGGTTATGGCTATTATGAGGTAACACGTTGTTATAAAATAGTTCATGTAACAAATATTTGGGGTATCCATTGTTGATTAAGGGGTTAAAAAGTAAATTTTTGTTTTTAGCGAGAAATTGTTGAACAGAAAGCAATTCAATATAAGAGCTTAGAGCTGCGACTGTGTTAATCTTATGTTTGAGGGAGTGGGTTGAGAAGAAATTTACATACCTACCTGAATTTGTAGGTTTGATATAACAATCGAAAATTAATAGACTGTCATGTTCCCTAATAACTAAAATATCAACAAAAAGTAATTTACCATCAACTTCACTTTGCTAGTAAACGTAAGATATTCATTATAGTTGTTAAATATAGAAATAGTGTCATTAATAGACTGACGAGGATGGAGCGGATGATATCATCCGCGTATTTTGCAAGGAAAAACATCTGAAAAGGTATTAGTGATATAACTGGATTAAGAAAAGTATTCAGTACCATTTGAGTTATAATGTTTAAAGTAAGTCATATCCATCTTTTGCCAATTTAATTCTTTTATAGCCTTTAAAGAAGGCACAAATTATGTGCCGAAACGTCAAGTTTTGTACCATACAGGGTGACGATTATCTACCATGTTCTTTGGGTAAATTTGTTATGATTATAGTTAGCAAATAGGTTATAAGGAGACTCATTGGCAGTTTTTTATACTTAAATTAGCTACGCCTTTGTTTTTTCAAAAAAGTTCATGGTTCTCTAGATATTTTCAAAAAGCAAGAAAACTCGATTTTTTCAAATTAATTTAGTTACTTTGTTACCGTAGATGGAAAAAAATGATTATGATGAATTTTGTACATATTATTCTTTTCTTTTGGTTGCTCTAGCAGAATAATTGTTTCCATGTACGGTTTACGAGATTTGACATAACTTTGCATTTTTTAAATGTAAATCATAGTTGGCCACCACGGCATAGCATATTTTCTCCCCTTTCCAATGATATAAAAATATTAATAGAATTGACTAAAATTTGTGAAGATATTTGCATTTGTTTAATTTTTATGCAAAAATAAAGCACTCATGAAATTAAAACGATTGATTGTGCAACGGAATCACAAAACAACAGAAACAACATTCCAATTATTATTAGTTTTCAGTTAAGTAAGTAACCTGTACTTGCTATTAATCGCGGTTACGGTTAATAGTAACTGGTGTGTAGTGTTTAATATTTCAATCAATATGCCTTATTTGACGGAGCAGAGAAACGATATGGTCCTTCCTATCTCTTAACCTGTTGGGTTTATTCAAAGTTGCTTACTCTATGCATTTAACTTTGCACCTAGACATAATTTTGTATTGGGATTTGCTAACAAGTGTTGTAGTTTATGCTTGAAACATAACGTAGACATAATTTTGTACAGAAATTTATTAAATTTTCCATTTAATTCTGTACGTATACCAAAACTTATGAATCCATACTTTGTTGATCCATGCCGGGCTTTACAAAAATGTGGCGATTTCTACATTGCTAATGTCACGTACGCGTTTTGCTACAATATCTATATCTTATTGCGTTAAGAAATATCTCTTTTTTTAAAGTAGGTTTTATGCGTTTTATTGTCTATTCCTTATGCAATACGTCGAGTATTGAAGAGATTTGTTTCACGTTTAAATATGCCTAATTTGTATTTATTTGGAGGTTATGAATGTCTTTAACTTTTCTAAAATAAATTGGGTTGCACCCAGAATTATTTCTTTTATTAAGTGCGGCTGAGTTACTACAAAATGAGCTTCCTTTTATTTTATACCAGGTGATTTGTATTTGCTTTGCCGTCTGAGAATATTTTAATTGTTTAGAAATGTATTGAATGACTTCCAAAATTATTTATCGATTAATGTTTTTAAGTTATTGCAGAATGAGCTTCCTTTTATTAATTGTGACTGATTGTTGATTTTATACAAGGTTATTGCAATTTACTTTTTGCATAATGACCGAGTTATGTATTTTTTTTATTTAAACGCTTGGTTTTCTTTATTTTTATAATGTTCACATAAAGTGTACCTTCGTTGTGACCTTATATACCCCTAAATAACCATAGTGATTAGGGGTTATCAGTAGGTCATACAGCGCCATTTCGTGAACATACAAAGCCATTTACCTACGTAAAATCGAGAAAAAAGCTCAAGTTATGTAAATATTCATTTTCATAATAACTTACTAACTGAAAACACTCAGTATATTAAATTATAAAGGCATAAACCCGTACTAAAGAAGTTTTACACTTATTAGGTATCTTAGTCGTGCCTTTAGGTAAGAACTATGATCGCTTCCGTAAGTAGAAGGACGTCGTGAAAGAGTTTCTCTTCAATAAATTTTGCTATCAAAGTACTCAACGAGTAAATGCGACAACTAAAAAAGATTTTCATGGTTAACGTAGTCTAAAAAAATTCGATGTTATAGTATTAAAGTGTATTCAAATCGCGTGTATAAGATCGCTAAACATACGGTCGTATAAAATATTCAATTGAAAAATGAGATTGTATTTTTTGGCCTTTGAGTAAATTTGATTAATAGTAAAAGTTAATAAACGTTAAAGTTAGAAACAAACATTATAAGATTAAACAATTAACCACAGCCATAAATCTTACAGTGGTAACAATTAAGGCAAACTAAAACAATAAAACATGAAGATAAGATAACGCGTCGGCAATTGTATTAATTAGAGATAGCCCAGAGCTTTCTTATCACCACGTACTATATATGTTTCATCATTTCAGACGATTCTAGAGCCTACGCAGGAAGACGAGCCTCTATTTTAAACCAATCAAAATATAGTAGTAACAACTCAAACTTTCTGTACGTATGGCGTTGAAGGCTTGATTCTATAAAGTCAATTAAAAGAGATAGTTAATGGTCAGTTGCTGAATATTCGTTATAAGACGTCGCCATGACGGTCCAATGTGAAATAAAATTTAGTAGTAAAGTTTTATAGTAAACAGACGAGTTTAATTGACGATTTTAAACATTTACTGCTACTCTGAAGAATAATAATTCAAAGGTTTCAGAAATTGGAAATAAATGGGCAATAATGAAAATTTGATTAATGGTATATATGCAATTTTAATGGTATTTAATAGTAAATTTTACACGATTTGGATAATCTTAGTATACGGAATTGGAATGCAATTTTCATACTTAATGGTATTTAATGGAGAAATTTCAATGATGTTGAAGAGGACGACCAGCATAAGTTGCACGGTAAAATAAAAATCGCATTGTTTTAAAATTTTAAAAGGAACATTTCAAGTAGTTTGTTAAGATACGTAAGATTTTGTGAGCAAAACTTTATGTGAGAGTGGATAATTTGATTTGATAATTTGATTACATAAATAACTATTAAGCATAACCGATCAGATACTTTTACATCCGATTCTAAGAGGAGGTTGCTAAAATTATACTTCTTTTTTAAAAATTTTTTAAATAATAAGATATAAATAAAGAATGATTTGAAATGAAGATCCTAATTAGCAAAGAACGATTTTTGGACTTCATTTTAGTGTAAACGACTGATTATTCAGTACCTATAATTTTCTTTACGTCAAATCCGCCCAACTGGAATGAAACCGGAAACATTAAAATTTCCAAGTATTTAATGGATCCAGCCTGTATAATACAAGTGTACCTCTTTGCTATTAAAAAACAAAGCCCTTATTAATTATGTGATTGAATTCTCGTTTATTACAATTGTGGCACGATCATAAAGCGAATATAAAACTTTAAACCTGGAGCAAATTAATCGCTAAGAGATACCGTAAAAATGTGTTTCGATCTTTAAGATATAAATCTATTTATTCTCATTTATTATAAAAATACACCCTACATGCAAAAAAATATTCCTTTTATTTCCCTTAAGAACCAATCGTTTGTTACAATTATTAAGATGCAAATCTTTTGCATTTGCAAGCAATTGAAGCTTTAACTACTGAAATTCGTGTTTTTATTAGAATGCAAAGTAATTTTAAGATTTAAATAAAAAACGTTTTCAATACTAACACTATTAGTATACAAAAAAATCATAAACAAAGCAAACGCGTACTTTAATTTTTTTCCTGTATGTACATATAAAAACAAATGTGATTAATTTCACCGTGTATTCCTGAAAACGAGTTTTAATTTTTAAGATATAAATGTATTTAAATTTTCTGTGCCAGAATCTTATTTATTCCGAATCAAATGCGTCACATTACTAAGAAGTATTTTAAAATCCAATTAATTATTAGTAAGTGGCGATACAAAGAAGCCCGCGACTCATTAGAGTTGTAAAATGGAACAGAAATAAAATAACGCGAAGTTTATAGTTTTAATTGCGTTACGTAGTACAATACGAAAAAAGGAAATAGTAGTAGATAATCTTGTGCATTAGACAAGGATGAAAGGCGCGTTTTACGATAAAATATTAATCATAAATTTGAAGCTAGTTTGACCATTAAAACGCGTGATTTCCGGTAATATTGCATTACTTAGGTGACTAAGATTCCAATTAAATCACGAAGAATCTGTAAAGTGTGAGGTATAGAAATATTTCAAAATAAAAGTCGGAACTTGATTAGAACGATTTCAAAATTTATTCGTTCAAGGTTCATTAATTTGCGATTTGTTGCCAAGTAATATGTATCATTGAGTAAAGTTTTGAACGCATAGTTTGAGCTATTTCTAATATTAAGGTATGCAATGAACACGGTAGAATTTTGTATAAATATAAAACTTATATATTTAAGTAGTTTCAAACACAGGAGTTATGCAATGTGATTATTAGATGAAGCATCATTTGTTTTGTAAATATACTATTGAAGTTGAACGTTCTTCGATAAAAAAACTACTCGAAAGTTAATTAATTTAAAAATAGAAGAGGCACTTTCGCATACTAATATTCTAAAAGGAGATTTGAGATAATATGCACAAACTGGTAACCTCGATTTAACGTCTGTAAAATATTTCAGGCCTTCTGCGTGCGTCGATAGACCTAAGGGTAGTAGAGGGAGTAAGTAAGGGCTTACTGTAACTTGTTGTTCAGAGACAGTAGAACGTAGCGAGAACGTAAGAAGCTCTCAAGATGTGTAGTCGTTTAGCTTGATTTATATTTAAATAAACCTTTCTTTAAACTTGATGTTGTTTATTGCATTACATCATCTTTCGTGCCGAAACCCGGGAAGATCTGGTGATAAATATAAACGAGCTTTAACGTAAATATTCGAAATAACGGAACGGGAACGCGAATATTTAACAGACGGCTATACTATCGAGGCTTCATGATGGAACAAGTAAAACGGACAATTTGTAGAACGCACTTAACTAAAACGGTTAATAATATAAATTCTATACTAGAAAATAGTTTCAGTGTTGAAGACATTCATACAGCTATGTCAAAGTTAAAGCTTGCGAGTGACAATCTGAAAGAAATTGATAAGCAAATTGAACCTCTGCTTAAAGAAAATCTAGAGGACGAGTTAATGAAAAGGTATGAATATGAAGAGGTTGCTGTAACAACGATGTCTAAGTTGGAATTTAGATTAAAATGCCCAGAAAAATCGCAGATAGAGGTTGACTCGAATTTAACGAATACGGTACCAGTAAGTAACGAAACAAATAGGCCGTCCTTTACGTCAGTGAAGCTTCAACGTGTACAGTTAACAAAGTATGATGGTACTGCAAAGGGCTGGCTTCCTTTCTGGGAACAATTCAGAAGTATGATCCACGACAATCAACAATTAACGAACGGAGATGATTCAACTACCTGCGAATGTATGTCACGGGCAGGGCCGCTGAAGCAATTGAGGGATTTCCTCTATCTGGAGCATTCTATGAAGAAGCTTTAAATATATTAACAGATCAATTTGGAAATGGGGAACGGCTAATTGAACAATATATTGATAGCATTATGAAAATCGAACCTGTAAAATCTAAAAATGACGTAAGCACTTTAAGGAAGAATTACAATCTAATTACTTCAGCTATGCGTGCTCTTGAAATATTAAAAGTATCTAGTTCTCAGTACAACATAATCGTAAAGTCGACCCTCATTAAGTCGTTGCCAACGGAATTGCGTTTAGGATTTTATCGACAAATGAAAATGAAATCATCCAATCATCTAGAAATTATTACGAATAATTTAGAAAGTTCATCATTAAGGTCAGAGGAAGATTTAGATCGCCAGGTAAAGGATTTATTACGGTTTCTTAAAAACGAACTCGAGTCCTTAGAACAAGCTTTAATACCCGATGCAGATTGTAAAGAAAAGATGCTCCCAACAGAAAGGAGAACGCATTACAAAGGAACTGCGTCTAGTTTATTAGTCACGCCGAACAAACGTCTTGAATGCTGTGCTTTCTGCAAGAAAGACCATAAAACCGAAATGTGTGACACAGATGTACCTTTAACAAGGAAGAAAGAAATTCTGAAGGCAGCAGGAAATTGTTACCGTTGTACGAGAAATAACCATAGTGCTTAGTATTGTAAAAATAGATTCTTAAGATGTAAGGAATGCAGAGGCAGGCATGCTACAATAATGTGCGACCCAAGCTTTAAGCCAGGTAAAGATAGACACAACGCTGAGAAGACAGGTATTGCAATGAAATTAACGAAAGGCGAGAGTCCAATGAACACTTCGGCGCCGTCGGTGTCCAGTTTGATGACAAACGTAAACAAAAATGTGCTATTACAAACGGCTTGTGTTTATGCCTTTGGCGAAAATTCAAAGAAGTTAATCAGATTAGTTATGGACGGCGGCAGTCAACTTTCATTTATTAAGGAGAATCTATCAAGGGTATTAAATTTACCTGTAGTTGGACAACATAGGGTTCGTATTGCCGCGTTTGGAGATAGTGCATCGATTCCCTCTAAGCTTTATAACAGCGTTTTAATTACTTTGAAGGGACAATATACAGTTGAAATTTTAACGATTGAGGCTGTGGAAGTTCCAGAAATTTGCATGGATGATTTACATATACCTAAAGAAAGCGTGGTAGAGTATCAAAACTTGCAGCTTGCTGACAATATCCCGTTTAATATAGATCAAGCGTTAATTGTTGATGGAATTAGTATCCTTATTGGGGCAGACAATTACTGGACAGTAGTGACAGGAAACAATATTCGTCTAAACAAAAGTTTAGTAGCGGTGGACACGAAATTTGGTTATGCTTTGCATGGCCCCATACCAGTTGATGCTACAACCATAGGAGTAAATCTGCAGACAGTGTTACATGCGACAGTTATAAAAACAGAAGCTGAAATCGAAAGTATGTGGAATTTGGAAACAATAGGTATAACCAAAGAAGCAGACGATGATAAGAAATTTTTCGATAATTTTCTGAAAAATAACGTTCATAAATGTGATGATCGATATTTAGTAGCGTTACCGTGGAAGAATGAGGATGCAGTCATTGAAAATGATAATTTAATTAGCGCGCGAATTCGTGCTCAAAGGCTAAAGTTTAAATTGACCAATATTAACAAAATATGTGAATATAACGCTGCTATCAAAGGAATGTTGGATGATAATTATGCCGAGTTAATTTCACGCGGTGATGCTGAAAAAACAAATGGCGATCGTGTTTACTACATGCCACACAGGCCGGTTTTAGAGAAGATAAACAAACAACGCGTTTACGAGTGGTTTTCGATGCGTCTTCACATGCCCCGGGACAAAAATCGTTGAATGACTTATTAGAAAAGGGGCCTAATTTAAGTCCAGATTTAATTAAGATTTTGCTTAATTTTCGTGTAGGCGAGATCGGAATTACGGCTGACATTGAGAAAACATTTCTACAAATTTATTTACATTCCGACGATAAAGACGCACATCGATTCTTATGATACAATAACGACAATGAACTGGAAACGTACCGTATGAATAGAGTAACATTTGGAATTACATGTAGCCCGTTTCTTTTAAATTCCGTGATATGAACACATTTAATCAATAATCGAAAACAAAACCCTGAATTTATTGAAATCTTAGAAAGTGAACAAACGTGGCCAGATAATACAATAGAGACAGGCTACGTCAACGATAGATATAGTATCGAAAACGTCTTTGCTAATTAACGACACTATAAAAGGTAGCAATCAATTTATAGATTCCTTCAGATACAGTGATTTTGATCGTTTAGTGCGGATAACGGCATATGTTTTACGATTTATAGGAAATTTAAGAACCAGAAATAATAAAGAAATAAAGAGCTTAACCGTAAACGAATTTGAAAGGGCCGAAATAGCTCAGCGGGAGGTTTATTATTCGGAGATTAACAGCTTACAAGAGGGTAAGGGCATTGAACGGAAATCGAGTATTTCAACTTTAAGCCCTTTCTTAGATAAACATGAATTGCTGCATTTGGGTGGACGTCTTCAAAATTTAAGAGAAGATTTCGACCTCAAGCATCCCGTTATTCTATCGAAAAATGCACATTTAAGTAAACTACAAATAATAAAGTTTCATAAAACTTTTCATCATAGTGGTGTTAATGCGACACTTTATGAAGTACGTAAACGATTTTGGATTGTACGAGGACGGCAATTAATAAAGTCCGTTTTAGCAAGATGCGTTATCTGTAAACGACTTCGTGGAAAATCAGGGTCGCATTCCTTCGCGCCGTTACCTAGAGATCGAATACAGCAAACAAAGCCCTTTGAAGTGACAGGTTTAGACTTCGCCGGACCGTTGTATTTTAAAGAGGGTTATCACTCAAAGTCATGTTATGTGCTTTTATTTACCTGTGCGGTTATACGAGCACTTCATCTAGAGATTGTTTTGAAAATGGATGTTGCGTCTACAATCAGTGCATGTAAACGGTTCTTTGCCCGTAGAGGGATTCCTAAGGTCATTTACTCTGATAACGCTAAAACATTTAAAAGAATATCACGTGAAATATAGACTTTAAACGAAGTGATGGCGAGTACAGAATTGATCGAGTTTGTAAACAGTCACCAAATTAAGTGGAAATTTATAATAGAGCGAGCGGCTTGGCACGGAGGATTTTACGAGCGACTTGTAAAAAGTGTAAAAGACGCCCTTAGGGCTACGATAGGACGTTCTTTACTAAATCTAGATCAACTAAATACAATCATTACCGAGGTTGAAGCAACAATAAACGCCCGCCCGCTCACATACCTAGGTAGTGAACCTATGGATTTAATGCCGTTAACCCCTTCGCATTTTTTATTGGGACGAGCTTTAGCTACTATTCCCTTTGTTGACCGTGTTATTAATGGAGATGAGATTCGTAGGCTATGGAAGCAGAGAACAAACGTTATAGACTACTTTTGGAAAAGATGGAGCGCAGAATATTTACAATTATTAAGAGGAGCTCATCATAACGTGAATGTGCGTGAGTGTGCGATTAAGCAAGGGGATGTCGTATTAATACATGGAAATGATAAGCGACGGTTATTGTGGAAATTAGGGTTGATGAAAGACGTTATAAACGGCCGTGATGGCAAAGTGCGTGCCTGTTGCGTTAAGATTGCGAATGGCACCGTAATTAGGCGCCCAATACAATTATTGTATCCTTTAGAAATAAGAAGTGATAAGCTAAGTTGTACCGCTGCGCCGGAGGATGTGTAAAATATTTCAGGCCTTCTGCGTGCGGCGATAGACCTAAGGGTAGTAGAGGGAGTAAGTAAGGGCTTGCTGTAACTTGTTGTTCAGAGACAGTAGAACGTAGCGAGAACGTAAGAAGTTCTCAAGATGTGTAGTCGTTTAGCTTGATTTATATTTAAATAAACCTTTCTTTTAACTTGATGTTGTTTATTGCATTACATCATCTTTCGTGCCGAAACCCGGGAAGATAAAATTGAATCAAAATCTTTTAATACCGTTAATTATGAGCTGGATAAGTGCTATTTGATTTCGCAGGTATACATTTTAGATTTCTTTATTTGTTAATTGATAAGAATAATTGAATGCTTTGTAATTTAAGTCTACAAAAAGTTCTCATTTTATTATTTGTAAAGGAGATATTTTGAATTTAATTTTGAGGTCAAAGTTCAAAGTCTTCTGACCTCTAATGAAAAATTTGTGAAGCGTTTTTGGTCAAACACACTTATAAGCATGGGTAGATTGTCCGCCTATTTGTGTATCTGTTAGCAAATATTAGGTAAGAATTTTAATTATTTTCTGTATTACCTGGAACTGTGAATTGTTTTATAGACTGTTTGACTGAAAAAAATGATAATAAATGTAAACACGTTTTCGTGAAATTGCTGTGTTTCATTTCATATTGTAAACAATATAACTTCCGTTGAGCTAGCCCGGCAAAGAAAAGTAAAGGACCGTAGGATAATATTTCAAATTTACAATTTGCTGTACCGTGTCACAGCACCTTTAGCGACGACCAGCGCGATGCATTATCACGGCATTCGTTTAGAGGCGCTCCAACGTGAGGACATTATCACGACAATATATATTTATATATTACTATGTAATTTGTAAGTTAGAATTAGATAGATAAGGTCATAGGTCAGCTTAGGGTAGGCTAGTGTGTGTAAATACCGCTCATTAAATAGTTAAATAAGTATTATAGAAATCTAATGTAACGATTAATTAATTTAATGTAAAAATTTTATGGTTAATTTTAGTTTAGTTTCAGCTTTGCACTTATTTGCAAAGGAAATTGCATAATATTTAGGAAGTATGGTCAATAAATGTCAAATCATTAGTGTACAGGATGGGTATGCAGCTTTAATCATAGTATAAACGGTATACAATGGTTAAAAAACTTTTTCATTTTAATTTTACTTTAAGATCAATAATTATACGAGTATAATTTTAGTGAAGGAGAAACATTTCAATATCTTTTAGCGTAAGATAGCATTTAAAAATACAAGCTTGTTGCAAAAAGTTAGGAAAGAAAATCAATAAACGAAAACTCAACGGTTACAATAGACACGTTTTAGGTAACGATTATATACTAGGATGGGGCGTGTTGTCAACAACCTCATCAGAAAATCAATATTTCCTGCGAATGCAAATAGACGTGAGATTTATATAACGAAGTATGAGAGAGAAAATGGTTGTATATGAGATAAAGGAAGAAAGGGCTAGGTCCGTCTTACATGTGGGGCGTGAATCTTATAGAAATTGATTTTTAGTTGAGGCTAGTTTCGGCGAAGCGGACCAGCCGCCACACAGGTAGAAACGATTTTCGTGGTATTTTGTTGTGTACGAGCTTTAAAATTCCAGTAGTGTGAAGACCGTTGGTGTTTATTTGAAAAATTATGTATAATTTTGTGTCGGTTAGGAGTTTGTGTTTTGAGAAGTATGTTAACGATTACGAGGATACCAAGAAAGTTTATCTGGAGTGGAATTGTGAGAAAATTAAAGAGCAGTGGGGGGAGTGTTTTTGGTCTATAAAACCAGCTGTAAGGGGTTGAGAGGCGCTCTTCTTTTCTTTGCTCGTCATCGACGTTAAGTCTAATGGTAGCAAATATTATTCAGTGTTTTTTTAAGTTGTTATTACACACAAGTGTGTGTGTGTGTTGTAGCTCTTGTTGTTTGAAAAATCTTGAAGTACACATACAAATAAAAGCGAAGCTTCTCTAAGCCATGTATGTACAGACTACAGTTATTTGCTGATGGTACATGAAATAGTAGAGAAATAGAAGAAGTTTGGATGCACTGTCGATGGTTAGTTGGTGAGATTCGGATAGCTGCATGCTGACAGAAATGGTGTGACTCAACTTGGAAGCGGTTCCATATCTCAGAGTCATAAGAGACGGCAACATCATCGAGGGCTGAATTGCAGATGCAGGCTGTGTAGTGGTTACCAGGAAACTAATTTTTTTTAAACATTGTTGTTGAGTTATTTGACGTTTTTGACACTTTGTGCTTTTTGGGTGCTTATATTATGAATTCTATGGACTTAAAAATTTATTGAACTTTATATGTAAATGAAAATATGTTTATGTAGAAAAGGATCATTAATATAATGATACAAAGGCTGTTTATGTACAAAGTAAAGGGTACTTTTGTTATTGCAGTGTTATAATCTTTGCACACAGGTTTAAAGGGTTTTACTGTGAGCTCATATTAAGATAGGGGTTAAAATCAGGCATGAGGTTAGCCCACTAACTTTAATTAGGGTATATGTATAATAAAAAATATTTGGTCCAACCACATTTTAGAAAATGAAATGTTTCCTTCACAAAGATACGTACTTTTATGTATGTGAATTGTTGTAATGAACAAAGCTTAGAAAGTAGTAAATTTTTATTTGTGCAAATAAAGTGTGATGTATTTTGGTAGTTGCGTTTTTTTGATAGGATTGCAGGGAAGTATTTTTGAGATTACAGCTTAGTGGCAGTTAGGTGAAGTGTGATTTTCAACAGTCCAGGTAAGCTTCTTTGAAAGATTCATAAGGATTTTAGTGTGATGAGCGATTCACCCAGAAGAACTTCACAGTATTATGACGGCCCAACGATGAGGCTATTTTTAAAAGAACTTCACATTCTTAATGCGCCCTGCAACAAATATTTATTATCACGTTTAAGGTGGTGTGGTGAGTTGAGAGTGAATAAATAACGGCTACACATTTAATAACTACTATAATATAAGAAAAAATTGTAACATAAATGTTTTTGTTAAGACAGCAGCATTCATCTGCTGACAACTGAATTTGAACAGTAAGGGATGGCGTAATGTTGAATCTATTATCAAGTGTTTACACTTTATTGCCCCAGAGAAACCGGATACAAGGCACAAGCTTAAGACCTAACTTACGTTTCTTGAATCACTGCAATTCAAGTAATCTCTACGCACGTGCACGAGGCACTGTTCTATATATCGCTCCTTCACTACAACTCCATTATGATTCGTCTTAAAATTACTGGGTGGCAGACTAATACTAATTTTGTTCCGTAATCACTTCAACGATGCCTTAATATTCCACAATTACAATAACCCGATCGTCAACAAATCATTCCTGCTACACCCGACGTAATATAACCGTCCGAGCAAGAAGTGATGCCGTTCTTCACATTGGCAGCGTTTGACAGACTTCCCTTTCACCCCAAAAATCTTAGCAAAAACACCCCTAAACCTAGCGGTATTAAAATACTTATAAATAGAGGATTTTAAGGATGCAGTTCATGTAATTAAATCTTATTAGAAATGTCCTTCTAAAATAGCATCGAAGCGATTACAGTAATTCTTTGCCGAACATATTATTCTTTGCAATTACTACAAGGTTATATACCCAAAACCGTATCTTACTATTCATTTGATTATAATTTTAAAGGTAAGTTTTTGGGTTCAACATGCTTTACCGAGGAATATGTAGCACTAAATCTTTGAATTTTCTTATTAGTTTATTTATATTCAGGTTCTTGTTATTTCTGCTTTGGCAAACCTTCCCGGCATAAAAGCACGAAGTATTATGCCATTTTAAAATAGAATACAAGAAAAAGGTAACGAGAAGTTATAAAAAAATGGAAGAACTTCAGATAGATGCCGTCTCTCCAGCACCAGCGATAATAATTGATGACAACAGTAATAGATGCAGTAGAGACGTTTCCATTCAGACTAGAATGGAATCGCTTGTGTCCACAATCACCAAGAGAATGAACAGTTGAAAAAAGCTGTTCTTAAGAAAATTTGAAAAATTTACTTGTGGAAATTATTAATACATCGCTCTAGTGCCTAATGTCTGTTGATGTTAATTGCACAATAATCATTCTAGAACGTCTGTTTTTAAACAAATCGGAATCTGGAGTCT
Organism: Platerodrilus igneus; assembly: GCA_036346225.1. NCBI lineage: Eukaryota > Metazoa > Arthropoda > Insecta > Coleoptera > Lycidae > Platerodrilus > Platerodrilus igneus. The sequence continues at coordinate 1,426,415 of JARFIW010000787.1, read as the reverse complement.
TTACAAAGGTATTTTCTCTTATCAGTACAACGGTTCGATTCGAATGTGTTTTTAACTTCTGGTGCTAAATACTCAAATTATATTGTTTTCAAAATTTTTTCAAATTGCTCTGAAACTATTATTTCACTATATGCGAAACAAAAATAACGAACGACTGTAAAAACCGGAAATCTATACTGCATTATGTGTAGATTGCCATTACAGTCTAACCTTTGAAAAGGCAAGGGAACCCATTATAAGACAATGAAATAAGGAGGTCAAAAGCTTCATTGTTCAATATTGCTTTCCCGGTGTCCTTTAAACCTTGATACGTCATAAAATAGCAGTCTCACAAATATTACAATTTCACAACGGGTTTTCTTGAGATTCCGTAACATGCTATAGGTCTCAAAAAGCTTCAGTTCCACTGAATGAGTACTTAAGATTTATTTCATACCTGTATAAGTTATTAATTCGGCTAGAGTTTGTTAGCTGAAAACTAACATTAAATGTTCACCAACAGCATTAAGCTTTAGATTCGCAAATCAGGTAGGTCGTTCAGGAATTTCGAAAATAGAGCTTGACCCATAATATACCTTCATCAAACGTTAATCCGTCAAAACAGTAATACTGACCATTTTAGAGGAATACGTCATGCAGATGCCACAAGCATCTAAATAATTCAGTTTGACGTTTTAATTTCAAGCAGATCGGATTACTTTAAAGCAAGTTCCTGATCCTGATGAACATCGTTGAATATTCAATGTTTCCTTTACTTTGCGTTAAGAGAGTAGGTTGCTCTGTTTATTTTGTCAAGTTACATTACTGCTATGTACCCTAGAGTAACTCAAAGATTCTGTTACACGAATTTATTAAGTCAACGTTCAAGGAACTTTACTTATCGAATATAGAGAGCATATAGCTGCTATTCCAACCTTATATCTAATAGTCCTGTTAATACTTCAGTGCGTATATTTCATATAAATTTCTGTTATTGTAAAAGCCGCAAAGGGCATTAATCAATTCTGTATAAAGCAGGGCTTACGCTAGCAAAAAGCAAAATGGAAATTGAACAAGATTGTTACAGGTTTTCAACAGCAGCGCATAAAGGTCGCCCTGGTTTTAGCGAAATAATGATTAAGTAAGAATGAACGCCCCTTTACGCAATTATAGAATTGGATTGAATAATAAAAAAATGGAAAATAAAGATACAGTGCTTTGTTAGAATTATCCAGGCAGGATTATCAGGTCGCCGATCAATTATGTATAAATTTGCATCTGAAAACACCATCGTAAATGGTATTTGGTGAATAATTACTACGAGATGTAAACCACACAAGTTTATAATAAAATTCCGTTTAAAATCACAGCCAATGCCCATGCCTTTCGCTCTGGATGCAAACAATCAATTTGTATCTTGCTTTACCTAACTGCAGCATTACTAGTGTCACTGTTTTAATATTAAACAGAATATGTGACAATAAATTTAAAGACTGCAGTGCGCAATGCTCTTGATAACAAGATTGTTCAAATACTTATGGCGCATTATATTCCAAATTTACTACAATAGTATTCGCTAAGCAAAGATAAAATATTTTAATTCAGAACACCCGACGGCTTTTATTGAACATTCAGAATTGCAAGGAAAGTGTCATTATCGGTTAACTTTCTGCAACACGATAAAGGCTATAACATACCTTTGCTTGAGTCAAATCGGCTGGAAAGCCGTTGTGGCTACGTTAACTCATTTCGTCCCTCAGACACGCCTGCCTATATGAAAAGTGCAGCAAGATGTTTGGTCAAAAAACAGCTAACGCCAATATTCTTCATGAATCTAACAGCAGCATCATATGTATTACCAGCTATAACCCATTTTAAGGACGGTGTTACTCTAAGTTAACACATAAGCCTCTTGTTTTTGACATTGACCTTCAATGTGATTATAGCCTTAAAGATATAGCTGGAACAACCAAGCATTCTTGATTAAACAACTATTACCATTTTGGTTAAGCAGCTGTGGACCTAATATTGAGTACTAAGTTAACGCGAGCCCCGATCTTTCTGGAGCGATCCTTGAAGTGATTGCGCTACACGACAAGCAGATAATTCCAACAAGCACCATATATTGAATTACCAGCGCCATTTTTGTTGGGTAGTTATATAATGCTAAATGTGTATGCATATGGGTGTCAAGATATCGTAAAACGCTTCATTATTCGACAATCACTTTATTAGTAATGGAGCCGTCAAGAAAATATCTAGTCCCGCAAACGCTTCCAATAAATGAGCTATGACGATTAATGTAGAAAAGTCTAGGTTAGATAATCCATAGTAAACTCAAACTTTATTTCGCTGTAAAAGATACAACTTCATCTGCCCAGGGTTATCATTAGAAGAGCTATTTCCACCGTAATCAACAAGCTACACCCCAAGATACAAAACAATTATTGAGTCAAGACCAAGGGTCTTTTTTTGATTATTGCAGCTGTGTGCACACAAAGAAATAGTCAGTACCAAAAAAGCAATATTATTTAAGCAAAACAGATTATTTAGATATTTATAAGCATAATGTTCCTTATATTAAGTACGACGTAATTTTGCTAAGTTAGTAGCTGTCGTCTAATGATACAGATGTTGTTGCAGGAAACACAAAAAGGTGCACAAAGCACAATAGACCGTTTTGACAAATTCAAAGGCATTATACATAAATGTTCTAACCCAAGAGTTAAATGAGCAGTAAAATAAAAATATTCAGGTTACCTCTAGCTTCCTACTACTGGGGGTAGGTCTAGACAGTAGGGATATTTTAGAACTAACCTAATCGTATTTGGATTGTTCTTAAAGTTTTTGCTTTGAAAACTTTTTCCTAGCAGAATCCTTCAATCCAGAATAAATGCTTCGTCCTTAAAAATTGAAAAAATTACTCCAAGAATTATCGAGCCGGCGGCATTTCATTTATCAAAAATTCAAAACCTAAATATATCTTCAAAAGTGTAAGTTTCAACCTGGGTGTAACAATTGTACTCAAACAGTGATTTTTATTTTAGCACGCAGCTTAGTCCTTCTGGGTCAAGTGCATGTTTACTTATTTTTAAATTTTAAGGTTTCAGTACAATTTATGCCCAAAACGTCACTTTAAACGTATTCCCCCAGGTAAATCAAGCCCAGAATTCTTATTTCGCTAACCTACCTAAATTATCATTCTATATTTAATTTAAAAAACCACAATAACTAAATATTTAAGCGTAGTCATAAGAAATCGGCTCTAACAAAAAAAAATAAGCAAAAGCTGTAGTCATTCATTGGTAATACAGCACGGAGTAGCCATGAAATCATTTTGTTATTTGTGGGATACAACCTAATTCGAAAAAACAGCATAGTTTTAAAAAGACCCAGCAGTATGTGTAAAAGTGCTATTTCTTTTACATTTATTAATAAACAATATACAATTCACATACAATTCACTTTATGGTTTTTGAATCTTGTTCCGTGTTCTACGGGATAGGTTTGAGGTCTGACAGCTTTCTATAGCGTGCTTAGGGAATATGTTTTCTTATCCAATGTAATAGTCTGAAGGTAGTCATTTAAAACAAACCAACGTATTTGGATTTGTAAAAAGTTTTTCTTTTCTTGCATATCTTATGTCTGGTTTCTCTTTTTATTTTAATCAAAGAAAAAATCCTTTCCTGTTTGCTCTGGTTATAAAAGGTTAATACAGTACACAGTTTTAAGTATGTTTTAGCAAAGAGATTAATCATAAAACATTAGTGAATACCATTTATATGATGCATTTACTGTCCTCTTGGTGTAATTAAGTTTGCTGATAAAATTCACACAAATTAAACATAGTTTACCAAATCCGCATTTATACTTTTTTCTCGTCCTACAACTTTTATATGCAAAATACAGTTAAAGTATGTCTCTCTGTTTCTTCCAGTATACATCCACAGCACTGTATTTTTGTAGGGCATGAAACAGATCGTCATTATATCTAACATCCTTTTGTTTAACTTTCGTTCCAAGTCCATTTTATATTTTATATTCCCGTGATGCAGTTTGAATCTACCCCTTGCTCATTTTAAACCCCATAGCAAAATCATAGTTTTTATGAAAAACAAAAATAAGTGTAAAAACAGAATGGTCTGTACTTTGTAACATTCCTTTGAAAAGTTAATAATCATACTATACTTTAATAGTTTCTGTATTGGTATATCCCACCCATAAGGTTAACGTTATTTCCGTTAAGAAATATAATTTTTACGTTACATGCATGTCATCCTGCTCGTACATGCAGCATATACAAATGGAAAAAACGAGAGAAAAAAATTCTCGAAAAAATGAAAGGAAAAGTATATCATCCTGCTCGTACATGCAGTATATACAAATGGGAAAAACGAGAGGAAAAAATTCTCGTAAAAATGAAAAAAAAGTATGTCACCTGCTCGTACATGCTGTATATACATATGGGAAAAACGAGAAAAAAGAATTCGCAAAAAAAATTAAAAAAAGTATGTCACCCTGCTCGTACATGCAGAATATACAAATGGGAAAAACGAGAGAAAAAATTCTTGAAAAAATGAAAAAAAAGTATGTCACCCTGCTCGTACATGCAGTATACACAAATGGGAAAAACGAGAGAAAACAATTCACAAAAAAATGAAAAAAAAGTGTCACCCTGCTCGTACATGCAGTATATACAAATGGAAAAACGAGAGAAAAAATTCTCGAAAAAATGAAAAAAAAATATGTCACCCTGCTCATACATGCGGTATATACAAATGGGAAAAATTAGAGAAACAAATTCGCAAAGAAATGAAAAAAAGTATGTGATCCTGATCGTACATGCAGTAAATACAAATGGGAAAAACGCTCATTTTAAACCCCATAGAATAATCATAGTTTTTATAAAAGACAAAAGTAAGAGTAAAAAACAGAATAGTCTGTACCTTGTAACATTCCTTTGAAATGTTTATAACCATAATTCATTTTAATAGTTTCTGTATTGGTAAATCCCACCCGTAGGGTTCGGGTTATTTCCGTTAGGAAATATAATTTTTAGGTTACATGCATCCTTGATCTAAGGAACTATGCGTGTTTTCTTTATATTTTAGTATCTCGAGTTTTTGGGTTAAATAATGTAGCAAATTTTCTAAGTAACTGATCCGCATCACGAGCTACTTTTTCTATTTGACTATAAAAATTAATATAAAATTTTAGAGTCTACATTATGTGCAAGGGAAATAAGTTGGAAAGTAGCGGTCATCGTCTAGTAGATGATAGGTCGTGGACGGTACATAAATCTTAAAGTTGTGAAAAATGTGGCAAAAGTGCTCAAAGTACTATAAATACCTTATTAAAGACCAGAATAATGTACTTCTTGATTGCATATACAAAGTGGGAAAGGAAGCTCAGCCTAGGGACTATAATAGTAATTACGTCCAGGAAGGATCTTGTTCGCGTACATAAAAAATCTGTCAAACTCATTATTCTTCCGATAAAGAATATGGTTGCGAATAGTGAAGCTGCACTTTGTTCCGGTGCAAAGGTCTCTGATTCCATAAGAAACGAGTATAGTACGAAGCTGCAGTTACGACCCAAACATGATTCTCATTTAAACCAATGTAAACATGAAGGAATTGACTCTCATAAAAAATGCATGGTGATTATCTCTATATGGACTATATGTGAGTGGAAGTGAGATAAACATACATTAACTTAATTACATTAGCTTCTCTGTCTCACAAATTCTAGAGGTAAGTTTTATTAACTTACTCTTTCGTACGTTATCAATTTAAAAATAGATGCAGAGAATACTTAATACTGTTAATTACGAATTGGAAAAGCGCTTTAAGATATTGTTTCTAACTGATATTTGAGTATTTGTCATTTAACTTAAGATAAAATACGTCTTAGTCATATAATACTTATTTTTGTAAAGGTATATTTACCAGGAAGTTGTGGTCAGGGTTTGAAACACTCTGATTCTTTTTAAATAGATTATCTGCCAGGGATTTTTTTGATCAAACAAACCTAACAGGCGTGGGAATCAAAGTCAGGTAAACTATCCATAAAAGAAGAGATTTAGTTCTGTAAATTTAAACCTATATAAGGTAAGAGAATTTTGATAATTGAATAAACAGTTAATTGTTAAAAATAATTTGATGTTTGAAAGAAACTATCCTGTAAATGTTTTATATGATTTTGTATGAGTGAAAATATTTTTCACTGTAGAGATACTTTATGATATTACTGTGTATGATTTCATTTTGTAAACTCCAGCATTTCGGTTGAGCTAGCCAGACAAAGTAAAGTCATAGAGTAAGGTAAGTCAACAGTTTCATATTTTACAATTTGCTGTATCTGTATCACAGCACTTTTTTAGCAACGCTTAACGTCGACCGTTGTGATAGCAATAATTTAGCGGCGCCCCTCAACGTGCGGCCATTATCATATATATATATATATATATATATATATATATATATATATATATATATATATATAATTATCATTACTATAAAACTAGTTCTAAAATCTGTACCAATGCCGATTTAAATAAATGTCATATTGTGAGCTACACGATTACGCCGCATAATGAGGCTCCGCCGAAAGAGTCCCTTTAGGGACTACATAGATTGATTAATGATATAGAACCAAATCAAAATTGATTTATCATGGATAAAAAAGTGGGGTCTCTTGCAGGTTGTGCCATCATTGCAATCCGAAGTTAGGTATGAAAAACCAAGGTCGTTCGGTGCAACTTTAAATGAAGCTTGGATATTACCTGCAACTTGTTGAGAAACATGATTATTTTAATATTCGAAAACAGTGAACATAATATGAAAAAGTACAAACTAGGGTACAAATCATTAAAATATTAACCATCAAAGGAGGTTGCATAAAAACTAGCATAATGACACAATCCCGAAAATTGAAGCGACAAATTTTACGAAATTTGCATAAAGCGGTTTTTAACAAGTGTTGCCTAACGCTTTCTTAAAACCTCTTTATCAAAAACCGATTGTACTGAAATCGGTTTACCAAAAGCTGGTTTCACCAAATCCGATTTTACCGAAGCAGGATTACCGAAATCTTTTTTACTGAAACCGATTCAACTGAAATAAGTTTTACCAAAACCGGTTTTATCAAAACCAGTTTACCAAAACCTTGATTTCACCGAAACTGGTTTACCAGTTGTGCTGAAAATTGGTTTTGCTATCGGCCCTAGTGCTTACGAAACCGCCTATAACTAAAGATAAGTTATAAACTGGAATGTGACTAAAATCTCAAACCTTGCTACCACTTAGACTAAAATTCCGTTGAAGTTACAAATCTGGTCTAAGATTGTGTGTTTCAACGTTAGCCGAACTCAAAGCAAAATAAACCGATATCTTTTCTTTTCAGCTCTGATTTTCGTTACGACAAATATAGCGTTTTGTCGGTTTACGTTTTATTTGCGGTCCAAGGTCTTGGGTACGATTAGCAACATATCATTCCTGTTAAACTGTGTCACACTTTAAATGGTACCTATCGCTCAGGGTACTTATACGCCCTTTGTGTATCAGAGAGTATAATTTTGAGGGCGCAGCAGGAAAGACTTAACAATGCCTTTATTTGTAACGGTGTCTTTTCTTGGTTGGTGAAATTCCTAGATCTTTACGAATCAATCAGTTTTATGTCCATAACTTCAAAAAATGTCAGTAAGAACTGTTTGTAGAGTTAGGCAATGCTTCAAAATTCTCCCGCTGTGTATCAGAGAACATAATTTAGAGGACGCAGCAGGAGAAGGTTAACAATTCCTTTATTTGTAACGGTGTCTTTTATTAGTTGGTGAAATAACTAGATCCTTAAAAATAAATCAGTTTTAAGTCCAGAACTTGAAAAAATGTCAGTAAGAACTGTTTGTAGAGTTAGGCGATGCTTCCAAATTCCATCTTTGTTCTTTTATTGAATAGAAAACATCTCTACGTTCAACGCAAAGCTATTTAGCCATCTATTTTATAAAGTTCCATTTGGCAGAATCATGTAATAGATTTAATAAACGGAAAATTGTGGTGGTACTTAAATGTACCACTAAAATTCCTTAACGGTATAAATGATACTATAACACAATTATTGTCAGCTCTGTGAAGTTTTTAACTATATTTCCTTTACGATATAACCACGGAAGTTTTATCTATCCTACAGGATATAACGTTATTAAATCATATTTCAATTACAAGCGAGCAACTTGCTATCATCACTGAAGCTATGTAAATTTTGGCTCAGATAGCATTGAAACAGTATGCTAGATTCTATTTAAAATAGGTGGGATGTTTAAGATTTCGTTTGGGCTAATAATCAGTGTTGACACAGGATGGGCGAACCAAAATACACACACATAGTGCTTCAGTTATGGAAACGGTAATTCAACTTTAGAGTTTGTCTTGTTTATTCTATCTACCAATACAAAGCTGAATCACATATTATTAAAGCAGGGCGGGCAAATCCTATTACACTCTGATGACCAAATTATTATTAATAGATTAACATCGCTAATATTCATGTTGGGAGCAGTTTTAATATAGCTCTAATGAAGCTTTAGGTACGTTGGATGCACATATACGCAGCTGATTAGTGACGAATATGCTATTCTAACACGCTTCAATTTTGAAAATAACACAACTAGATGCGTTGTGGTAAGTCTGCATAAAGAAATAACGGCAGCATGTGGTCTTTTACCGATATAAGATATCAAACGTATTAAACATTATTTTTAATTTAATTTTAATCGAACAAGCTTTATAAGCGTGCGAGAGCGCTTAATACATTTGGTTACCTACGAGTTACACTTAAGTATTTCAGGTCCCTGTCAGTTATACAAATTACAACGCTGCCAATTAGCTTTCTTGAATAGCTAACATTTGAACATTTTTTCACCTGGTTTGCTACAAAGGCTTCTGAAATTTAAACTTTCATTGTAGATCACATATAAAATTATACTTATGTGCACAAAATAAATTTTGAACTAACCTTGTTGTTAAATGCGGTAACAAAATTACGATAGCTAACTAGGAGAGAAAAGTGGACATGTATATAATGAATAAATGATAATAAACAAAACATATAGTATATTGCTTCAAACACGTAACTTTTTTAACAATAACGAGACGATGCAGATTTATTGATAGCGGCCGTTCAAACGGAAAGCGATAATTGCCTGTTCGATTGAGCCAAAGTTAAAAATGACCTGACGTAAGACAGCTAAAATCATTGGGGTTATGGCTCGAAGAGATTAAAGGACGTGGATTCAAGATGGCCTCAATTTGGATAGTAAAATAAGATTGTTGAGTATACGCAAGCAAAAGGATTAAAGCGTTGTGCAATTCAGAAGATGACAAAGGTCCGGGATACCTTTCGAGTGGGTAACGTAGATTATGGCGAAAACGGAGAATCCAAGCAACAATGCGCGTAATAAAAGGAAAGGAAAAGTGATTTTCTAGAAGTGATTGAATCCAACAGGAGGTTACGACATCGGATAAAACAATAGAGCGTTGTTCATTGAGAACTTTAGGAGCATAGGAAGGCGCAATATGTGGACTGTATTTATCGAAGAACTGGAACAAGGTTGTTGAAGCCGCCCACCATAAAAAACATTGGCACAAGTCGGTAGAGAGTAAACCCGGCATCGGCAGGGTTCTCGGTTGAGGGGATGTGGTGCCAAAAGGCGCAAGACGTGTTTTCCTGAAAGTAAGCAACACGATTGGCGACGAAAGTCTTCCAACGCTGCGGCGGGGAACGAATTCACGAAAGTACTACCATGGAGTAAGACCAACTGTAAATTTGATGAAAGGTAAGGTTAGAATCAAAGGTTCCGAGGACGAAAATTAATAATTTTGATGCCAATGCGGCGGATTGTACAAAGAGGAGCGACCTTAGACTTGGCGCACACTAAGCGAACCTCAACGGCGGAAGGGGTAACAAAGCGAAAATAAACAACAGCACAGTAGCCACGTTCGGAAGCGTCAGCAAAGTAGTGAACTTCGCACGTAGTAAACTGTGGCGGGATTAGCAAGCGGGGTAAAGCAAAATCCAAAAGAAGCGGTAACTCATACAAGTATCTTTCCCACAAACGGCTAAAGTCGAGGAGAGGGGGAGCATCCTATTCTAATTTTAACGACCATAAACGTTGAATTAAGTGTTTTACCCGGACAGTAAGGAAGGATAAAAGTCCCATGAGTAGAAAATACGGGCTAAGTTGGAAAGTAGGGTGTGCTTGGTACAAGAGGTACTTAACAGCTGAATTAGAAAACAAAAATTATCTGAGGTGGGGTTCCATTGAACACCTAGAACTTTTAGAGGTTGAGTATGAGAATCCTCAAGGGAGCGGGGTTGCGCGAATTACTGCGTAGCGGAAAGATCTTTTAATAATTCGGGATGGTTACTTGAGCATTTATGAAGTTCGAAACCACCAAGTTTTAAAAGAGCAATTAGTTGATTACGTACATCGAGAGTTGATTCAATAGAATCTCCACCAGTAGCGATGTCATCCATGTAAGTATGATGGCGAATAGCGAAAGCGGCTAACGGATAAGAATTCCCGTCGTCTACGCCCAACTGCAGAAGCGTACGTATGACAAGAAAAGGAGCACAATTGATTCCATAAGTAACGGTATTTAATTTAAAATCCTGAATGGGCTCCTCAGGGGAGAAGTGCCAAACAATTCGTTGATAGTCACACTGAGCAGGATTAACAAGAATTTGTCTGTACATCTGACGAATATCGGCAGTGACAACATAAGGCTGTAAACGAAATTGTAACAAAATTGGGGCGATATCTGGTTGCAGCTTCGGCTCAACAAACAAGTGATCGTTTAAGGACTATTGAGACGGAGCTTTAGCGGAAGCATTGAAAACAACTCGTAATTTCGTACTTATGCTTTCGGAATTCACAACACAATAATCCGGGATGTAATAAGAAAAGTCCGAAGGAAACCCGCCAACAAAAGATTGCATATGTTGAGAATCCAGATATTCACGCATGAAAAAAACGTACTGTTCGTAAACACAACTTGCTTAAATAGGCGATTCTCTAAAGATACAAATCGCTGTAAGGCAAGATCATGACTACCTGGAAAAATGGTTTTCAATCTCTAACCGGCAGTGAGACGACATATCGACCTGTTCATTGCGGCAAAACGTATCAACAAAATATTTTTCTACAAGAGTTTCTTCAGGCGTGAAAGGTTGAGCGGCGGGGACAGTATTGACTTCCCAGAATTTAGCGACAATATCTTCCAATGGGGAAGTAGAATCTGTTATACAAAACAAGCTAGATACTTCAGAAGCGAGCGAGGAAGGTATGTTTCCCATTAAAATATATCCAAAAGTAGTATCAATAGCAAAAGGTTGATCGCTAACACCCTGGATGCGACCGTCTAATAACACTTGGAGGAAAATATCCGCGCCAAGTAAGGAATCAATGGGTCCCGATAGCAAGGAGAGGATCAGCTAGTTTGAGGTTAGTCAGGTGACTGAAATGTTCTAAAGAAATATTAGAAGTAGGTAAATTTTCACAAATTTTGGGAAGTACTAGAGTTTGAAAATTAATAATCGGTGAAAAAACACCTATTGGTTTGAGCGAGACGGTGACAGCGCCATGCAGAGCTGCAGAGCACATGGAGCCTATACCACTAAGGGTAAGGGAATGTAGAGTAGTACGAAAACCTAAACGCTTCACACTAATTTGCGAAGTAAAGGAAGTTATGCTGCCAGAATCGAGTAAACCGCGAAATTTTTGGAAAGAAACGGAGCAATCAGCAATTTCCACTTGAACGGTGGAAAGTAAAACAACTGAAGTTTTAGCTAAAGAATTAAATAAAACAACATTCGAAGTTGACAAACCAGTACAGTTAAACGAAGTTGAAGATTCCTCAGGGGCAAGAGGAGCGGAAGGCTTGTAGCGGTCTTGAGTTGCGGAAGTAGAACGAGGTCATATCTCAGAGGCGGCAGTGTCCGGGTTCAAGCGAGCCTGGTTACTAGCAGCAAAGTGCAATAAAAAATGATGACGTTGTTTGTATTGGCGGCATGAAAAGGTAGAGTTGCATTTATTTAAAACGTGAGAATTACTAAGGCAATTAATGCAAAGATGTTGTCCTTTTTGCAAAATTGTAGCGATCTGTGACGAAAGTTTGACGAAATCATTACAACGATAAAGATTGTGATCTTGTCTACAAAGCGGACATTTATTAACATTAGGTTTTGTCTGTACCAACATAGAAACAGCGGAGCGAGACCTAGACGAGTTGCTGGAATGAATAACTTTGTTTAAATCGGTTATATGATTTACCGACAAATTCGATAAAGATTACGAGTTTTTTTCAGATAAGCAATTAACTCTTTATAAGATGGGATAGCGGTCGAATCTTGATAGAATTCAAAACTAAGGGCAGTGTGTACATCAAGGCAATGTAAGATCATTTGTACAAGAGTAAAATCCCATTGCTTTATGGCCAAATTAAATTTCTCAAACGCTTGTAAATGATCAACAAAAGTATCGATTAATTTTTGCAAACCCGTGGGGTTATCAGAACTCTATTTGGGAAATTTTTTAATGTTGTTTCCTAGAGCTGAGGTAATGTGACAAATATTACGATATTTTTCGCGAAGTTTATTGTAGGCAAAAGAGTAATTTACTTCTGTAAGGTCAAAGCTCTTAATGGTTAAGAATGCCGGTCCTTTTAGTACTGAGTGAAGATACGAAAATGTATCCACGTCCGACGGATCGTTATTAAGATGAATTAAGCTATCAAAGCGGTCAATAAAGCTTTCACACAAACAACCTTCCCCATCTAACGCTGGGAGGGTCTGCGGTGGAAGGGAAACTTTTGACTTAAAAATATCTATGGGATTCGACACAGTAGCCCGAGACGACAAAGATTGGCTCGAAAACAGCTTGAAATGCAGCGCTTTTATTTGAAAGAAATGGTTATCGGAGCGTTCACGAATAGCGTCTTCCGTTTCAAACTGTTCATCGTCGTCATCTGCTGAAGAAATTATACCTACTATAAAATTATGGTGAACAAAGAAAGTTTCTCGTACGGTTTTGAGAGTTTGGTACTGTGCGTGAAATAAATCATAAAAGGTTGATTCCACTGCAGATTTCTGCGCGATTTCAAACATTTCATGCAGATAGTTGATCGAAGTATTCCGTAGGAAATCGCTACGTTTCGATTTCTCTGCCATGATTAAATTAAGCAAATACAAAGGACAGACAAAATGAAACCGATACTTCAGTGTTTAAATTAAAGCAAGTGCGGCGTTAATACATATGTAAGCCTTGTACAAATTCTGATACCAAACCAGATATCAAGAAAGGGTCGTAAACAAGAGGAATATTAAAACTTGCAATGCTTCGATAAGCGGTACGATATCGCGAATTTATTATTTTTAAACACTCGCAAGTTAGGCGGTATGATTTTAAATGAATTCATTATCATGTAGAACTTGTACTAATAATTCACATCCGATGAGAAGTTATCAATGCACTTTTTATGCGGTAATTTCGATAGCCAACAGAGGTAGAGAGAAATACAAAAAAAATAATAATAAAAACAAAACAATTACTTTAAACACTTACCTTTTTTAACAATAACGAGAAGAAAGAACATTTATTGATAGCGCCCGTGCAAACTAAAAACGATAGTTGACTGTATGATTGCGTCTGTCTAATACGGAATACGAAAGTCGACTGTGTTCTTGTCTTCTCCCAGGCAGGTGATAAGAGGTTCTTACACAAGCGAAGGACAGCAAAGTTTATCGTTATCGCGGCACTTACAATAGGCGTAGTGATCGAAGCAATTACACGAGTACATGCAATGACACTTGAATATACCGGCTGGAGGTAAACAATCAACAAATTCCAAACGCAATAACAAATTAAGAAACAACTTATTTACCATATAAACGAAACACTTGTATATCTCTTAACATGAGATTTGAAGATAACACAAATACAGGATGTGTGAGAATGCTATTCGTTTTGATATTTGAAAATAGCACAGCACATTTAGTACAAACTCGTTTTATTTACTGTTAGATTAAGGAGGAAGATTTTGAATTGTTATTAATGAGCAGCAACCATTAGTAAATGCGCATTATCAACTTTGTCAGATTCGTCTAACCTGGAAACGAAATTTAAAATAACTTCCTGTGGCATTTCTTTTAAATAGAGTTGAATCCGTCTGTGATTCTGTACTTTAAAACATTTAAGTTGGGCGGTAATGGGTTAAAAAGACTTACCTCCCATTAACCCCGTAGGAAAAAAACAGCAAGCGTTAATTCAGGACATCGCGATGGCCACTTAAAGTCTCCTCGGTGACTAATTACTCGTTCAGAGAATAAATTTTGGAAAGGTGGTAACAAGTTATTTGTGATGTGCGAAATGGCTCCATCTTGCAGGGACAAAATTGCTACAGTTGAAGCCAATCAAGTTTTGTATTTCTAGATCCCATAACGCCCGGATCAGTATCGATCGGAGTTAACGGTTAACTGTTTATTGAATATTATTCATTTGCTGTATACATCAGCTTATATATTTATTAATTTTTATGTGCGTAGTATGTTTTATACAATAAAAGTTTTATTCTTAGATATTTGTGGAAATATAACATATATATTTTCGACCGATAATCGATAGTTAGTGTGGCAATTATTAATTCAATCTCGATTAATTTGAGCTTCATCCGTAAATAAAATGCATTTAAGCGATCCTTTGTTTTAACGAATCCAGTGCTAAATTTGTAGTCTTAAAGCATAATCGCATTCTTGGAGATTTTATACTTGTTACATATGAAAAGTGTCAAACCATGTTGTTTTAGTCTTTTCCTAAGCATTGTGTGTGGAATATCATATTGGATTGCAATGCGCCTTGTACTTGTCTCTGGTTTATCGTCTACAATATCCAAAATATCTTCTTCAAGTTACAAAACCAACCCGTGCTTTCTTTCAGAAACAATACTTGCACTTGGCGTAACCATGAATTTACGGAAATTTCTATTTTTTACGAATTCTTTTATATCTTGGTAGGATTTATTTGCAGAATTTGGGTTTTAATGACCTCTAAATATATATTGCAAAATCACAGAACATGTACAGAGTACAAAAGCACATACGATTAAAACGTAAATGTGCACTTAACGTGCAAAGAGCTCAAATAACATTCCCAAATTCAACTCAACAAAAATCGCTAAAACGGGTGCTTCAGTTGAACTTGAACCAGCGAATTATATGTTCTGGTCCAGCGTTTTAACCAACTGAGCAATGAGGCCTTATCACCATATTTTGAATCTAGTATTCATCGGACTTTCAAAGAGGCAAAAGATTTCTTGTGGATTATTGTATCCAAGGGTTTGTGGTCCGTAAGTACTACCAAGTCGATGTCCTTATATGAAGGGTTATGTGTGACGTGCGTGTCTGAAAGCATTACACCAACACTGCCGAGTACTTAAATTGTCTCACATGGCAAGCATACGTTGCATATGCATATACAATTAACTTGAAAATTTTAAACAAACTTTGTGAAAAAAGATTTCAAAATCAAATTTCTAATTGATAATTGTCAATAGAGGAGCCTCAACTGAACTTGAAATAGTCACTTCTGAATTTCCTGTCCGGCGCTTTTATTCAACTGGACTGTGACCCCGTCGTCAGTCTTTGTTGCTTTGGATTTGGTATTTATTCGACTTTCAACGACACGAAAGATTTATGTACGGTTGGTTGACGTTTTAACGTTCGGTATTGGTTGGGTTCAACGAACGAATACATAATGTCAAACCACCGGGTAGTTGAAGTGTCTCATAGGACAGGCACATGGTGCACAAGCATATACGATTAAGATGGAAATGTGAAACGAACTTGCATAAGGCTGCAATATCATTATCAAATTGCACTCTTAATTAATGTCGTTAAAATAAAAGTCTCAGCTGAATTTTAATCAAAGCTTTTTGAACTTCGGTCCCAGTTTAGGCAATGTGGTTATGATGTTCTACCGATCAGACTTCGTTGTTTGAATATGTTTCGTATTTGGTCGACTTTCAATTCTTTGAACGGTTTCGTTACAGTTGGTGATTGTTATATCGCGCGATTGTGAAAAAAAAAACCTTAGCTAAAAACTTCAACCTTCCGCGTAGCGCAAGTGTACACTGGAGTTTTAAAATTCATAATTTTTAAATATTGGAATTAGTCAGAAGATCTCGAAGAAAATGAAGTAAGATTCGTTTTAAATAACCGCTAGTCCTAACGCGTACTGCAATGCGCCTCTTGATATTTATAAAGTGCTCCTAGAAGAAGCATGTCTATGTGGTTATTATATAGCTTAATAAATATGCATGCCTGTAAAATGGGCTGGCATTTGATAGGCATTCAAAGTTGCTTTTGGCGACACGAAGAATTTTGGGTGCAGAAACCGGGCAACTAAGCACGAAGCAGCTAATTATTATATCCAAAAGCAAGGTTTCAAACTAATTTCGTTTATCAAGCGATTTAAATAAAAGAGAGCTAGCAAAACAATAATTTCCAACTACTCGCACAAGTAAGCAACAGTTGCACGAGCTACATGAAGCCGTGCAGGATTATTCTGTGAAAATCCATTTCAGAGCATATTATCAAGTAAGTCGTTAACAAACGGTTCTGACAGCGAGAAGGAGTTTTATACTTTGTTATTTCGTTCAAAAAATATCGAATTGAACATTCATTTTCGGAATACAGCACATCAAACTATTATTTTAACAGGATGCGAGATGGTATCCCTGAACAAATGTGAGTTGTCTGCAGACCCAATTAGTATATACTCTATAGACATGCGAGCACAAAATCGCTCATTTTTAAATGTATTTTTTCATAAGAAAATCTAAAGTCGATTCTGGTGCACACAAAGATCGTTCACTCTACTTGAGATTACATTCGCATTCTGTGTTTTAGCCATATGATCATACTTTAGCTACAATGATCATACCATTAGGCCATATTTTAGCCATATGTATGTTTTAATAACAGTTGAATTTATTTCTAGAAAATTTCAACGACTCGAATATGTAATTTCCCTATCTCCATTGTCACCGCTATCGTTCGGACGGCGCAATTTATTAACGCATCGATGTTCAAAGCCAAAAACTACAGTTTTTAATCCTGTCTGGTATCTTATATTTTCCATCTTCCAATTGCTAGCTCAATTAGAAATGATCATTCCGGCGCTCTGCATAAATGTCTGAGTTATTATTTCATATTATTGACTAATTTAACGTGGCAAATTAATTAACCCAGTGCAACTACTAATATTTGTACTAACATTTGTAATTAATAGTAGGTCTCATTGACAAAAATTTCACAAGTAGTTGAAAGTTAGGTTGATGTATGGTTGCATACATATTTTATATTTATATATCTGTCCAATCGTATTCACTCATCCGAGTGGCGCTATTGGTCAACGCATCGCGCGGTCAAAGCCAAAAATTATAGGTTTGAATCCTGTCCGGGATCATATATTTTCCATCCCTCAATTACTAGCTCGCTTTGAAATAACCATTTGGGCTGTGCATAAATGTCTAAGTTAGTATCCCATCATATTGACTAATATAACATTCTAAATCAATTCGCCCGGTGCAATTACTAATATTTGTAAATCAGAGTTGGCTCATCCGTTTAGTTGAACGTCGGTTCCTGTCTATACAAAAGTAAAAAAACATGGCACTCTTAGATATGATCCATAAAAATGTCAAACGTAATTGATAGTTAGATTGATGAATGGTAGCGTACATGAATTGAATTTGTATATTTTTTTAATTGTAATTACACGTTGGGGCGGCGCAATTGGTTAACGCATCGGCGGTTGAATCCAAAGGATACAGATTCAAATCCTGTCCGGGACCGTATTTTTTTCATCTTTTAATTGCTAACTCGATTTGAAATGATATCTTTTGGTTACGTATAAAATTTTAAAATTTGTGAACTTGCATAGCGAGTAGGTTGGGGGTCTCCATCAAAATAAAAATCTTAGTGCGCTCTACTCAGCATAAACAGGGGATGTTTCTAGATAAATCTTTTACTAGAAATGAACAGGACAGGAAATCCAAGACGCTGTGCGTGGTGAAAAATTCAAAAAGAACTTTGGCAGTGGTTGTTGACTTCAAGTCAAAAATTCAACCAGAAATAAAATCTAGCTAGAATATTTCCTGGGAGACTTTTTGAAAATGTATCGAGTAATACTAATTTTAAAACTTCAACCAGAAATGAAACCACAAACAAAGTTCTAACTAGATATAAACTCGACAGCTTATTTCTAAAAATAAAGAAGTGAAAATCCCATATAAACGAGTAAAAGTAATCCTTGCATAGACGACCGAGGTTGTGAAGATTGCAATGATTCTCACACCGCATTGCAAATACTTCTCAATAGGCCTATCGTCGATACCGTTTTCCAATGCCTATAAATTGGCGCCCTTTGTTTTAGTCGTTTCTTATTTTGCAAGGCACAAGTAGTAATTCTGACACACTGAAGGTTTACTAGACTCTGTATTCTTTGTGTTTTGTACTGAGGGCACAGAAAAATTAACACTGTTACACAAGGGGGCTGTTTCCATATACTACGTAAATTTTTCTTAAAATTTCAAGATGCCTTGTTCCTTAATTGTAGGTAGTATGGCAAGCTTGCACAAATCATGTTAGTGGGATAACAGAATTCGCTAAAGCGTGACCCAGTAATGCAACCTTTACAAACTTATGGAGTAAGCAGAATGTGTAAATGCTTAACTGATCAAAATGATGAAACGCGGTAAGAAGTGTGATTTTCATATTATCTCTAGTCTTGGTAGATAAGCCCATAGTTTCAAGACGATGACGTAGTTTGTGTTTATGGGGATACTGTATCTCTGAGGCGGATCCTCTTGACGCCAAAACTTGTAAATATTCATGAATTTATTTTCGGTGTCGTTAAACTTAGTGTTAAAGGATTAATTATTTTGAACAAAAAATTAACAAATATCGCCCAGAATTAATCGATAGCGTTTGTAGATGTTATCGGTAGAAGTGTAGACAGTTTTGGATTCGTGTCACTCTCTTGTTCTTTTTGCAATTAAGAAGTTGCCCAGACGCAATTCAAAGAATGAACACCTACGTTTTCGGAGAAAGAAATGTCTTAAAAGCCATGTGAAATGGAAGCACTGGAGAGTTTAGTATCCCTTTTAAGATTTTATTCAAGCTCAATAATTAAAAAATGACATGACTAGGAGTAGAAATGAGTTCAAATGTTTTTTTGTTTTTTAAATTATAAACCAGTTGCATTTGTTGATAAAATGGAAACTTAAAGGAGATAGTTTTATTGTATATATTATCCTGAATGTGATATAGGCGCACTTATGTTTATCACTTAGAAACTTTAATTATACGCACCTATTCAGGTATTCAAATTTCCACTTTTGCTTCCAATAGTTTGAAATTAACACAATCTATTGTTTCGAACATTCCAAACAAATACCCAAACTTGTTCGATCAATTCACCTTACACATAAATTTTAGACAAGCTTTTCTTCAAAGTTAGTTGAAGTTTACACAGTAATGAAGTTTAATCAAATTGTCAACCTATTGCTCAAAGGACGTTCAGATTTTCGGTTGACTTAAATAAACATTCCGCTGCTTTGCATTTTTAATTGGCAGCGAAGAAAGCACGAAGGTTGCCTTTCGCAAACAAAATGAGAAGAATAATAAAGTTGGCGTAATGAAGTACGTATACCATTTGTATCTAAAAATAGTAGTTGTAACGATATGACCGAAACTTTTTCTCCATATTTTCAACGCAGCACTAGAGCTCTGATCAATTGTCGTGTTTACACGCAAACTTATACACTTTTAATTAAAACTTGTAAGTTGTGAAAGTTAAATAAGCGTATATTTCGCCATGGAATCTATTGCAGATATGGAAGTTTATACAGTAGATACAATTTTTACAGTAGATTATTATTTCGCTTCCAGGCTGAATTATGTTCCATTAAACAGCATGTTAGTATGTTTATTCACGCAACTGTTTCAATTAAATGAATGGAGTTAGTTACATGGATTGTTGTTAACAAAAGTTATGGGAACATATGCTCTGAGATGAAAATGTTTTAGAAGGAGTGATTAAAAACGCTTCAAAATAGGTAAAAAAGGGCGGTGTTTTCCATAATAGTCGCGGTTTGAATAAATATACGGTTATCGAACTGCTGCTATGTGTATTCGTGATTGTCGCGTGTACATTTCTATTAATTATAATGCAAAGAGATAACCTAAGCAGCATGATAAGTGTCCTCGTACTAAGAGTAACTATAACAAAAAGAAAAACGTTCTAAAACTATAAATATTTCGTAGCAGTAATTACAGATTGAAATTATATGCAATTTTGGAAAAAATAGGCATTTAAAAAGTTCTAGGATGATACTCAAAATTTATTTTTATAGAAGTTAAACGTTCTGCCGCATACAAATTTGTTTGTACCCTTATTAATTTTATTTGTTTATTTCTATTTCTGAACGTCTTTATAGTCTTAGTCATTATAGTTCGAATATTTCAAAAAATCACTCATTTCTTTTACTTGGGTCTCAAAGTGTTACTATTGTTTTATTTTTGCCTGAAAGCGACCGAGTAGGTGTTCTGTTATTTGTTTATCCTCTAAAAGAAGACCTGATTGTTTTGTTGCACCTACTTTTTTAACAGTAAACTCCTCATTTGCAGTTGAATGTTCTCATTATTAAATTTCCCCGGATTAGAAATTGAACGTCTTCGTCCCAACAGTAATTTGAAAACTGGTTTTCAAACTTTTCAACAATTTAAAAATATATATTTCAAGCCTTGTGGAATGTTTTAGGAAACAGCACCGTAATAGCACTACGTAGTTCATACATACCGTTTATATTGTGACAATGATGCTTGGCAATCTAAAATTGGAAAAGCTAATGCCAATAAACGAACAGTAGATTGATTAGCAGCTACAAGGATGTATTTAAAAGCCCATATAAAGCATACAAAAGGAGTAAGTCGATCATTAGCTCAGTAAATCTATAAGGTTTTGGAATAATTACAGCTCGTTATATAAACCGCACGACCTGATAGACAGTCAGTCTCAATATTAATCCACAAGCGTATAACATAAATTATTGGATCGATTGACAAAATAAATACGTTTAGCATGTATATCAATTAAGTAACAAGTTAGAACAGATAGTGCTTGTGTAGATATATTACGCAGTCGAATTTAGTAATGTATATAGTGGAACTGCCGTGTCGAGAAGGGTATTGGTGTTAGTAAACATTATAGTGATTATCGCTAGTAATTGAGGTGTTCGGTGACAAATTGTTCTAAGTGACAAATTTAGTGTTTTGGGTTTGTTGTTCTAATAGATGCTTTGAAATATGTAGTTTAGTGCTAAACTAGCCTAATCAACAGAAAAAATATTAGGATATTTTTTTCAGGAAAAATTCAGTTTGGATTACAGTCCTGCAGCTTGTTGTTTGATGCCAAACTGTCTTAACCTCACATAGCTGTGTTAAGTTGTCCATAAAGCATCAGTGCTACTTGTTCAATACTGCTTTTATTAGTGATTTGTGACTACAATGTTTTAGTAAAAATTCTTGGTATGTCTAAGAAACAAGAATGTACTACTAGTAATTCAGGTAAGCGATATACTAATTATTTTTAAGGAAATAAACTTTTGTCTACTTAGTATAGATTGTGAATACAATGATGTTTTTGAACTTAAATTAAAATGGTAAATATTGTATAAAACCACTTCATGAATTTAATACAATAGTAAAGAAAAAAGTTTTGATTTGAAAATGTAATCGAAGTTATTAAATATCTCACACCAAACAAATAAACCTGTAACATTCAGTGACATGCATATCACTGAGTACTGGTTCATGTTTTGATTGCAATGCTTTTTAAAATAATCTATACTGAGTAGATAGTAGCCTCTCAGTGTAATATTATCTCTTTTATTTATAAAATTGCTAGTTTAAACTTTTATAGATTAGTTTTGCGTTTTTTTGTCGATTGAGATACCTTGAAATTTCACTCAAACACATTCCTGGGCGTTTAGATACTTTTTGGCAGTTCTATTGGTGCTTAGGCTACTATCGCATTAATAAACTTTACCATTATGTAGCCTAATCAACAATAAATTTTCTTTTCAGGCTATCGCTCATATTGTACTAGAACAAGAAGAAAGGAAGTAGATCTACCCAATGACATGAACAGGTCTTTAAAAGACTTGCTCCGCAGTGAAAACATCAAGTTAAATATTGGCGAAAGAAAAATTGAAGATAGTGTAAATATTGGAACTTTTTGGACAACCCTGGAAATGACCTTACAGGCGAAAGACAAAATGATAAGAAAATTATTGTTGAAGTAGTGGCAGTGGAACAAATGAGTGAAGTTGTTCCAATCTACTATTCCGCTCAAGCTGTTGAAGGTGAAGAAGGATATGGTATTGATATAGGGTGTTTGGACGATAGCTTTGTGGAAAATCTTGGAGAAGAACATATTATAATTGAAGAAGGGCCTAGACATAAAGTAGTGGCAACGGAAGAGGTGAATAGAGTTGTTGAAATGAAGAAATAGAAGTTGAAACAGTACATGGAACTGAAGATATGAATGAAGTTTTTCAAAATGAAGTAGAAATTCTAACACATGAAGAACTAGTTGATATTAATAACGGGAATAAAGTAGCAATTAATGCTTTCGTAGAAGAAAACATAGAAGTAGAAGATGCGGAAGAAAAAACCAAACGTTCAAGAAAAAGGCAACGAGACCAAAATAATTGGACAAAAAACGTAAGAAACCGACATAACAACAGCGGTAAAGAATATAAATCTGTAAAAGGAACGACTGTAGAAGAAAAGCAGTACAGATTTTTTGAATGCAAATGCAGTTTAAAATGCAAGACAAACTTTGTCAACAAAGAAAGAATACAAATACCACATACTTTTATGGTTTAAAAAATTGGACATTACAAACCATGCACATACAATAAAATATTAAAGCTTTGAAGTTAAACGGAAGCGTGCTAAAAATGAAAATAGTTGGAGGGCTTTTACCCGTAAATATTTTTTCCTAATTCAAACGGAAGTACAATAGAAGTTTGTAAAAATGTATTTAAACATAACCTAATAATTTCGGATCAGAGACTTGCTTATGCCTTATCAAAAGAAACGCCTCAAGACTCCAGGAGAAAACATGAACCACACAACAAAACACCACATTCAACTCGAGAGCATATTAGAAACTCCATACAACAATTTCCTTCTTATCAGTCTCATTATACCCGGAAGAAAAATCCAAGGAAGTTCTATTTGTCTCCTTCATTAAGTATTAATAAATTAATCAAGCTGTACTCAAGGCACTGCAAAAATGAACCAACACCATTTTAGGGAAGTGTTTAATACTGACTTCAATCTCCACTTTCATCCGCCATTGAAAGATACATGTAAAAAATGTAACTTGCTAAAAAATAAATATGATTGTTTAACAAATGATGAAGAAAAACACAATAAACACCTGGCATTTGATAAAAAAAGCGAGAGAATCAATGACGTGGGATGCTAAATTTAGCAAGCTACTTAACAGTGATAGCTATGTGATCGGTTTGGATCTTATAAAAACATTACCTACACCAGATTTGTTACTATAAGAGACAGTTATGGACATACTTACTTGGAGTTCACAACATGACTTCAGATAAAGTTTATACATACATGTGGAATGAGTCTCAAGCTTCTAGAGGACCAGATGAAATTGCTTGTCTTCTGCATTTCTTCAAAAACCATGCCCATGATAAGCCTAATGTCATTATGCATAATGATCAGTGTGGCGGGCAAAATAAGAATATGAAATTGACGGCTATGATGGATTACATTGCAAATAGTGATGAATTCAGTGTGAGCTTAATTGACTACAAGGTTTTAATATCAGGTCACACATACTGGCCGTGCGACCAGGATTTTGGATTAACAGAGAAAGAAAAAATATCACAAACAGATTTATGTCCCTGCTGATTGGTCAAAAGTAGTAAAAAGTGTTGCGAAGAAAAATCCTTTTAAGGTTTTTGAAATATTCCGTAGCAGCTTTTTTTCCTCCAGTTGCTTGCTGCAACGTATAACAAACACAAAAAACAGAGCTTGGGAAAAGGTCAATTGGAAAAACATAGTCCATATTCGAACGAAAAAAGGAAATGATTTGAAAATACTATTCAAAGCTTCATTTGATGAAAAGTCTGACTTTTCTACAGTAAACCTTAAAAGAAGGAGACCATCTGACATTACTATCACCACTTCACTCACACTGTTGTATCCAAATGAGCGAAAAATCAATAGTGAGAAACTTAAAAATAATAAAGGTCTCTTGGCGTTCATTCCTCCAGTTTTACAAGAGTTCTACAAAAACCTCCACACTGATGACGATGGCGAGGATATAATTTTCTCTTCAAGTAGTGAAGATGAGGACTGATGTCTTAGGTTACTTTACTAGTAGTATGATGTTCTTTCTTTGTCATGAAACGAGAAAAATAATTTGTTTTTAATAATAACATGGTTGGTTTTCATCGCATATGTTGTTTCTCTGGTTTACTCTCCAATGAACCTTCATTAAGGCATTGCATTGTTTGCCTATCTATAGCATCTCCAATACTAAGATACCCTAACCACCAACAGGTTTTCCTGAAATACCATGCCAAACTAGCCTTGGTACATTTTTCTTTGTTTTGTTATGGTAGTTGAGTTTCAAGGTTATGAAATTTATTGAATACTGTTCATTATTACTTTAAGTGTTGATAAAATCAGTTTTACATACATTTTTTGGTAGCATTTTACAAAACAAAGCCAAACTGACTTACTGTCCATCTTAACCGACTTCACATGATAGTCTGGAAAACCAAAGTATGCTATGCACCATTTATTTACTTATTGGGCCCAATTTTTGACGATCAGCATAATAAAATGCAAATGACTCTTTAAATAACATCTACCAAAAGTTAACATGAGTTGAGTCACACCATTAGGTGATTATCTAAAGAAGGTGTTGGTGGTAAAATCTTTAGGCGCATTTTTCTCCATTGTTAGTATTTGTCGCTTAGGGCATTTTGGCATAGAACGCCAGATTTCTGTAGCAGAAATTCAGTATATTAAGGATTCTCCGTTAATATTTATGAATAATTAAACTACCAATTTGCAGTTGAACGCTCCAATACTTGAACCACTGGGACCGCTAGTTTAATTGGAGAAGCGAAAAAATTTAAACTACCCCGGTTACTACTACGTCAACTGAACCTTCGATTATATTTGGCGTTTCTTTCATTCATACCGTATATTATCAAGTGTTTGAATCTCCGTTCAAAGAAAATAGTCAGAATTAATTTCTTAATAATTTCAAAAACAGTACCCTACAGCTAATATACTGTTCAGTAGCTGGAAAACAATAAAGCTGTAGGTTCGTATGATAATTAATCTTTTTTACATCAAGCCACAAAAATACTTACCAGCACTTTCCTAACAACCCTTAATGGTTTTACGAAATAAGTATGTTATTTCTCTATAATTCCTTTCTCCAACATTTTAGTAATCGCCTCCCTAAGATATGGCTATGCAGCTGATGTATAAATTTTAGGTTTGACAAATCTAAATTATTAACTTCTAATTTATGATAATGCCCATCAGTTCTTCATAGTGAACCAACTAACTCACACTATTCCTACAATAGCAACTTGACCTTTTGCTCTATTTAATATAGATAATTATCACTATCTACCTATGATTGTTCCTGTACTTCTACTAACTCAAACTTATTTGAATCAATGTAATCCTGTTTCCCTTATTATGCATTTCAACGTCCCCATTAATTATATTTCCTTTATTATAGCTTTTCTCGTCGTATTTAACTTCACTCGCAGCACACGTATCAAACCTATTTTCATAATGCAGTCCATCTTCAACATAGGTACGTTCAGGACACCAAGCTGGTATCTAGCTTCTGCCAACTTAAAATTCCACATACTGTTACGTGTAGTTTTTCCTATAAAATTTATTCGATGTTCCGTTTCCTGCGATATTTTAGTCTATTTTTAAAATTAATTTCCATTCTGCTTTAATTCATTGTTTATATACTTTTCCTAATGGGCCGCTTATCACGCCTGGCAGGTATAGTTGATTTGATATGATGGGCGTCATTCTGTTTGTAGCTATTAAACAAATAATATGACTGCTCTATTTTGGGTTGTATGATCTTTAAAGTGCGTTTGGTGCTTTTGATTTAGCATCTCCGTGGGAGGATTTATGGTTATACAAGGTTAGTTAGTGGTGTTGGTCCGCTTCCGTTTGCGGAACTTTTTTCAGTCACCGGTTCTTTTCTACTTATTAAGGCCGACAAAAGTACGTATTAATTAGGTACAGTATTTGTATTCAAATTTTCTTTTTTTGTTTTAGCGGTCTTTCGTCTTTCTTTTTTCTCTTTCCTTTTTTCTACTTCGTTTATTGCTCATACTTATCTGCTTATATTTTACTTATTATTTACTGTTAGACCTCTACCCGTTCAACCCTGCAAGAAACAATAGTCACCTGGCCGTTTACAAAATCCAATAATGTGATGCTGCTAGTGAGGACACGCCAGACATCTGAATCTTTAAGGTCGTATACTCATTTATTTTGATACATGCTTTTCATCGTCCCTCTGACCAATTTGGATCAGTGGAAATTAGCTGCGTTTTTATGACAACTAAATCCAGTTGTGCAGTTATAACAGAGTAAAGGGCCCACAAACGAACGCGTTATTAGTTAGATTGTACTACGTTTGTGCATTGACAGCGGGTGAGAGGCATGCCCTCATCGCGTTTTAACCAACGTAATTTTTGTTTATTCATTCGCACACTTTTCCGTATCCTGTGTAGGCACTGAACCGTTCGTGGGTCTCCCTCTCTCTCATTATGTATATATATATATATATATATATATATATATATATATATTTTATGTTTGTTCTAGTATTGTCCCGCTTTGGTACGGTCTTTTCGCAAAATTTTTATTTTTAGATTCATATTATTTCTACCTGTTTTGTTCCATATTTATACTCTTTAGGTACTGGTGTGTGTGTATTGTTATTTTATTATCGAACTTGTATGTTTGGTTCCGTATGCTGTATTTCTATATTTTGTGTGCACTTTATATTTTCCAAGTTAAGCATTATATTCTTCGGGGTACTAGAATTTTTTTATTTATTAGTATTATTATTTTTATTATTTTTGAGTTATCGCGTAAGGACTGTGTCGATTTGCGGGCTTGGTTATCGTGTTTGGAAATTTGTGTGGTAGTTGAAACCTTTGAGTCGCGGTTCTATATTTTCTTTGTGTTAAAACTCTGGCGCTCTTACAGTTTAGGCTGAGCCATACTGGTCCTTAGCTGAAGCCTTTTAGCCCACGAGCTACTGGCTGAGCAAGCCACCCTTCTTCTGCCATCAGCACATTAGGGACAACTCACATATAATTCTATATATTTATTTTCGGTTTACTATCCGCGGTGACAAGAAGATTTTGAACAAATTTTTATACAGAAAACTACACGCAACAGTACTCATGCTGCCGATGGCTGCTAAATCTTTGTAATTCAACGCGATCAAGTTATTTATTTTTACGTACATGTTATATTTTAAGAATCCCCAATTTTTTTATAACTTGTTTAAGGAACTGAGGTGCTTGCAATGCCTTATCAAACAACGCACGATGGCTTGTTTGGTATCTGAACTTTAATTATTGGTAATAATTTTTTTAAATTAAATTACTGATTTAATAAAATCTGTTTCGTGTTAGTAAATATTTATGTTGAAATACTTGCTTCACCGGGCTGTTTTTAAAGACTTTGACGAGTTGATAAGAAACCTGAGTCACTTACAATTAGATTAAGTGTCTTACTGTTATTTGTATTTGTATTCGTATTTGCATATTGGCATTGCTTGTTGAAGTACCAATGGTCTCTATTTACATCCTTTGGTTTAGATTTAGTTACTTATTACCGTTTTCATTTACACGTTTTCAATATCTACTAGCCCATTTATAGTCCTATATTTCTTTTTTGGACACTGCCTTTTGACCCCTGAAATTGTTCCTCTTGTTGTCTGTAATTTACACAATTTTCAAATTTATTGTTATGATTGTTATACGTTCTTGGCTTATCCAGATTTGTTTCAACTCTTACTAAATTTATTTGTTTATATTCTAACTGGACTATTTGTTGTCATCACTCTGATCCAAAATACACTGACTTCTATTACATATGCTTTAAAATACTACACGTCGTCCTCGCTCCGCCTGAAAATGACGCGCTACATATTTGACTGTTTATTTATTTTCTTGAGGAGGACCTATTTGCTTTGCTGCACCAAATCTTCAAATAGTATAAAGGCCTTCGTTTGATCTATATTCTGTAGTTAATACTTGATCTTCTTATTATTAAATTACCCGACTATAAATTGACTAACATTGCCCAATAATAATTTAGTAATTTGATTTTAAACTTTTAAAAAATTTCATCCCTCTTATTAAATTAAACTGCATTACGTTCATTCAAATATTTAAATTGGAATCCAGGATTACTTTAAACGTATTAATAAACGTTTGTGGATTTACTTCACTATACTCAAACGATATTACTAGTTGTTCTAAAAGTAACGTTCCTCATTGTGTTTCGCGTCATTAGTGGACCCACGTAGTTCAATCTCCGATTTATCTACGGCTTGTATTATATTTTCCAGAATGAAGCCATGATTTGCTTTTAAGTGAGAAACGCCCTTCTATCTCTTGTATAACTTTATCCTCAGAAAAACCTTTTATTTTTAAAGTTTTTGTTTCCCTATTACTTTTATTATCTTCCCATTCCCCTTTAGTTTGAGCTAGTGCTCAACTAAACTTTCACTTAGCATTGTTTATTTCTTTAGATTATAGCTGCAAGTGCAATTTGGTATTAGAAATTTCGTTCCTACTACATTTCACCTCCAGGTGTATTTCATGAGCAATACTATATACTTCCGGCTATAATTCTTAATGGCATAACTTAGTTCTTTCCATAATCATCAGGACTTAATTCTAACTTTTGACTTATTTTCTTAAAACTTCTTTGACAAGTCTTTAAATGTGGCATAATATATACTTCTAATCCTGTTTTCGTTATAGTTACTTCCATAATATTTTTAAAATTTGTGCTACTGTTAAGTTTCCTTTTCTGGCCCTGCCCATCTGATCTCAATAACCCATACTTTCTTTTCATATTGAAGCGCGCTACTGCTACCGCGTTTCTTTAATTTAAAAACAAGTAATAACAATAGTCTTTATTACTCACTGTTCTCAAGTCTAATTAACAGTATATGCCTTATTTATAGATGTTTTCAGGACACTTAACAATGAAGCACTATTACACTAATGAATTTACAAGCACTAATATCTTCTTAAACTAACTTCTTTACCATAGGTCCATTAACAACACTAACACAACTATGATTCAGTCCAAGCTCTATCTATTTATGTATACTACAAGCTGCATGTACATTAGACACGTTTAGGTCATATAACAATTATGTATATATATATATATATATATATATATATATACACGCTTAGGCTTCCAAAAAGCTCAACTACATTCACTATACACGATATAATTTATATACGACATTCTTATGTGGACTAACTCTTACATTCATAAGCGGCCTTATATATACCCTAAATTAAAGACATGACTCATTATCTAGTAATTTCTAGAAGGATTCTCGAATCCTGAAGAATACGCTGTGCCCCGGGCGTTTGTATGTTTGACGGGTTGCCTAATAGTGGATCGCAACAATATTTACAAAAGCTTTGTATAAGTTTTGCTTCAAAATAATGTATATTTACTCGCGTAAACCCTTCGGTTTCATTTATAAAAATTGTATAAATTATATATTTATTTACATTGTGTTAAGCCCGCTTTATTATACAAAATTTTTGAATAGAAGTTGTATTTATACATAATGCCAAGGTCAAGGTTTGCCGCCGTTACCGTTAAGTGAAAGTTGTAGTACATAAATCATGCGGCACAACTGACTAGTAAACGTTATTTTTTACCGTTATATTGCGCAATGTCTTGTCAGAATAACAATACAAACTAAATAATGAAACTAAATGCCTTCTTACCTCCGATACATTAGATAGATCATATGAATACAACGTACTACCTAAGAGCAAGGCTGAAGGTCCTAATTCAGCAAAATGAAAACTTTTGCACGTGTCGGGTATGATGAAAAATTTCTATCTACAATGAACAATTATAGGAATTAATTTGTGATTTCGTTAAACATTTTAATCGCCCAGCAACTGATAGGCATCATTATGCTTATTTCAAACCCTTTTCGATCTTCATCAAGTAGTGGAAAAAACAACAAAACATTTTAAATCCGCATCGACAGTGTATATATTTATTCTCCAACAGTTCCGCGCGTACACATCAAATCTGTTTCATTCGGTAAGTATTGCAACTGGTTAAGGTTTTAATGAATTATACTGGAATCACAACCCACCAAAAAAGCTCACGCATTAACCTCATACATTAAATAAAATAAATAAGCACAATCAGAACAAAATATAAACTAAACTAATATCTATAAATCTTTATACAATTTGTAAATGATCTGACTAACCTTGAATTACTTTCGACGGCAATAGAAATGTGTCGTTTATAGCAGAAATACTTAGCCCAATGTAAGTTCTTGTTACCTATTTGTATTCTTGTTTTTGATTTATTTTTCCCACCTTTGCATACTAGTATCTCTCTGTTAGAACCGTTTCCACTTCATTAAGAGCAGCATCTAACTTTTCCTTGCTAGATGCTAATATAGCTATATCATCTGCAAATTTAAGCAAATCATTTTTTTGTCCCAGCATAGTAATTCCAAATGTCTGCCTGCATTTGACAGTATTAATTGCCTCTTCAATGTACAAGTTAAAAATTAATGAGGATAAGGCACATCCTTGACGCACCCCTTTTCGTAATATTTACTTCTCTACGTTCCTGCTCTAATTTTATTACTGCCGTTTGCTCTTTGTATAAGCTATGTACTATTCGTTTATCTCTATAACTCATTCCAATCTTTTGAAGTATTTCGAACATTTTTTTCCATTTTACTTCGTCGAATGCTATTTCTAGATCTACAAACGCTATATACACGCGTTCCCCCTTTTCTATTGTTTTCTCCATTATCACTCTCAGAGCTAAAATAGCCTCCCGTGTTCCCTTGTTTCGCCTAAACCCAAATTGAGTTTCTCCCAGTATTTCTTCAGCTCGTTTTTCCATTCGTCTTTGTACAATTCTAGTTAATATGTTTGACACGTGTGCTGTAAAACTTATTATTCGAAAATTTTCACATCTATGCGTGCCTTTCTTTTTTGGTATAGTTGCTATGATGTTACAATTGAAATCTTTGGGTATCTGGCCTGTCTCATACATATAGCATACAAGTTGGAAGAGACGTTCTGTTAGCTTGTCCACCGACTTTTACAGTTTCTGCTTGCACCTTATCTGTACCCGGCGCCTTACCATTTTTTAGACCTTTAATGCTAATTCAAACTCATATCACAGTATAGGATATCCCAAGTCTTTATTTTCAATGTCTGATTCATGTTCTAATGCTGTTAGTTCCTCTCTTGCATATACATTCCCTATATATTCTTGCCATCTACCAAATTTATCTACGTTTTCTATAATGACGTTTCCTCCCGCGTCCTTTATACATTTGCAATACGGTATTATATCCCTAAAATTGATTCTAATTAGTTTGTATGCTTTATCTGTCTTTCCTACTTCTGGGTAGCTTTTACAGTCTTTTACTTGATTCCTGAACCGTTGTGTAACAAGAATGTAATCTATTTGATATCTTCCTATATCTTCTGGGATCTTCCACGTATATCTCCCACTAACATGATCTTGAAATAATGTGTTAGTGATGATTAAATTGTTCTTGTCGCAAAATTCTACCAGCCTATTTCCCCTGTCGTTTCTCGTGCCTAAACCAAATAAATCTACTACCTCTGCTTCCCTACCCTCACCTACCACTGCATTAAAATCCCCCGTAATTATTAAATTTTCATGTCCTTTTACGTATCTAAATACGTCTTCCATATCTTTGTATATCGCTTCTACGTCTTCGTCACTGTAGCAAGAGATGGACATGTATACATGTATTGTTACTGTGTTTACCGGTTTAGATTATAATCTAACCATGAGTACTCTTACGTTCATTTGTAAGTAATTTTCTACACAGTATCCTATCCTTTTTTAGCATAACTATTCCCAAACCCGAATTTCCTTCCTCTGCTCCTGTATGAATTACCCTGAAGTCTCCATTCCAAAAATCCCCCGCCTCTGGCCACCGAAGTTTGCTGATCCCTACTGTGTCTAGTGCTAACCTATTCATTTTAATTTTCAGGTTCTCTAGCTTACCTACTTGCTTCATACTTCTAACATTTCACGCTCCGACTCGCAAAATGTTCCCGACCTTTATTCTGATCGCATCCTCCGAAGTAGTCCCCTCCCGGAGATCCGAATGGGGGACTATTTTAACTCTGAAATTTTTCACCCCAGAGGATGTCATCATGTTTATTACAATTTAAATACGCTGTGTACTTATGAGATAATGTGGTGGTTTTCCGTTGCCTTCCACACCGCGATAGTGTGTCTTAGACTGCCAAACCGACCCCTATGGTCTTTGCCAATCTAAGTACCGAAAAAGCCGCTGCCCTCTTTCGGGGACCTGTCTTAGTCAGGTTCCTCACTAACGACCCCACTACTTTGGTTGGGGCTGTAGTTGGGCTCTTTAGTGCATTAGAACACGCAAGCCATTTCACCTGTTCTAGTAATCAAAAACTTGGCAATGTGCAGGTCCATTCGAAATGGCATAATTTCCTACGATCAAATAAATTTATAATTATATAAAAGATTTCGCACTTTATCAAAGTTTAAAGTATGTCATTTGAATTTATTTGATTTTCTTTTAGGTTACCTTTACTTCGACTATCCAATTTTTATGAATATAAAATTTCTTGTATTGTGAATGCTTAATGGTTCATGTGCATAGTTAACACTCAATACTCCAGACTTTGTTGCATTTTATATGGGCGTAGTTACCTACTGGTTAACCATATCTGAATATGATTCTACTTCACGCAGTCAAGACTGGAAAGCATTCTGCCTTACTTAGGAGTTCGAAAATGTGCTTAAATTGACGATTTCCACACTGTGAATTCTCTGAAATATAAACGCTCAATAAACCTCAGGATAAATGATCTTATCTAATCAGATGGCAACAGCTAAATGAATATTTTATGCAATGTTGGTGTTATCTGATGCTTACAAATTACAACTTGTATCAGAACTTATTAACACCTTGCTGAAATAGATTATTCTAAAATTATGATTTAACGAAATTAAGTTTTCAACTATTTGAGTTTGCATATTATTTAAAAATAGATAATATAAGAATAATTTATGACTTTAAGTATTTTAAATTATGAAACTTACCAAATTACCTTAAATTTGATTAATATTCAAAAGATTAGCATATAGGAAATACGAAATGGTTTTGAATTCGTTAAATAGATTAATAACACGAAATAATAACTTAGGTGTTTATGCAATACCTAAATGATCATTTCAAAACAAGCCAGTAATTGAAGGATAGAAAACAGGGTTGTGCACAAAAATTCAGGTTATTATTTCATTTTACTAACTAACATCATAGTATTAACAATTAACTTGCCTTCGTTATCAGAAAATATGATAATTTAATTAACGCCAAACAATAAAAATTTTTTGTAATAATTAACAGTATGTGAATTTTGAATTTTAAAATAGGGAGTGTCGTAGACCGACGTAGATTTCTGATTGTACCAGGGCTCAAGTTAGAGTATATGATGGTGATGGATTCAGTACATAGATTAAAGATAAAGTTTCATAGGGAGAGCAAAATTATTATTACTGTTTTATAGGGTAGGATTGCGAATTGAGCGTCAATGAAGGAACTGACTACGGTAATGTTGATTATATTGAGAATGAGAGTGGGATAAATAAAGTTGGACCCAATTAATTGTGCTGTTATATAATTAAAGTTCAACAGAGTTCATATCAGAAATAAAAAAAGAGACAACTAATTTGTATTCCACATGCAACCTGATACTGCAGGTGCAGAAACAATAAACTGTAATAAAGCAGTCTTAATTAAATTTACTTAGAATACAACATTGTATGATTATCGAGAAACTGCAGACGGCAAAGATCTGCACTATCCCACAAGATAAAATGGGACCAGACGCTTCAAACTTCGTAACTTTAACATCGTTGGTAGTTTAAGCTACTCATTGTAATTTTTAATTATTGATTTGTTAAAATAGTAACTTAGAATACTTTTGTCAATTTCAATTAAATCTCGTTTAGTGAACATAAACGCTCAAGTTATAAAAGAAAATAAATCAATTTTTGTAATTATACAATTAAAAATAAATTTGATAGAAGTGTTATTGGAAATAAAACTTTTTAAAAAGAAGCTTCCAACGACCCAAAATCTATCTCGCAATATATTTCATCGTAAAAAGAAAAAATTAAAATGATAAATTTTTCTTTATTTTTAAAATTTCAAATTATAATTTGGGGGGGGGCGACGAAAGGAAAGAGGTTATTTAGTAAATTAAGCCAATTTTCTAATTCTTAATAATTCACAATAAAAGCATGAACTTTCATTAGGAACACACGGTGTATAGAACTACGTTTTGTATTAGTTAAATTAATGGATACCTTACTCATATCGTTGACTTGGTATCAAGGCAAAACTTCTAATAGGAATGAGTCATTAATTTTACTGAAAACTATTATTTATTTTATATAGTGTTACAGGAAAAAGTCAGGTAATTGTTCGTTACGCCATTCACTAAGAGCTGACGTTTGCCTCATAAGTAGAGATATGTAAACAAATTTTCGATTTATGAAGGAATCGTCTGGGAAGATTAATATTTAAATCGATTGGAATTTGAGTATGTTAAAGCCAGTCGATTTTGCAATGGTGAGAGCGCTTTGCGTAACAGAGAATTTGTTATGAACCGAAACATTGTTATGACTGCGCGATGTGTAATAAGTCTCATACTTGAATAATATAGAGGATTTTCTAAAGATATCATTGTTTATAAACTGAATGCGAGAGATTATATATACGACAAAAGTAACTTTAAATGTATTTTATTTCTGTTATACTGCGAACAGAAGAAGTAATTTAAAAATAACTGTGTTCTATAAAAATTAATGCAGGCGAAGTATTGCAAATGT
Source organism: Platerodrilus igneus (assembly GCA_036346225.1). Lineage (NCBI taxonomy): Eukaryota > Metazoa > Arthropoda > Insecta > Coleoptera > Lycidae > Platerodrilus > Platerodrilus igneus. Next base: position 1,391,051 of record JARFIW010000787.1, on the reverse strand, counting down.
TTTAAAAGCGTTTTGCAGTCAGTTTGCCGATTCTGAGAAATTGTAGTTAACCTGCATATTTTATATTAATTTAAGTCTAGGGGTATTCTAAAACTTCAAACTCCTTGCAAATTATGTTCAAATTTTCTGCAACTTCACTTAAATTATATTTAGGTTAGTTACAGTACATATAAATTTGTTATAAATTAGTTTTTATGACTTTGTGCTGGGAAGGTCTTGTGGAATTTAATTCAAGAAACAATCAAGTCACAAGCGGAATTTGGAAGTAATTTATAATAGGAGGAGATGCTTGATTATGGAGTTGTACATTTCTAGCGTTTGACGTTTAATGTATTGGGGATTAGCGAATTTGGAAACATTTCTCGGCACCATAGGTCAACGGTTAGACACGTTTTAAGATTTGTGATATTTTTCTCTATAAGACACTTTATGGAGATATTTAAATCCGAATTTAGTATTTAATAGTTTTATTGTAAGAAGCAGTAACTGCAAGGTTTAATTAACAATAATTCAGTATGTCACTTAGGAAATTTATTTATATAACAAAAGGCAATTTACACGTAACTCTTAGAAAAGGTAAAAGGCTTGTGAGACTATGCTCTGACGCTGAAAGATTAACGTAAGTTTATTGTGGTTGTAAGTCGATACTTTGGGATTCTTATATATTTTTTATGTGAATTATACTGTACAAATTTCCATTTGGCCCTATAAATTTTTGTACTTTAAAAGATTTAGTAAATATTGATATACAAATCTATTCGCACAATAAAGCCTTTTATGCTCTACTAATTGAAATATTCAAGGAAGTTAATTCTTTTTAGGTTTGACATTCTACATATGTTGTGCTGAAAAAAGTGAGGTTTCAAAATCACAGCAATATATATATATATATATATATATATATATATATTACTCAAATTTAGATCAGGGTAGAAAATTAAATAATCACATCAAATAATTTTAATTACCGTGTAGAAGCTTTGGGAAAAGGTACGCGTTATTAAAACCGTGAAGCATAAAAATTCATTCGTTTCATTAAAATAAGGAGTTAAATTATTTACAAGACGCTTGCTATAAAAGAAGCAGTATTAAAATGCTCAACGTGTAATTTAATTATTCCGAGTAAAGAAACAAATGGAAATTACGTGCAAAATTTATATTAATTGATTCAAGTTTGGGCAACGAGTATTAAACAAAATGTACAGATAATAATTGAATATTTGATTAGGATTCGCTAAAAATTAAAGGGTATTATTTTAAATGGAGTTAATTGAACCATTAGTAACATATAATATGTATAAAAGCTTGTAAAAACCCAATAATATTCAAATCGTAGAAGTGTTATTTAGAAGTATTATGTTTGAACACCTGCGTATTTTTAAAAGACACGTTCTGCGTAAATTTGGCAGATAACAAATGGTTACAGAGAATGTTGGAGAAACCGTCGCTTAATATTTACGGGAAATGCTAATAAGGTGGGTTATTTCACAGTCCACATGGATTGAAAATAACCGATACTAAAGAATATCGATTAGTACCACTCAGAACAGGGTAGATAGAGACGGATAATATGCGCAAGACAGAGACACATATAGTAAAAGGCGTGAGTTGAGCAACGTCACTGGGTTGCGATTGGTTGAAAATAAGAGGCAAACATGAGAGGTAAAATAACATTTCTGTATAAAATTAATTAGTTATTCCCAGACGTTGCGAGCCGTGTCGAAATTTCTGAGATTTAACTGGTGCGAGTGCAAATTTAATAAAAACCGAAGCACGGGCGGTCGAGATGGGAACATAGTATGCGAAATTCTAGAAACTGGCCGTTTTGGGGGCAAAACCGACAGACAGGCTAACCATTATATATACCCGGGTTAATATGAGTTTCTCTCTCTTAGATTTTCGATTTGATTCAATGCGTTAAACAGTGCTCTTAGTTTTCCGATTTTGATTGAATAATTTAAACAGTTTGCTCGTATATTTTGGTGATTTAAAACAGTTTGTTCTTTACGTGCTACTATGAAAGTAATTTAGTGCACTTAGAAAAGAAGATACAAGGTAATAAAGTCTAGTATCACTGTACCAATTATTCAAATTTGCAACGACAAATGAATACACAAAAGTAGGCAGTTTTGGCGTATAGCGTGAAAGAAGTATGAATTTCTTTGCTATTTTTCGGGGGTGTTAATAATTAAATGATTTGTAAACGTGTCTGGATCCACAAAACAAGGTTCAGATATACACAGATGAGTTCCGGAAAAGCCCTGAAACAACTTTAGATGAATGGTGGTGGAGAAAATTTTTAAAGGCGACCAGTAATCCGAGGACCTAAACATAACCCAGTTGGATTGGTGTGATTAACAGAGGACGATGTACATTGGAGCCACGAGTGCATTAACCTTCAGGTAACTTATGCTTTGTTGTTCGATCTTTGATGTTTTGGTGTGTGTTGAATAACTTTATAATTTATTTACTTAAAATGGACAGTAGTTAAATTGTACTAACAACAAATTTTTAATTTTAAGGTGAAATTTTCTTGTTTAAGTAGAAAGGGGTATTTAGTATTTATGTTCTTGATTATGATGAAAATTTGGGTATGTCTTTGAGCTCAATTAGACGAACCTGGTTAATTAACGTAAAGGGTGGTAGATGCTCCTTTGTACTCAGACTCAGGTCTGCATATATTGTTATATTAATTAGTAGGCATCCTACAAGGACTTTAATTCTGGATGCACATTAAAATGATAACAAATTTAATCTTGAAATTTTCTGATACTGAAATTTATGCTGAATTTTAATTTTGAAATTTTAATGTATTGTGAATATTGATGTAAATAGAGTTAACGTTGATGTTTGTGGTAGGAATGTAATTTTTTTTTATGAATGAGGATGAAAGTTTTAACTAGGTGAGCAGCCGAGGCGGAAAAGAGTAAAGAGGCGATTAACAGAAGAAAGTCAACGGACCAGTTAAGTTAATAGCTTTTTGTAGGTTTCTCAGCATTCTTGACGCCCAATCTGTGGGGCTCGATTCGAAAACCGTAGTTCCCGGATTTTGGTGGATTCACAGCATTCTATATATATATATATATATATATATATATATATATATATATTAGGTAGTTAATAACCCAAGGTAAGTTGATAAATACTAACGTGTTATAGTTAATAAGATGAAATAATAACTTAGACTAGACATATATTACTGTCAGGTTTGCTCTGTAAAAAAATTGAGCCCAGCGTTGGGCCGTCATAAATTACTGCGTAGTTGCCTCGGAGTTAAACCTAAAATTTACTCAAGACCCACAACTTGGGTGCCACCATTTTACTGTGTATTTTACCTTGGCTGCTCCGCTCTTGACTCCTAAATCCACAAAAACCTCTTAAAACTAACACAAACGTTTACCTGATACCGTTGAATCTAAAAGCTCCCGTTCACTGCCTCTATGCTATAATCTATAAGAAATTCACACCCTACACACACACTCAAAATAATGCAATTCACAAAATACATCCCACTCTATTTGTATGAAATAAATATTACATTTTCACAATACTTTTCATTGTGTACACTCGTGTTATTAATAATGTCAACAGTTTCATTTTTAAAAATAATTCCATTCGATTACCTTATTAAACAAATATTTTATTAAAGTAAGAGGGCGTTCCTCATACCATACGTTTACCCCTTTGTCTATTATGAGCTCATAGTAAAACTCTTTAAATGTGAGTGCAAATTTACCGCAATAGAAAAATAAAATGCTTATTTTATTTTTGTAGCCCCTTATACTTTTTTACAGCATAGCCTGGTTATCTGTAGATTAATTATCCTTGACTACCTAAATAAATTTCATTTACATCAAAGTCCAATAATTTTTCAGTTCATTACGTACATCAAATAAGAAACACTCCAAAGCACAAAAAAAAATCATAGCAAATATTCACCACAAAATGTTTTAATACAATTGGTTACCCGGTAGCTATCTTCGAACAGTTACTTGCCAACCAGTCCTTAAAGATGATGCCGTCCAGGATAGCATTAGTTCATGAAACAGCACCCCGGTTGAATCACCTTCACTCTGCGTATGTTGTTACCCCAAAATCTTTTCATTTAAAATAAAACCATTAGCATCCAACTTCCAATATTTACTCTTCGGATTCCCATTTATAATAAATTAATCAAAGGCTGCTGCCTTCACCATCAAATACTCCCCCATTTTAATAATTTCAGACATTCCGAAACCAAAATTATAATCGTCTGTACTTACAGCCTTTATCTACCCTTCGCTTAAAATGCCTTCCTAGATTTTTTAACTGACTTGACTTGTCATCACACTGCACTAACTTATTTACAGTTATACATAAATTCACTAAATACTTTCACTAAAAGTAACTCGATAATACGCAAAAGATTGAAGAAAAATTAAGAGAGCGTCACCGCCATTGAATGTGGGTTATATAGGCTTGCTACACCTTCCCCCCTGTTTTCAAGTTTGCACGTAAACTTTTTAACGTACAACAATATTCTATGTAAAAGCGCTAACCGTTCTTTATTTCCCCTGAATTATGACAACAAACACGTTAAAATACTTGGTACAACATTTATAACAACAAACCGTCCCGGTTATTCTGCGAAAACTAGTCTCAACTGAAAATCGATTTCCATTACGTTTACGCCTTCAAACGAAACAAACATCTTTCATCTCCCTTGTTTATATAGTCCCGTTTCACACATTTGCTCCTACCAACTGGATATTTGCCCTATCTAATACAAAACTGTTGCGTGTATGCCTGTATCGTCCAATCACCTTACCCAATTTCTCCCCCTTGCTTTCAATCGATCCGTGTCTGCATATAATATTCCTAGAAATTATTCATTTTGTTGCTCTCTCCAAAATAAGTGTGTTTGTCGTCTCCCTGCTATACTGCATTTATAATTAAATCCCAACATATGCTGTTGCTCACTTGTATTTATGCGTTTCTGCTCTGTCCTTGTTCCTCCATGACAGTTTGTTTAGCTTCCCTCCTATACTACCTTTATTATTAAAATCGAAATCTCATACAAACGTATTACGTCTTCGTCATACTTATATGTTCTATGTTCTGTCCTTGTTGTATATTGACTATACTAGCTTCCAGCGGTCCATTTCTTCTTGTAGCACATTAAATTTTATAGTCTTGTTTATCGTAACTTGTTATCTTGAAATATTTCCCCCTTTTAGTTTGTACACTAGGTTTTGAAAAGATTCTGGTTTTACCATTCTAAATAATAATCCTATTCTAACGAATATGAAAATTTTTTGTTTCCGTATACTACCTTAAATAAATTCAAAGTGGTATTTTTACCTCGTTGTTTCTAATCCTTATTGTCTGATCCTACAATAAATATTATGCTACGTCCTTTCTAAAAACTTACAACTAAAATTAAACTAACCCTAAATTATCATAAGTTGACTAAGCTCTATTTTAATTATTTAAAATACCTAATTATCTAGAGTGCCTAATTAACTTTCTCGTAAGTGATTAGTATACCTCCGAGCTTGACTTATGACCTTATGTATCTCTCCCACTAGCTACAAATTACACAATATATATATATATATATATATATATATATATACGGAATTTGGGTGTTCAATGACCTCTCGTGACCTCATGTCACTGCAATATATATATATATATATATATATATATTAATAGTTATTAAGATGAAATGAAAACCCAACTTTGTATTTAAAGTTGAATTACCATTTCAAATCGAACTGGTAATTGAAAACCGCTAAAAGAACAGCCACAGCAGGATTTGAACCTGCGACCATTGATTTGCCGGATCAACGCTCTACCAACTGAGCTATGCAGCTGATTGGCTAGAGTGTGTTAATTTATACTACTGAAGCTTGTTCTCTTTTCGATTTTCAATTACGTCTTGCATTTAAGGAAATTGAATCTAGTTATATACATAATTCATGTACTAATAACTTGATCATCCCATTTTGCAACGTTCGGATAATACAAACATGTAATTATATTATTATTAATAGAAGAATAATCCACATTTGGAATGCAAATGAATGCTTAATATATATTAATAGTTATTAAGATGAAATGAAAACCCAACTTTGTATTTAAAGTTGAATTACCATTTCAAATCGAACTGGTAATTGAAAACCGCTAAAGAACAGCCACAGCAGGATTTGAACCTGCGACCATTGATTTGCCGGATCAACGCTCTACCAACTGAGCTATGCAGCTGATTGGCTGAGTGTGTTAATTATACTACTGAAGCTTGTTCTCTTTCGATTTTCAATTACGTCTTGCATTTAAGGAAATTGAATCTAGTTATATACTTAATTCATGTACTAATAACTGATCATCCCATTTTTGCAACGTTCGGATAATACAAACATGTAATTAATTATTATTAATAGAAGAATAATCCACATTTGGAATGCAAATGAATGCTTAATATATATTAATAGTTATTAAGATGAAATGAAAACCCAACTTTGTATTTAAAGTTGAATTACCATTTCAAATCGAACTGGTAATGAAAACCGCTAAAGAACAGCCACAGCAGGGTTTGAACCTGCGACCATTGATTTACCGGATCAACGCTCTACCAACTGAGCTATGCAGCTGATTGGCTAGAGTGTGTTAATTTATACTACTGAAGCTTGTTCTCTTTTCGATTTTCAATTACGTCTTGCATTTAAGGAAATTGAATCTAGTTATATACATAATTCATGTACTAATAACTTGATCATCCCATTTTGCAACGTTCGGATAATACAAACATGTAATTATATTATTATTAATAGAAGAATAATCCACATTTGGAATGCAAATGAATGCTTAATATATATTAATAGTTATTAAGATGAAATGAAAACCCAACTTTGTATTTAAAGTTGAATTACCATTTCAAATCGAACTGGTAATTGAAAACCGCTAAAGAACAGCCACAGAAGGATTTGAACCTGCGACCATTGATTTGCCGGATCAACGCTCTACCAACTGAGCTATGCAGCTGATTGGCTAGAGTGTGTTAATTATACTACTGAAGCTTGTTCTCTTTTCGATTTTCAATTACGTCTTGCATTTAAGAAATTGAATCTAGTTATATACATAATTCATGTACTAATAACTGATCATCCCATTTTGCAACGTTCGGATAATACAAACATGTAATTATATTATTATTAATAGAAGAATAATCCACATTTGGAATGCAAATGAATGCTTAATATATATTAATAGTTATTAAGATGAAATGAAAACCCAACTTTGTATTTAAAGTTGAATTACCATTTCAAATCGAACTGGTAATTGAAAACCGCTAAAAGACAGCCACAGCAGTGATTGAACCTGCACCATTGCATTTGCCGGATCAACGCTCTACACTGAGCTAGAGCTGATTGGCATAAGGTGCGTTAATATACTCTGAGCTGTTCTTTTCGGTTTTCAATTACGTCTGATTTAGAAATGGAATCATTAATACATAATTCATTACTTAATAACTATATCCATTTTAACTTCGGATTAATACAAATGTAATTATATTATTATTAATAGAAATAATCACATTTGGAATCAAATAATGCTAATAAATTAGTTAAGATGAAATAACCCAATTTATTTAAAGTTATCCATTAAGAATGTAATTGAAAACGCTAAAGACAGCCAAGTTTGACCTGACCATTGATTGCCGATCAACGCGTACAGATTGAAATGCGAGATGACAAGCTCATGTAGTATGCAATTAACACTGCTAGCCGAATACTGCATGCTCGTTGGTGATCTTGATCCGGCAAATCAATGGTCGCAGGTTCAAATCCTGCTGTAGCTGTTCTTGCGGTTTTCATACCAGTTCGATTTAAATGGTAATTCAACTTTAAATCAAAGTTGGGTTTTCAATTCATCTTAATAACTATTAATATATATTAAGATCCATTTGCATTCAAATGTGATTATTTCATCTTAATTAATACATAAAATTACATGTTTGTATTATCCGAACGTTAAATGGGATGATCAAGTTAGCATGAATTATGTATAACAGATTCAATTTCCTAAATGCAAACGTAATTGAAAATCGAAAAGAGAACAAGCTTCAGTAGTAATGTAACAGCTGCTGCCAATCAGCTGTACTCAGTTGGTAGAGCGTTGATCCGGCAAATCAATGGTCGCAGGTTCAAATCCTGCTGTGGCTGTTCTTTAGCGGTTTTCAATTACCGTTCGATTTGAAATGGTAATTCAACTTTAAATACAAGTTGGGTTTTCATTTCATCTAATAACTATATAATATTAGCATTCATTTGCATTCCAAATGTGGATTTTTCTTAATAATAATATAATTACATGTTTGTATTATCCGAACGTTGCAAAATGGGATGATCAAGTTAGCATGATTTGTAAACTAGATTCAATTTCCAAATGCAAGACGTAATTGAAAATCGAAAAGAGAACAAGCTTCAGTAGTAAAATTAACACACTAGCCAATCAGCTGCTAGCTCAGTTGGTAGAGCGTTGATCCGGCAAATCAATGGTCGCAGGTTCAAATCCTGCTGTGGCTGTTCTTTAGCGGTTTTCAATTACCAGTTCGATTTGAAATGGTAATTCAACTTTAAATACAAAGTTGGGTTTTCATTTCATCTTAATAACTATTAATATATATTAAGCATTCATTTGCATTCCAAATGTGGATTATTCTTCTCTATTAATAATAATATAATTACATGTTTGTATTATCCGAACGTTGCAAAAATGGGATGATCAAGTTATTAGTACATGAATTATGTATATAACTAGATTCAATTTCCTTAAATGCAAGACGTAATTGAAAATCGAAAAGAGAACAAGCTTCAGTAGTATAAATTAACACACTCTAGCCAATCAGCTGCATAGCTCAGTTGGTAGAGCGTTGATCCGGCAAATCAATGGTCGCAGGTTCAAATCCTGCTGTGGCTGTTCTTTTAGCGGTTTTCAATTACCAGTTCGATTTGAAATGGTAATTCAACTTTAAATACAAAGTTGGGTTTTCATTTCATCTTAATAACTATTAATATATATTAAGCATTCATTTGCATTCCAAATGTGGATTATTCTTCTCTATTAATATATATATATATATATATATATATATATATATATATATATATATTTCTCTGAAGTTTATAGGCTGCTGACTCGAGCCCCACCGTTGGGCGTCATAATTGCTGCGAGGTTTATCTGGATTAAACCCTAAAATTAATTTGAGTTCCAGTATTGGGTCGGCATTTTATTCTGAAGTTAAGGGTTCTAAGCCATACCATTGAGCTGAAAATGACCAACCTTTAAGAAACGCCAAACTACTGCCAGTTTTTTGCTATAATAAAAAGAAAACTCTGCTTTATTAGTCCCTTTTACTTTGCACGTCAACGAATATTATAAAAATTAATTTACAAATATTAATAAAAATTATGGTCAAAGGATTAATCGTTAAACGTTCATAAAGTAACTCTTTAGTCTATAAAGTTTAGAAAATATACCCCTAAAGCACCAAATTGTCAAACACATCAAATAACGCACAAAATCAAAGTTTCTCAAAATCAGCTACTTGGAATGCACCACTACATTTGATGATTGTTGTACTCACCAAAGACTGTACGTACTGACACCACTCTTAGTTGTATAGCCCCATCTGTGACTGTAAACAGGTACTCCAAATTTTCCAACTACCAATTGATAGCTCATCCAAACCGCCACACCTTCTCTACCAATCCATTTATCATAGGTACACCCGCAAATCACTCCATGAACACGCACTACTCCAATTCAGTGCGCAATTTGCACCCACACCAATTTATAAAAAACAGTTTTTTTATTTACTTACTTAATATTGAGCAATCTTTGCATTTTCAAAATGTATGCCGTAGAACTTTCAAGCTGCTCGAAAATAGTACACCAACTTGTGTACGTTATAATCAACTTCTCTGGCAATTTAAAAACACTTACAAAAAAACTTTATTCACCAACATTCGTCGATTCTTGGATGATTAGCACTCGTGCTTATATAGCCTAAGTTGCCCCTTCTAAACTCTCAATACAAACAAAGTCTTCTCCGAAATTTTGAAACGGTTAACAAATCCCCACAAACACTTTTCAACCGTCACTAACTCCAAGAATTTTCAACAAGACAAACAAACACTTATAACGAAAATATGCTATAGCCTCACAACGGATATTTCAGTTCCTTGAATCTTAGCTTCAACTGCCAATCGTCTGTTGGTTCACACACACCCCTCATAATACACGTTTTAACCTCATCTCACTTCTATAACTACAAAATCGAACAATCTTTCTCTGTTCCTCATTAACAGCTTGTGTGTAATATTTCTACTTTCTTCCCTCTACTATATTTCAAATGGTGTCTATGCAAACATGCTGCATCTCACTCGTACCTTAATAACTTTAACCTTTCCTTGTCTCACAGTCTCCTCTCCAAGTCAAACGAATATTTAACATAGGATATGTTTATCTCCTTCTTATGTCTACTATAAACAATCTTTTTTTATTTTATATTGATCCCTGCTTGTATAACTGCCAGTACTATTCGTAGACTCCAAATGTACGTTATTTGCTAAAGCAACTGTTGAACTTTATAAATTAACACCTTTCCCCAGAAATGCTTGATAAACAATTTTTAAGCTTGAAAGCGACTACCAGGAACGTGTTTATTTGTCTGCCTCTCTTTATTCGAATAAACTATAAATTTTTGTTATTATTAAACGTTTGAAGGTTATACAAATGTTAAAAAGTCTTACTCAACTATGATAAAATATGCATGTAACAAATATTTATATTTAATACCTGTTAATTCATGACATATACTCTTTCACCCTACTTGACTATGACTCTAGAGTTTATTCTAACGAATTAATAGAATGGCTTTCTATTAACACACATGATATCTGCTATAATTTAAGATGCATGCTTTTACACGGCACACTAACGGCATTAATTTCTAACCCCTGTCATTTACAATTAGTATTTAAAATTAAACTACATAACATTTAAATATAGTAAAAGTTCTTTGTGAATATTTACATATGTTAAAATGAAACAAAATTAATTCAGAAACTTACTTTAAATTGTTAATTCCTACACTAAGGTTATGAAAAAGCGTCTCTAATTTTCATTGAGCTATATTTACATGCGGTAACCTGCCATTAATTATTAACTGACTTATTTAATCAATTTTACCTCACTAATTACACAGATATATATATATATATATATATATATATATATGAAAATTTGCTACCCTAAGAAAAAGTTAAATGTCTCAAGATTTAATATTTCAACCCTGTACAAATATAAGCGTATTTCATTAGCACGTAAATACTCGTTAGAACACGTTTCATTTACCGCAAACAAACCTTATGGGATTTACAAAGCATGAGAACGAAGCTATCGTTGATTAGATAAATTCCGTGTGTAGATATATCATATTAAAATATTCATTTCTATATTCAAAGATTTAATTTCAGATTTTTTCGTTAATTAATAAAAGAAATCTTCATTTTATTGGAAATGTTTTAAAAGCCAATTATTTTGTATCAATAAATAAAAGTGACGGTTTAGTGAAACGCGCGTCTATCAAAAATTCATAAAATAAATAAGATAACGCGGTTTAATAGCTTTAGGTATTGCAGAGAGGAGGAGCTAGCAATCATGGACTTTGTTTATTACCAAAGAATAGGAGACGTTTTACGATAAACATAAATTAGAATAACGCGATAACTTTATACCTATTTAGCTCATTAAGCGCGACATTCGCATAAATACTGCCTCATCCAGGATGACTAATTTTCAAGAAGACAATAGAATAAAATCGAACTATGACGTATAAGATTATTTAGTATATAAACAGAAACCGAATTAGAACGAGTCGTTCAGATTTACTTCATTCATTTCACGACCCCGAACATAAAAGTTTTGAGTAAATTCGAGCAATTAATAATTCATTTTACGACATGCAATAAGTAACATAGTCAAATACTACGAGAATTGAACGATCTCCAACATAAAAAAATCCTTATGTAATAGCTATTGCTGAGTTTGGTTAACTGGAAATAAGATGTACTTCGCAAATAGATATTCTAACGTCAAATGGAGATTTGAAGTGGAACCAGGAAGTACTTAATGCCGCAAATGATTATGAAAATGAGATTTTGGTAAGCGCTATTTGGCAATAACCATCGGAAGTACAAATTTTGGTTCTTAGTTTGTAGCTTATAAGAATATTTAAATATTTGTAACATAAGCTAGAATAAGTTCTTAATCTTTTAAAAATTATTTGTAAGGGGACAATTTCCAACAAAATTTGAGTCAGAGTTTGAAACATTTTGACCTTTATACAAAATTATCTGTGGAGTATGATTGGCCAATTACACTCACAAACGGGGTAATAAAATATAGGTAAATTATCCACAGCTAAATTTAAGTGAATTTTTGTAACTCACAGAGAAGTTTCAGTTCTGTAGTTGTGAACAAAAACTAGGTAGGGACTTTTTTCTGTATGAGCTTAAGCTGTAAACTGTTTTATAAATGTAAGAGATTCTATTGTAAGAAAAAAATGTTTTTGAATGTATATATGTGCCTTGAGATTTCAAGTGTTTCGTTTCATTTTCGTAAATACACAGCATAATTTCTGTAGAGATACCCAGGCAAGGAAAGGACGCTGTAAGATAATAATTTCATATTTCCTATTGCATCCTCATTAATACAATTCGCTGTACCCAAGCTACAACTTTAATTTGGGTTTCTTCATGTATTAGGCCTAGTCACAACAAATTAGCGGCTCTCCAACGCGAAGCAAGTCACAGCAATATATACTAGAAACTTTTATTTAAAACAAGTAAAATTATGGAATCTAAGCAACGTTTTGGGTTTTCTTCATACATTCCTTTCAGGTACTGAAGCCTACAAAGTAATCAAAAATGATTTTTCTTTTTACCTATTAAACGGCGTTTTTAATATATCTTCAACCAATATCTTAAATAGGCAAAAGCGAACGAAATACAGAACCTGCTAGTTGCGTTTACTGCAGTTTATTTTTCTCAATTCAACCTTTGGAATAGGAAATGCTGTAATATGTCCTAAAACGGATGAAAGGGTAATACCGTATTTTCAGTACTGACCGCGTTAGATTGAACCCGCTGTTATCAGAGTCCAATCAATGGTATTAACGACTGCTGTCTCTGACGTCTAACGAATGCGAATGAGGATGGGTGAATTAAATTTCACACTAGCACAATGTAATGCTTCTGATTGAGGTAGAAAGCTGCGATAAAACCTGCTTGAAAGTTAATCATGACCTGTAAGAGATATGAGAAACGAGCAGCCATTATATGAATGCTCACAGAAAAGACGCAAAAACCTGAAGAGGTTTCTTTTATTTTCGCATACTGTGTAAAGCTGAGCTACCCTTGTGTAAATATCATTCGACCCTTTCAGTGTGAAGGTACAGCAATCAATCAATATATTTGCACCTACACCTACATAGAATTATGAATAGTTGGTTAATTTCAATTACTTTGAAAGTCACTGAGACGCGCTCACTAAACATTTTGCTTGCATGCAAACTATACCATATATGTTCCCTTCGGACTACATTTTTGCTTATTAAATTATTAGATGTCCCTTGTCGCTAAATTTCATTCTTCAGAGCTCTTCTCTAATTCTTTCAAACTTAGAGTAGTTTGGCGATTCATCGAGGCAGTTATAACAAATTTGTTTTGGAAGGGACCCAGTCTTATTAATCTCGTAACAGCGTTGTAAATGTAGTACGCATTAAACTGAAATCGCTTTCAAATTTTAAGCGTGCGCATCCTTGACTTTAAACACTATTTTTTAATACTTATCTCGAGAATGAGTAAAATCCTTATACATATTAAACCTAGCGTTAGTTACTATTCGCTCTCTACCTACAAAGCGTACTACATAACACTTTTATCTTGAAATTATGTTTTCTAACAGGGAAACGTCTCGAATACAGCAACCAAAAACGTATTTACGAGGGCCCTTTTTTTTCAACCTCCGATAGGCTATGAATAAAAGACAAGTTTATATAAAACAATAATTTTATTACCAAAAGATTGGTACACTTACGGTTACTTTTCGACATAATCACCAAAGAGATTAAGACACTTGTCATATCTGTGGACAAGCTTTTCAATACCCTGTTCAAAGAAAGTCGCCGCCAATGAATTCAAGTAGTCCTTGACGTTGGTTTGAAGGTCCTTATTGGTTTAAAAGCGCTTCCCACCAAGCCACGTCTTCAGGTCAGGAAAAAGATGAAAATTGCTTGGTGCTAAGTCAGGACTATATGGGGGGTGATCGAAAATGTCCCATTCAAATTGTTTGAGAAGCCGTTGAGTTGCTCCAGCGGTGTGTGGACGGGCATTGTCGTGGATCAGAACAACTCCAGCGGTCAGCTTTTCTCTTCGTTTGTTCTGAATGGCTTTACGATGGATTTATGCAGCACTATGGCCTTCAGCCTGTAGAAAACGAATCACACTTCGCACTTCACACTTGACGGGAGCATCAATAATAGCGGACATGGTTACGTGGCTGTAGCACAACGCCGACTGACGCCTGATTGTCAACAATGGCGGAGTGTGTAGTGCAAGAGCTGCGCAGTCGCCTACAGCGCATGCCCGCTTTCTGCTACCCGCGTAGCGTCTGCACGGAGCGATCGGTGGTTGAAAAAAAATGGCCCTCGTACATCAGTCTAGTGACTTAAAAGATGGATGGGATCAAACCTCCGGTGGATTTGATAATTTAAATTTTAGCATTATATAAAAGATTCAGAAAACAAAGTTATTGATAAGAGCATTTAAATCCTTCAACCCAATATACCCTACTGCCAGTGTCGTCTCCAGGTAAGAAATGTGGGGTATGCGGTGGTGACCATATCTGGAGTGAAAGTGGTCCTTAGAAGCTAAGACTTTTTTAATATGACACAAACAGCACAGATTGTAGTAGATTTTTAGAAAAATTTTATGATGCAAAATACTCGTTTTTTTGACAATTCAATGTCACGAAATTTATCGAAACCTGATGTAGAATAGACTGCAGATTTCCACACCAATTATAGTCGCCGATATTCCAAAAAAAAATGTTTTTGGGATACACGATACATAAGAGTATTGCATTGGCCCGTGACCTCCTATTATAGTGGGCTGTTAGCTAGTAACCCTATAACTCGCTTATTTAAAAAATGTAGAGAAATGAACAAACTCTTTAGTTCTATAATTAAAATATTTTAAAATTTTATGAACGAATATGTAAAAATTAAAATTCAAAAGCATAGGAAATAAAACTGACTGTACATGATACAGCAACACAGACTATAGGTAAGAAAAAATAGAAGCGAGAAAACCCTGGGTAACAAAGGAGATATTAGATTTAATAGAGAATAGAAGAAAGCTTAAACCTTTCACAGAAGTGGATAGTGAAAGTAAGCAAAAATATAATACAGTTAGAAATAAGATAGTACATGAGTGTAGAAAAGCTGGAAATAAATGGATGGAGGAGAATTGTAAGGGAATACAAGATGATTTGAGAGTAGGTAAGACAGACAGGGCATACAGGGCAGTTAAAAAGTTTTTTGGGGAAGATAGGAAAAAATATAATGGTATTAGAGACGAGAATAATGAGCTTCTAATAAATAAAGTTGAGGTAGCAGATAGATGGAAAAGATATTTAGAAGATTTATATAAGGGAGACGTTATGGATGAGTTAGAGAACGACCAAGAAGAGGATGTAGAAATAGGGTTCTCAATATTAAGAGAGGAATTTGATAGAGCTGTTCGGAATCTTAAACTAAACAAAGCGCCAGGGATAGACGATATTCCCGCAGAATTAATAAAATATGCAAGTCAGAAAACTTTAGATAGATTACATGAACTAGTAAAATTAATATATGACACAGGTGAGGTTCCAATAGATTTCGAAAAAAATATTATTATCCCAATCCCAAAAAAGTCAGGAGCTGATAGGTGTGAGAATTTTAGAACGGTTAGTTTAACTTCTCATGCTTCCAAAATACTAACAATAATAATTAAAAATAGAGTAGAAGCTTTGACTGAGAATTATTTAGGCGAAGACCAATATGGTTTTCGTAAAGACAGAGGGACTAGAGAACCGATACTAATGATTAGGGTAATTATCGAAAAAAGGTTACAAAAAAATAAATAGACTCATTTCGCGTTTGTAGATTTAGAAAAAGCATTTGATAGGGTTAATTGGATTGTTATGTTCAGGGTTTTGCAAAAAATAGGAATCTCTCATAGGGATAGAAAAATTATTTGCAGTCTATATAAAAACCAAAGTGTAGTAATTAGATTTGATAAAATAGAAAAGGAAGCTAAGATTAGAAATGGTGTTAGACAGGGTTGTATACTGTCTCCCTTGATTTTTAATGTTTATATTGAGGTATGTATTAGTGTACAGGGACAAAAAGTAGACATGTTACGTTTTGCAGATGATATAGCCATTATGGCAGAGTCTAGAAAAGAGTTAGGAGAGTTTTTAAATATTTTAGATGAGATACTACAGAGTAACTATGGTATGAGAATTAACTCAGTAAAGACAAAGATAATGACAAGTGAGTTACAGCCTAGTTCTAAACCAAAATTAAAAATAGGTAATACCGAGTTAGAGGAGGTAGATAAATTTTGCAATTTAGGTAGTATAATTACAAAGGATGGACGTAACAGAAGGGATATAGTAGCTAGAATAGCTCAAGCTAGAAAAATGTTTTTAAAAAAGAAAAACTTACTAATAGCTAATAGTATTAGTTTAGATAATAGAAAAAGTTTTTTAAAGTCGTACGTATGGAGCGTTCTACTATACGGTAGTGAGACTTGGACAATTTAAGAAGTAGATAAGAAAAAGGTAGAAGCTTTTGAAACTTGGTGTTATAGGAGAATGTTAAAGATTAGCTGGACAGATAGAGTAACAAACGAGGAAGTTTATAGAAGGATAGGTGAGGAACCCTGTATGTGGAAACAATTGAAGGTCAGGAGAAATAGAATGATAGGGCACCAGTTAAGACATGAGGGACTATTTAGTAAAGTCTTAGATTATAGACTACCAAATAAAAATAGAGTAGGAAGGCCTAGACAAAGCTATATTAGTCAAATTATTAGAGATTTAGGTTGTGAAGGGTATGCATAACTCACAATTAGGTAGCGGTCTGGCATGTTGGCAGCGATTCGTTGCTTAAGCCTTACCATACCGTATAATTTAACACTTTTCCTTTTTGAAGCGGATAAACAGGTTATATTTCATTTCCTTATAAATGGTAATCATGTAAACATGTTAGAGTTCTTTAACAACCATCAGGTTGCTAATATCTATGTAGAGCCAGGTGGATAGGAAAAAGATAGAAGGATATAGGAAGACCTAGACCAAACTATATTAGTCAAGTTATTAGAAATTTAGGTTGTGAAGGGTATGTAGAGCTTTTTAGATTAGCACAGAATGGAAAAGAAGTTAGAGCTGCGTCAAACCGACCTTAAGTAAGGTCGAAAACAAAATAATAATAATAAGGAAACAGAATTTTTGAAATTTAATTCTTATAGATTTACGTTAAGTGAAATTCTGGTAAAACAAGTCGGTAATGTTATAAGTGACAATTGCATAAGTGGTAACCATATTATTTGTACATAAATTCGAAACGTTAATCATAATGCGAAAAGTTTATTTACAACTGATTCATAAAATCTTTTTGTTATTTCATAGCTTAATAGAAACACTTTTTTTAATTGACAGCAATGCAAGTTCGAGAGCCTATCTTCTTGCTGTGTTAAACGATTGTAAGTTTTTATTCGCTTCAGAAAAGAAAATGATCTTTCTACGGATGCCGTGGTTGTAGGTATTGCTAGAATTAGAACTGCGAATTTATAAACTTCCTCAAGTCCCACATCAGGTTTTTCTTATACCTAAAATGAAATAGCTCAAGAATCGGGTTATTTTCAAAGTCAGGAAATGAATAAACAGTTACAGTCATCGTCATAAGCGCATTCCGACGATCTAAGTGAAGAAAGTCCAATCTCAACACATCCAGTAGTACGATGAGTAACCTGAAAAATTCAGCCCCAGTTCTTTCCGATGGAAGTCATCAAAGCGACGCCGAGAAGAAGCAGCAATCCCTACAGCTGAACATTACGTACTGCACCTATATTAACTCCATGATACCGGATTCTCATGCTAGGTATACTTTATATAGCAAAGGGTTCGATTAGTTGAAAGTAACTTAGCACTAATTACAGTAGATAATTTAGTTGTTGAAAAAATTCCATATCTCAAAGGAACAACTTCGTACAAACTAATTTTCAAAACACCGTGTTATAAATTTATTAACTGTAAAAATCTACCAAATTTCTAGTTTCACACACCTTTGCACATTTTTACAGTACTTGTTTACCTGCGATATCCGATATACTTAGGAAAATATTATCTCACGAATGTATTTATCTCCAACTAAAATTGCAATATTTTGGCACTGTCCTACATTAAATAAAAGTTCATACAAACAACATATTTGCAAACGTGGTTATTGTAGTATAAAGAAACATAACATTTTTGACACACTTCATATCTGTACTCAAACAACTCGTAAAAGTATTTCTTCTTATCACTAACAGCATGAGTGAAATTGTTCAAACAAAGCGGACAGGGCAGGAAACTGCACATTAAAATTGTTGTTTTATCAAATCAGAAATGAGCAACATCCGTAGTCGCCATACAATAACCTAAAATAACCAGTTAAAAGTTTTCAGTTCACATTAAATATTATCAAACTAAATTTAGTACCATCATCGTAGATATGACAGTGCGTGCGTTATTCCCAGTTCTTAACAGACCAAAAGTTTTTACTAAACATTACTCACTCATACTTTTTATTATCGAAGGACATAGAATATATGTAATTTTACACAAACGAAACGATGCAGTGCTTCTTATAAGAAATCATCCTAGGTAACTTGTAGAACATTACTTACATTTTTACCGTAAAACTAAACGCAATTCAGTTCTGTTTTCGCGAGGATGTACACAATCATCCTGGAAAACCCAAGTTTACCTCTTGATCCGTAGAACTGGATGTAAAACGTTCGAATGAACACGACAGTACTTCAGTGTGTGTAACTAGGTAAGAAATATTCACAACCAAACTTGTAGAATCATGGAGTATGTGTAGGATTGATGAACTAGCTTCCCGCATAAAATTTGCGAAATCCAAAATATCTGTAAGTCGTATAAAGACAGAGAAGCGACAATAACCTTGCAGAAACACGTACATAACTGCTTGCAATATTTCCTAGAACAAATGTTCTGATAACCACATACCACATTGAAACGGTATTCGCAAATGACTGAATTACTGTATTAGTAAGGAATTTTAAATCTAATTAAGTACGAGCGAAAATATTGACATGCAGGAACAGCACGTAACAAGTTAAACCATTTTAAGTCTGATAATATCAAACATGTTTTTGCATAAACCTTTGAGCTTTTGAAATTCACTTTCCAGAAATTTTGTTTTAAAAATAGTAAATCTTACACAGTGAAACAAGATAAAATAACTTGCTGTCTCAGTTGAAAAATATCTGGTGTTAATTGAAAAATGCCCTTTGTCTATAATTTCATAACATTCTCTGTGAAATTTTTTTTAATAAACTACTAGGCCCGTCAGCATTCAAATCCTAATAAGGTACGTATTTCACATCCGGAGATAAAAAAAGATCCTAGTTATTCTTAGTAAATTCAAGTCACAAAAAAAAACCGTTGGCTATAGAGGTTGGAAACTTAACTACCAAGAAGTCCCTCAAAACCTGAATCCAAGATTGACATGGTGTTAGTATTAAATCGATCTATTAGCAAAGAACAATCTGTAGTTGAATACAATTTTGTGCAAACCGCTAAATAGGGCGATAAATGCTTTATAAAATGTCAGAAGCTTATATTACGTCAACCATACTTGTATATAACACGATTTTTGATAGCACTTTAAATAATTTTCCCGCATTAGTTATTTAAAGAGATAGAACCGCATCTATCCTACAAAGTGCAAAAGCATGAAAATACTAATGAGTTTTTTGAATCACAATTATAACAATTTGATTACTTGTAGTGTAATTTACCAAAGACAGATAAAACCTTCAGGAAAAGTGTTAAACTTATTCTCTCCGAGAGATGTTCCTTTCAGAAACCGGTCATGTATATTGTACAAACGAAATCTATGTACCCTTTTCTGTGATCCCGTTTAACATTTTTTTGATATAATTTTTTAATTGTGATAAATTTACTGAGAAAACTGCACCCATATGATTTATTTTATTTATCTATTTAATACTTATTTATAAACATTTCCCACAGGTAAGAAACTCATTTACAGAAGGCAATACAAAACGAAATTATACCAAAATCTAACCCCATTTTAGCACAATGAACATATTTAGGTTATGACTTAATAAATATGTATGCTTCAATGTTGACATATATAATTATAATTGGAACATATCACATAAAAAGGCAACTTATAGGAAGTAGGTTTTATTCTGGCAATTGGTACATAAAACGTGCAGTTCGAGGTGCGTAAAATTTGATAAATGACGCTAATATAGCTGAGCCGATTTGATTATGCAACAAATTATAAAAATATCTCAGTCCCGCTACATTATTTCGAGTTTCCAAGGAAAATAATTTAAAATTATTCAATAGTACCGTGTAACTACAACCCTGCTTAAGGTATATACCTTCTCAGCTTAATGAATTTTCTTTGAACAGATTTAAGCATGGTCTTGTGGCACTCGTATATCAAAAACAAAATAGTATAGCAACATTCCAGTTTAGACCGGACTAATATTTGATAAAAATTTTTAAAACACTAATACTCAAGAAATTCGTGCAATTTCTTATAATAAAACCTAAAATTTCGAAAGACCCGTTAACAAATTTTATTAATATGAGAGGTAAATGTAAGTGATCATTCAAATAGGACTCCAAGATCTCTAGTCTTATAACACAGAGAGAGTATATGGTCCAATACAGTATGTGCTAGAAGCAGGCTTCAACTTCCGAGTATATGTAACAACACGGCAATTACCCGGAATGATATTTAGTAAATTACTGTTGCACCAAACTGTTAACTAGTGTAACTGTAATTTTAACTGATGACAATCTTGAAGCGAATAAATTTGCGAAAACAATTTAAGATAATTAGCGTATAATAGCTTATTACAAGTGATGATCTCCACCACATCATTGAAGAGTATAAGAAATAAGATGGTCCAAGGTTGGAACCTTGAAGAACGTCCAAACAAGAAAAGGTGGATAGAAACTTAAAAGCATTATAGGTAACATATAGGGTGCGTTCCCATAAATAGGACCGAAAAAATTTGCCTAAAGAAGAACCGAAATAAAAAAAACAAGAACAAAAAAGAAGTCAACAGAATGGTTGGCGCGGTCACACGCTTTAAAGATATCAGTGTAAATTACACTAATCTGGCCATACCATCTAATGTTTCGGAAACGATCTCAGTCATATGTGCCAAATTAGTTGTTGCCGACCTCTTAGAAAAAATCCATGTTGATATGCGGATAATGTGTGCTTAGATGAGTAAATATGACTGAAGAAGACCATTCCAAGGATTTTTCCAAAGTTGCACAAAATCGATATACTACCTGAATACCATTCTTTTGGAACTGGACAAATTAAAGAAGATTTTCACATTGCAGTAAAAGTAACATTTTTGGTGCTAAGGTGAATATTAGTGACAACGGATAAGCTAACGCACCCGCACAATACTTAACTAGAAAAGAAAGAATTTGATCAGTTTCCGAGACAAACTTATTATTTAACTTGCGCATACATACAACCTTGGCGGCAGATATGTCCCCAATATGTAAGTTAGTTGAAGAAGATATACCTTCAGCGGCAGATATGACTATAATATTTAACTTAGTTGAAGAAGATATACCCTCACAAAACATGGTACAAGGAAAAGCACAATGCGCATGACAACACTGCTAAAATAGTTTCAAAAAACATCAACAATCTATTCTGTGGTATCGTAGAAATTACCTTCATGGGATGGCTTGGCAGATATAGGGTGTAATTTTAATATTTACCTACCGCGTGAGGGTATCCAATTAACAATAAATAATAAATAACAGGACCTCTAACACTATCGTACCCTCACGTTTCGGGACGTTGCCTCGCAAGCTGCAGCAGTCGGTGAAGGGGGGTTCATTAAACAAACACACTGAGACGAAAATTCGATTGTTTTATTGAATGAGCTACTAACTAAAACTTCAACTAATTACATATGCATAACAAAATATAAAGTAATTACCTTATGTACAAAAGGGCGCCACCATGGGAATTAAACGGCCCATGGACCAATCGCGGTAATAGCTCTCGTCGCACTTTGTTCGTGGGCGATGAACCAAAATGGAGAACAGAAAATAAGTCACTTATAGTCTCCGGCTAGCACAAACACAACTTAACTAAACTTAACTAACAAACATATTTTTGAATAGATACAGTTCTAGGTGTACACACCGCAATAACAAAAATTTATTAATGCTACCCTAGTCTAACTAACTTGCATAGTGCGACGACCCTTTTTTAACCACGTGGTCATCTACACCATGAACAATACGACCTTCTCAAGGGTCAAATAGTACCGTAACTTGACTTCGGACCTGAGCTTTGCATTCTCAGGTAGTCTCGTGGATTAGTGATTAACGGCCTCTGACACCGTCGAAACACAATATAATAGAAGACCTTCTAAAACGATGCGGTCTCCAAAGCAATAATCAAACGGATCAATTTACTTGAACTGGGCATTCACCCGGAATTGTATTTTATGGAAGTCGACAAATACTGTTTTAAACAAATAACTGACTTATGCTGCATAACACAGCCTTGAGTTCATAGTAATATCCATATACTAATTACTTACTCAGAGAAATAAATAACTTAAAACATAACGGCCCGCACTTGACTGCAGAGAAATAAACACATCACTAGTAACCGTTAGCTTTAACCTCTAACGCGTCTGGAAATAAACAACCCCGATTCCCACCGGCTGGCCTCCTTATATACATTTTGGTTAATTGAAAATAACCCCTTTCTTGACGCTCTTACTCGGCTTAGGATGCGCCGGTCGTAAATCTTTAATTTTAATTAAAACTGTCAATGCCTAAGATAACCACAACCGTAGCTCTCAGAATTGATTTTAGTTGAGTGCTCAGCTAATTGAAAAATTGCTTCAGACCACCCTGACATAAATAGGATCCTAAAGCATGATTGACATCTAATCATAGATATGGACTAATTTGACATGTTTAGTGCCCTTAAAGTAAGTGCCTTTAGAAAAATTGATTAACTCTTGGATTAGATCTTTCTGGGAACTTCGCTGAGAAGCTACTTGGGTGATCCTGCAGCCGCTACAATTCTAATAATTAGCATGCTAAAATTAAACTAGAAACTAACTATTTTTAGGAATACTAGAACTATTAGAGCTTATTAAAACAGTATGTTACACAGCCCCTCGAAAAATTGAAATTGCTCTTAGGAATTTCAAGAAAATTGAAAAAAAAAAATAAATGTAGAAATTAACACATCCAACCGCAATTATGTTTAAGACAACTGGGTCTTTTCAGAAAATTGGCGGAAGGAAAAAAAAATTGGAAAATAAAATATTAGTGAGGTTTTAGGTCTTGGACGTGGAACACCCCTAGCGGCTTTCCGTCCATGGAAGATAGTCTATAAGTGGTAGAACCTAAAACTTCCATCACCTTTGCTTCTAGGAACTTCGGGGCTAATTTTTTATTGAAATGTTTAGAAGCATCTGATAATATAAAATTGCGCTTCCACACTAAATCCCTACTTTGAAATTTAATGGTCTGCGCCTTAAATTGTACGAGTGCGTATTACGTTCATACGCCAAATGTATGTTCTTCGGAACTTCTTTAAAGATGGGCGATAATTCATTAAGGTCTTGAACCAATTGTTCTCGAGTATCAATTGCTAGATCCTCTGGATTTAAATCCTTTAATTTATTATAGAATTCCCCGGACAGAGGAACCGTGCGTCCAAAAGCTAAAAATGTTGGGGAATATTTTGTGGATTCATGAACAGCATTACGAAGCGCATGGGCAATTTTGTGAATATTATCGTCCCAATTCTTATGAGAATCTTGAATGTAACTGCGAATGGCAGCTCAATTACCTTGTTAACGCGTTCTACATAATTAACTTGAGGATGGTAGCTGGCGTTAAACCAAACCGAAGGTATTTTATAATTTGTCATGAGATTGGAAAATAAATTACTTTTAAATTGGGGCCATTATCTATCATACAAATTTGAGGTACCCCATATACCAAAAATACAAAATTTTCCAGGTAATTACAAATTTGTTTTGTTGAAGCGCTGCGCATGGGATGCAATAAAGTGAATTTTGTAAACCAGTCAGTAACAACTAAAAGGTAAGTATTCCCCAATTTCGAGCGCGGAAAGGGCCCCATTAAATCAATCGACAAACATTGAAACGGAAATGAAACTTTTTTCTCTTTGCCCATAAAACCATAATGGTTGAACGTGCTGGATTTGCTTTGGCAGCACGTAACACATTTACTAATGTATTTAGAAATATATACCGCATTTTAGGCCAGTAATAGAGCTCTTTGATTTTTGTATATGTTTTAAATACACCCAAATGGGCCGAAACTGGATCATCATGGCATTCTTTTAAAATTTGTGCACGGCATGATTTCGGCACTACTAACTTCCACTCAATTAAATTGGCTTTGATATTCAAATTATTCGGAATAAACTTATACATTTTATCATCTTCTACTCTCCAATCGGGATATAGATCTGGCTTTTCCTTAATATTATTTAACATGTTTTTGTACCAATCCTCGACCTCGTCTAAAGAAAAATTTAAAGAATTAATAGCATAGGCTCCACTAGGAGCTCGGGATAATGTATCTGGTACCACATTAAATTTACCTTCCTGTGGATAACTTCGAAATCAAATTGTTGGAGTTTCACACTCCATCTAGCTAAACGTCCCGCAGGATCTTTTAAGTTGTGGAGCCAAATTAAAGAATGATGGTCCGTAATGACCTTAAAATGAGTTCCTTCAATATATGGTCGGAATTTTTGAATAGCAAAACACACCGCCAAAAGTTCCCGTTCTGTGACTGAATAATTTTTCTCTGCTGAATTTAAACTGCGAGAAGCATAAGCAATTACATGTTCTTCGTCTCCTTCTCCTGAGTTAAAACACAACCAACGCCGTAATTTGAGGCGTCACATTGTAAAGAAAAACTTTCGAAAAATCAGGACTCCTTAAAATAGGAGCCTTTGTAAGAACATCTTTAATTTTTCAAACGAAATAAGAGCCTCGTCCGTCCATTTAATCGCTTGCGATTTTCTCTTTCCTTTAGTAAATCATTAATAGGTGCTATAATTGTGGCAAAATCCAAAACAAAACGCCTATACCAAGAACACATACCGGTGAAACGTTTTATTTCAGTGGCTGTCTTGGGTTGAGGAAAATTTACAATTGCGTCAATTTTGCTGGGTCAGTTCGGAGACCATCTTTATTCACAATATATCCCAGATATTGTAACTCTGGTTTACAAAACTCACATTTTGAACTGTTAATTGTTAAATTAGCGCCTTTCAACTTCTCATACACTTCGTTCAAAATTCTAATATGCTCCTTAAATGTGCTTGAAATAATAATTATATCATCTAAATAAACAAATACTGATTGGGATAATGAAAAATCAAAAATAGAGTCCATGAGCCTCTGTAATGTGCCTGGAGCATTGGCCAAACCCATCGGCATTACATTATATTGAAATAATCCGCGCCTTGGGACAGTAAAGGCTGTTTTTCCTTGCTTTCGTCACTCAAGGGCAATTGCCAGAAAGCTTTTTAAATCGATTGAACTGAGATATTTCGCATTGCGTAATCTATCAAGAATGTCATTTACAAACGGAATGGGATACGCGTCTTTTTGTAATTGAATTTAATCGTTTAGCGTCAAAACATACACGAAATTCACCTTTTGCTTTTTCTTTACTAATAGCATGGGGAGTTCCACGGGCTATTGCTTGGGCTAATAATGCCTTGTTCAAGCATTGCATCAATTTCTTTATTAGCATGTTCCAGCATCGCCGGTGATAATGGGTAATACCTTTGTTTAATTGGTTCAACGTCTTCCGTTGTAATATGATGTGAAATTTTAGTGGTTCGGCCTAAGGTAGGACGATCCAGGGATTGAAATAAAGAAATAACCTTGTTTAATTCAAATTTCTGGTCTTCATTTAAATCGGCCATGACTTTAATGAAATTTAATTTATTCGTTTCCGCAGAATGAGCATAAAATTCATTTTTGAAAATCTACTTTCAATTCAAATAATTGACAAAATCAATCCCTAACGTTAGGGTACACTCTATTGAGTCGGAAACTAAAACATTTAAAGACCGAGTAACCCCGTTTATAGTCAAGGGCAAATTAATTGAACCTAAAATTGATTGTGCAGTGCCATCCGCGGTTGTTAATATAGACGTTTTTACATTTTTAATTAATTCTAACTTATATTTATCCAATAAACACAAACCATGTCTGCCTAAAATAGAGGTATTCGCGCCGGAATCCAACAGTGCAGTATAAGTTTCCTTAAATATCTCGATATTAATATAAGGTCTTGTATCATCTTTTACTTTATAAAAATTTGAAAAACCTTAGATGATTTACAAAATTCTTAACTTTTACTAACCAATCCGACCACGTCTTTTGTCAGCAGCAATATTATTAAACGAAGAAAAGCAACGGCTGACTACGCGCTTTCCTGTCCTTAGTTTTTTGAATTATTTGAGCAGTTTGGACAATTTGTGGACGTAACTTCCAACTGCCCACAAGAATAACAAAATATTCCGCGTTTCTCCGGACAAGTATGAAACGAGTGACCTCGTCTTTACAGTTGAAACAAATAGTCGAAAATTTTGCTGTGTTTTTAAAATAATTCGAAACGCCGGACCGTGGTAAATTATTATTAGAAAATGAACTCTGTCGAACTTGACGTTCTAAGATAACTGGTACGTTGGCAGAATCCGAATGTTCCTGTTTAATAAAATGTGTAGGCTTAATGTCTTCTAAAAGCTTACAACGAGAAATCAAATGGGAAATGTCAGTCACTTCAATTAACGCCAGTTGCGTGGCATAAAAGTCTGTAAATTTCTTTTAATAATTTTTATTTGTTCCCTGATTGAAATGGACTCTTCTAATTGAGAAAATAAATTTACCATCTTTGAAATATAAATGGTAGGTGATTCATCGGCGCCTTGCCGTCTGGATTTAATTAACATTAAAAGATTCTCTGCATAATCGGCTGAAAGAAAATCTTGTTTCAATTTAAAATTAATTGTTCCCATGAATTTACTGTACACCGCGTTGCTCTATACCAATCCAGTGCTGAACTGGTGAAAAGATCAATAGCCCCTTCGAAAAGGTCATCTGACGAAACTTTTCTTGCAACTTGCAGTTCTTTGACGCGTTGAATAAAATCTAAAACCGATATAGAATCAGATTCACCCGAAAATTGTAATCCCCACTTGTGGATCGGGACTGATGTCGTTGTTTTATTCAAGGACTTAATTAGCGTACCTAAATCATTACTAGAAATCGAGACCGATGGGGTATTAATGGAAGAAACCGCTGATGCTCCAGGGCATGAACCCTCTGCTGTTGGTGTTATTGTAGGATTTTTATTACCGCTAGCCGAACAATAAAGAGGGTTATCGTTAATCTCATTTTCCCCGTTTACCTGTTCTAAAATCTCAAAAGCTCTAATGCATTTGGAATGCAGTTCTTTGTGTACTTCTAAAAATTCAATATCGAAATTGACATAATTTAGTCTCTGTGTTACATGTATTAATCTCGTGTTAAGTTTAATATATTCTGTCCTTTTAGGAAGAATGGTAAAAGAATTTAAACAGTTTTCTAATTCAAAAATCTTAAGTTTTAATAATTCAATTTCGTCCTTTTGAACGATTTCAATTTTCTCATACTTAGAAAAACATTACTGTCGACTTTCTCAACAATGAGTTTTCTACGCAATAATTTTCGCTTTTCTAACACACTTAACTTTGTTGGTTCAACGTTCCTAATTAAAAGTTCATAACTAAGCTCATCGCTTCTTAAAGCTTCTACCACATACATGACTAACTAAAGGTAAAGCCAACAATAACGAAACTTGTTCCTAAATCACTAATATTAAACTGTAATTCTGCCTAACACTAAATAAAAACAAAACAATCTAAAAATTCGTCCGTGTGTTGTTTACCATAATTACAATTTTAACCACGTTAATGCGCCAGTGTAATTTTAATATTTACCTACCGCGTGAGGGTATCCAATTAACAATAAATAATAAATAACAGGACCTCTAACACTATCGTACCCTCACGTTTCGGGACGTTGCCTCGCAAGCTGCAGCAGTCGGTGAAGGGGGGTTCATTAAACAAACACACTGAGACGAAAATTCGATTGTTTTATTGAATGAGCTACTAACTAAAACTTCAACTAATTACATATGCATAACAAAATATAAAGTAATTACCTTATGTACAAAAGGGCGCCACCATGGGAATTAAACGGCCCATGGACCAATCGCGGTAATAGCTCTCGTCGCACTTTGTTCGTGGGCGATGAACCAAAATGGAGAACAGAAAATAAGTCACTTATAGTCTCCGGCTAGCACAAACACAACTTAACTAAACTTAACTAACAAACATATTTTGAATAGATACAGTTCTAGGTGTACACACCGCAATAACAAAAATTTATTAATGCTACCCTAGTCTAACTAACTTGCATAGTGCGACGACCCTTTTTTAACCACGTGGTCATCTACACCATGAACAATACGACCTTCTCAAGGGTCAAATAGTACCGTAACTTGACTTCGGACCTGAGCTTTGCATTCTCAGGTAGTCTCGTGGATTAGTGATTAACGGCCTCTGACACCGTCGAAACACAATATAATAGAAGACCATTCTAAAACGATGCGGTCTCCAAAGCAATAATCAAACGGATCAATTTACTTGAACTGGGCATTCACCCGGAATTGTATTTTATGGACGTCGACAAATACTGTTTTTAAACAAATAACTGACTTATGCTGCATAACACAGCCTTGAGTTCATAGTAATATCCATATACTAATTACTTACTCAGAGAAATAAATAACTTAAAACATAACGGCCCGCACTTGACTGCAGAGAAATAAACACATCACTAGTAACCGTTAGCTTTAACCTCTAACGCGTCTGGAAATAAACAACCCGATTCCCACCGGCTGGCCTCCTTATATACATTTTGGTTAATTGAAAAATAACCCCTTTCTTGACGCTCTTACTCGGCTTAGGATGCGCCGGTCGTAAATCTTTAATTTTAATTAAAACTGTCAATGCCTAAGATAACCACAACCGTAGCTCTCAGAATTGATTTTAGTTGAGTGCTCAGCTAATTGAAAAATTGCTTCAGACCACCCTGACATAAATAGGATCCTAAAGCATGATTGACATCTAATCATAGATATGGACTAATTTGACATGTTTAGTGCCCTTAAAGTAAGTGCCTTTAGAAAAATTGATTAACTCTTGGATTAGATCTTTCTGGGAACTTCGCTGAGAAGCTACTTGGGTGATCCTGCAGCCGCTACAATTCTAATAATTAGCATGCTAAAATTAAACTAGAAACTAACTATTTTTAGGAATACTAGAACTATTAGAGCTTATTAAAACAGTATGTTACAAGGGGTTTGGCGTGTTTAACTACAATAAACAATCAGAAAGATTTGGGATCAATTACAATGTTAACTAGGTTTTTAGCATCAGATTTCCGAATTACTTTACTGCAAAAATCTGTAATACTACTATCGATTTCATTAAGATTGATTATATGATCACTCAATTATGCATTGTCTGAAGGAATTTCTTCTTTATTTTCCACAAAGATTGTTTTCGATGTAAAACATAATTATTTATCAGCAACCCTAGTATTAATTAAGCAAAGTAATTAATCAGCACAATAGAAGATAGCAACCCCATTCAATCGTCTCTTAATAAAGTTAATCGAAAATTTCATTTTATTATGCATTTTAGCCTTACATCACCTGCAGTAGCATCAAATGATTGTCTGTGGAAGATCAATAACTTCTTACATTTTTACGGCATGAAGGGACCTCATGTACATGTGTGTGCGAAAGAAATCGCCTAATAGGACCAACACTATCTTGATGGCAACCAGCTGTTATAATAAACGTTTCAGTACAAGTATCTTCACGTAAGCTAATAACTATTTCTTTTTTATTTATTCCTTTATTAGAAATTAATGTATAAGGAACAGCATCATATGGCTTATCAACTGTTAACACCTGTTAGGGAAAAGTTTATCACCAAGTGTAGATAGCAGTTTCATAAGGTCAATGTTGCTGTCTTTCAGCATAATAATCTTAATTCTAACAAATCCTTCAGTTCTATAGTTCTCGATTCAACAACAGCTCCAACAATACTTCCACACTCCCTACTTTTTATCAAATTGATTATCTCATTACGGTGGCTATGATATATTCTAAAATACAGGGAGTTTATAAAAAAACTCCTTGATTTAAAGTTTTATTTATACACAGGTAAAATTAAAATAATAGCTAATAAACCTTTACAGTAATCTTCTCAATTTCTTTTTGATGCCTAATAAAGTTCTATATGTACACCATTTGTTGCCCTGACCGCGTCTAAACGATAGTCAGTTTCTTCCCAGGTATTCAGCAGCATATCAGGCGTGACGAATGCTACAGCTGCAACAATCCTCTCCTTCAAATGAGCAATTTCACATATCTTCTCGGAATAAACAATGTTTTTTACATGTCCCCAAGAATAGAAATCTAGTGGAGTCACGTCTAGACTCCTTGGTGGTCATGCAATCGGCCCACATCTACCAATCCACCTTTCAGGGAAACGCAAGTTCAACGCATCACGGACACGGTTGCTATAGTGAGGTGGCACACCGTCATGTTGGAAGACAATCGGTCCCTTTTCTAATTCGATATCAAATCCTACGGTTGTGTCGGTTGACAGACCCACTTACGTGAAAAGTAGCCTCATCTGAAAACATAACATTTTCTAGGAAGTTCTCATTTTCTTCAATCCTGTTCAAAATGTAGACTGCTAATTCAAATCTTTTTACTTTGTCATTGGGCTTGATTTCATGCAGAAGTTGTATTTTATACTCACGTAATTTAGGCTTCTTTCGCATCACTTTGTACACGGTAGACTTAGGTATTTCCAACACCAAACTTTGCCTTGCCAATGACTTTTTAGGGCTACGAATACAAGATGTACGGATCCGTTCCACATTCTGTTTAGAGACTGAGTGCCTACCCAGTGGCTTAATTTTTAAGACACTACCTGTTTTCCAAAAGTGATTTTACCACTGCAGAATAATTTTGTTAGTAGGTGCATCACCGCCATATTCACGTCGATGGTTACCCTTAACTGTGATCACCGAACTCAATGTGGCGACTTCCGGACGGCGGAAGCAGTAGCACTCTTCCCCCACCACGATCGCCCCGAGACCACACACTACAATCGAATATTAGGTAACTAATGGCCCCCTTCTACCACTGCATGATAAATGAACTTTAACTTTACAAGTTATACACTGCAGATATTTATTTACGGCACTTTTTTCACAATAAATACAAATTTCTGGCTCATTACCTTCACTAAGTTTATGCTATCTCTTACTTTTAATAAGAACATTAATAATTTTCTTCTAAGTTCCCTAAACTAACAACAACATACAACCTCTCATCTTTTCGCAACAAATAGCATGAAAGAGACTTATGATACAGTGTGTTCATTAAGTTGCGCACATCAAAAAGGTTGTAATGTATTTTATTTATTATTGTTATAACTTTTATAAACATGTATAACTATTTTCAGCATTTTATGTCTTATAACATATGTTCAAAATGGCTGCCTTGCTCGTTAATACACGCACAAATTCGTTTTACCACGTTTGTTGACACTTTGTGGAGTACGCCTACTCTAATATTGTTAATCTCCGTTGTAATGTTCATTTTCAATTCATTCAGTGTATGATGCCTTATTTTTATAAACCCTTCCTTTAAAATAACCCCACAGGAAAAAATCTGGGGGCGTTAAATCGGGAGACCATGGGGACTATAACCCTTTAGAGATTATACGCTCGCCAAAAAACTCATGTAAGAAACTCATAGTTTCATTGGACGTGTGATATGTGGCACTGTCCTGCTGGAACCAACAATCACGTTCATCGGTTTCGAGCAACGAAATAAACTGTGTAATTATGCTTTGTATACACCACTGTTCACTGTAGTTTCAAAGAAAATAAGCCCCACTATTCGACGACGGATACGGCACACCACACTCCAATTTTCAGACACGATATGCATGAAATTTTAACTGTTTCGTAGCTTTCTGAGTCTTACCCAATGAAATTTGTGATTGTATTAATAGTCTTCGTAGGCTTTTTGGAGGCGACTGCTGCATGACATTTCTAACCTCAGCCAGTTTAGCGTCAGTTAAAATGACTGGTCTTCCTGATTTCTTTTTGTCTGCAACTGATCTGGTTTCACGGTAACGTCGGATTGATCTGGTAAGGGTCGACTTGTTAGGCACACTTACATCTGGATATGTCACACGAAATCGATCAATAACAAATTCATATGAATGAATGGTAAAATACTGTTCAAGAGAGAACATTCGTTGCTCTTGGGAAAACGACATGATTACCTTATCGTAATCTTGAGAATACTGCAGACCTGTTGTAACCTGTACACACAATAATGGACTTTACATCTGTTGTTTATATTACCAGTGGTGCTGTCTTGCGGTAGCCACTACAACTAATATAAAAACCTACTATTTACAGACTCGTTTATTTAGAAGTGTGCGGACTTAATGAACGCACTGCCCTTACAGAAAAATTTGGCTGTATAATTAAATAAATATTGTTCTCCCATGGCATGTTTAACGTGCATTATTATAAATACGTAACTTAATACACCATGAATATCAGTTATTCCTCCTGTAGATTTCTATACTTCAGTGCAGTAATGTCCATTCGATTTTTAGCTAACTCCACAAAGGCACATATTTAAGTAAATATTTGCATAAAAGCTCTATTTATATGAATTTTTAATGTAAGTATATGGAATCTTGTTGTCCGATCAGTTACTCTAATTAACAATTTATAACCTAACTGTACAATGTATGTAATCCTATCAATTAAAATAATAAAGCGAACTAAAGCAACTCTCACCAAATGTCTCCGTTGCATGGCTATGACAAATTAAAGCCAAACCTAGATTTTATCCTTTTTACCATTTAGAGCAATAGGGATATTTTGATCAATGTGAAAATGCAATGTGCTGAGGTCTGCTTGGCAAAATAAATAACACAGGTTCAGCTTAATTGAGCGCACTGGATAAATATTCCGAAATACAATAAGGAAGTATCCAGACATAGATACTCTTTAAAAAAAACTTGAACTGCTTTAAATTTTATAGAGTATTTAAACAAGCACTTCCGGGACATGATAAACCTCTTTTAAAACCCCGAACGTTTTTAGAGTATTGGTTAAATTTTTACTAGAATTGATAGAACCTTGGAGGATCATTTGAAAATGCTACAATTTATAAAGGTACCTCGAAAATAATTCAAAACGAACGTGTTAAGCTTAAACTACAGGCTTGAGGTTTGACATCGGCAAGATAACTTGAAGAAAAAGCATAAAACACATCGATAGATTACGAAGCGACAAGGGCAAGATGATCTGTAATTTGCACAAGTTCTATAAACTGTAGAGATAAAATCAGGATTACTCAAAATATTCACAATATGCACAGAATTAAAAACAAACGTAAACGATGTTAATACAACCCTGATAACGGACGAAATGTAGTGTTTTTTCCTTCGGATAGCTCAGCGGACCACCGATAACGGAGCGATATTAAACTACGTAAATTTAACAAATTCACAGGTAAAAAAAGTCACTTACCAAGCTGATACAGCACAGGTGCAGGTATTCGATCTTCTGGATTGTTGTGGGAAATGGCAAAGAAAGGATAGGAAGATTTACATTTACACTAACACCTAATTTAAGAGCGAAACGTAAACATAGATTTGTGATAACTGAACGTAGTAATAGTCGAACACAAAACACGACTTGACTTCATGGAAACTCAAAAGCGACTCTCTTTGACATATGTCCACAGATAAATTGTTTATCGATATAAGCTGGAAAACGACGTGAATAGGTATTAAAAACACGATCTCGACTTAAACGTAATTGAAATATTCTTTTTAATATTTCTCGCGCGAACAAACAATAACTCAAAATGTTAGAAATATTGGAGTTTTGCATGGAATCTAGGGCATTACTATTAATAGTTCGTTGGAAGAAAATGGAGTATGCTAGATATATTAGAATTTTAATGGGGAGGGGTGTACTAATGACACGCAATAACTAAAAATAATAGTAGAAAGGTTCGCATAAATAGTGAAGAACTAGCTTCCCCGTATTTATGTATGACAAACAACAATTGAAACGTTAATAAAGAAACATGCAGCTGAATGTCATACGCTCTGTTCAAGAAAATGGATTTTGGCAGAAAAGTTAAGATGCGGGGATACGTTGAAAAAAGCATAGAGACAGAGCTGGTGTTCCTTAGTTTTATTTAGCATGAACCATAAGGATCATATAAAGATTTTTAATGAAGTACAAGCGAATTGCACGTGTGGCAGTTATAAAGAACTTGATCTGACATTCTTAAGTCAAAACAAAAAGGGCAAGATTCCTGAAAATGTAAAAAGCATGAGTATCATGTAACATAATAGTCAAATAAAAAAACGTCTTTTGGAAGAGGAAAGGATGTGCAGTTAAAGCCGACACAAAGTTCTTTACAATCGTTTCAAGCATATAGATAAAGATATAGGAATTAATAAATAAATGAAAACGATTTACACTTTTGTGAACCAATTATTAAGTTAAGAAAAATGAAAAATATAGTACCATATACATTTATACAGTGGATCTAGAGAACGTTGATAGAGAAACCATAAGTAGGTTTTATATTTGTGAAAAGTACCGAACCATGACTATGAAATATGCATGCAAACGATTAGGTCGGAGAAACATAGACGAATTTGAAAGCTATATCAAAAAAGTTCTGAAGAGGATTTAGTTGAAACTGGTACTATAACATGGTATGATGTAGAAAGCATGATACGGAAAAACGAAAAGATTTGAATTTTGTATTAGCCACAGTTAAGCAACCGCATATGAAAGTAAGACACTTGATATGAATTAACTAAAGTAGAGACAAAAAATGTATTGGAAAATTCAAATGGTGAAGTGGTCACACGAAAATACGTAACGCAGGAAACGTGAAAGCAATCCTAGAGTACACTCCAACCTTAAGGGCGCAGCGGGCATTCCAAGAGCAGGCCTCGAGGAATAAACATCTATCTTCGCCTCCGGACGTAGCAAGGTGAGCAACGGAACGGTAACAACTCGAGGGCGTTTTCCAGCTATGCGGGGTGCCAAGAAATGGGGACACAAGCGAAATCGTTGGGGATGCACATCCGTCAGTCCTGTTTCGACGAGCTACCTAACCATGGATCGGCCTGTGGCGAATAGTCATCCTGTCGGTCGAAAAGCACAGGCCGGTGCACCCAGGATTTGGATATCGTATAGTTGGAGAGCAATCAAGAGGAAGACCCGGGAAGATACTCACCGCACCAACAACCCATCAAAACATGAATAGAATATTTACGAGGGAGCCAAAATTTTAAAAATTAATGCTGCATAAGGAAGATGGGCAAATAAGCCCAGGATCGTCAAGCCGGAGCTCCAACCTCAGTTGTGGTCCACTTGCACGCAAGTTCCAATCTCGAACTTTCCACATGGTTTTCTAAAACCTACCAATGTTTAGGACAATAATATACGCTTTTGTCAGTATACCCATTATTAGCCGTGCTCTTGATCATTGTCTCAACATGTCGGTTCGTTGAATCGCTGTGATGTATTTGGCATAGTACTGTGAAACTGATTTAAGGAACATCTTACTTGAAGTAAAAACCGTGCTTTATATACAAAACGGGTAATTTTCGGCAGTCCATCTTATGCTAAATTTCTATTCCGAAAGTTATTGCTACCAATGTCGTTTAGAGTATTTCTAACTTGTCAAACTAATAAACTTCTTACCGCATTTAATATAATTTCATACTTATGTTTTTCTATCTTTACAATGCAGTTGGTTCAAATTTTAAAGCTTGAATAAACCGAATCAGATACAGTAAAATCATCATGTAGCAAGGAACATCGTGGTTACGTAAGATGAAGAAAATAAGCTGCTGCTTTATATAAGCTTGAACATAAATCACCATATTTCACAATCTACTAATTTGCAAAGAATTTTCCATCTAGCTACCTTATATGTATAGAGAAGCACTCGAACGTGAATCTCTTTCGCATCTCAACTACTCAATTTAAATAAACCAGCCGTGTATTGGAAACGACTTGCAATAGAAGATACTTTCAAATACCAAATTTATTACAGCATTTTATATGATAAGATTTATGCACGAATTGCTTTTAGATGAAAGTTTAAAAAGTTGCTACGTTAATATCTCCCATCAAGCGGTTCAAGAATTATTTTTTCATCCCAGTTGACACATTGCAAACTTTTAAAAAGTACGATTTAATGTAAACTTTAAATTAATTTTGCTGTCGTTGTGACAAATAAAATAAATTCGGAGTTTAAAAAGTGGTGCAAATTCGAGAAAGGGGGCTTTGTATCACCATATGTGTCGCATTCCGAGTGTGATATGTCCTCTCGAAGCGACATTTTCAGGCTTCCTTGAATCTCTGCGTAGTGTTGCTGAAATTTTATAACCATGCTCGCAGTTGTGGAACTGGGACATATATCTTTTCAGTGACATGTGATGTTTGCAACAAAATTGGTGTCTTGGATTTGTTAGATCGAAAAGATTTTCCAATAGTGTTGCACTTGACAATTCTGCGTTTCATTTTCAAGCTATCGTCCTTTTTACAGAATTTCATATTTTATCTTCTCTGTTAATCTTTGAATCCAATATCAAAGGTCTGATGTCCTGATATATTTAGCTTTAAGTAATGAGCGAAGTACACATGCAACGGATTTATATAATAACCATTTCTTTCAGAAGATTACATTTTTAGCATATTAGTTAGCATTAGGCATATATTTCGTCAGCAAATTTCTCGAATGTATTCTTGAATTAATGTCCGACAGACAACTATGAAAGCGATATTCTGTAATCTGATATTTTGTGCCAACTTTGCACAATCCTCCTGAATCCGCTTTTCTACAAAACGTCCTTCGCTCAAAAATACTGTACAATATATTATATAAGCGTACCTAGTGAATTATTATAGGGTAGACTATGCTGTCCGGCATATTAGTATTCTGTATGTGTGTGCAATATATCTGCTGCTGGACAGGATACTGGATAACACACTTAAATTTAATATATTCGTAGAGGAACGTATTAAATACAAATCGGGCTACGTCAACTACAGTACCACACGTACAGCTTTGCACGGGCTAATATTTCAATGCAACACAAATTGGCACCTCAAGCGAAGCAAACCGAGAAATACTACTTGTTCGAGCTCATAAAAATAAGAATAAAAGAACTCCCGTTGAACAACTAGAACGTTTAGCGATAGAAATTACTACTACTCCCTACATTTTACACCTCATTTATTAGCTTAATTTATTGGTCTTCTACAAGAAACTGCTTCGTGCGTGTCAGAGAGTACGATATTACTACCAATTTTTCTTTATAGTCGACTGAAATTGATTAAAATATTACATTGTGTTAAGCTTGTGGGTTATAATTTCTGATACTGACAGAAACCCATAAATCTTGCGATTTTGTCAGCTGACAAACTAGTTTTCGATACCAACTTAAAAGGAAATGTGACTTGTAAATGCAGTTTTCGTGTTACCGCCTCGCTAAGTAAGTTTTAGACATCACCTAATAATACTTGAAGTTGCTACGCTATGCATATGCCGTCAATTACAAGATTGGTTTTTCACAAAATTATTTCCTGAAAGTGTAACTACCGAAGTAGTGTTCCTTGTATCTAGAAATTGTTCGAATTTCGATGAATTCTCTATTTCATTAAACCCATATTTGGTAATTTCCATAATTAAATATAGGACATATTGCTGAAATCGTTAATATGGACGTCAAGTACCATTTGCTTGTGGCTTTGATTGAGTAACTTACCATTATATTCACTTATATTTGATTGATTTAAGACTCATTATTTTATTTATTTTATAATCATAATTTGTGGCTAAAGGCGGTTGAGCCGAATTTGTTCCGTACCACTTCTTATCAAAATAATAAAAATCTGCAATGCCAAAGTGCTGTGAAAATGGTCTCGCATTGGCTGCGTCGCTGAAAGATGCTTCTGGTTTGTAAACTTGAAATTGTTCACTTACCTTTGTTTTTAACTTTGCCTGGCTAGCTCAACGAAACCAACAGAGTTTTCAAATTGAAATAAAACACAGCACCATCACAAAGCATTTATACAATATGAAATATCTTCTTTCATACAAGAGCATTTACACCATCGTTTCTTTCAAACATAAAATAATTTCTAAGAAGTCTTTGTTAAAAACAAAATTATTGTCGCTTACCTTATTTTACATTGACAGAATTAAATTTATTCCTTTGAGGATCTTTAACCCGGTATAAAATTATCACCACGCTGTTAAGATTTATTTTCGCCAGAAAAAGTCTTGGACATATAATCTATTAAAGGTCAGAGTATATCGAACTCTAAAAACAAACTCCTGGTAAAAAGATCCCTCACACATAAAAAAAATTATTAGAATTATATTAAACTAGATCTAAATACTCGAATATCAGTTAAAAATAAATCTATCAGTAATACTTGCAGAATCCACAAAACGCTCCTCATAATTAAAGATCTTCTTATTTTAGATTGATCTCCAAATCTGCTTACAAATTTTCCAAATTAAAATTCCTGATTTCCAACAGCAATTATCAAAATACGTTCTTGGGTTAAATCTTCTTTTCGATCATTTA
The DNA here is from genome assembly GCA_036346225.1 of Platerodrilus igneus. Taxonomy (NCBI): domain Eukaryota; kingdom Metazoa; phylum Arthropoda; class Insecta; order Coleoptera; family Lycidae; genus Platerodrilus; species Platerodrilus igneus. The sequence continues at coordinate 1,351,765 of JARFIW010000787.1, read as the reverse complement.
ATTCATCTTTAAAAATAGCTTTATATTGAAGAATTTTGCCTTTTCTGTAATTAATAATTCAATTTTGGTATGTAACTTGAATTTAAAAACATCACTTCAATATTCATTGCTCGGAACTATCAAACTACAATAAGTTTACTACACAATTCTATTACTAGATTCGCATAACATTTCGCTCTCTTATGCTTAAAAGCGAATGAATCCCTCCTATTATATATTATGATGTAAGGGTCCTCGAAATACCCAATTAACGTATTAAATTTCGACATTTTATTACCTTCTTATCGTTCTAAGTATCCGTGACACGTTCTCTATCCTTATTTCTCATATACTATTATTGCAGTGTCGCATACTAGTACAAAAAGGTTATCAATTTTTCCAGGGATTTTACGAGTTATTTTTAATGTTCAAGTTGCTCCCCGGAACAAAAATGTTTATCTAATGAGTTTATAGGACTTTGACGTATTCCTAAATCCCAGTGACTCCTCTAGAGAATTCTATGTATAGAATAAATTGCAATAACTACGGGGTAATTAATTTAAACTTTATTTAGTTTTTAGTGCAAAAAGGTTTGCTCTTTATAGGAAATATACATATATATCTATATCCGTATAACCGTAGAAAACATTGTCTAAAATAGCTTTACATCTCATATCTAAGACACCGAGATTTATGCATACCTCTAGGTATAAAATAAAATCCTTTATTATCCATTTAATGTAGTTTTACCTTCTTATGTTACCCCATCTTTCACGATCTGGATTTACATTATAATAAATTCGTTATTTATTGTTATCGTTATATTAAAAATAGCTTTGATTTAAATTGCATAACACTTGAGTTTTACTCTAGCCCTAATTTAAAATTTTATATGCTTAAATAAGTAGCATATAAACGTATAACCAACCTAAAAAAACAATAAAGTGCATAAGGTTAACCGGTAATTAGTTAATAGTATATCGGCATTTTATTATTGCAAAGACGCAGAAACTTTATACAAAGGAGCTTAGTAAAACATGATTAAAATCGTGTCATTAAAAAAGATATCAACTAATTACACCAAAAATTACAATCTATGGCTTCAGTTGGTGACAATGTCGTGCCATTTTTAAAAAGGCTTTCAACCGTTTATTGTATAATGTCGGTTCAAGGGTGTCAAACCCACCACGGAAAATTCTCCTAAATTATTATGTTTAATATAGGCGGTACGCAAAAACTACACAAAGTCTTGGTTCTTACATAAGTCCGGGAAATGATTTATGATTTGAGGTTTGGGAAACTGCGCGATTTGAGTTTCTCATGCTTAACAAGGCAGTGTCAACCAATATGCGCCAGGAATTAAACTATCTCGGAGGAGGGACGATGGTTTGTGGCAACCGGGGTGGTAAAACAAAGGAACTTTACTACATGCCTTCCTTGAGTGTAGACTATTTGTGGAAGGCGGACAGTCGGCAAAATGGTCATTTCCCTTTAATCGTTATACAACGTAGCGGCACATCGTCGATAGAGAAGAGCTGCCGCCAACCAAACAAGGGGACATCTGGACGCCACCCCCATGATATTACAGACGCACCGGGATCATGACAATCAAGAGGCAAGTATAATTTTTATAATTTAAGGTGCATTTGATTCCCCGGGGAATTTAACCTGGTGAAAATTTGAGAATATTTGATTTCATTTATTGTAAAATATTATAAAGTAGAAATTAACTCTTAAAAAGTAACGTCTCGCCTAGCACCCAACAATATTGAGTTAATAGTGAAATGAGTTGACTTTTTCACGCTTAAATTGATTTTCTTAGCTTATATACGTCATTCCTTGGTCTAAATTAATTTGCGTGCTTCGGTTATAAATACATTCCAGTTAACCTTTAACTGTTTGTATTATGTCAAGTGAACTATTTTAAATATTTCTGAATAACTTGTGTTAAAGTGAATATTCTCCGTAATATGAAGAAGTTTTGGTTACATTAAACTACTTTAAAATATCTAGGGTAAGAACTAGTTACTGATAGAATGCCGAATGTTCTAATTTTTATACACCTGCTTTTAAACTGTCTAATAAAAAGGAACCTAATTCCTAATCTAACAAACTAACGTTTGTTTGCGTTAAGTGAAAATCACATGTATAGTTTATCGTACGTTGGAAATTTTCTCTTGGTTCGCAAATAAACTTTTGTTTTGAATTCAGTTTTTGCGTTAATTACCCATATAAAAATAACGAAACGCTAACTATAAATTCCCGTATTTGTACAATTTTTCCTAGTCATGAAATAATATTTTTTAATTGATTTTCATGACCTATGTATAACATCAATCTAATTTGTGCGTACACAACGTTAAATAAAAATTACCCTTTCTTCTAATAAATTTGCGAGATTTCATTACCTGTTTATTATTCTGCGTATGTATGCAGAAATTTTATCGTATTTTATTTTGAACTTTTATTGAATGATTTGGTAAAAACCAAACGTTGCTTATGGTATGTATTTCGGTTTTTCTAACTTTAGGTCCGTCTATATCCGTATATATCTTTATTAGTTACTTACTTGACATAGAAATACAAAATTGAGGTAAGTACGTGTAGTTTTAAATCAAAAATATGAACCATTTGCATTTTAAAAGCAAGGAGCTTTCGTGGGAGCTCGTGGCTCGTAGTGTAATACCAGATTCCACGCAAAATCAACGTCGTCTTCAACTTCAACCTGCTTTTTCGCAGAAACATTTTATCTTGCTCAATTCTAAAGGTGAATATGAACGCTGAAAAGAACTTAGACGAAAATACTAATTCCGTGGACGACATAAAATTTATTGTTGTTCCACTGACCCTATGCCAACAAAGGTAGAGCCAGCACGACGTTCTCTTTAATCAATGTAAAACCAAGTCTCAATTTATTTTCTGCCTCAAACCCTGACGAAACAAAAAATTAAGAGCGAACTTATGACCAAATTATAACTTGCTGAAGGATTTGTGCTAAATAGCTAGAAAAGCTAGATATTTTTCCCGACCTTCCGGTAGTGACCTTGAATTCAAATAATCAATCGTTATCTGTAGAAAATGTAGACGTTTCTAAACCTGTACCGCTTATAAATGGCAAACCTCAGGACGTTGGTACATTAAAGACGTAAACCCATTTTCGTCTGCTTTAAGACAAAGCCCTTTTCGTCTACCTTTAATGAGTAGTATTTACTTATCTTTATTTTAAAGGCTTCATCTAAACGTATTTCTCTTTTTCCATTCTTATTTTGACAAATTTTTTTCTTTTAGCTTTATCTTTCGTATCCAAATATTACCTAAGTATCGAACTTTCCTATCGTTTATTTCTATGTAGATTTTGATCTCAACTTTTTACGGATCTATTGTACATATAAATGATTATTAACCCTTTAATCTACAAATGTTCCAAACCTTGTCCTGCTATATATAGTCTTTTGATTTTAAAAGATAGACCCATCATTCTTAGTTATACATGTTTTCAAATAGTCGTTACACACAAATAAATTCAATCTTTCTTTAAATTTTCATCCTCTATCTTAGTATTTCACAATCTAATAAAGTCAATATCGTGGTAGACATTTTTCGTTCGAACAATCCAGCGAATCTACACGTCTTATACTAGCTGATGTCCAGTGTTATGCTTTACTATTTGGATGTACGCAGCAAGCGCATGTTATACCTCTGTAGTAAAAAGTCAGTTTCCTCAGTCGCGAATACAATAAATTTCTATTCGATGTGTTTTCCTACGCATATATTTCAATTGTTACTTATAATTTCTGTTACCTATTGTTTTATTATAGGAACAATAATGCATTTTTTTTGTTTTTCCTGGACGTGTTGGTGTGGGGCTATCGCCTTTGTCGTTTCAAATATTATTCACTATGTTGTGGTTGTATTGAAAATGTCCTACTTGTATCTTTAATTAACTGTCTATCGTACAATTACTGCTGTGTCCAAAGAAATATGTCTTTGAAATTGTTGTGTGGGTATATTTAAGGTGATTACCTTGTCTTTATTTGATTTTCTTATCGCAGTAGATGCACACTTGAAGGTTGGTCGTTTTTAAGTATTTACCGTTGATATATGTTTTATCTTATCGTTGACATTGCAGGTAGTCCTTTAGAACAATAATGACATTCTTTGTTCTCTACTTCTTCTCTAGAATGCTTATTCTAAAACTCTACTTATTTCATATTCCTCTATCTCCGGTTTCAGCCTTAATTTTTTCTCTGGTTGACCTGTCTTAGTCCCGGGAAAACCGTCCATCACATATGAGTGATGTTCCTCCATTCGAGGCTACGACTACACTTTGCTTGGTTGAGTAGTGCTTCGCTATCCACCGTTTACTCTATTGCTATTGCTCAATGCAAGTTTCCCGATCTCTTTTCTATCTGCGTTGCTATAAAGCTGCAAACCCCAACCTTCCCCTTCCATCTTTTCTTTATTTTGAACTTTTTCATTTACTTTCAAAGTCGCTATATAGTTAGAGAATTGTTACTGCATGACATTGGGCCGTGTATCGCCACTGTCTTCCGCTAATGTACGTTATAACCGTCGACGGTGATTTTGTTATTGATTTGGCTTGTATGTTGATCATCTCTTAATCGACGCCGTAATGCAGGAATTGTATTCCACTTTCTATTCCGTCCCTTTTGCCGTTCGCATGAATAAGTGCCGCTTCACGAAACTTCTCCTCTTGGACGGCATGAGTAAAAACCCCTTATAAGTTCCTTCGGGATCACTCTAATCCCTCGGGAGTACCTTTTTCATTATTACATTTATAAGAGTAGTGTTCTACCTTGATAAGTATAAGGCTTTCGAATCAAAATCAGGTTTACGTTATTTTTAAAAATCAAAGAAATATTTTTTCTTAATACATTATCTTATCTTAAGGTTAAGCCATAAATGTTTAATGTTTATCTTTTCTTCAAGTTATCTGAAGGGTTTTATTTTATTTAACTAATATATGACCATATCTGGGTAATTATCATTTTATTGTACCTTAAATAATACCTACTCTAACCCATAAATATTGGGTATTTATTTTTCTTTCTGCAATTATCCCTCAGGGGTTTTCCTTATATTGTCCTCACCTTAAAGTAAATAAATTCTCAATATCTGTCTAGTTGTGAGATGCCTAGTTTATCTATTTATTGTTCTTAACCTTTGGTATTGATGACCAAAGGTAGCATTTGTTATTGTAAGGTGAAAGAGAAACTTTTGGTAGCATTGTATTTGGCAGGGTAGGATTAAAAAAGTTATGCATCGCAAATGCAGGAACACTGACTAATTTGTTAACTTAACGTTTTGGCTGCTGAATCATATTTTGTCTTATCCTATTAAAATAAAAAAAATTTGTTTAGCTTAAGAGAATATCCTAAAAGATATGCGTGTAAATTCGTGTGCATTCGTAAGCGAATCTAAAAATAATCTCTAAATTTAGCTTTATAGTGAAGTTAAGTATTAGCTATAAGTATGTGAGTCCCATTGTCCAGACTAAATTTGTGCGATTAGTGCGGCAGCAAATAAGACCTGTGCGCGCTTAGTTGAGTATGCCTTAAAATCGGGTAGTTGCTCATTTTCCCTTCTTGATATCGCAAATATTGCTACGGTTTAAAAAACAAGGTGGGGCCTATAGACAAATTTAATTTAAGTTTGCCGTGAATGTGAGCTCTCGTGTGAAGAGATCTTTTTCTTTTTATTTTGAAGCTTTAAGGCGATTGTTGCGCCTGTTTTAAAATGGCTTTCAATGATTTATTGCATTATATAGATTCGGGAAATTTTTTAACCAGCACGGGGAATTCTCCAGCATTATTATATTTAATATAAGCGTTGAGTTAAAACCACACAAACTTTAGGTTCTCGCAAAAATTCAGGCATTCATCTATTGTTTGTGATTTGGGAAACTGCGGGGATTTCATTTATGATGCTTAACAAGGCAGTTGTGTTAATTAAAGTGCATCAGAGATTAACTTATTTTGGAGGGCGACGATGGTTTGTAGGAGCCAAGGTGTCGAAACAATGGAACTGTACTACTAGACTTCCTCGAATGTAAACGTGCTTGTGGAGTTTGGAACACTCGACGAAATAGTCTATTTCCCTTTTTCCTTTTCCTGTTACCGCTGCACAACATTCCAGCTCTTCGTCAATACAGACGAGCTGCCGCAAACCAACGAAGGGGACTATTGGATGCCATCCCCACGAGGTTGCTGGCGCACCAGGATCAGGACAACCACGGGTAAGTGTAGCTTTTATAATTTGAAGTGCAATTGATGCCCCAAGGAATTTTACCCCGTGTAAATTTGATAAACTTTGGTTTTATTTACTGTAATTATTATGTAATATGTATGTCATATAATAAAGCAGAAATTAACGTTTAAAAAATTAACGCTTCGCCCATTAGGTTTTTCTATTATTAACGGGAACATTATTTTGCGACAATTTATTACGTCTTTATGGTTAGTTACAAACTAGGAATATATTGCTCATTCAGGTTTTGTCTTAGAACACATCTACCACATTCTTAAATATAATTAGTAGAGGGTTTTGGGGGTTCTGGAACCTCATTTCCTCCAAAATCCCTCATTTCCTCACACATATGGACTAAATTTACATGTAAATTCCCATAAGGAGGATCTGAGAGGGATTTCCTCCTTGCTCTCTCCTTGTGGACCCCTCCTTGTGGGATTTTTACCCTCATTTTAAGAATTTTTACCGGTAACATTCTAAACCAAATAGTTTTCTTCGACTAGCCATTTCATCTTTCGAGATAAATATATCTTGTTTGGTGTCAATTAATATTAGATTTTTTTCAGCTACCTGAAATCCTAGGAGTTTTTAGATAGCGTCATCCTCCAGGGAGCTAGCCTCATTTTAAGATTTTTTACCCGCAGCGATTTCTTACCGCTCTTATACAATTTTTTAGCCATGCGACACTTCAAATTAGTCTAAAATTTTACGCAAAATCCAAATCTGTAAAGAGATTTAAAATACGACCACCCCCTAGCGTTTTACACACATACCCTCTGCAAGATAAATCTTTCTCCACACTTCCACCTAGGAGATAAATGTACCTTGTTTGGTATCAGTTAGTATTAGGTTTTTCAGCTACATGAATTTCTATGAATTTTTCAGATTGCATCATCCCTCAGGGAGCTACCCTCATTTTAAGATTTTTCACCCGCAGCGATTTTTGACTGTCCTTATAAAAATTTTTAGCCATGCAATACATCAAATTAGTCTAAATTTTACGCAGAATCCGAATCTGTAAACAAATTTAACATAAGACCACCCATTATCGTTTACACACATTCTCTCTAGCGAAGATAAAAAGATTATTTTTGTTTCTTTTAAGATAAATATATCTTGTTAGGTATCAACTAATATTAGATTTTTCTCAGCTAGTTGAATTTCTAGGAATATTTTGGATAGCATCACTTCCTAAAATGTTACCCCAATTTTAAGATTTTTTGTACCAGCAGCGATTTCTAAAGGACATAGAAGACTTGGGTGTCGATTCAAAGTTTAAGCTGCGAATAAAATTAGATAAAATTAAAACCACTCCAAACAAACATAAAGAAAGGACTATCTTCTGTGTATAACTTTGTATTAAAATTAAGTTTAAATGACTCTATGCTTGGTATTAAATATTTTTAAATTTTGTTGTGTATAATGTCAGAAGAAAAATTTTAGAATAGTATTACATTGCTATTTATTTACAAAAGGCTATGACGTCGCCACGAAATAGCAGTCACACCGAGAAGGATGCGCACGGGCAGGAGTACGCACGGGCAGGGATGTACCTGGGCGTACACGAGGGAAGCCGAAGTTAACAGTCACCAAGCATCTAATTCTTTATTTGGGCGGTATCGAGTATTTGTCGGCGTATGTAACCGGAGTAAAAAACAGGAATTGTACACGCACCTTCCCTTCGTCCAAATCCTTCCTGCTTCTATCCTGGTGGATAGAGTGTACGTGTTACCTCCACGTGGTGTTCACTGGGCAACCAATATCTTGTTGTCTTTGTAATCTGCAAAATGTTGGTTAACTAACAACGCGTACCTGTTGTAATTATTACACACTAGCTTTATACACAGTTGATTAATAAAATTAATCTTTCGGGCGAAGATGACAGGCGTTACGTGATTCCCGGAAGCATATCGACCTACGCAGGAGCGCACAAAGATATAGGATAGTTACTTATATATGTATATATAGACAAACCCATCATCCCCATCCTAAATAATCCCCTCGTCACCGGCGATATGTTTTTATCGCCACGCGGTGTCGCTGGACGTTAAAAGATATTGCTAGATTAACGACAATATGTCTTATTGACCCAAAACACGTTTCCTCTCTTTTTAAACATCACATTAATCTCTTTTTTGTAACAGGTTACTTTCAACTGCTTGGATTCGGCTACACGAAGAAAATAAAATAATGTTATACTTTGCAATGTAAAAATTGTGTTCTATTAGTTTATTAAACTGTAAATCGGATAAAATAAATGATTAAACTTTTGTGTACTTAACTTCTTTGTGTCAATACCTCTAAGTGTTTGGTTAAAGGATTCTAGATGTTATAAAGGAGAGATGATTAGAAATTGCTGCTGGTAAAAAAATCTTAAAATTGGGGTAACACCTTAGGGAGTAATGCTATCTAAAAAATTTCTAGAAATTCAGCTAGCTGAGAAAAATCTAATATTAGTTGATACCAAACAAGATATATTTATCTTAAAAGAAACAAAAATAATCTTTTATATGTTCGCTAGAGAGTATGTGTGTAAACGGTAAGGGGTGGTCCTATGTTAAATCTGTTTACAGATTCGGATTCCGCGTAAAATTTAGACTAATTTGATGTATCGCATGGCTAAAAAGTTTTATAAGGACGGCAAGGAATCGCTGCGGGTAAAAAATCTTTAAATAAGGGTAGTTCCCTGGGGGATGACGCTATCTAAAAAAACTCATAGAAATTCAGGTAGCTGAAAAAAATCTAATATTAATAGACACCAAACAAGATATATTTATCTCGTAAGATGAAATGGCTAGTCGAAGAAAACTATTTGGTTCAGAATGTTACCCGTAAAAATTCTTAAAATGAGGGTAAAAATCCCACAAGGAGGTCCACAAGGAAAGAGCAAGTTAAAAATCCCTCTCCTCAGATCCTCCTTATGGGAATTTACATGTAAATTTAGTCCAGATGTGTGAGGAAATGAGGGATTCTAGAGGAAATGAGGTTCCAGGACCCCCAAAAACCCTCTACTATAATTTTTGAGTTATGAGCTTTTATTGGTAAACAAATGTGACGAACATAAATGATATATAAATGGCCAAAAAGTTATTCTGGATAATTAGTTATTTCAAATGTAATGAAATTCATGATACACAATAGTTAATTCTAAAATAAACAGATTCCTTAGAAATATAAATAAATAATGACTCATGTATGAATAAAATCAAATTATCTCAAAAAGGAACAATTTAAATTATCTGCGGCAGTAAATGGATTAGCTGCGCATACTTGACATAACAGTTATAAGTATTACCATTAAAAAATTTTTACAGAACTCCAGACACTACCGGAATATCTCTATAAATAGAATAGTAATATAATGGGCGATCAAAAATTCAAGGTTCTAAATATACAGTCTATACAAGAATTTGATTTAAAATTGGCATTCGTGACGCCGTTAATAATGGTCGTTTATGTGTAGCACTTTGAATATCATAAATATAGTGAGATATATCAAATTACACTTGGATTTTAATGAGTAAATCAAATATGAATAATATAGTTCAATAAGCACTATCTCATGGGGTTTGCTAATGAAACGCATAATCCTTCCGCTTCTCTTTCTTAAAAAATTGCCACCCTTGCTGTAAACAATGTTGCATTAAAAGACTTTCAGTGTAACGAATTTGAATAAAATTAAGCAATGATAATTTGAAACATATACTCGGTGTGATTATGCTGATGAATGAGATTCAGCCAGGTGGCTTCTAGCCCTTTTCGATTCATTTGCATGTCTGCTTTTCAGGCTCTATGACCTCTACTTGTATTATTAAAAGTCAATCATTTACTTTCTATCTCTACCCTAGAATATTATTCTTAATTGCTGGTTTTCCGGAAATAGCAACTAATCATTTTGATCTATATTGTAATAATGGCGATCTTGGCAGAAACACTAACTAGAAAGTATAGTACGTCATTATAATTAACCAATATAATATAGGTATACATGCATCTAGTAGTAGTAGTAGTAGTAGTGGTGGTGGTTACATAAGCTGCAATTTGTACATGCCACCAGAGGAAAAAAAATTGCGTCTAATAACGTGTCTTATACTTGTATGTTTATTTTAACAGGGAAGCGATTGCTTGCCGCTACTTTATACTGCACATAACAACTTTTTGCTCAAAAGGTATTTACGATCATCTCAAGTTAGGCAATAATCCACATTACTTACAACCAATTGGAGTTTGACATATTTAATAGGATTGTTACCACGCTATTATACTTTTTTTCTCAATTAAGACGTGTACTATAATAAATGCATTAGCAATTGGTTTCAAATTAAAAATAGATTTGAAAATTCTTTCTGTTTCTAATTGTATATTTTATACCTTTAAATTGTTTTAGGGATGCAATGTCAGCAACCGGCTCCCAACAAAAATACTCATTAAAATCGCTTCTAAGAATCTCCAAACCGATCGACTAACTGCCATAAGAGTAAAGAAACAAATTTCGGTGTTTTGAACTGCTTTTGTAACCGATATCCAGTCTCCTGGTCATGTTGAAGAAAAACAAGTGTCTCTATTAGATTTTCGGACACCCAAACTCAAAGAACCTTCATTTTCCTAGTTCAAAATCTCACATACAGAATTCGGTTATTACAAATCAGGTTTTAAGAGGGTTCAATTGGTCACTAGTTCAAACAAACACTGTTTGGATTACGTAGTGTCTATAATCACTTATAGTTTGATCACGATGCGTGAACTAGTTTCGTAGTCCAACTTAAAATAAGAAATAAAAAGCGACACGAGGAATAGAGAAAAACTAAAACAACAAATCAATTTGACGCCACTTAAGAAACAAAAAAGAAGCTGGCGACGGGATGGTTAAATTCAGCATAGTAAAATTTGTTACGTTCAGTTTACGACTAAATTAAAATTTGCCCTTTTTAACTCATTATTCATTTACTTAGATTCTGCTCAAATCCTCCAACAACACCCGGTATATCAAACCTTCCTCCAATAAATACGCTTTCTGATAATTTTCAATTTCAAATCTATTTGCTTTAAAACGAAAAGTATATTCTATAAATTAAATAGTCTATACTCTGTTCTAGGTATCCGTGAACTTGCTATACATTGCGATAACATGTAATTACTTTCTCTATTGTTTCAACCAAAAACTCGTTGAAATAACGTATTGAACTATTCGAAAAAGCGTGGTTCGAGTTTCTAATCGCCTTTGATACGGCGAGGTTTGAAGTTCTAATTCTTGTTATTTAAACAATTTCAATTTAATTCTTTTTTGAACACTCGTCGTTACATTTACTTTTTGTTATTTACGAAATTTTCGTGCACACACTGTGTGGTATTTTATTTAAAAAAAAGTACTTTTCTTTGGTAAGGGGGTTAAATCGTTTGCGGTAATATTGTTATAGCTTCACCGGTGGACTGGAGAGATCCGCTCGAACCGCCATTTCTGTTAGTACGGGAGGACACGCACATGACGGGATCACGAGCACATCTGCTCTGCTCTGCCTTTAGAGAGGGTGCGATCAAACACATACACCGTGGACACACGGGTGAGTGTTTATTCACTATTTTGTATAAGACACCTGTAAAATTATTACAAACAGTATATTTACCAGTTTTTATTGAATGACCGAACCTCGTAGTTTGAAAATGATTATCTTTATGTGAGATATTTATTAATGATATTGTATGTAATGTAACGTTTCCTAATTTTTAGTATCTTTGATAATGGTTTAAAAATAAACCGAAAGCTTAGTTTATAATAAAGAGTATATTTTATTAACCAGCAGACCAAAAAACCTGTTACTATATATATTATATTTTATAATTGCAAGGTCGTTATACCACGAAATATATATATATATATATATATATATATATATTTATATAAAACTTTTATAGTAACGACCTTGCTATAAAGTGTTTTTATTGCGGGTTTTAGGTCTGCTGGTAAGTAGGTATATAAACTCTTTTTAACTGCCTAACTTTTCGTCAAATACAAACTACTTTTACGACTACATTTTAATTTAGATGCAATCTTTTTATTATTCTCAATTTTAAAGCCTGTGATCAAGGATTCAAAAATAAATCCGAAAATTTAGGCAGTTAAAGAAAGAGTTTATATACCTACTTACCAGCAGACCTAAAACCCGCAATAAAAACACTTCATATATATATATATTTATATATATAATTTTATATTTAAGATGACGATTTATAGCTGTTGTTTTTAGAGTTGTAATTTCTTTTTCCTTTTCTTCGTTGACTAATATAGGGGGGTAGGTACCTAAAAACGGCAGCTCGCCATTATAAGAATTGATTTTTTTTGTTCTTCCTGACATATGTATATTGTGATTATTATTTATTTTTGTTTTCATTTGTTTTTGGTACTACTGTTCCTGAGTAACATTTTTTTATAATTATAGGCTCTTTTATGTTTTGTTGTTGAGTGATGAACCAGTGCGTGTATTTTTATTTCAGGCCTTCCTTTATTTATGTATGTGTAATACCCCGCCTACTCACCGATTGAGTTCGGTCATTTTTTTCTTTGTCTTTTAGGCTACGTCAATGTACATAGCAAATTAATTGCATTAGAGTTGAAGAAAACTACAATATTAAAACAATGTCATCGGAGGAATCATAAACAAATAGTTGGTTCATTGCAGAAAAAATTTACACCTGAAATAAAAGCGTAACATTAATAGAAATTAAAAGGATAATTACTTCACGGGAAATCTGAACCCATGAACTCATAACTAAAATTAAAAAGCTACGTAGGGAATAAAAAGAATTATGTCAAGGAGTCAATATGACACTAAAGAAGGAACTAAGTAAATGAACAGTTGCCAATGCAAGGATCAAATTTAACACTCAAAATAAAACTAAATACCAAAGTAAGAAATAAAGAAAAAGTACAACAATAATTTAATTTGACTCTATAGAACGAGTCATAAATAAAAAGTTAGCCAATGACAGAAAGAAAAATTACATCAACGAATCAATACTATCCTAACAAAGAAAGTTGATTCACGGAAATCCGAATTCTGGAAATTATAAATAATATTGAAGAACAAAATGAAACTAAGTCTGAGAATTCAACATAAAATTTAAAATGAACATAGGGAACAAAAAAAATACACCAATAAATTAAAATTGCACTGTAGGAAGGAACATAGACAATAAGTTGGACAACGAGAAATGAAGAAACGTTAGCATCAATATATTAAAATGATACTGCAGATAGAAGCAACTGCATAAAAAGGGTAAGTAAATAACTAAACATTTGACTTATTGAGTAATTGAATTTAGAAACTTTAAAATGAAATTAGAAATTGATGCAGAACACGAAAAAAGTTCATGTAGACGAAAGCTCCACATACAAAATAAGTTGGTCCATGGGAGAATGGAAGTTTTGATCTTCGCGTTATTAGCACGATTAACTGAGCTAATGAGACACGTAAATTACGTTTGTGCTTCAGTATAAGTGTGTTACTATTTTCATAATAATAAATAATCGAGGAATTTCTTTATTTTGTAAAACTAAGTGAAGTTGCAAATTATTTTTACATTATACATATTAAGTAAAGACACACACTAGTTCTGTGTTAAAATACACATTGTACAATTATCATGTCATGAAATTTACAATGTTTCAGTATTGTTTGTTTAATGAAACAGCTGTAGCGTATTACGACCCAGTAAAGGTGTTTTAAAATTATTCACATATCTGTAGTAACGTTTACAATAACTACATTCTTGAATGTTAATAACGGACAGGTAAACAACTAGCCACACGTTACAGGACACCTAGAAAAAACAAGTGCGTGCCGAATTAAACCGTCATTAATTATTTTGTTAAAGCATTTCTGTTACTGCAAAGACTAACTAACTTTGCACGCGTATTTTGCGTAAAGGTTGAAATACTATATATGAATCAAGCACATTAATCAAATTCACGTTCGTAAAAAAACTATCAGTTAGGTCCGATCAAGAATTATAAATAATTTCAAATCGTGAGCGTAGATTTTTCGTACATGTAAAACTCACCAACTGGAACAATATTGTGAGACAATTTATTACAAATATATGGAAGGTTTAAAAGAAAAGACTACCTAATTCGCATAGTATCTGCTTTTGGGCGTGAAAGGTCATCCAAAATGACTGATTCTCAAGATTCAAGAAATATTTTAGGAAATGCAATTGCGTCACTAATATTGGTGTGACTACGCCTCTGCGAGGCGTCGCTAATATTGTTGAGGATAGCACAAATTAATTGGGGATGGCCACTAATTTAATGCGGTGACTCAGGTACAGTGAATGGTATTCATGAGAATTCAATAAAAGGTACGAAATTACTATCTTACCTTCTCTTTCCTTGACTAACTAGCTCAACAGAAATTACGCTGTGGAATTTAGGAAAATGAATTGAAACACAGAAATCTCACGAAACATCTATGAATTTAGAAAACATTTTTCTTACATACAAAAATGTATAAACCCGTATAAAACTTAAGTTATTACAGAAAAATTATTACTATAGATTACTTAAAAATGATCATTAACAATTACAGAATTCAAACCTCTTCTGTGTGGGATACAAAATTTACGTTAATTTTGCAGTGGATAATTTACTGATCTTTTATTATTCCGCTTGCAAGTGTGATTGGCTAGTGACGCTGCACAGATCATTTAGTAAAGGTCAATATGCTTCTAACTCTGACCTCAAAATTTGCTGGTAATTATCGGCTTTACAAACATTTTTTAAAGGGTTAAGAACATTCCAATTTAAGTTACAAATATTTCAATTTCTTATCAGTTACAAACAAAGAAAAAATCCAAATTTTATACTTGCGAAAATAGCTCTTATCAAAACCTGATGTCTATTATCATCAACGGAATTAAATACTTCCAGGTTCCGTCCTAAATCTCCATTTAGAGTTAGAACATCAGTTTGTGCAAAGGGCATTTTATTATAATCAATTAAACTCAGAGTATTTTCTTGCACCCGTATTATCTATTTCGAAGATTGTTCAATTCTCGTAGTGTTTTGCAAAATAATTATATGCATCATTATGCAAATTCTACGTAACCTATTGCATGTCATAAAATGAATAATAAAATGCTCGAACTTACACATTCGAAGGAAATTACCTTTATTCAAAGCTATATGTTCGATGTCTTGAAATTAATCAATCACAAACCTTAGCTACTTCCGTTTGTGTACAAAAATTCTACTAAGTCATTTTTTCCAAACCATTCTAGTGTATTCTCGAAAGTTAGTCTCGGATGATGTAAGAATACCACCGATTTCACTATTTTAATGAGTTAATTAGTGTCAAACTATCGCGATTTATTATGACATACCCATTGTAAAGCGCTGACGATTCTTTTTTAAAACACGAACTGGTGCGCTACTATTTCTTTCGTCCATACTGTAATGCATAGAGCACTTAAATCTTCCTTAACTAATTTTAATGGATTTTTAATGTCCGCGGGTTCCTTGAATCGAGGCGTTTATCCATTGACTAAAAAGAACTAACCTATTTAATAACTTGTAACGAATACGATTATCTGCTTCTTAAATATACGCTTTTGTTCCATATACCTATTTAATAAATATTAAATTTCAATAGAAATAATATATTACAAATTCATACATAGAGCTCCACCTATATTTAAATATTCAAAGTAAAGTTTAATATCTCTTCTATTTGTATGTATCTTGATACAATATCCCCTTTTCTGCGCGTACTTGGATAGCAACGTAGCATCGTGGTCAAGATTCATTTGATATCGGTATGTAACGAGCACAGCAAGTGTTAACGTGGGCCAGCAGGTTTTGATAAAACATGCCATCCCAGAAAGAAGTGAAGTGGTGTCAACGAATACCATGGCTTCATTTTTAGTTGTAGTATCGACCTAAGTATAGTCAAGAAAGTATATCTACGCGCAAGTACGAAGGTATGAATTTATATTCAAATAAAGTAAAAACAATATGGATACGCAAACACGTAATAAGACCTTTTGGATGTTGGTTGTACTGAAAGTGCAGTTTTAAATGTTGCTATGCGAGAGGGTGGACATTTCCACATATGTTTGGTTAGTATAGAAGTCAAGCTCGGGCACATGTATCAGCCTCGCGCACCTGCCATTGTAAGTACCTAGATGTTTAAAGAATTTGGTTGCCTAGCAGATATTCAGCGGTGAGTCATCCTCAATTTTAGAGATATATTAATTTCATGGAACCATCATTTACATTGTATAAATAATTTTTGAAAATTCTATATGTTTATTTATATTTGATACACGAAATTTTTGTGAAATTTTTCTGATCATTTAAATTGATACACTTAAAATTTTGTTCAAAATTTAATAGTCGAATAGTTCATAAATGTTCTTATTATTTCAAAAGCATTTCTATAAGATAATTTTGAAGTTACAAGGTTATACTACATGTGATACGTTGATATTTGTTTGTCACATTATAGTGTATAATTTTTTTTGACAGTACACCTGAAGTACAGCTTAATTCAGGCAATAAGTGTTTTTTGACCTTTGATTCCATCAAATATATCAGTTAAAATATAGTTCTGTAATCTACAAAAAATCTGAGCATTTAACTTAATTTTTGTAAACTCGAACAGGATCCTATTCAAGTATCATAATTAAACTGTAATATAAAAATGAAAACCTTATATTTCTTATAGAGAATTAGCGTAAATTATTCAATTATAAATTTCCTATGAGTATTCAGAGATTAATACTAGATCTTAATAAAGTAATTGTTTCGACAGTCTCCGTACAGATAACTTTGTACAAGCGATGTATATATATTTTTTTACAAATTAATAGAAAGAATAAGAAGTTGTCGTAAAGCTTTCTTTCATTGAAGTCAGCAGTAATTATTCTATAGAAGCAGACAACCACATTAATGAAGTTTTTGTAGTGGAGAGAGAGAGATGTTATTGGTGTTGGTTTAGATTTTTTTGAAGCATAATTTTTACTATTTGATCTTTCTTTACTTTAATTTTTTTGTGATAAAGTGACTAGGCTCTAACGTAGCCCTAGTCTAAAAATATTTAGAAGTGATTAAATTTTCAGGTTGTACGAGAACGTCGTTCGCATTCCAGTTTGCAGAGTCATAAGTAAGTATTATTTTTTTATATGTTGCTCGTCTAAAGTTTTTTTTCTTTTCAAAGATTTCTGTATTTGATCTTCGGATAGATTCTTATAACATTTATTAAGATACGGTGGCGTCCAATAAAACTTCTCTTTTTCGTATATCATCCTACGACCCTAGCTCATGGCTCTGCCATAAGTTGAAGAAGCTTAGCTGGCTGGAAAATCTCTTTAGAGGGTCCTTTTTTTCTCAAAGCCATTTACCATCCCTTTTACCCTGGGCTTAAACTTTAAACAGGAACCCATCATAATCTATCGAGGCTCTGCCGCCTATAAGGTAGAGTAGACACACACTATATACCTTTTGAGGAATTGTGAGTGTAACAAACTTTTAAAACATTTCTAATAAAATGACATTCAAATATTCTAGAATAAAAATCTATTGTTTACTAACAATAAAAATTCGGATCTTCTGGATTTAATACATTTACTAGAACTCGTAGGTGTTACTTTAACGAGAATATTTTATTTTAGATATATCAACACACGGAAGTCAATTTCGTTAATCAGGGCTTTGTTCTCGTGCTTTATAGGCGCAATGGGACTTGTTATAGCGAATTTTTTGTTCATGGATAACTAATTCAGTACTTTAAAAGTACATACGACTCCTTTTCAGTATGCAAACAGCCTACACACGGATTCCTAATTAATAAGCGCTTAATTCTTATGCTTGGTAATAACACGGGTGAAATGAATGGCTTTCTTTTTGTTTTTATATCTTAAAATAAAACTCGTTTTCACTAAGTATGATTATTTACACAAGGTTGAAATGGATTAATTATTTTAGGCAGTGAAATTAAGTGACTTTTGTATTTATATCTTAATAACTGATTTGTATTCTAGCAGGGTACAGATTTTAGTTTCGCATATCTTTTCACATTCTGCAATAAATACAATACATGGGGTTTAATAATTAATACGCTTATTTTTATGCATTAATAAAAACATTAAATATTTGAAAATTGACATTTTCCTAGTTTTCTTCGTCTTTAAGTGGGTTTTTTTTCCTAGGAAATTTGGGCGTTCCACGAACTCTCGTGATATTTTTATCACACGTACGTACGCGCGCACGCACGCACGCACACACGCACACACGCACGCACGCACGCACGCACGCACGCACGCACGCGCGCACGCGCGCACACACTCCCACACTCTCATACACACGCACACACGCACACACGCACACGCGCACACGCGCACGCACGCACACCCGCACACGCGCACGCAGACAACCACACGCGCACACACGCACGCACGCACGCACGCACACACACGCGCGCGCGCGCGTGCGCACGCACGCGTACACGCACGTACTTACGCACTCACGCACACACATGCGCGCACACACTCACGCGCACGCGCGCACACACGCGCACACACGCTTACGCACGCACGCGCACACACGCTTACGCACACACACGCACATGCACGCATACACGCAAACGCAGACGCGCGCGCAGACGCGCGCGCACACACCTACACACACGCGCGCCCGCACACACACACACACACACACGCACACACACACATACATCCTGTGTATACTTAGAATCTCGTGCCTACTTTCTTTTATTTGATTTATTTGTTTCTATTTCCATAGATGTTATCGGGTGGAGTAACTTATATTAAAGATGCTGATTAGGGTGTTACGAGATAAGTACGGAACCACCCGAATTTTTCTCAGAAGCTAACCAAAGATGTTGTTTTATCCGTACTAATCATAAGTAGTACTTCTGGAGACTTCCGAACCAACCCTGAACTTTAGCAGGATGAGATAACAGGGGGGGGGGGTCTTTATAAATACGGAAATGTCAGGCGCCCGAAACTCAAAGATTTAATATAAGCGAGATAGCGTCATTAAAGAGAGTTTAGGAACTTTAGTAACGATTATACGCACGTAAAGCACACGGGCTGAGATTGTTTAGTTTATGCAATACTATCCCTAAAAGAAAAAATAGTTATACATTAAATATCAAATAGATCGTCTATTACACCTGAATAAGAAATTTGCGTTTATATCGAATTTAATTATAGCACTACTTTCTAAATAATTTGTTACCTTAGTAATTTAATAAAAAGTCTGAAGAAGGTAATATATGTATATCGATTACATTAGAAATTATTCTCTTCATGTTACAAATATTTACAATTTTAATTTAAATTTTTTTCAGGTTATCTTAGCAGAAAATGAAATTTATGTTGTTATAATGTTACATTAAAATGACAATTGTTGTATTTAATAAATTTTTAAATCATATTCAGATCAGAGTACAATGTACGTATAATCATTAATGGATCTTAAGAGATGATAATTATTTCTTATTACATATAATTTATTAAATTGCTCACTAAATAGTCACATTAAATCTTGAGATAGATTTCAAACAAATTATTCTACATTAACTTATTAATCAGGTGAAAAATTGATCGTCGCATATATTTCTTATAGAAGATAAATACTCTCATAATTCTGAGTTATAAAGCGTACATAAATATTTTTGTAAATAACAAAGTTCAAACTATTGTGGAGGCTTACTAGCATTAAATTGCATAATAAGGAACTTTATATAAATAATTAAAAATTTGACTTACCGACGATTATGACATTAATTGCACATGACAAAAAGAAACATGCTACCAAACTATAGGATTTATCTCGATGAACAGCGTCCTCTTGTAAACGAAGCATTTACACATCTTGGCTTCCACATGATCAGTTGTTGTTCTGATAACATATAAGGTAAAAATTACGTCAAGCAATCTACATGTGAGTTTTCAATCAAAGACTGCTAAATTCATTATTTCGTGACATCACTCAATTTTACAGTAGTCGCATCGACATAAAATATAAATTTGCATAGTTTTAAAGACCGTCCGTAGAATTAATTACAGCAAAGATTATCGTTAATTAAATAACAGTAAAGATGGTATTATAGCAGTTGTGCATATCGTCCAATTTATATAGTTGACGAGGCTATTTAAAAAAGCTATGCGGAGGTCGCATTTGAACATGTTAATTTGGGCAAACATGTTGATCACATAATAGCTGGAACACGACTGGCTGTTTACAGGAAAGCCATCTATCTCTACAACAAGCGTCCAACAGTGCACGTGCGACTTGATTATACCAGAAATAACTACATGCAAATACTTATATTATAGCTAAACGACGTTTTCTATTTCAATAAATAATTTTGAAGGTGACATGTTAATGCTTTTACAATTCTAAAGAAAGAGACTAAGGAAAGTTAATTTGGAACATTTGGACAAGGAAGCATAATTTGTTTTCAACAATTAAAATCTAACGCTAGTCATATACATGGTGATTTACTAACAATAATCAAATTCAATGTTCTTTGGACTGCTTAATTACATTAATAAAATAAAAATGCTTCACAGCGAGAAATTGAATTTAATAAACAGGCCATCAGAGTATGTCCATGAATCTGTATAAAAGCGCGAATTAAGATTCCTACTTATAACCTGAACGAGGAATACCATTTATAGTGGCGGCATACTTGAACAAGTCCGTTAAATCGAATGATAAGACAAATTCAAGGTCACCTAGAAGCAGTTTTACTTTCAAGGTCAATTAACGGTAAAAGAGAAAGAACTGTATACCTACAATTTATAGATAGGCTCTTACTCAACTGGCACCTAGATGCTACATCGACTTCAAATTTTCAACTTAATTCGTACAAATACAAGTGATGACGCAGACGACTTCTTTCATGGTTTCGACTATATCGTGTCAACGTTTCTGTCACTTGTATACAGGTTTAAGTTTTTAGTGTATTCCAATAATTTAGGGTGTGTGTAGAATTTATTTCAAGTTGCTAATCGTAAAATAATTGTAGTGTTGTGTACCGTTCGCGCTTGTTACAGTAGAGATATCGTTGATAAAAGAAAACTACAGCAATAACTTTTTATGAGTAAGTAAACCATGATCTGAACGGATCCAGGACAATTGTTAGTACGAATACATACATTCGGGTTGCTTAAAATGAAACAGTTTAGTATTGTTTAAATATTTTTTAGATTTTCGAAGGATCGTCAGCGACAGAACTACTGCCATCTCCATTGTCGCCATCGCTAGCTAAAGTCAACTGATGCAAAACATCTGAAATTGGGATACTTAACTGAATTAATCGAATACTACCCTGGCAAATCGCCATAGTGAATACCCTCTTAGCCACACCTGTTGATACTTTTTGTTATTTAGAAGAGTGTTGTTTGTGGTAGCGTCTCTCTATTCTACTATCTCAATAGTTACTATTTACCATTGTGGCTGACTGATAAGTCGGTCTCTATTTGTATATCTAAATGTGGTGCAGGGGCGGACTAAGGCCTAGGCAACTTAGGCACTTACCTAGGGCCCGTAATTTAAGGGGCCCAAAAATTAGGTTTTTAATCTTTATAATTAATTTTATATTTTTATTTAACAGAAAACGTGATATTCATAATTATTGCTGAAACGTATCCAAACTATGCCGAATCGTTGATTGATAAAGTCGACAAGTGTGGACGAGCGTTCCCGTGCTTATGCATCCACGCCCGCTAGTATCAATATGTGTAAATACGATCGAGCCTTGCGCCTATCGAGCCTTTACTATGCACGTGTTTAATAAGTCAAACGTAGCTATTTAAAATCAGTTAATCAGTATCTCCTGAACGTATTACATCTTATGTGAGTTGTAATTGAAAATTGTGCAGTTAAGACTTAAGTACCTAGACTTGATTGCAAATAGATCGTTTTGGATTCTTAGTCAATACTTTCTGGAATTCCTAAAATAAAAATGTAAGTTTTTATAAAAGTATTACATTATTTAATTAAAATAATATATAATATAAAATACTACAGATTGTGATTTTGTTTGTGATTGTGATACTGAGTAAAGATAAATTTAATTGAAGATCATATTCTTCTGTCTTTTTAGTACGTGGTCTTTAAAATGAGTTCCTATAAACATTTACGTGGAAGTGAAAAAAGAAAACGAAAAGCAGATCGAGATAAAGTAGCAAAACAAATGAAAGGAGCGTTGGACAAATTTTTAACTGTAGATGGAAAACAATTACAACAATCGTCATCATTTTCACAAATTTCACCTGCTCAAACTCCAGAAATATCATTTGCGTCCCAAACTATTCTGCAAAAATACCCGGCAGGAAAAACCAAACGATGCCGTTTGTGAAGATGAAACAAAAGGAGAGAATATAAATTCCAAATCATCTCAAAGTAATGATGAAACTAAGAGTTTTGCATTATGACCAGAAAACTTAACAAACGCCATGCGATAGTATTATATAAAAAATCCACCAAAATCAATAAATATATCTTTGGAATCATCTTCTATTCGATGCAACAAAGGGTCAAAACAAATCACAAGAAAATTAACTATTGCCTCCTTCTTCATAACAATTAATAGCAGGGAAAGAGTTAAAAGAGATTGTTTGGTTTATACTGAAACCAACAACTTATTGTACTGTTGCGTCAGTAAATTATTTTCCAAGCAAACAACGCTAATGGCAAAAGGGACGATGATTGGAAAAATGTACATCAAAAATTGCTAGAATATGAAAACCCCAGTGACCACATTATTTCCATTTTAATTTTTATAACAAGATCTAAAATTACCGGACTTATTGACACTGAACTGGAAAAACAAATAATAAATAAAAAAAAATATTGGAGGGAAGTACTTAAACGTGTGGTGGCGGCAATCAATTTATTTGTTCATACTCTTTAGTGTTTCTTGATAAAAATGAAGTGTTTTTTTGTGAAAATAATGGTAATTATATAGGTGCTTGGGAATATTTACCTGAGTTCGATCCATTTTTGCGGGAACACATGAAAAAATATGTAGACTGCGGCACCGGTACAATAAACTATTTGTCGTCTTCAACATGTGATGAATTTATTTCTATTATATCAAAAGATTTATAACTCAAAATAGTGATCGAAATAAAGGAAGATAAATTTTACTCTCTAATTATCGATTGAATACCTGATATATCTCACGTAGATCAGCTGACCGTCATTATTCGCGATATTCTACCAAGTAGTATAAATGAAAAATTTTTGGGATTTCTTCCTATATTTTCTCATACTGGTGAAAACTTGGAGAAAGTTATTTTAGAATTTTTAAATAATATAGATTTAGACATCATTAACTGTCGGGGACAGAGTTATGATAATGCGTTTAACATGTCCAGTAAATATAAGAGACTCCAATCCAGAATAAAACAACATATTTTTTCTGCCCATTTTATACCATGCGCAAATCATTCATTACATTTAATTGGAAACGCTGCTGCCGAAAATTGCATAAAATGACCACTATTTTCAATATCGTTCAGGAATTGTACGTATTTTTTTCTAGTTCTACACATAGATGGAACGCATTACAAAATTTTTGTAAAAGCAAACACTTGAGCATTAAACCTATTTGTGACACCAGGTTGTAACTTTCCGTTCATTTTTATAGTAACCCGTCATTATACAATATGTACGAGGTCCCTGAATCCGCCCCTGAACTATTTTCTGTATTTAAAATAATATATTAACGCCCGAATTCAATAAAGAGATGTGTTTTCCAACCCCACTCCTTGATTCTAACGCACCTGTTGATTCTGGCAGAGCTAGGGGATTCGCGATGTAACCTCGGAAAAGTGAAGTTGAGCAGCGGTTGCTGAATATATTTTAACGCTTTACGCGGATTTAGAAAATTCTACTTGAATTAGTTTGTTTATAACGTTTCCGTATTCCGAATATTGTTATTTATTATGACGATGTAGAAAAGTTTATTGTACGAGTTCCGAACGTCAGATTGTGTTGCTTTCGTTATCGCTAGTGCATGTGCTTAATAATTTTGTTATAGGTTACCCATCATCCAATTTCGTCGTCTGTTTATGTACCAAAAGTATTTATTGATGCCAATTTATTTGGGAAATTATGGTCTGAATGATACTAGGAAATCTCATTACGTATGCAGTGGTCACGTAATTAACCAATTTGCTGGGGAATAAAAAATTAATAAATATTAGCACGTTAACAATGAAAAGCTCGGCATATCTTGCAGTGTCGTATGGGTAATAAATCCAGCCTACAAGGTAAAAAACTGTAACATTAAATTTTTCTGTAAATTAATGTGTTACGGGCCTGTTTCACTCTACGACACCAAGGGGAGGATCGAAGTCCTCAAGCGGCCTAGCTCGCGCCGGTGAGGGGTGGGTCAGATAAAAGTCGTAGATTGGACGTGTCAAACAGCCCTAAATCGTAATCGGGTAGACTGAAATTCGGTAATGACGGCGAAATTGGGTGGGCGTCACCAGCAAAATCGTAAAGCTAGATGTATAGGGGAGAATCTCGTCACTGGTCGGTCAATCATCTCTCCATAAGCTCGGTCATTCAGAATTAATAAACTCAAGTGTAGCGTGATATCCATCTTACTAACATAGGTGTCCTGATAGAAATAATATACCTCAATACCTCTCTTTAACTCTATTAGTAAACCATTAACTAAAATAATACGCAAATCAGTACATAAATCAAACATGCGGCATACTTTAGTATACCAGAATAAAACTGAATAATAAAAGAATGCAATAAACAGTATACATATATCTATATATATATATATATATATATATATATATATATATATATATATATATATATTGCTGTAAAACCTCTCATATCTACAGGTACTGGCCCTTTCAAAAAACATTCGAGCCCCACAGTTTGGGCGTCAAGAAATGCTGTGATACCTTTAAAATCCGTGAACTACGCTTTTGCCTCGGCTGCTCACCTAATGTTATAAACCTCCTCATTCATAAAATTAAACACATTCCTACCACAAACATCAACGTTAACTCTATTTACATCAATATTCAGAATACATTAAATTTTCAAATTAAATTTCAGCATAAAATTCAGTTTTTAAAAGGAATTTCAAAATTAATTTTATTATCACTTTAACGTGCATCCAGAATTCAAGTCCTTGTTGGATGCCTACTAATTAATATAACAATATAAACAGACCGGAGTCTGAGTACAAAGGAGCATCTACCACCCTTTACGTTAATTAACCAGGTTTGTCTAATTGAGCTCAAAGACATACCCAAAGTTTCATCATATTCCCGAACATCAAAACAAAATACCCCTTTTACTTAAACAAGCAAATTTCATCTTAAAATTAAACTTTTATGGTTAGAACAATTTCACTAATGTCCATTTAAAGTAAATCAATTATAAAGTCATTCAATACACACACAAAAATGTCAAACAAAATAGTATAATTTACCTGAAGGTTACTGTCCTCGTAGCTTCAAAGTATCGTTTCTTTAGTTAATCACACCATTCACCAGGATTATATTTACGGGTTCTGATTCTCTACGCTTTTAAATTTTCTCCATCACCATCCATTCAAAGTCGTTTCTGGGCCTTTCCGGAACTCATCTGTGTTTATCTGACCCTTGTTTCATGGATCCAGACACGTATTTGAACCATTTAATTATTAACACCCCGAAAAATAGCAAATAACTTCATGCTTCTGTCACCAATATACGCCAAAACTGCCTACTTTTGTGTATACATTCGTCGTTGTAAATTTTGCTAATTGGTACAGTGAAACTAAATTTTATTACCTTGTATCTAAGTGCACTGAAGTACATTCATGTTAACACGTAAATAACAAGCTATTTTGAATCACTAAAATATACTAGCAAACTTTAAATTATTTAATCAAACTAAAATGCACGGTTTAACATTTTCAATCAAGTCGCGTATGTACGAGCTTTTAACGCATCGAATCGTCAAAAGTCTCAGAGAGCTTGTTTATCTTCATCTCGGTATATATAGCAAAAGCCTGTCTGTCGGTCGGTTCCCCAAAACGGGTAATTCTAAAGAATTTCTCATGCCATGTTCCCAGTCTGCCGCTCACGCGTCGATTTTTACGAATTTTCACTCGCCCCATTCAAATCTCAGAAAATTTCCACACGGCACGCAAGCATGTCCGAGAAAAACTAATTGATTTTGTACAGAAATTGTTGTTCTACCTCTGATATTTGCATCCTATTTTAACCAATTGTGACCCCGTGACGTTGCTTAAATCCCGCCTTTTACAATATGTGTCTTTGCTTGACGCATTTTCTTTCCTTCTCTACCGTGTTCTTATTGGTGCAAATTGACACTCTTCATTATCGATTATTTCAGTCCACGCGGACTGTTATCTGGGTTTAATAAACCCGTATCGCACATTCTCGTGAATACTAAGCCCCGGTTTCTCCAAGATTCTTTGAAACATTAATTATCTGCAAAATTTACGCCGAATGTGATATTTAAACTACGCAGGTGTTCAAAATAATATTAATTCTCAGAGCTTTATTCCGTGGTATTTTAATCTTGGGTTTTACAAGTTTCTATAGGTATTATATGTTATTAACGGTTTAATTAACTCCAATTAAAATTGATTTCTATCCTTTTCATTTTAGCGAATACAACTTAAATATTAATTATTATAGGTACACTTTGTTTTACTACCGGTTACTTAAATAGAGTTAATTAATATAAACTTTGCACGTAATTTCTCTTTGTTTAGAATAATTACATTACACGCAGAGCTTTTCAATACTGCTTCTTTTGATATAAAGCGTCTTATAAATAATTTAAATTTCTTATTTTACTTAAACAACCGAGTTTATTTATGCTTCATGGTTTTAATAACGCGTATTATTTAATGAAATTCCTTATACACGGTGATTAAAATTATTTGATGTGATTATTTAATTTTCTACCCTGGTCTAAATATGAGTAATATATATATATATATATATATATATATATATATATATATACATTTACATAAACACCCCCTAATATTTTCAACTTAATGTAAATAAAGTGTGTCCTGGCCAGAAATTCGGAATTATATGAATACAACTGAGGGTAGTCGCGTGCACCAAGAGTCTCACACTTGCCCTACTAGTTATCTGACTACAAAATACTTAATAAATTATCCGAACGGCAACGCGTAAAATGGCTTGTGCAGGCAAGTAAGTATTCATAATTTAAACAGCATGAGAATATTATGCTTGACCAATTATCGTAGTTTTAACGCTACATTCTTTTCAATTTGATATACATAACTAATATTTTGTTCATATCAAGCACGCTAAAAGATTTATTATTTGTCTTATTAAAGTTTGAAGATTAATTGCCTAGTTAAAACTACGATAATTGGCCAAGCATAATATTCTCGTGCTGTTTAAATTATAAAAGCTTAGTTGCCTGCACAAGCCATTTTAGGCGTTGCCGTTCGGATAATTTATTAAGTATTTTGAAGTCAGATAACTAGTAGGGCAAGTGTGAGACCCTTAGTGCACGCGACTACGCTCAGTTGTATTCATATAATTCCGGATCCCTGGCCAGGACACGCTTTATTTACATTAAGTTGAAATTATTAGGGGGTGTTTATGTAAATGTATATATATATATATATATATGAATACTGTTTATTGTTTTATTTTATTGCTCAGATTTACTCTGGTATACTAAAGTATGCCGCATGTTCGATTTATGTACTGATCTACGTATTATTTTAGTTAAAGGTTTATTAACAGAGCTAAAGAGAGGTATTGAGGTGTATTATTTCTATTAGGGAACCTATGTTAGTAGGATGGATTATACCACGCTACACTTGAGTTTATTAATTCTGAATTACCGAGCTTTTGGAGAGATGATTGACTAGTGACGAGATTCTCCCGTATACATCTAACTTTACGATTTTGCTGGTGGC
Organism: Platerodrilus igneus; assembly: GCA_036346225.1. Classification (NCBI taxonomy): domain Eukaryota; kingdom Metazoa; phylum Arthropoda; class Insecta; order Coleoptera; family Lycidae; genus Platerodrilus; species Platerodrilus igneus. Next base: position 1,323,530 of record JARFIW010000787.1, on the reverse strand, counting down.
ACTCACCCAATTTCGCCGTCATTACCGAATTTCAGTCTACCAGATTATGATTTAGGGCTGTTTGACACGTCCAATCTACGAATTTTACCTGACCCACCCCTCACCGGTTCGAGCTAGGCCGCTTGAGGACTTCGATCCTCCCCTTGGTGTCGAAGAGTGAAACAGGCCCGTGACATGGTGGTCTAATTGTTCCGATGCTGTAAAATCCTTAAAGGACGAGTACGAATAAATTAAACATTATTTACGTCTTTTTCCTCAAACAAAGATAAAAAACCATTAGCAAGGTCCGAAGCTGTCGATTTACATAAAAAACTTGATACATTTGAGTATGTACTGTTACTTACTATATGGGAAACGATTTTAGAGAGAATAGATGCTTCAAACAACACTTCAATAAAAAGGGAATCCCTAAATACAGCAGTTTTAATATAAGATTCATTGATAGATTTCATACAAACTGTTAGAGGTTGTTCACGCGCGGGGGGTCTTATAAATTTATACATCGACTTACCTCCGCGGTGTTTTGTGTTGTTCTAAGCTGCAGTTCCTCTTCCTTCAACCAAGTGGACTGTATGCGAATTGAGTCTGTGTTACGTTACACTTGCACTGTGTTTTTTAGGGGTTTCACAAATAAAGCCTGCGTCACTTGACTAACTTACGGTACCGAACGAAAAAACCGACGACTGTTCTGCTTCGATATCCATAAGAAAGTGTTTGTTCACTACTCTGTCCAAACTTATTCACACATGCACAGGGAATTTTTATGGCAGGATATAAGGGAACAAGGGATGACAGTTTTACAATTAGATTTACAACTACGAATTTGAAGTAACTTAAATTAACCACGCAACGTACGACAAAGAGACCGAACATCCCGCCCACCAAAATAAGTATGAACTAACTTATTTTATATTTAAAAATAATTAGAACTATTAACTAAGAAACCTAACGGACAAACTTATATAAGTGAATGTATGTGTACATACCATTAAATATCAAGTAACTGGCAGTAAACATAGTTTCACTAGGGGGCGTTTAACTAACCCTTGGGATGTCTTGACTGTAGCTACCCGAACGATACCGTCTCTACCAGGTTGAACATCTACTACTCTTCCTAAACGCCACTGTAGAAGGGGGTTACTTTCTTCCTTTAAGAGGACAAGCGAATCAATAGGTAGGGTAGCGGAATTCTTCAACCACTTATCATTCTGCTGCAATGTGTGCAGGTATTCAGCACTCCATTTCTTCCAAAACCCTTGTTGCATTTGCTGCAACAGTTGCCAGCGAATCAAACGAGAGGGGTTTATGGACAACAAATCTGGATCTGGTAACACTGAGACTGGTTCAACATTAAGAAAATGACCCGGGGTCAAATACGAGAAATCATGCGGTTCGCAACTCAGTGCGCATAGTGGACGTGAGTTGAGAATCGCTTCGATTTGAATCAATACCGTCGAGAATTCTTCAAACGACAAAATTTGTTCACCGATAATTCTCTTTAAATGGGATTTTACCGATTTAATCCCGGCCTCCCACAACCCACCAAAATGAGGAGCAGCAGGAGGATTAAACACAAATTCGATTCCTCAACGCCTGCCGAATGGCGCATCAATTGAGAGATTTCGAGAGGCCCCAACGAAATTAGTACCATTATCACAATGGATTTGAATACATTTGCCTCTTCGAGCAATAAATCGACGTAAAGCACCCAAGAAAGCGTCTGTCGACAAGTTAGACACTAGTTCGAAATGGATGGCTTTAGTGCTGAAACAAATAAATAAGCAAATGTACGCTTTCAATGATTTTGCGCCACGACATCGATTCATCGTGACAGAGAAAGGTCCACCAAAGTCGACTCCAGTATGTAAAAACGCCTTACCTGGAGGAAACCTAGAAGCTGGTAAATCCCCCATAGGGGGGGCATAAAGCCACAGGGTTTACACAAAAACAACGAATGCAGGATTTCAGACATTGCCGAAGAGCCCTCTTTGCGGACAAGATCCAATAATTTTGAGTTAGTAAAAATTGTGTTGTTCGATTTCCAGGATGTAAATGTCTTTCATGACAATCTAATATAATAAGTTCAGTCAACCGATGCGACCGAGGAAGCAAAATTGGAAATTTTGCATCATGCGACAACTCTGAGTTACGTAGGCGACCGCCCACCCTCAACAAATCACGACTATCTAGAAACGGACTAAGGCTACGAAGTTGTTTACTAACAAGTTTTCCAGTTTTAATATTAGCAATGTCTTGGGCAAAAACATTTGTTTGAACTCTTTTAATCAATAAATGTATAGCCTCTTGCTGTTGAGCTAGAGACAAACTATCAGAATATTTTGAACGCAAATCTGGACATTGAACATTACGAATGAAATGACGAATACATGTAATAATCCTACAAATTTTCTGCAGTTTTGAAAATTTATCCAACAACATATATAAGAAATTGTCAGACATAACGGCTGTTAACGACAAAGTACGATATTCGACTTCCACCTGAGATGAGTCGATAAGTTTTGGCAGCGATGTTACTGGCCATTCTTCGCTACGACGCACTAACCAGGAAGGTCCTGTCCACCATAATGGATGATGAACCAACTCTGAAGCCAAAAGTCCACGTGAGGCACAATCCGCAGGGTTATCCTGGGACCTAACATGAAACCACGAAGATGGAGGAATACGTTCTTGAATATGCGAAATACGATTGCTAACGAATGTCTTCCACTTATGCGAGGAAGACCGAATCCAAGACAAAACAACAGTAGAATCTGACCACGCGAAAATATTACTAAATGATAAAATATCTTTATAAATATTTTTGACGAAATCTACTAAAGCTTCCAAGAGTACGGCAGCACACAATTCGAGACGGGGCAATGAAACGCGATTAGTAGGAGCAACCTTCGATTTTGCGCATACTAATGAAATGGTAATATTACCTTCTAGATCGAACGAACGGAAATAGATGACAGCTGCATACCCAGCTTCAGAAGCATCACAGAATCCATGCAACTCCACCCCTTTAAAATTATGACATACGATGCGACGCGAAATCTCAATATTCGAAACCGCTGGCAATTCACCCAAACAATGTTTCCATTTTTGTATGACTTCCAATGGAGGCTCTTGGTCCCACCCGAGACCTAAAAGCCAAAGATCTTTAACTAAACGTTTAGCGAACAGTACTACAGGTGCTATCAACCCGAGAGGATCAAAAATTTTTGCGATAGCCGACAAAATATTACGCTTAGTGCAAGTGCGCTCTTCAACGTCTAAGTTGTATAAAAATGCATCTGTAAGAGCACGTCACGAAAGGCCCAAAATTTTAACCACTATCTTTATCTTGAAATGTAATTGCGTCCGAACTGGACAGGGACTCCCTCAAGTTGGACATCACTTCCGGGCAATTACTACTCCATTTTCTTAAATGAAAACCACCACTAGAGCAAATACTATTCAATTCACCAATTAATTGATTAGCAGCTTCAATCGAATTACATCCAGTGACTAAGTCATCAACATAGGTATCGCTCGCCAATACCGATGACGCAAAAGGAAAATTAATCGACTCTAACCTTGCCAATTCTTGAACAGTACGCAAGGCCAAAAAAGGCGACGACGAAACTCCATAAGTCACAGTATTTAACTTAAAGTCCATAATAGGATCTGACGGAGAAAATCTCCAGACGATACGTTGATAATTACGATGAGTATCTTTAACCAAAATCTGCCGATACATTTGTTTAATGTCAGCTGTAATTACGATAGGATGTACATGAAAGTGCAATAATAAAACTGCAATGTCCTTTTGCAAAGCAGGACCAATAGCCAAGCTATCATTTAACGACTTTCCAGATTGATCCTGACACGAAGCATCGAAAACCACACGCAATTTGGTGGTAGTGCTATCCCGCTTATGTACAGCATGATGGAGAATGTAATAGATTTTTTCATAACCCGACGAATTTTCAGGCGATTTCACTTGAACCATGTGACCGCTTGTCAAATAATCCTCAATAAATTTTTTATAATCTGAATACAATTCAGGATTTTTTAACAAACGACGTTCTAACGACAAAAATCTTTTAATACAAATTGATCTCGTACCCACAAATGCGGGTTCCGAAATTTTAAAGGGCAAGGACACTACAAAACGACCGTCCTTGTTACGTCTATAACTTTCCACAAATTGATTTTCACACCTTTCTTCTTCAGGAGAAATGTGTTTTTTGAAGGGAATATTTTCTAATTCCCAAAATCGACGAATGTCACTGTCTAAGGGTTCAACGAAAGCACACAACGACGTAATAGAACTATTCGGGGAAACGACCCTTCCCGTTAAAACCCAACCAAAGGTTGTTTTAATAGCAACTGGCTCGTTAGCGACACCCCAACGAGACTCGTTCAACAAAACCTGAGCAAAGATTTCCGCTCCGAGTAGCATGTCAATTTTACCAGGAACATTAAAATTAGGATCAGCTAATGCCAAACCTCGAGTATGCGACCATTCCTTGACCCCTATCGACGACGAAGGTAATTGATTACAAATGTTAGGTAAAATATAACAATCAATTCCATATGCTGGAGACCGTGCTCCCGAGGGGCTGACTACACACGATAGTGCACCAGACACCAACGACGAATTCAAGCCAAGTCCTTGAACAGTGACATTGGCTCTCCGTTTCTTTAAACCTAATTTCTGACGGCACCTTTCAGTCATAAAACTTTCCATGGATCCGTTATCTAATATTACACGAACAGATTGCAATGTTCCTGTATAATCAAGCACCGACACCATTGCCGTAGCTAACAGCGTGGTTGTGTGTTCTAATGATGTCGAAATCAACGAGCTAGTGGCAGGTTGTTTATGCACAACCGACTACGACAGATTGTCTTCACTAGGTCTACTAGTAGAAGTAAGTCTAGGCGCCGCTCTCCGAGGAGACGCTGACCTTTGACGATGGGTTTGTCGGCGTGGCGACACCGATTTTTCTTGTTTATCGAAGTGAAGCAACGAATTGTGCGACTGATGACATTTTCTACACGACCAATCTAACGTACAATTTTTCATTGAATGTGAAGTATTTAAGCATTTGATACAAAGATTTTTAAGCTTTACCACCTCAAATCTTTCTTGAGGGGTTTTATCGAAAAACTGCTTACATCTATAAATAGGATGCACAGCTTGACAGAAACTAAAATTTTTAACATCATTGGTGGTACCAACTAAAGAAGTTTTAGCCGAAGTGCTAACAAACCTTCCTTTTTCTCTTTCTTTAACGAAATCTCGAGATTTTAAGCATGTTCCTGAAGCAATGTCATTTATTTCCAACACTTTACATTGTTTTTCAATGTACGACCTTAAATCTTTGAACGAGGGAATTTCGTCATTATTTCCTAATTCGAAACGCTTTAAAATGTTTGTATCTAATTTTTTCGATAACAGATTAAACAACATGAAATCTAATAAATCTATTTCCATCTGCCTTAACGCGAATATATTTTCATCAAAACAACTAATTAATTGCCGGAGTTCCGCATGCGAGTCTGAGGAACTGACCTTAGGGCATTTTTCGAGAGCATTAAAATATGTTGAAAGTAATAACCTCTTGGACTGAAAACAATTAGTAATGATTTTATAGGCTTCCTCGTATGCATAATCATTTAATGGCAAGTATTTTATTAAGCCACGCGACGACTCATCTAATGTATCAACGAGATGGCAAAATTTTTCAACGGGTGACAAACTGACATTATCATGAATCAACCGCTTATAAATTGCATTGTAACTCTCAAAATCTGAAATGCGTCCAGAGAAGCGTGGGACTGAAAGATGTTTCAAGCGGATCAACAATTTGACGAAAAAGAATTTTCCACCTTTGGCTTATTTTCTACCCGATCTAATTCGCATTGTTCAGCGATAATACGAATATCTAATAGATAATCATCGATTTTCACCCTAAGAGCCGAGAATTCATCCAATTGTTCACTTTCTTCATCAAAGAAAATATCCTTGCAAAAAGATTTGAAAAGCGTTTCAATCTGTTCGACACTTTTAATCGACGCTCTAATTAAAGCAATCGATACGTTTTCCGGTTGGTTGATTTTGCTGTATATATGATCCAACCTTTTAACTACAAATTTAGCTTCAAGAATAGCTTTATCAATTGATATAACCATATTTGATTAATGATTAATGAACGACAATAAAAATTAATGTAAAAACAATGCGTGACTCGAATACGCTAAATTACTAATTCATCTACGAAATTAAATTATTAGTAGAAAAATGCAACTAACTACAGTGCTCGCCCGACAAAGCTTTTAGGGTTTCAAATAAATTTCAACCCCTTTGTTATACAAGTTGCACGAACCCGAATGGTTGCTCCAACTTGAACTGACAAATAAGGTAAAGATTTAGGATACAATAACCCTCATAAATAGTTTACATAAAAAGATACCGACGACGACCCTAATCTTTGCCACAAAGGATAAAGAATGTATTGTAAAATCTACTTAAATGTGCAAGCAAGATGTTCTTTTCTGTGTAACGCGTTTAACCATAATAAAAACTACGACAATTTTATAAATTTAAGTATAAGGAGCTTAAAGGCTGGGAATTAATTAATTAATTAATATTCCGGCTCGAAGGACCAAATTTGTTCACGCGCGGGGGGTCTTATAAATTTATACATCGACTTACCTCCGCGGTGTTTTGTGTTGTTCTAAGCTGCAGTTCCTCTTCCTTCAACCAAGTGGACTGTATGCGAATTGAGTCTGTGTTACGTTACATTTGCACTGTGTTTTTTAGGGATTTTACAAAGAAAGCCTGCAACACTTGACTAACTTACGGTACCGAACGAAAAAACCGACGACTGTTCTGCTTCGATATCCATAAGAAAGTGTTTGTTCACTACTCTGTCCAAACTTATTCACACATGCACAGGGAATTTTTATGGCAGGATATAAGGAAACAAGGGATGACAGTTTTACAATTAGATTTACAACTACGAATTTGAAGTAACTTAAATTAACCACGCAACGTGCGACAAAGAGACCGAACAGAGGTGATTTTGACAATTTAGAAAAAGCAGCAGAAAAAATTAAAGATATTGCATATATTAATGATAAAAACGGCAGAAAATACGAAAACTATTTCATGATGAAATTTCGGAACATGAAATAAGATTCAGTGGAAAATTTTAAAGTTAATATTTTTTTTGTCGTATGCGACTCTTTAATTAGCAACAATAATAACAGATCTGACGGATATATAACTATTAACAATAAATTCAAAACATTTTTCATGATGGTGATGTTAGTGACTCTTCAATATAGGAATTAACATGTTATGAACAAGATTTAAACCTAGCAGAACTGAAAAATGAAGTATTACAATTTAAGACTTTTTTAAGTTAAGATAATATTATTTCGGCTGTATCCTTGTGTTCATTTATTCAGAAAAATAATATTATTGCAACATTCCCTAACATAAACAAAATTCTAAGAATTTACTTAACCCTTCCAATAAGCAATGCAAGCGTTGAAAGATCATTCTCAGTACTGTCCAGAATAAAAAAATTTTTAAGATCCACATTAGGCCAACAAAAAGTAAATAGTTTATCATTACTTTATATAGAAAATAAGTTATTAAACAACTCTATTAATTATGATAAACTAATTGACGAGTTTGCAGAATTAAAAGTGAGAAAAAAAGGCCATATAACTAATCAATCGGGGTATATTTGTTTAAGTATTATTGTTTGTTTGTTTTAATGAATTATGTTTATGTTTATTTGTTTTAATAAATTATGTTTATTTAATTTTTGTACATGTATATAAATTTTTCCTTTTTTTTTCTTCGAATCTGATAATTAAATAGAACTACAATATGCTTTAAAACCAAACTACCAAACGCAAAGTATGTGTCATGACTGAAAAATAGGCTCAGAATTACAATGTTTCCTAGGGCCCGCTTTAGCCTTAGCCGGTCACTGATGTGATGATAAGCAAACTACAAATAGCGTGAACTGAAATATTTAATAGGATTTTACATTAATAATTTGCTTTAATTACAAGAAACAACTGAATTTTGTGCTAGTGAGTACTTGTGGACAAAACGTAATTACACATTTTATGTCGCAACTCTATATCATTATTTACAGCACTGCCATAGTGTTAAGTAAATTAGAGTATAATTTCTTCTGTTTAACATAGAAAACATTATGTATACATTTTTTATACATAGCTACACAGTGCTTGCAAATCCACGCCAAGTACGAAAGTTGATAAAAAGCCTGCTTAAGGTTTCGTCTTAGTATGAAGTTTAAAAATCTCAGCTTATTTTAAAGTTCATCCATCAACATTGCCCAAAGAATAAAGAAACAACTGATGTTGAAAATAATATCCGATTATAAAATCGACTTTTAAGTTTAATTGAAAAGTATTTAAAAGGGCTATTCCCAGTACGTATCCCTTCCTAAGGGATTATTAAAATTGCATTACATACTTTTTGTTTGACAATTCTGTCAAGAAAATCCCTTCAAAATGCGAGTCAACATGGGCTTTCAATAATAAAAGTTTATTTCTACAAACTCCCGCATTTAAATATTTCAAACAGCTAATTACTGCTTTGAATGATAAATGACTTCAAAGGAGTTGGAAAAGCGTTCCTGTTTTGTAGGAAAAGCTGTTTAATAAATGGCATCAAAACATTTCCTTGCTTACATTAATTTAGTTTTAAGGTACTAAGTGGATCTTAATTGAACATCATTTATTATTTAGCTAAAATCACTAGCTTTGCTGATGTTAGAAAATTCCGAGAAGGAGAAAGCAGAGTTTTACAAATTCCGCGCGTGTAGCGTTATAGCATTATACACGCTATATTCGAGTACATTTAAAAATTTAAGAGTTCAAGTAAAGTTTTACGAACTTCGAAAAACATTTCGCGTCCTTGTTCGAAATGATGATACTATAATAAAACTACATTAAGTTACCAGTTAAAAATGAGAAGCAATAATATTTGGAACAATCTCCAATAAAGGTAATGTAGCGTGCTATAAAAATAAACCTTTTTTTATGACGTAGGCCTGGATGATCATAAAAACTTAATGGTCTGTTGTTTCAAAACCCCCTTTAGACCGTTTTAATTCCCATATAGGTTCAATAAAATATTTTTTATACCGGCCAACACGGAGAAGTCATCTAAAACAAATGTCAAAATCTGAACAATCCTTGTAAATTGATTGCGCAAATAAACCTAATTAAACCCAGAATGTACAATCAGTCAACTTATTTTTCAAGTGTTATAGCTTTCGTAGAACAACTTCAGATCCCTGCACGGAACTGAGCATAATCATAGGCTTTGCGTGCAAACCAAGCAGTTCTTTAATGAAAGAAAATAAATTAGGTCAAGATCGTAAGTAAGCAGCATGTGCTACCAACCAAACCCAAATTCTAATTAGGAAAATACAAATTTTTTCATGCCATTTTTAAGGGCATTGGAAACTTTCAAAGGTTCAACGTGGAAAAGACGTTCCAAATTAACCTAATATCGATGACCCTTTTATTAAAGCTATTTACTTATGTGCAGTCCAGAATAAAATCTAAAGTTTCTAATTTATCGCAGAAAATGTAGTTTTAAATAATTGAGCAACAGCAAAAGGGCTTCCAAGAAAAGTTCATGCAAGAGCAACCAGGGAAGTTCTTGATGCGGTCGATCCAAAACTTAGCCAACTAGGATTCTCTGATTTTAAGTTGGGATTCAGGTAAATTAATAATCTATGTGTCCAAATTTAGATCAACGTTTTTTCGTCTGAACCAAGTAATCTGAAAACTTATTCAGCTAGTACAGCAATTAATCTTAAACAACCGGTTATAAATGTCGAAACTTCTATTGCACTTCCAGAGCGAAACGTAAATGTGTAGTTTAAATAGCAAATTCGATTGTAAATTTGTTATATTCTTGGTTTCAATTTTTTAGATATTTTACTTTCTGCCAACTCTGATGATTTCATACTTTAATCAGCAATCTCACCTGCGTGGGCACAACATACACAACAATCAAGTTACAAAAGTACAAGCCCGTTCTCAAACTGGGCGGATAACAAATCTGAAATATGTTAAATCGTAGAATTGCTGGAGCCGAATCTATAACGAATTAAACAAATTAAATCACATCCATAAAGTAGTTTAATTCGAATAATAAATTAAATAGATTGTAGCTGCAAACGTGTGGAGCACAATAATCACCCTAGCTTAGGAAGTTGAACTATCTAGCTCTAAAACCTGCCATATAATCATTATTAAGTCTTCAGTCCTGGAACTGGTTAGACGCGTACCTTCATTGTTTCCTATTCTGAGCTAACCTTCACATTTTCCTGAAATTCCACAAGGTTGCATCTTTCACTATCTGCGTGCAATAGTCTGATCTAGGTCTACATCTACATTTCCTTTTTCCTATATCTGCTTGTAATATAGGCTACACTATTCCCCAAAAATGCCGTAGAACCTGTCCTACCCTTCTATTTCTCCTATTTTTTTCTTTTCCACATATATCGTTATTCCCCTACTATTCCTATAACCTCTTTGTTGTTAACTTAGCCTGTCCATGCTATAATCGTCATACATCCGAATAATAACATTCCAAAATGTCTCTTCCCTTTACTGCTTCTCCTGCTGTCCCTACTTCATAGACGTGCAGTGCTGTGCTCTACACATATGTTTTCAACAATTTTTTCCTTATGTCGATGCTTGTTGTTTTCGAACATAGCCTCTGCTCTTTCTTTTAGAGACAGCTCGGTCCCCTTCCATTGTTTTGTAAATATTGTTACCCTTTTCCTTTTGTTCAGGTAATATTATACACCTACCCTGCCAACTGTCAGGCGCAATGGTAGTTAAACGAGAATTTCCCGATGAAACAAGAAGCCCGAGGTAAGTATAGATGGAAAATGGCTTATGAGGAAGGAAACCTCTAAAGATAAAGCGGTTAGTAGAGTAAATTAGGACTGGGTAGATAATGAACTTGGGTTGGGGTTGAACTACCACCAAAAATAAAGTAAATATAGCGCCACCGAATTTTTAAATACAATAGATGACTAACATAACCCATTTGTATAAGGACAATACAGAGACCATAGCCCTATACCGCTCTACAAATATTTTGCATGAACACTACCCTTACGAAATACTTACCCACTTCACGTTAAAGCTGATAAAGATGCATTGCTATTCCTGTAATCAAACAAAACCAATACTAGCACAGTTTGTGCGTTCTGTTAATTACCACCATTAAATGTGATAGGTATTAAGAACCAAATCCCACCTCATTCCCTAAATAATAATCATAGACATGACCAAAATCATTTTCTATTCTCTTAGATTACCAATTAGCAGAAACATCTATTTACAAATAATTGCAATCATTATTCATAATGATATTTAAAACTTGCACTTTGAGAGTGACTAATGATATATTAACAAGATTTTAATTAATCTTGAGTAGTACTACGATAGACTTTACATATATGTATTGATTCAGTTTAACTTCCTCGTTGTCTATGAGTTTTAATTAAGCATACATAATCCGACCAGTGAACAACGAATTTTAAATGTCAGTACGTTATTATGATTACCAACTAATACTATCTAAAATTAACAAAAATAGTTTCCTAAGCCTAAATAATTATTAATTTTCCTCTTATTGGTAGTTAGAATTTATTACTTCTACAAACTAAACCATTTTTGCATACTACCCTCTAGAAATTTCTACGGCACTTATCAAAAATAAAAATGGAATCTATGTAAAGTTCTCTTCAAAATCACAAGTATACTATGCGGTCAAACAACGTAGCGTAACTTGGAAATTTCCAACTTGAGCAAAACTTAAAAGACACTTACTTGATTGGAATCCAAATGTCGTCAAGACTTGAACGTTCCTACAGAACAAACAACATACTAGATGTTCAACAATTTGCGGCAATTAAACCATCCACATGAATTTTATATGAAACTTGAAGCTTTCTTAAATCATCATGAAATAGGTTGTTATTTCCCAAACCGCCTACTATGAGCCATAACCAAAAAGTGTTTATTGTAGATTAATCTACCAACTCTGAATTAGATCCAAGAATTCCTCACATTTCAACATTCAGGTTAAAACATGTAAATTTCTATTTTTAAGCGCGTTACTATGTTGCATTATAAAAAAGAATTAACAAATTGCATGAGGTTGATTGCTACTTACTGTGTTTCTGATGGTTTAAATTTTTAACACCGTGCATTAGACATTTTTCTGCCGGAATAGCATCGCCAGGAATGATGATCTGTTTCACGGTGTATCCATTTCTTTCTCACGCGACACCAAGCATAATTGCTCAGAGCCATTGTTCTTATCGGAACCCAACTTCTACACCCAACAGCCAATGTGAAAGTGCACGTATTACCAACTTGACAACTGGTTGTCAGTTTGACCGTTATAACGATCATCCTATTTATAGGAGGAGGGAGGTCTTACAATGACTCTTATAAGAGTAATTTTTTGTCACCGCGAAACTGGAAATGGTCCTCCCAATTTTAAAGCATAAAGTTAGATTAATACAATAAGTAATAAATACAACAGGTAAACAGAATCGTACAATTAATTATGACATAGAAATTTACAAAGATATAAGGCCTGAACTAACCTTTTATCAAAATAATAGCACAAATATCCATCAAAATACTTCTGGAAAATAAACTTGTTACAATATATACTCTACTTTGCCGATATTCAGTGGTATGTGAAGGGGGTTAAGCAACCTGTGGCTACCAAGATCCCCCCACACACATTTGCCAAATTAATAGTTTTCCGATAAATGCTTTTGCAAAATCAAGATAAGTTGAAAATATTGCAAAACCAACACTTGCACTTGTTTATACAAATCATCAGGTTTAAGTGCAATTATTTATTCGTCATTAGGTTTTCTGTCTTGGAACTGCCTCAACATGTAACTCCATTGAGTTCTATTCTGAGCAAGCCTACACACTTTCCTAAATTTCCCCCAATCTGGATACATTATAATTTGAATAAAGGGCCGCTATACTTGCGGCCACGTCCCCAATGCTCCACCCGGAGGTACTACATTGCCAATCTGGATACAGCTCGATTCCCCTTTATTGTTTTCTAAGTATATGTCCTATTTCACCGATATTCAGTGGTATGTGAAGGAGGTTAAGCAACCTGTGGCTACCAAGATCCCCAACACAGACGTTTGCCGAATTAATAGTTTTCCAGTAAATACTTTCATACAATTAACGCTAATTGAGAATGTTGCAAAACCAACACCTGTAGTTGCTTACAATAATCATCTTAATAACAATTTAAGTACGCTTTGTAATTGGGGGGTACTACGGTGGTTTTTTGTTGCCTTCCATATCACAGTAATGTGTCTTAAAATGCCATACTGACCCCTATTGTCTCTGCCACTCTATGTACCGAAAGAGCCGCTGCCCTCTTTCGGGAACCTGTTTTAGTCAAGCTCTTCACTAAAAACCCCACTACTTTGGTTAAACCTGTAGTTTGGTTCTTTAGATCACTGGAACTCTCTAGCCATTCTACCCATTCTAGTAATATAAATTTTTTTCAAGGTGCAGGTCAATTCAGAGTGGTTGCCACATAATATCCGAGAAAAATATCATTTTACTTAAAATAGTGAACTCGAATATGGAGTTGGTACAGATACGGGGTCACGTTAGGAGAACGTCGTAAGGTTCTTCAAATATTCAAACTTATGTAATGGAACAAGTGAGAAATTTATGCTTTAACTTAACCACACCCTTCACTTTGTTGTGCTATGGTCCCAACAGGTTTTTATGTTCGCTTAATTAGGCAAAATATAAAATTAACGATTATAGTATTTAACTGCAAATGTAAATAACTTTATATGTGGCAAGACGCTAGCTATGCATTTTCTAGGAACAAGACAATTTGCAATAGACAAATATCGTCGGTCTCGACCACAAAAAACATGAAAATAGTACCATATTACAACACAATACAAACTACATACAAAGTAAAGTGACGATAACTTTGTACGTAGAAAGAGATTTTGTAGTGAGAGAAGTGACAATAGTTAAGACACCCCGACAGAAAACCATGGATTGATTATTCACGAGCAGGGAGTTATGAAACGTCAACATATATTGAAAGTGGACACAGCTTTTAGGCAAGGTCGACTGGACCTGCAGGAAAAGAAAGCGCGTGCGACTTATTTTTTGAACTTATGCTTGCAACTGCGCGGCGCGTTTCAATTCACAAGTTCACGGAATTATTGTCTGTACGACAGGTTGTAAAGGGGGTTTGCAGCTTCAGAGTTCATCCTTTAAATAATTTAGATTTTGTGTTTGTTGTGCTGCGGGAGCTGTGTTGGCTGTGAACGTAAATTGTATAGGTAAAGATACTTCTTATAAACATACGACAAAACCGCGGTCCTAAAGCTTTTACTTAAGTTGGCCTACATCGGGCATTTAATAAACGGTTCCAGAGTAAAATGATTTATAGGTTTTTGTTTAACCAATCAATCTCTATCGCCTCCTAAATTGAATGAGATAAAACTAATCCCACTTGTATATACGATGTGCTATTTAAAATAGTGAAATTGAGCATTATTTCCGGTATAATCGGAAATTACACGTAGTTGGGAATAATTTAGCTGTACTTGCTTTATTTATTCCACAACGTTTGCATGCAAAATTTCGTTTTTTACTTTTGGTAGATTTTGAAATACTTTTAATGAAATTCGATGTGGGACATCCTGCATATTGCTATATATTACTATATATTTATATATATATATATATATATATATATATATATATATATATATAGTTTGAATGTTCTTTGTGGTTTATAGGTCAGCTAGAAATAAGATAATGCTCTTTTTTATTGCCTAAATTTTCGAATTTATTCAATTCTTGTTCACAGGCACTAAAATGTAGGGACATAATAACTGATACAAATTCGTGTAGATATTACTTACTAAAGTGAGGATTAATCTAAAATTGGCTAGTACAGCATAAATAAACAGTAACTATTTTTAAAAAATAACAGTAGTAAAGATAAAAATAAATATTATAATCTAATATGACACTAGTAGTTTGTCAAAAAAATTTTTTTGTTTTTTATTTAATTATAATAAGTGTGTATGTGTTGTTTGATGTCTGTTAGTATGCATGCATCTGTGTTCGTGTGTGTGTGTGTGTCTGTATGTGTGTGTGTGTGTGGTGTGGTGTGTGTGTGTGTGTGTGTGTGTGTGTGCGTGTGTATGTGTGTGTGTTAGTGTGTGTAAAAATGTTTGTCTGTGAACTTGTATGAGTAGTGTAGCTATGAAAGTATATAGTTTCTAAAAGTTTACCATAGATTTGTAGCTTTGATCCAAAATATAGTATTATGTTTGTATTTTTTTTTCCTCTTATAATTATTCATTTATTCTTTTTTGTTTTGGAAATTTAATAAATACGTATATATAGTGCTTAGATTTTCAATGTCTGTTTTTTTGTTTATGGTATAGGAATTTTGATAAATATAACACATTTCCAGGAATAGTCGTTTATTTTCTTTCAATTGAATATCAATAACTTTTGGATTTTGAAAGTCTATTTGATGATCATTTGTTAATACGTGTTGTGTTAAAGCACATGCATTTGGTTTTCTTCTTATATCGCTTTTATGCTGAGTTATTCTCTGCTTTAAATTTTGCGAAGTTTGTCCAATGTAAATTTTGTTGCAATCCAAACAATTAATTTGATGAATCACGTTCCTTTGTTGCAGCACTTGTGTTTTATCTTTTAATTTAGATTGTAATCTATTTAAAGTAAATATATTTTTTGTGGCAATTTTCAAATTAGTATCTTTAAATACATTTATTAATTTAGTGGTGAGGTTTTTGATAGATGGAATAGAGTTATAAAATGGCTGAGTTTGATCATTATAGTGTATATTGTTGTTGTTATTCATGATGTTGGTATTAGATGTATAGCTTTTATTGTATAAAAGATTTTGAATTAAATTTGTTGGATAATTGTTGTCTTTCAAAATTTTCCAAAGTTATATATTTACTTTAAATAGATTACAATCTAAATTAAAAGATAAAACACAAGTGCTGCAACAAAGGAACGTGATTTATCAAATTAATTGTTTGGATTGCAACAAAATTTACATTGGACAAACTTCGCAAAATTTAAAGCAGAGAATAACTCAGCATAAAAGCGATATAAGAAGAAAACCAAATGCATGTGCTTTAACACAACACGTATTAACAAATGATCATCAAATAGACTTTCAAAATCCAAAAGTTATTGATATTCAATTGAAAGAAAATAAACGACTATTCCTGGAAATGTGTTATATTTATCAAAATTCCTATACCATAAACAAAAAAACAGACATTGAAAATCTAAGCACTATATATACGTATTTATTAAATTTCTAAAACAAAAAAGAATAAATAAATAATTATAAGAAGGAAAAAAAAATACAAACATAATACTATATTTTGGATCAAAGCTACAAATCTATGGTAAACTTTTAGAAACTAAATACTTTCATAGCTACACTACTCATACAAGTTCACAGACAAACATTTTTACACACACTAACACACACACATACACACGCACACACACACACACACACACACACACACACACATACAGACACACACACACACACGAACACAGATGCATGCATACTAACAGACATCAAACAACACATACACACTTATTATAATTAAATAAAAAACAAAAAAATTTTTTTGACAAACTACTAGTGTCATATTAGATTATAATATTTATTTTTATCTTTACTACTGTTATTTTTTAAAAATAGTTACTGTTTATTTATGCTGTACTAGCCAATTTTAGATTAATCCTCACTTTAGTAAGTAATATCTACACGAATTTGTACCAGTTATTATGTCCCTACATTTTAGTGCCTGTGAACAAGAATTGAATAAATTCGAAAATTTAGGCAATAAGAAAGAGAATTATCTTATTTCTAGCTGACCTATAAACCACAAAGAACATTCAAACTATATACATAGAGCAAGGTCGTAAAGAAAATAAATTGTAATATATATATATATATATATATATATATATATATATATTTAATGCTGTAATTATAGGGTTAATTTAGGTGTAGGTTAAGTCATAGGGGTCGTAGAATAAACAAAAGAAACTCCCAAGTAACAGAAGCATATAATTACAGCTATTAGAAGAGTAAATAGGTCATTATAAATATTATTAGTTGAGAACACACTGTATATAGCAGTACAAGCGATCAAAACACATACAAGGGTAGTTACGAGCAAATATAAGAATTTAAAAATGTAACGAAACGCATTGAAATTAAATCAGTGAAAACTTGCATGAGTTGGCTAGATAAATATTCCAAAAGTGTGTTAATATATCATCTTAAACGCACGCAGAAATTATGCATTAATTGAAAATTGTACGTGATCTAAAAGTATTACATTTGTTCAAAAATCCAATTTATTAGGAAATAAACAAACACCAAGTTTATTCCATTCAGATTAGAATAAGGCCAACAACAATAGTACGTGCTTTTGTGAACGAAGATTCCTGGGATTTCTGAATTAAATGTGAGGTATAACATTAAATTACGTGACAAAGAACATCGCTTCATGCGATTGAAATACACAATTGGTAAAGTTTCCCAAAATAACAAGAGATAAGACACTTGGGCTCGCCCAGCACGTGAAGTCAACGAATCGCAAACAAAAGAGGCCGATCCTATAAATATCAAGACAATTGAATATCGAGTGAGTATACTTGAGAAATTGGGCAGTCACTATACTTGAAAGTGCTAAAGATTTACGTGAACAGTAAATTAAATTAAAGTAAAAATTAAAGAGTGTGTAGTTATGCAAGCGAGCCGTACTTCTGAAGACGTAAGTAGATAAGATTTAGTGAAATTATACCATTTCTAATAATAAATAAAACAGGGCTCTTAATTATCATCTTAACTACAATCTTAATCACCATCTTAATTACCACCTCAATTACAATCTTAAATTACAATTGAAATAACGTTACGATTCCTGTTAAAACTTTTAATAACGATCAATTACAATCTTAAATACAATTTTGGATACGAGACTCTGGAGAATTCTGCTGTTAAAGCAATTCGAAAATGGTAAATATTCTATTACGGAAATGAAAAACCTTTCATTGGAATAAATTCATCAATAACGATTTGGATAGTAATTTGGTTGAATGTCGACTTCAATTCTTGGGAATGCAGAGCACCTACTAAACCACTTCAGGTTAGGTATTTTTGATATGATTTATTTTTAAAAACTGTTTCTATCTCAATAATAATTCAAAGTGTAATTGCTGACAAATTGGGGTTTCTTGTACAAATTTATGAAAAGTAATAGACATGTTGAAACGTTTCAAAAGATCTCTAAATGTAATAAAATCTCGTTTTGCTGGCTTGATTTTCTAAAAATCTGACAGATGTAAATAATTTAAAAAGGGAAAAATATTTAATAAAGGTTGTAAATATTTAATCAGTATACTGTGTATTGTAGAATTGCTTTATTTAATTGAATCAGCTGGTCGAGGCAAAGAAAATTATAAATTAACATTTCAACAAGTGCTTGAGTAATAAAAGAATAAAGCATAGCATAAATATTGCGTCCAAGCGTAGGGCGAACTGAGTTAACACACATATATATATATATATATATATATATATATATATATATATATATATATATATATTGCTGTGTTAACTCCAGTTCGCCCTCACGCTATATATATATATATATATATATATATATATATATATTGCTGTGTTAACTCCAGTTCGCCACTACGTTTGGACGCAATATTTATGCTATGCTTTATTGTTTTATTACTCAAGCACTTGTAGAAATGTTAATTTATAATTTTCTTTGCCTCGACCAGCTGATTCAATTAAATAAAGCAATTCTACAATACACAGTATACTGATTAAATATTTACAACCTTTATTAAATATTTTCTACCTTTTTAAATTATTTACATCTGTCATATTTTTAGAAAATCAAGCCAGCAAAATGAACTTTTTATTACATTTAGAGATCTTTTGAAACTTTTCAAGATGTCTATTACTTTTCATAAATTATACAAGAAACCCCAATTTGTCAGCAATTACACTTTGAATTATTATTGAGATAAAAACAGTTTTTAAAAATAAATCATATCAAAAATACCTAACCTCAAGTGGTTTAGTAGGTGCTCTGCATTCCCAAGAATTGAAGTCGACATTCAACCAAATTGCTATCCAAATCGTTATTGATGATTTTATTCCAATGATATATATATACATATTGTGATAATGGGGTCATGAAAGGTCATTGAACGTCAAATTCTGTCAAAAAGCTCACCAAAAATGGAAAAGTAAAGTTCTCGCAGTATTCTATGTTTACCATTGTAACAATTTTATTTTCGCATTAAAAATCTCTTCATTAAAGGTACAACGAATGTTAAAACACCTTTATTAACTAAAGTAATAATACGTGTAACAATCAAATTTTTGCATTAATACAGTATCTAGAGTCGTTAGTCTATTTGTTTCGGAGGTCGGTGTATTCCACAGCCACACGCACGCGCGTGAGAGGATTGACAACCCCCCTCGGGACCCTCCCAACAAGCAAGAACGCGGCAGGGGCACTCGTCGATAGGTAAAAGCAGCGACAGCATGCATTCGAAGAGAATGGCGAGTGACCTCCGGGTCGCATTAATTGTGTGACACACTTCCTGAGTAACGGTTGGTATTGTATATTCGTTATCATAGTATCTAATTTAAAAATTTGTTTAGCGCAACTACGACTTACAAACTACGACTTACAAACTACGCAACGAAAATTATATTTATAACTAAGATTAGACCATGGAAGATGACGCTACAAAATTTATGCAACTTTGAATCAATGTAAGAAACCCACTTCGCTTCAACACCTGTATTTAAAGCATGGAAAGCAGGAATAATTAGCTGCAGACTCCGCACGGCGATGCAGTTCCCAATCTGGCCAAGGACAGCAGCCCGGGGTTTGGTTCGTAATAGCTTTAAGATTTCCTCAGTGCTTCCTTCTAAAAGCACGTTATTTCGTTTTGTTTTATAGAAGCACAAATTTGTTATTCAGTTTATCTGTAGCTAAGCTGGTTTTCTCCAGTATCAAATTTAAATTTCACTTAGTTTCGTAGATATGTGACTACACGTGGCTTCAGCATAAATTAACAGCTGCGGCTACGTCACTTGTTTGTTTGAAATAAGCCGTCAACAATTGCACAATTGCAAGCAGATGTTTAGTATTACATTACTACCACCTTTGATAAAATTAGAGAATATCTTTGTGAATATTTTGACTTCAAATCGATTTTAATACTGTTAACTTAAAAAGAAAGTTTTGTATATTAATTTGTAAATGACCTACACAGATCTGATTGGGTTAGAAAACCTTAGTATAACCAGTCACACTGGGTTGTAATATATGAGTAAGAATCAAGTTGATAAACTTTACAATAATTCTTCAAGTAATTCAATTATTCATTTTATTTTATTGCATTAAATTTTATTTACAGAAACAGAAAAATTCTTTCTAGTAAATTTATAATCCACGCTTAAAGTCTTTTATTCTGATCTAGTTTGATCAGACCTGATAAACAAAAACAATAAGAGTTAAATTTTTATGGTACCCTTATGTAGGAAACATTCTTTTTGCATTTTAGATATATTTGAGGGACACAAATAGTGTTCCCATTTTTATGTGACTTAATTATTATTTTTCCTTACAGGAACAGCGTCTTATTCTGTTAAGACAGGTTTTTGTCAGCGAAGGCGATCTTTTTTCTTTGGGTCTCCACGTCCGCCCTTAGAAATTAGCCATGCCATTTACATGAATCAATCTGGACTTGGTGGCGCCTGTTTGTTTTAGTTTGAGTGTGACCCCCACAGATTTCGACTTACCCCCATTGCTCATAGCTCTACCCAAGGAATAGACCCTAGTTACGTCGGAAGACTTTGTTTTGCAGACACCTAACTTGGAGCATGGTGATTATAAAGTAGTGTCGGCCAGAAGTTTAGAAAAACGTTTCACTAGCGCCCATGCGTGAGGCTAGCGGAGCCAATTAGAGAGAAAAAATCGTTACACTGGCGCCGGCAACGTTTGGGGCCTCGAAATTTGTTTGTTCATAATTTGATTTACCTCGAAATTTGTTATTCAAAATGTAATTTGCTTCGAAATTTGTTAGCTCAAAATTTATTTTGCTTTGAAATCTATTTGTCCAAAAATTATTTTGCGTCGAAATTTGTTTGCTTAAAGTCGATTTGACATTTAGATTTGTTTGTTTGCTTTTGATAAAAGATTGGTTGTAACATTAACCCTCATACAGTCAATTGATTAACTTGGTCAAATTTATTTTTGACTTTCGTTCTATTTTGACCCCATATAATTTTTTTGATATTGTTTTGGCAAAAATTATTTCACCAAAAACACCTTTTGATTTTTACCTTTAATAGTACGAATTTGTTTTGATCACTTTTGTAAGGTTCAGATCAGTTAGATTTATCGGTTTGATTTCATTAGGCTTGAGTAATCATGTCGGAGAAATTCCGGATTGTTTGTCTGCTTAAAGAGGAACAGGAGTGGTGAGTGAGAAACCAGTCTTGGAGAAAGGAAAATTTTAGGAAGACTGTCAGTTAAAGAAGCTGATAAGCCTGTTGTTTGATTTGTTTAAGTCAATAAAGAACATTTTTGTCCAAATTTGATTATAAGGCTAGAGATTCTATTTTGAAGGTACATTGGAGTGAGCTGTCGTATGTCATTTGAGAATTGCTCTTTGTGCATAAGCACGTTTTTGATTTTGTTAGCAGATTTTGTTTAGATCGGCATTGCAACGCAATTTAGTCTAGGCGGAACTTGTCGTCGTGGTTGGTCGCTCAGCAGTATGTCAGTCCAGACGAGACTCAGGAAGAGTTGGTCGCTCGGCATTGCGTAAGTCTAGACGAGACTCGAGGTGAGTTAGGCGCTCTAGATTTTTTTGCATCTTTTTTTGATTTGATGTAAATTTTGGTATTGTTAGTCTAGGTGAGACTCGTAGAGGGTTTGTCACTCTAGCATATTTAGGCGTTGTGAAGCATTGTAGTTGTTTCGACAGTTCAATTGGTAGTAGGGTGTGAGTGTACCTGAACACTGATTTTTTTTGTTAGCTATTGTCATGATTAGTTTTTTTATTGATGACTCATAAGCAGGTAAATGACTTTTAGTTGTTGGTGATTGGTTTTCGAAATATTCGATTTTGCAACCTTTGCGAAGTGCCACGGCACATTTGATTGAGAAGTTTTTGGAGGAAAAAGTATTTCTTGTCTACGGTGTACCACAGTTTGTTATTTGTGATAATGGTCCACAATTAATTGGACGTATTTTTAAAGCTTTGTGTGCAAGGTACGAAATTCAAAAGATTTGGTATAATGCTGTTTATGCTCCCCAATGCAATTTTGTGGAAAGAATCAATAAGACAGTTGGTACAGCTATCCGTTCATACGTAGAAGGACATGATACGTGGGATAGTGAGATATCAAAGATCCAATACGCAATCAACTCAGCAAAACATGAGTCCACCAACTATTCTCCAAATTTTTTAGTCTTTGGTCGTCAGGTACCCTTAAGTGGAGAGGCTTATAGTGATGATTTTAAACCTGGTGAGGATGTTGATGTCGTCTCCAGTAGTAGACCTTCTTATGTTTTGGATCGTCAACTTTTATTTGATATTTTTGGGAATGTCCGTGAAAATTTGCATGTAGCTTATCAACGTTCGAGTAAACGCTACAATCTTAGGAGAAGAGACATTTCATTCCAAGTCGGAGAAAGTGTTTGGAGAGCTAATAAGGTCCTCTCGAGTGCTAGTGATAAGTTTTCCGCTAAGTTAGCTCCAAAGTTCATTATGAGTAAAGTTCGAAAAAAACATTCCAATTTAGTGTATGAGTTAGAGAACGAAGATGGAACAAGAGCAGGGAAATGGCACGTAAAGGACTTGAAACCAGTTGAAGCGTCGTATCCAAATGAAACTGATGATCCTGACGATTAGTTCCGGTCCGGTCATCTCTTTGATGTTAAGTAATGCAGTAGTGGTTTGCTTTGTTTAGTTCCGATTTTTGATTTAGTGTCGGTTCATTAATTTTGAGTATTTTGTTTGAGAAGTGAAATAAGTGGTTAGAGATTTTGTAGATTTTGTAGATTTTGTAAGTTTGAGGTGTGCCTTGGTGTGCACGCTGGTCGTTTTGCTCGCGTGTTATTCGGAGATGTGTTTAGAAGATGTCTTTAACAGATATCTTTACAATGTAGAAGTAAGTAGGCTATTTAATTGTTAGTCCTGATTTCTACTTATCTAGGTAGAGAGAATATTAGTTTATTCTTTCCCTTGTTTTTTTGACCGTTCGAAATTCTTTGGTTTGATAAGGTCAAGGTTGGCTTGGTGAGTCTCACCATTTGGTCCATCACTAATGAGATCTGTTGTTTGTTGGAACTTAGTGATAGGATAATCAGTAGGGTGTAGGATATTACAGCCCTAACTGGTTCGATTTTGTATTTGAATTTGTTAAGTAACCTTATGGTTAGGTTACCTTCGTTTTGATTATCTCTTTGTAATAAAGTGATAATATTTTGTATTTGAATTTGTTAAGTAACCTTATGGTTAGGTTACCTTCGTTTTGATTATCTCTTTGTAATAAAGTGATAATATTTTGTATTTGAATTTGTTAAGTAACCTTATGGTTAGGTTACCTTCATTTTGATTATCTCTTTGCAATAAAGTGATAATATTTTGTATTTGGATTTGATAAGTAACCTTTTGGTTAGGTCACTTTTGTTTTGATTATCACTTTGTGATAATAGTGTTTAAATTTAGACCTATTAGTAGGGTCTTCCTTTGATTGTCACCTTATAGTGATAATACTTTGAATAGTTATGCTGTTTTGATGAGGAAGCATTCCTTTTTTAGAGAGAGCTAATTGAGCTCCAGGAAGTGAAGTTTTTGTGGAATTTGAAATAAATTGTAAAATGTTTGGTTACAGGTAGTAAATATTAGCCTTGTTAGAAGTAAGAACCTCAAGTTAAAGAATTATCGTGAATTTGAATTTTTTGTCCCGTGGAGTGTTTGACTTTCTAATTTGACCCTCCCAATTTTGATTAATACCGATTGTGACTCCCGATTTTGTCTCCCGATGGACGTCAGGTACACGTAGTTACCAACACACTCGCATTTGTAAATATTTGTCTCCCCATTTGAATAAATTCATAAAATTGCATAGTTAATTAGGAAGGTAGAAAAGGCTAGTATTATTATAATAGAAAATTTTTTGTATTTGTTATATTTGAAGTTGTTCCTTAAAGGAAAAAAACTTTTTTCTGTTAGGAAAGGGTAGTGTAACAATTTTATTTTCGCATTAAAAATCTCTTCATTAAAGGTACAACGAATGTTAAAACACCTTTATTAACTAAAGTAATAATACGTGTAACAATCAAATTTTTGCATTAATACAGTATCTAGAGTCGTTAGTCTATTTGTTTCGGAGGTCGGTGTATTCCACAGCCACACGCACGCGCGTGAGAGGATTGACAACCCCCTCGGGACCCTCCCACCATGCAAGAACGCGGCAGGAGCACTCGTCGATAGGTAAAAGCAGCGACAGCATGCATTCGAAGAGAATGGCGAGTGACCTCCGGGTCGCATTAATTGTGTGACACACTTCCTGAGTAACGGTTGGTATTGTATATTCGTTATCATAGTATCTAATTTTAAAAATTTGTTTAGCGCAACTACGACTTACAAACTACGACTTACAAACTACGCAACGAAAATTATATTTATAACTAAGATTAGACCATGGAAGATGACGCTACAAAATTTATGCAACTTTGAATCAATGTAAGAAACCCACTTCGCTTCAACACCTGTATTTAAAGCATGGAAAGCAGGAATAATTAGCTGCAGACTCCGCACGGCGATGCAGTTCCCAATCTGGCCAAGGACAGCAGCCCGGGGTTTGGTTCGTAATAGCTTTAAGATTTCCTCAGTGCTTCCTTCTAAAAGCACGTTATTTCGTTTTGTTTTATAGAAGCACAAATTTGTTATTCAGTTTATCTGTAGCTAAGCTGGTTTTCTCCAGTATCAAATTTAAATTTCACTTAGTTTCGTAGATATGTGACTACACGTGGCTTCAGCATAAATTAACAGCTGCGGCTACGTCACTTGTTTGTTTGAAATAAGCCGTCAACAATTGCACAATTGCAAGCAGATGTTTAGTATTACATTACTACCACCTTTGATAAAATTAGAGAATATCTTTGTGAATATTTTGACTTCAAATCGATTTTAATACTGTTAACTTAAAAAGAAAGTTTTGTATATTAATTTGTAAATGACCTACACAGATCTGATTGGGTTAGAAAACCTTAGTATAACCAGTCACACTGGGTTGTAATATATTTGAGTAAGAATCAAGTTGATAAACTTTACAATAATTCTTCAAGTAATTCAATTATTCATTTTATTTTATTGCATTAAATTTTATTTACAGAAACAGAAAAATTCTTTCTAGTAAATTTATAATCCACGCTTAAAGTCTTTTATTCTGATCTAGTTTGATCAGACCTGATAAACAAAAACAATAAGAGTTAAATTTTTATGGTACCCTTATGTAGGAAACATTCTTTTGCATTTTTAGATATATTTGAGGGACACAAATAGTGTTCCCATTTTTATGTGACTTAATTATTATTTTTCCTTACAGGAACAGCGTCTTATTCTGTTAAGACAGGTTTTTGTCAGCGAAGGCGATCTTTTTTCTTTGGGTCTCCACGTCCGCCCTTAGAAATTAGCCATGCCATTTACATGAATCAATCTGGACTTGGTGGCGCCTGTTTGTTTTAGTTTGAGTGTGACCCCCACAGATTTCGACTTACCCCCATTGCTCATAGCTCTACCCAAGGAATAGACCCCTAGTTACGTCGGAAGACTTTGTTTTGCAGACACCTAACTTGGAGCATGGTGATTATAAAGTAGTGTCGGCCAGAAGTTTAGAAAAACGTTTCACTAGCGCCCATGCGTGAGGCTAGCGGAGCCAATTAGAGAGAAAAAAAATCGTTACACCATGTATAATCGTATTTGATGTGTTCCGTTGCAAAATATTCCTTAAGCACGACGTCCAATTTTAAAATAAGCGTTCATTGATTCATTTCAGCCGTGTGTAAATAATTACTCTCTAAAAAATATCCAAAAACAAGTCTCATTTACAGTAGATCGCGTTTCCACATTCTAAATAGACTTCAATTAGTACTTTTCTGGAAGATAAATTGCATAAAGTATTCGTTTTCGTTAAAAATGTCTTTTTTATAAGTATTCAATAAAAATTAGCCTGCTTTCAAAGAAGTTAACTTCAAATTAGTTCTAGAATAATTTATGTTTACGATAGTTATTAAAGAATACGTTATTTTTCGAAGAATGTTTTAAAACCTATTAAATAAGCAAACTAATGGATAAACGCACTAATTCGAAGAAGCGCTACTATCGGAACGTCATAAACGTAGATAAGAGGACGCGTTTTAATAAACTTAATTATATCACAAGTAAGAGAAGGCGTGCACTAAAGAAAGACGTGAGATATTTTACGATAGCCATAAATAAAACTGACAGAACATTATGCAGATAAGGATGTGAAATTGCGGTGAATAATTGAATCAGCAGCGGTGACTAATTTTCGATAACATAATCGAAGGATAACGCATTGGGTTGGCTTTATTATATAACGAGGGAGTAATTAGGGAGCGAAAGAATCTTTAATACATTTTACGATATGCAAGATGTAAGTTTTGAGAGTTTGTAATTTATTAAAGATTGATAATTTATTTTTTTGGCATTCAACAAGTAACATAGAAATTGTGAAGCATAATTATATGAAAACGTATAACGAAGATTTGTCACATTAATATAAATAATCTTGGTACAAGATCAAATCCTGATATTAATCGATTAAAAATAAATGCACTTTGCAAACTGATATTTCTACGTCAAGATCGATTATAAATAGAGATTTGAAGTGAAACTAGGAAGTATTCAATACCGTTAATTACAATGTAAAGGATAATTTTATAACTGCTACTTGACAACACTAACTGCAAGTATAATTGTGTTTTTTGTAACCTAATACGATACTTAAATATCATTCAGTAAACTATACTAGAATAATTTTTATTTTATAAAAATTACTTGTCAAGGGATAATCTATTCCAGCAACTTTGAGATCAGAGCTCGAAGCATTTTGACTTTTACAAAATTTTCTGGCCAGCGTCCTTGGCTAACTACACTGACAAAAGGAGTGGTATAGGGTTAGGTAAATTATTCCGAAAATTTTAAAGAGAATTTATGCGACTCACATATGAAATGTTTGGGTTCTGTACTTTTTAACAAGGACTAGGTGAAGACTATTTCAATATATAAGTAGTAATTAGGTAAATTTTCTATCTAAGCTTATGCAGTAAATTGTTTTTATATGCGTCATTTATATCTGTGTATGTAACCGATTCTTTAGATAATGTGTATAAAGATAATATGTTTTTGAATGCATAGAAAGATTCTTCATAGATGTTTCTTAAAATTGCTGTTTCATTTCCTTTTGATAAATTCCACAACATATTTTCCGCTGAGCTATTCAGGCAAGGAAAAGGGTAGGTAACATAAAAGTTTATATTTTCTATTGCATCCTCATTAATACAATTCGGGTGTATCCGAGCTATTTAGGGGTACATAAGGTCACAAGGGAGGTACACTTCATGTAAACAACCCAAAAATCAAAAACACCAAACATTTGAATAATAAAAAGTACTCAATTCGTTAATTATGCAAAAATCAAATACCAAACATCCTGTACATAATCACACTAAATACAGTCAATAAAACAAAGCTTCTTCTTTAATAATTTAACCACATTTAGTACAGTGAAACACTCTGTGCATAATCCAATTCATTTTAGAAACAGTGATACGTTTTAAATAAATACAAATTAGGCGTATCTAAAGTAAAACAAACGTGAAACGAATTTTTTTAAACTCGATGCATTAGTTTAAGAAAATAATCAATGCGTGCTCACAGTAAACAGGTTTTTCAAAACAAGCATACTTGATAGCGCAAGAAGTCAATAAACGCAACTAATTTGCGTCATCTGCTTAAGAATCCCATTATAAAATTTAGCCTACGTGATGTTTTAAATGTAGAAATCGCTACACTTTCGAATATAACCCAGCATATTGAATAAACAAAATATGAAACCATAAGTTTGTATACGTGCGGAATTAATAGGAAAATTTGATAAATTCCTGCACAAAATTACAATTACGTGATGTTAAAGGGTGCAAAGTATTAATTGCCAACAAAATTCATAATATAAAGCTTATTGACTACGTGAGTTTGAAGCGTATGAATGACGAATATAATACATAACTCCGAGTAAAACCCAACCGACTGCATGATAAGCGCAATGCAACGCCTCTTCCATGGTATAATAATAAGATAGAGAGCGGTTAAGCAATAACAGCACGTGGAATGGCTTGCTTATATAACACACATCAAGTTGATAACATTCATTGATTCCTTAAACTAAAGCACGAGATGTACTGATCGAAATAAAAGTATTACGCAAAGTTTAATAATGAAGTGAAACAAAAATTTATAATTGAAAGTAACAATAATTAAAACTTTGAGTAAATAATTTAGTCAAGTGCGCGTTCAAACATACGAGTGTATAAGTAATCTTCCGTTGGCATAACACGTAGGTTTAAATTTAATTTAGTAATAAACAAACCTTTACAATTTATTAATTAAGGCACTAAGCAATTCAATAAGAAATCGAACTAAACAAATCAATCAGAAATCTAGCGAAGTACTGACGTAAAACTCCAATACTCTAAGTACTCAATATAACAAATGGGAAAATCCTATATCAGGACGTTAAGCTCAAAGCAACACGAAGTCATTGGTTCGCTGTGGCAGTTCGAGGTATTGGGGTGCATGCAGAGCTACGCGTTCACTACTTGTAATCCACTAATCTAGCAACTGATTCAAACCAGGTGTCTCCCGTAGGAAATCAATCGGCAAAACACCAGGTTAACAATTATATTTAACTAACACCATAAATCTTATTTTTTTGAATATTTGAAACTTACATGTACTTTGATATCTATGTAAAGAGTCATCAAAGATTTGGTTGATACTTAGAAAATACGCGTTGAGGAATGAAGGGGTGGAAATAGAATCTCAGTATGTTCGTAGAAGAAACACAAACTGAAACTGCAGGGAGAGTACTAGAAAGGAGTCACAGCGAGGAACAGCAAACTACACAGGAGTCTAGAATGATGTTAATTTTATTAGCGCTTAATGACAAAATGGACAAAAATGACAAAGTTATTAATCAAATTAATTATAAAATGGACAAAAATGAAACCGACATGAAAAACACGACAGTAAAAATTAATAAATGGGAAAAATTTGAATAAGTTGGGGGAGAAATTAGGTGAAGAAATAAAAACATTAAGCGATGGTTTAAAAGAAACGAATCAATCAATTGCGGAAATGAAACTACAGGTGCAGAATAAAATTGTACGAATTATGAAAGATGTTGAAGACGTGAGCGATGAAGCTTTAAAAGTTAGATCGAGACAAGAAACACGCGAAAGAGAAACCAACGCAAAAATTAGGGATTTAGGCATAAAGGTACAAGAGGTTGAGGAACACTGTGAGATAGGATTTAGGACTGTAAATAGGAAATTAGAAAGTTTAAAAACGGACTTAGAAAATTTTAGTTGAAATACGGTACAATATTCTAGGGAACTCTTAAGAATTAGACCAACATAGCATACCATTAGATCAATACTCAAAATTTTATGGTGACAATAAGGTAAATCCACAAATATTTTTAAATGACGTTAAAACACTGATACAGGGATCAGCGGATGAACAATATGAGTTAAAGTAGTTAAGATCAATGCTAAAAGGGGGAGCAGAAATATGGTTTTGTCTAATAGAAAGCGAATTGGAGATATTTTTAGAGTTCGAACAGAAATTTTTAAAGCACTTTTGGTGGAACAACCAACAATTTCAAATAAGGGATGACTTAATTATGGGTAAATATAACCACGATTTAGGAATAGCCCGAGAGCTATATGCGATAAAGAAATTCAGCATCGTGATACAAGTAGATCCTCCACTAGAGAAAAACAAATAAAAAAATATTTAGCAGGGCATTTTGAGGTGGAACTGAGACAACATATATCACTTCAAAAACATTGTGGACCGGGATGTATATCTGGAATATCTGCAGCGGTACGATGAAATGGGACCGAACCGTCGGATAGACAGTAGGGTGAGAAGTCAACCTATCAATTTTGTCAGAACACAGAGAAGTGTGTGAACGGACCGATTTAATTATCGAGGCAACAATAACAACTACGGGGGAAATTCCAATAGAGGCAATGACAACAATTATAACAATGGTGATGGTTTTAGACATAATTGTAGTGCGAACAACATGCCGAGGCGAGAGACGGAGAGAACCAATAATGATAGGACCACATACCAAAATCATCCGCGCCAAAGGTACACTGAGAACCAAAACACACATAGCCAAGAACTAGTGGAACAAGCGCAAAACCTTAGGAGAACCAACCGTACATACACCGAAATAACGAGTCAGGAAGACTTATCTACGTCGAATCAAAATTTTTAAAGAAAGACGAACCAAGTAAGTTCTTAAGAATAAACCAATACGAACATCAGCGCCAATTTATTAAATTTGAAGTGGAAAATAATTTAAATGTAAACAAAAATTTATTACCGATAATAAATTTGAGCGTGGAGATTAATATGATTAATGTACTCATTGACACAGGAGCGGAGGCGACGCTCGTTTCAGAAGATTTTGTTAAACGGGAAAAATTAATGCATAAAATGATACCTGTAAATAGTGTAACTTGATAGCGGCAAACAGTAAAAAGTTTGCTAGCATAAACAATATGATGATTCTGAAGTGTGAATTAGGAACTGTAAAATTTGAAAATGAATTTATGATTGTACCTGAATTGAGGAAGGACGCTATTTTTGGGAAGGATATTATTGATAAGTTGGGATTAAAAGTAAATTCTGAAAGCGAGGAGATAATATGTAAGGGGGAATATATTAGGTGGGATGACGAAGTTAATGCAGAAGTCGAAAATGACTGTCTGAATATAAGTCAGTTTGAAGATGAGTTAGGTAATGAGGAAAAGGCAGAAGAAGAAATTAAGTGTCCAGGCGAAGTAAAGGAAAATGTTGAATCATTATTAAATAAATATTCGGAATTGATAGGGTCAGAATCCAGAATTGCTACGGGTTACGAACATAAGTTAGAGGTGATATATAATGAACCGTTTAATACAAAATTGTATCCTATTCCTATTCCTATTCCAAGAACAACATTAAGCAATGCTTTTTATGTTAATTTCACATTGCTTTAATATATATCGAAATTTTTTAAAGGATTAAACGTTATTGTAACGGATAATTTCTTACCGTTACAATTTTAATTTCAAACACATCGATTTCATGGTGAAATCGTTCGTGAAATCGTTGTGATTGATTCTTACATTCTATTTAGAATGCAGCTAGTAGAATATGGTCGCCTTCATATCTCTACCAGGAGTGTAATTGTGTAACTGTCATTATTTAAAAAAATGACAAGACCAATTTATCGTTGTATTTTTCTTTAATTATTGAAGCAACCATTAGTGTTAATTGTATTTAATAAGAAATAGGTTGGTCTCAGGTAATTATTAATTTCCTAGTTGCTCACTATGTTGAGCGTTTAACGTAATTAACTTGGTTAGGTGCCACGAGGAACTATTTTTGGTTGTCCAAGTTCTTATCAAAAGCGATAAGATGTTTTGCGAAGACATAGAACGTGCAATCAAGCTGCGACGTAGAATTCTTGAGGGAAACGTGCACGATTGCATCTGGGGTGTTCCTGGTTGGAAGCATTTGATTAATAAACCAATTCTGGACAGCTTTCCCATATCAAATAGAATATTATAAGGTGATTGGGGTAACAAACATTTTCCTTGGGTTGACAGAAAACTAGTTGAGACAATCTGCACCCGATTGAAAACTCTTGTATTTAAACCGCTTTGTAGAGCGTAAGTAGTAAAGTGCATTTTGCTCTTATCAATTAGTGTGTACAGGTTTTTGTTATTCCGGAGAGCAATTGTCCTTATACATTAAAGTTACTCGCCAAGAGCAACATATTCTGATTCCGGCACGCATGGCTCAGTTGCATGAAGTTTTTTCTACATTGATGGTTTGTTTGGTTAGAAACTGCCGCTGGTGCTGTGGAAGTATCGGAGTCAATTCACGGGGGAAGCAGCCGAGAATTAATTGATTGTGTATTGTTCCCTTGATTCTGTTTAATGTGGATATTTCCATTTACGTATCGAGAATGCTATTAGTTTAGTTCAAATACAAATATTAAGAGGTTTAAATAGTACAGGCTTTATGCATTGTATTAAGGTTATAATATTATTACTTGCGTGTCTAAATTCAGAAGCATCAGATCCTTTAGTGTAGTTCATGATCTTACTTTAATTGTAAAGAAACTTGAGTTTGCATTGCCTGTGACAAAGGGAAGGTGCGCCATCCTTATGTTTTGGGGAATTAATAACTGACGCTAACGACTATAAAAAAAATTATAAAACTAAAGGGGCTTGAGTCGCTATAGAGTATACCTATTATTTTATTGATTATTGGGGGAGGGAGTTACATATTGTACCACTTGTTTTGGACTTTGTTTAAATGTGTATTAAGCTGTGTACAGTCAGGTTAGGGTGATTTGTTAATCAGTAAATATGAGTTGCTTATGTTTGGCGAGGTGGTTGTTTATTATATGCTCCAGCTTTACTGGAACACTTATAGGCAGATATAGGTTTAATTGCAGAAACCGACTTGTCCTTCAGCAATTAGTGTGGTGATTGTGGGTCCAATCAACTGCAATTGGCGCCTCCTTATTATTTCTTTCTCTTTGTACTACCAACACCCATGACCCACCCTGTTGCTAGTTCGGGAACAGCACCATATTCAGTACCATTCCTGGTTAGGACGTTGTGTCCACTTTGCCAGAAGGTACTAAGAATATTTAACAGTAATTTTTTTTGTTAACGTTATCTTCACCCCACTAGATATCGTTACATTATATTACTCAAATATCCACAAAACAGTCTTCTGCTTTCTAATAGATTAGGATAATTTAAATGGTATCAATTTTACAAACTCCCATGGAGTAGAACATAAACTGACTAACATGGTTACTAAAATTTTTTAAAAACCGTATTTCTGTTTTGACAAACAACTTGTTTTGCAAAAGTGTACTGAATTAAAAGAAAAATATTTCTAAAAACATTTATTTATATGCATATACGACCATAATATTTAGTACTTCGTTTATTCAACATTTTACGATGTCCTCTTTTATTAGACACTGGGAGTATACCGTAAAGTATTGGATTCCTGCACGCAAGATAAACCAGTCT
This sequence comes from Platerodrilus igneus, assembly GCA_036346225.1. Taxonomy (NCBI): domain Eukaryota; kingdom Metazoa; phylum Arthropoda; class Insecta; order Coleoptera; family Lycidae; genus Platerodrilus; species Platerodrilus igneus. The sequence continues at coordinate 1,289,877 of JARFIW010000787.1, read as the reverse complement.
AAACTTCATCACCTGCAACCCTTTTTAAAGGGGGAAATTGTTGTGGGTAATTGTTTTACCCAAATTGGTCTAGAAAAAGGGCTTCACAAAGGATGATTACTTTATATCGAATCGCTTTGTAAGTCGTAAATACGTAGGCGTGGCTGTGTTTTCTAAACACAAAGTGAAGTATACAAATAATAGTGCAATTAACGTGGTAGACTTCTTATAAGGGTTTTCATTCTTAATAAGAATTATAACGATGCAGCTAAATAATAAGCGTATTTACAACTACTTAAGAATTGAAATTACTGTTTAATCCTGAAGGCTTATTGCTATATTATTTAGATATTTTCATTATTCTCTTTTAGGTGTCACATAAAACGCATTTTTTTGTTTTAAAAAGAAATGCTGAATTTCGTTATTAAATAGAACCCGTAAATTTTTCACTATGGGCAAAGAATTGTTTTCACAAGGTGGATATAATTAGAGGCCAATATAAAATCATCCTATATTTATGGATCACAGATCAGAAAAATTAACACCGTGCGCCCCATTATATATTGACCCTTTGCAAACTTATACAGCAATCGAACTTCAAGTTTTATTTGTTTTCGAGTATCCGGTTTTTATACTCATCTCAGGCTTAAACAGAAAGGAAATAGCATATTTTCGGAGATGGGCAACTTTGCATTTCAAATTGAAAACCCCGCATGTTTTCATAATGCCACGCTTCTCATAATTATTATTCAGAGTAGGTAGGTAGGTAGGTTCTAAGAATAAATAATACATATTTTGGAAATACAGCTAAAGAAGGTGATGGTTCTAAACTATGCTACTGAAATTAAATACATTATTTGTATAATACAAAATACTTTATTGACAGCTCGGACAGAAAAACTTACTTAAAAAAATGTTTATTTTAAATTTAGGAGCTATATATAATTTTTTAGTCAAAACCGAGTCTTACAAAACAATTCAAAGAAGATTTCAAACTAACTATTTTCATCAAAAACTATAAAGGAGTTTTATTCCAAACTAAAAAGTCGCACTTTCCACTAAGATGCGTGATGTCATTTGCTGTTGTTAAGCGAAAATGGGCATAAATATGCGACAACTTAAAATAAAAACTGATTGAAATTAGAGGAACACTGGCAAAAGAGCATCGAATTATTTAAACTAGTCAAAGGTTTCTATGACCATTATACAGTCAAAATTTATAGGGCGTCACGTATCTTTCGTTATTTAAATCTTTACCATGCTCTATTAGAAACGGAATCACGCGTTAGATTCTTATCATCATCATCATTAGGTCTTCAGTCCTAGAACTGGTTAGACGCGTACCCTCATTGTTTCCTATTCTGAGCAAACCTTCACATTTCCTTGACATGTGCACAGTCTGCATCTATCACTATCTGCATGCAAAAATATGATTTCAGTCTACATCTACCTCTTTTTTTCCTATCTCTGCTTGTAATATATCCCGTACTATTCCACAAAAATGTCTTAGAACTTATCCTGTCTTTCTATATCTCCTATTTTTTCGTTTTCCACAAATATCTTTATTCCTCTAGTGTTTCTATAACCTTTCTGTTATTAACTTTGTCTGCCCACGTTATCATCGTCATACAATTGATGCACAACATTCCAGAAGGCTTCTATCTCTTTCTGTCTGCTTTTCCAACTGCCCCTATTTCATAGACGTACTGTGCTCTTCTACACCCATATGTTTTGAACAATCTTCTTCTGATTTCTATGTTTGTTGTCTTTGCACATGGCCGCTGTTCTTTCTTGATTGATGCAGTTCGGTCACCATATATTGTTTTACAACTTTATATCCTATCTCCCCGATAATCAATGATATGTGAAGGGGATGGGTATGAGTGTGACTACCATGCCCAAGGTTCAAATCCCGACACGATCCGCTTGAAAAATGTTAGGCAAGCGTTTTTCACAAAAATACACCCTCGTTCGGATGAGAGGTAAAATGGAAGTCCCGTGTGTATGTTGTCACGCACGTTAAAAGTTCCTTGTAACAGCAAGGGTTCGGCAAAATTCAAAATTTTCAGGTAAAAAAAACTTGTTTCTTGGCCAATGTAGTACCTTCGGGTGGAGCTTGGAAAATCACATGTAGGGGTATGTGAAGGAGGGTAAGCAGCCTGCGGCTGCCAAGTTCCCCAGCACTTGAACATTTCTCGAATTAATAGTTTCTCCAATATATCCTTTCGCACAATCAATATTAGTTGAAAATATTTCACAACCACCGCTTGTAGTTGTTTATAATAATCATTCGAAGTGCACTTATTTTTTCGTCATTAGGTTTCCCGTCTTCAAACCAGTTGGACAGTTGCTTCCACTTATTTATGTTCTGAGCTAGCATACACAGTTCCCTGAAATTCCCACAACAGCCTATATACAGCTCGATTTCTTTTCTATTGTTTTCCAATTATATGCCCTAGTTCACAAAATTCAGTGGTATGTGAAGAGGCGGATTCAAATCCCAACACGGTCCGCTTGAGAAATGTTAGACGAGCATTTTTCAGAAAAATACGCCCTCGTTCGGATGAGAGGTAAAATGGAATTCCCATGTGTGAGTGTTGTCACGCACGTTAAAGATCCTTACCTCGCTTGGAACAGATCGATATTTGTATATCGTGTAGGGCCCGTGACCCACCAGAAAATTTCTCAAGCCTTGGTTTGGTCTTAAGTTTTTGTCCTATGACCGGTATTTATTAATGTGCCATTTGCACAGTCGGGTTACTATCCCATCTGGTTTGCCATTCTAACAGGACTGCTTCCCTTGCCCACTCTTCGTGTTCGCCGGAGTTCCTAAAATTTTTACTACTTTCTCTAGTCGGTTTTCACGAAGATGAAACATTGTCACTCTCTTTCTTATTATCGGATCGTAAGGCGTTATCCCAGTAATCGCGGGTAGGGTATCAGTGATGATCGTCCTGTGGGTGCCAGTCAGTTGTATTAGTGTTCCTTTTTGTGTTTTGTATTTGCATGTTCGTGCTCATGCGATTGGCATGTTGTCTATTAAAATGCGTGACTTGCGTTTAAACGTTCGCTTGATTACTGTTTTGTGGTTTTTGTCTGTGCGATTTTTAGTTTATTGTTGACAGTCCAGTTGTGTAGTCCGAATAGTGCGCTTATCGCTTTGTCTTCAAGAGTCCTCCTGGAGTCTCTTTCCATCACGATCAAGATGTCGTCCGCATAGGCTATGTCAGACAACACTGGTTCTGTGGCTTTCAGGATCTCCAGCAGTTCCTCTGCCACAATATCCGAAAAGGTCGAGCATGGTCACTCGACTTCATATATCGTCAACTAGATCTTGTTGGTCCTGAGGTGAAGATCTTTATACACAATTCTGTAAAAAGTTATTGAGTGACCGGATAATTCTTGAGAACGATACCATACGAGATGTTTGGTTTCTGTGACACATTTCCTCAGCTGCGCCTATCTTTTTGTGAACGACCAAAACTTTCATCTATAGGAGAAAACGAACATTCAAATTCTCTTATCAACTCGCGAATATACTTGACAACGGAACGATGATGTCTATTGAAATGTGAACATTAACTGCGGTGTGTGATGACAAAATTTTTTCAATAATGATAATGTCTTTTAGTAATTAATAAACCTTAATCAGGAAAGGATAGCATCATTCTGTAGCTGGCAATGCTTCATCATAAAATACCAGTTGTGGCTATAAAATAACGAGGCTGATACTGTACAACTTTATATTTTAGATTTATACATATTTAATTACTATACCCTTAATATAGAGCCCCTCCCCCGGCGAGTCCTCACACTACGCCTTGCAAATTTTCCATGGGTAATAACACTGCTAGAAATCGTCTTTCTGTGAGCTCGTTCATGACTCTTGCCGCTTTCCTTTCACAGCTTCAACGGTCTGAATGAAATTTAGTTCCATTTAATGAAAATTTTACCTTCGGGAACAGATGGATATCGGATGGAACTAAATCAGACGTTGTACTTGGTAAAAAACGCCTTGATAGATAGTGCAGTGTGCTTCGGGGCGTTGCGCTGATAAAGAATCTAGAATTTGTGTGTCAACAATTCGGGTCTTTTGTAATTTGTTCAAGTAGTATAGCACAAATTATCACTGACAATCAGATCGGATTACCAATTTTGTTAATATTTTCGCTCGTTTTTGATGTGAAAGGAAGTCAATTTCCACAGCCCCTCCACAATCGAAAACATTTTTCTACGTCATTCGTTTGTGCATCGTAGGTGAACATATGTGCGCTGTAAACGAACGTTTGTGCATCTCTCTATACAAAGATACAAAGAAAATAAAAATGGGGGCTGCGGGAACGGCAGCCCCCCCCCCACCGAAGAAATTTCGGATTTTTTATAACCAATCGTTTTTGCATTGTAGGTGCACAAATGTGCACGGTATACAAACATTTGTGCACATCTCTATACGGAGATACGAAGAAAATTAAGTGGAGGGGTGTAGAAACAGCAGCCCCAACCGAAGAAATTTCGTATTTTTTTATAGTCAACCGTTTGTGCATCGTAGGTGCACAAATGTGCACAGTGTACGAACGTTTGTTCACATCTTTATACGTAAATACAAAAAAATTAAGCAAAGGGGCTGTAGAACTGGCAGCCCCCACCGAAGAAATACAGGATTTTTTATGGTGAATCGTATGTGCATCGTGAGTGCACAAATGTATCTTTATACGGAGATACAAAGAAAATAAAGTGGAGGGACTTTAGAAAGGGCAATCCCCCCCCCCACCAAAGAATTTTCGAAATTTTTTATAGCTAATTGTTTTGTATCGTAGCTGCACAAATGTGCACAGTGTACGAACGTTTGTGTACATCTCTATACGGAGATGCGAAAAAAAATAAAGTGGAGAGGCTGTAGATACGGCAGTCCCTTACTGAAGAAAAATTCAGGATTTTTTATAGACAATCATTTGTGCATCGTAGGTGCACAAATGTGCACAGTAAATCAGCGTTGGTGCACTTTTCTCTACAAAGATACGAAGATATTAAAATGGTGGGGCTGTTGAAACGGTAGCCTCCTCACCAAAGCAATTCAGAATTTTTTTTATGCAGTTGTTTATGTATCGTAGATGCACAAATGTGCAGAGTGTACAAATGTTTGTCCACTCCTACATACTAAGATATGAAAACATTATTCTTGGGTAGCCCAAACATAAGCGACGACGTACCACCAATGCAATCCCATATTAACTAAAATCCAATCTCATTCGCATCGTAGGTTGACAGCAGTGCACAACGTGCAAACGCCTAATTATGCCACAAGAAATTTTTTGAAATTCAAAAAAGTGCGGATAACTTCACGCACCCAACCAATACTAGTTATGCAGAAATTAATTTGAGTTGTCCACATAAACAGCAACTCTTTTTCTGCGCGCCATACTCAAGGTTTTTAGTGTTTTTTGTTGGCGTGTATTACACATACATAATTCTGCAAAAATCTCAACGTTTGTGCACTTTCGTACACTAAGATAAAGGAAAACGATTTGCGGAGACCGGAGACCGCTGAAATGGAACTTCTTTACCAAAGAAATTTCTTCTCTTCTTTTGCATAATTGTTCGTTAGGGCGTAGCGTTTATACACTTTCTCAAACTATAATATGAAAAAATAAACATAGAACTTCCGAAGTGTCAGCGCCCATCAAATGAACGACGTTTTCTTACAAAAATTTTGTTATGGATGGATAATGCAAAATGGGACGGGAAGGAATGGACGGACAGAGAAGGGGCGTCTTGGTTTGCATACCGTCCACGCCTTGAGTACTTCTTACTACTTATCGCCCTTTATCAATTGTCGGTTGTTTCCACTAACGCTCGCGTTCGAAATGTTCTGTTTTGGAAACTCCCATTTTAACTATGCCGAAATGCAAGTCCATATTTAATATTAGTTTACATGCAAACTGTTTATTAAGCAAACAAATACTCCCTAGGATGTCATATGCGTACACGTACAAAATTCAGTATGTCTCATAGCGGTACCGATAATATTGAACAGCACATAATGTCTGAAAAACGTAAATGTGTCTCTACCGTGCCAACGCTTCGAGTCCTTCGATGTTAAATTTTTCAAGAAATCGGACGAAAACAGAAGTTATTGTAGTAAATGTATTGAGAAGTCCAGCGATTGAGGAATTAAATGTTGATCATGGTAAATCGAATTTACACTTTTGACGGATGCTTTAAACCACGATAACAAGTATATATATCTTCTTTTGATGCGTTTTTGTCCACCATACGAAAGCATACAAGTAAAATATTTTGATCTCCAAGATCAACATGAAACATCTGATATTTTCAGTTTATTTTCTTTTCATCTCGGAATAGGGAAGTGCACAAACATTCGTATACTTTGCACGTTTGTGCACCTACGATGTACAAACGATTGGCCATAAAAAGTCCGGAATTTCTTTGGTGAGGGGGGCTGCCGTTTCTACAGCCCCTCCACTTTATTTTCTTCGTATCTCTGTATAAAGATGTGTACAAACGTTTGTATACCGTGCGCATTTGTGCACCTACGATGCACAAACGATTGACTATTAAAAAATCAGAAATGGGATGGACTGCCGTCACAGCCTCTCATTTTTCTTTTTTTCGTATTTTTGTATAGAGATGCATAAACGATCGTTTCATGTGCGCATTTGTGCACCTAGGACGCACAAACGACGACGTAGAAAAAAGTTCAAATTTCGATTGTGGGGACTACCGTTTCTACAGCCCCTTCCACTTTATTTTTTTCGTATCTCCGTATATAAATGTGCACAAACGTTCGCATACTGTGCACATTTGTGCACAAACTATTGGCTACAAAAAATCCTGAATTTCTTTGGTTGGGGGGGGGGCTGCCGTTTCTACAGCCTCTCATTTTTCTTGTCTTCGTATCTTCGTATAGAGATGTGCACAAACATTTGTATACTGTGCACATTTGTGCACCTACAATGCACAAAGGATTGGCTATAAAAAATCCGGAATTTCTTTGGTTGGGGGGGGGACTGCGGTTTCTACAGATCCTCCTCTTTATTCTCTTCGTATCTCCGTATAGAGATGTGCACAAACTTTTGTATAACGTGCACACTTGTGCATCTGCGATGCACAAATGATTGGCTGTAAAAAAATCAGAAATTTGAGGGAGGGGAAGCGCTGTTTCCACAGCCTCCTATTTTTGTTCTCTTCGTGTATAGAAAGGTGCACAAACGTTCGTTCACTGTGCACATTTGTGCACAAACGAATGACGTAGGAAAAAGTTCAAATTTCGATTGTGGGGGGGGCACTGCCGTTTCTACAGACCCTGCACTTTATTTTCCTAGTATATCTGTATATAAAATTGACCGTGTGAAAGGGCGTCCCGAAATTGCACCAGTTTTCTCAGACATCCTGAAAACGTTTGAACTATTCAAAAACCAGCGCATTGATAAACAGTCATCGCTATATACTTTTTTCGTTACCAAAAGATAGTACCAGTTTTTCAAAGCTTCGTATAAAGTTTCACGAGAATTCGTTGCTTATTAAAACATTAACCATTTGTCCAGTAAAGTAAAAAATATATCGCATACAAATGACAGCCAGACTAAGATGTTTGCAGACACGGAAGGGACAGCAATCGCAAAAGAAGGGTTTACACTACGTAGCTGTCGGTGTATGACGTTATCGCGTGTGTAGAATGTTAGTAGTGGCAATAGTCTTGTTATTTCATAGCCACAGCTCGTACATTAAAAATTGTCGCTAAGACATTTATCCCAGAGCGGTATTTTTAAGAATGAAGCTTTTGACGATACGATATCATGACCGGCTCTGAATAGTGTACTCCTAATTATTGACTTAAAGCTCAAAGGGCCATAAGTGAAACAAAAGATACACAAGAGCTAGTTATATTTACTAAGCACACCAATCAAGCATAGTATGAACGATTCTACAAATATGTTTCATGGAGAAAAACGTGCTTTGACTAGTGATAAGAAGAAAAATCTGCAACCAATGTCAGCCAATAGATTGGCTGCAGATTTTTCATCTTATCGTTATTGAAGACATGGTTTTCTCCGTGAATTATACAGGATCTTATACACTAGTAAAACACATCCGTTGTAAGTACTACATTACTATTATCAAGTATACTTTTTGGTCTGTATAAGTCACGGTTAGGAGGTCGTAGGGAGTACGTGTTATACAGTTGGAACTATACAAACTGGCGTGTGACTCATCGCAATACCTAGATAGAAAACACAACTATAGTATAATGTATGTTACTCGTGTCTACTAATTTCACCTTCATAGAACAGGATAGCTATAAAAAGGCTTTTCTTCATAATTCTGTAATAAAGAAGTGGCTAACGTATGTCTATTTTGGTTCATAAAGTTTGTAAATTCATTTGTGTTTTTGAGCTTTTGAAGGTTAAGTTAGCTCTTCTATTCATTTAGCGTTTTGTATTTTTGTCTTAATTGTACTGTAGAACAGATTTTAAAACTATTGCCGTTTCATATTGACACTAAAAATGCTGCGTAATAAACATTTAAAATTACAAACACAGTTGGTGATTATATGAATGTTCTAAATTACTTTGAAAGGGAACGTGATAATCAAGGTTTGTTTGTTCCATTTGAATCTGTAATGCAGGTAAGAACAAATGCTAGATCAACTTTAGTAGAAAGGATGGTTTAATTAGATTGTTTTAGCGGACTACTGAAGCCTGTGGTGTAGGACTCCGAACCCTTACTAGTATTAAAAAGAAGGTATCCGAAGGACATAAAGAAAATCAACCACTGCAATCTCGTGGTATGAATCGAAAATGCACAAAATTAAAATCTTGTGTCAAGAGAAAAATATACGACATGTATTCTAAACGTAATAAAGATAATATTCATTTGAGATATATTTTAAAACCTATGTGTAATTTTTAGGGCTCCATGTTACAGTAAAAGCCTTACAACGAGAACTTACTTTGTCTGGAGTATTTAGTTTTCGTATAAGTAGTTTGAAAAGGCTTTTACCTACCATTGGTTTTACTTTTAAAAATGATGATAGCAGACTGGGCTTATTTGAATTAGAACATGTTGCCGCAGCACGAATAAAATTCTTGAGAGAATACGAATTAAACAAAGGAAATTGCTCATTCCTGTTTTCTTAGACGAATCGTCGATTTTCAGTCGGGACTCAGCGAAAAAAAGTTGGATTGATAACACAAAACAAAGTATTAAGAAAAAACCATTTGGTGAAGGAAAACGGTTAGTTTCTGATTACTTGTTTTAAATAGTCTTTTTTATATTGGTAGTATTTTAGATTCATTGTGATGCATGCGAGAAACAAAGATGGTTTTGTTCCAAACGCATCTCTTTCGTTATCTAGAAAGTCACCAAGTGCAGACCATCATGGCGATATGAATGCTGAACTGTTTACGAAGTGGTTTCAAGAAACTTTAAATCCAAACCTGAACCAACCCAGCCTTCTTAATGGAAAAATGCCAAATACAACCTCTAATAAATAGGAATTAATAGACTACCAGCTAAAACAAATTATCTTTTGAAACTAGTATGTTAAAGAGGGAATTATTGACGTTAGTCAGAGAGAATACAAAACCTAAAGTTTACGAAATGGATGAAATTGCAGCGAAGCATGGTCATAGGGTTTTACGATTACTTCCATATCATTGTCAATTTAATCCAATTGAGTTAAATCCAAAGATTATTATAATAAAAATGTGGGAAGATTTAACGAACAATACAACGACCATAATATAAGAATGATATGGTTTGAATTACTTCAACAGATAGACGCTGCATATTGGCAAAATTGTATAGAACATGCTCACAAATGCATGAAAGAATGGTGGAATATTGAAAAACAATTTGACGTTGTTCAACCGTTAATTATAAATGGTAGCAATGACAATAGTGGTACTGACAGTGACACTGATTGTAGTTATAATTGAAAAATAAATGTATCCAATCTAAAAATTATAAAACTTTATTCTGGCAATTATTTATGTAAATATTGGTTATATTGCATTCTGAAACCTAAGGAATAAATATTTCAAAATGCTGATTTAATGTTTAATATTTCTATATATGGTCCCACTACCGTATTATAATACTGCAGGTTTCAGTAGTTGAATTATCTGCAAATTCAAGATATTTTAACCTATTGTTGAAACATCAAATGTATATAGTGATGGTTAACACTAAATAATATAGTTAAAGGAACAAGGTAACTAAATATTGATTATTTAATTAATATCTTTTTGAATACAATGCAGGAATAACAATTGCTGAGCTCTTATCACACATAAACTTGTGTAACATTTGCTTAATATATTTCCAGCTCTGGAAAATAAGCATTCGCATGACAGAAAAGTAATAGACGACATTTTCTCTTACTATCTCACTTAAAAAGGGGGTAATTAAATTTATTAATTTTCCAGCACTGCACAGCAGTGTCACTTCTTTTTGCAATAATGTGTTCAAGATATATTTAAAGTTCTATAATGGCCCCACTTAAGGGAATGATGATCTTGATTTATTGTATTCCATATGGAGGCACCCACTTCTTGATGTTATTCTTCATTACTGGCTATAGCATCAGGTAACTTTATACTGGAGTTTTTTTTGCGCAGTTTATTCAATAATTCAATTGGTAACATCCTCATTAATAGTAATAACAATGTCTTCATTTACAATCGAAGAAAATGAAGTAATTTTAAATTATACAACACATTGTAAATAGATCTAAAAGTATAGACAAAGCTAACATATTACCATGTTCCACATCTACAATTTTTTTTAATACTTGTACTAATATGATTGGTTAGTGCGAGTGACACTTGATTTCAATTTGATAAGAATAAAAGTTATGTGCAGGTTTTAGTAAATCTTTCTTGTACCAATATGATGCATAATAGTATATTGTGTAACAAGTGTGTGAAGTTACATTTTATACACAGGTGAGGAGTTTGCAACACGGGTTGCAAGTGAGTGTTGCAATTCGAACGGGTATATAAACAGACTTCACACACGTGTTGCACACTATTCTTTTTCTACGACTAAATTAAAATGCTTTTCCTTAATTTTTGCTGTGACATTTGAAAATACTTTCAAAACATAACAAGCAAAGCAACCTATTTATTTCAAAAATTTAACAACTAATGCCACTTATTTACTTGAGACCGGTGTGTAAAAATACATGGGCTCTGATGGCAAGTGTACGTGAAGTAAATTCCATAAGGATTACATAGCATTTCACGCACTGGCTAGTGAAATTGTACTTAGCGTATAGATATTGATGTGATAAGGGGAACTTTATACATGAGAGTAGAAAAAAAATAGTTTTCTCCACTAACAATACTGATTGCACTTACAAAAAGTGCTAACTTGACATAACTCTTGAACAGTACTCCATTCGTCTGCTCTTAGCTGAGTCAGCTCTACATTCAAAATTGTTATTGTCTTTTTAATAGCAATTTCTAACTCCAAAAATTATTTCAGAATGTAGTAGGTTGAAGTGGAAACATCTTGTAAATTCTATATCATTATTACCCATTTTTTTGATAGTTCATCAGTTTAGAGGTAGCTTGCAAGCTGCGTGTACGAGTGAGAATTACTTTTATTTTATCAATATTTGCCACTGGAAGTTTTAATGCATCTTGCACAAGATTAATGGTTAAAGCGATGTTGTCAAAATGTTTTATACCCAGCTTTGTACATAAGACCTTTGAATATTTTAGGTATTGTCCGATACCACAAATATGATTTTATTACGAATGTTTGTCATTGACAATTTTTACAAATTGAAAGTCATATGACTGTGGAAACGAACCACAACTTAGCTATTAAGTCGGCCTCCATATAATTCTAGGTTGTTTATTAATGGATTTAGGAGAATTATTATCGTACTCAAAAGTGATATAAAAAATTTTGTGGGTACCTATTAAAATTATTACGTGCTAATATAACATTTCAAACTCTTCAAATTATTTATAATACAGTTCAAAGTCTTTGGATTATGTAAATTCTTGAATGAAAAGCAAATATTTGTTCATAAGTCAAAGCGCGGGATAAAGCTAACCTAACTTTCGGCTGTCAATGTTGATGAATTGATAGAACGTTATTTCCAAGGCCACATTGAATTTTGAAGCTTGCTCGACATATGTTTTTATGGTATTGAAGCATACAATTACGAACAATGAGTCATAAGCAGCTTTATTTGGTTTCAACTAGAATTCTCGAGGTCGGATATAACCGAATCGTTTGCGTCTGTTGTACGAAAACCTTATCTGTTAAGGGAGCACACTTTTCTTTCGTTTTTCGTTAGTGCTTTTAGTGATTAATACAAAAGCTATTCTGTCTAAGTCACCACAAAATATTTGGTATTTAAAACACCGTCACAGTTGAGCTTTGCTAAAAGCGCTAAAAGAAATAACAAAGGTTAGCAGGAACAATAAGAATTGCCATTTTTAATTAAATTTGTACCGCCTTAAAAGGACATTGAAAAATATATTTCTTCGGCACACGTGTATTGTTTCAGTATTGCATCCTGAGACTTTGCTTTTGTTGTATACACCAAAAATGATTAAACAGAAATTCCTGGGTAAGGTTATGTTAACTATGTTTAAGAGTGTTTTACGACTTTTAAACTATATTTTATAAAAGTTCGTAGCAAACAGGAGGTACTTCAAGATTGGCTTTTACGTTTGATGACGGAAACTAAAGCGCGCAGCAGAGACGACAGATAGGTCATTGAGAGTTAATTAGAAAATATGAATTGCTAATCAGGAAAACACTGAGGAAAATTGACTGAAATATGGCGTTTCCGTGGTATGTACCCCTCATATGAAACGGTTTTGACTAGTATATAAAACACGCAAGTCGCACACGCGATATCAATATCCGTGGGGAAGGTCAACCGGCTTATCCCTGAGGTGTATAGATACATTTCCAGCTGTATAATAGTTTAATGAAAATATTGATCACGTGCAATAACCCACGAATTTACGACAAAACTTGAACAGTCAAAGCCACTAAACTTAAAATAAGTTATCACTTCATTAATGCAAAGCCCCTTACATACGATAATTACTTAATTTAGTTTTCGGGAATGAAATCCTAATGAGTACTAAATAATGAACAAGCAAGAGCCAGTTTATAAACTACGTTTGCTTGGCGCTTGAGTAAAATCGATTTTACAACTGTGTCACTTTATTATACTAAATTTGTATCAAAAAAACTTGGCTTTTACCACACGCAACCCAATTCCAAAAGCATATTTGTTTGTGTTGTATACTAACTTCAATTTATAGGCAAATTTTTCCATAACTTCCTGCTTTATATTAGAACAAAAAATGAGTAAATAACATTATTTATTTAATTTTATCTTTCTCAACGAAGCTGTCGAATTGCATCATACGACTATCACTCCATATTGATCACTTGCGTGCTTATTTATTAACAAACCCAAAACATCCCTTCCTTTGTGGGACACTAGGGTTTAGGTTGCTTTCTATTATCTAGCTCATTATTTAACACAACATGATCACATTTACACTGAAAATTGAAAAGCTGCTGCAGCCATGGCCTTTAGATTCTAAAAAAGCTATCCGAATGTTCTATAGAGATGGATCTGGATGGGTTTAATAACAAGTCACTACTTCAAAATGGTCAAGTAAACCAACTTCACATGAGTGCATCACGACCTCCGCACTAAATAATTCGGTAAGCGGCGAGAAGAAATAACCCAAAATTGTTTCTGCGTACCACACACCGAAATATTCCAATCTTACGTTATTGCCACAAACCTGCGCAGCCCTTTAAATACCAACTTTTAAAATCCTAAAAAATTTTTTTTAGTAGAACATTATTATTTATGATAAATAGAACGCTGGTACGTAACTTTATAAAATAGTTCTACTACGTAAATTCGATATTCAAATTCAAAAAAATACAGTTTTTCACTCATTTTGAGTGAAATGCCACAAAACACGTTCTGCAAAGAGTTATTTCACATTTCGAGCAATATGTTAGTTGTTATGATTTGCGCTTTTTCCTTGACAGTGACGTTGATTTTTTCGTGTAGCTATGAAATGCTCAATTGTGTCGAATATTACGTCTTCAAATACTTTTCAAAAAGAAGTTGCAACGGGACGTTCTATGGTGGGTTTTACGCCTAATTTCAACTAAGTACCAGCTGTGTTCCCACGGAATTCCAGCAGCGACATAGCAGCTCAAAAAATGATTCAATTATTCAATTACCATATCAACAATTCTGGTAAACAGCAAGGAACACCATTTTTGTCTCGTATTTGCATGGCACATTTAGCAACATTCCAAGCATGCTGGTCTACATCACCCATGCTTTTGTTGTAAATTTAATACCCGCTAATGGGGGTACGAATTTCTTTTGGCTTGATTTTCGATGCCAAAGAGACACTTCTGACAATGTTTCAATTGTATCGTGGTTGGTTCCAACCGTGTTACCGTATTGTACCATTTCGAAAACAGCACTTCATTTCATCGATTGCTAAATTCTTAGAAAAAACCCCAAACCGTTGAAATTTTTCATTCAAGTTTGTTGCCGTATTAATAGTTTTCAACTAAATCCTTTCGCACAATTAACATTAGTTGAGAGTATTACAAAACCAATATCTGTAGCTGTTTGTAATAATCACCATGTTTAAGTACAGTTATTATTTTTGTCGTTCGTTTTTCTATCTTGCGACTGGTTGGAAGCCTACCTCCATTGATTACTATGATGAGCTGGCCTAAACATTTCCCTGAAATTCTCACAGCCTACATCTTTCACTATCTGTGTGCAGTAGTCTAACCTGGGTCTACCTCTCTTTTTTCCTATCTCTGCTTCTAATATATTCCGAACTATTCCCTCATGTCTTAGTATGTGGCCTATGATCCTATCTCTCCTATTTTTTTTACTGTTTTCCACATAGTTCTTTCTTCCCCTACCAATTCTAGTATCTCTTTGTTCTTAACTTTGTCTGTCCATGGTATCTTCATCATACGTCTGTAGCGCCACATTTCAAAGGCTTCTACCTTTTTCTTGTCTGCTTCTCCTACTGTCCAGGCTTCACAGCCATACAGTGCTGTGCTCCACATATATGTTTTAAGCAATCTTTTCGTTGTATCTATGTTTGTGGTCTTTGAATACAGTAGTTGCTTTTTCTTGTTTAATGTAGCACGACCTTGTGCTAATCTTTGTTTTATATCTTTTGTGCTTTTCCCATCTTGCGTTATTTGACTTCCTAGGTAGCAGAAATCCTTAACCTCTTGTAAGTTTTCGTTACCTATTTGTATTCTTGTTTTTGATTTATTGTCCCCTCTTTTGCATACTAGAAGTTTAATTGTATTTTTGTTAATTTTCATACTACATCTCTCCGTTAGAACTGTTTCCATTTCATTAAGAGCAGCATCTAACTCTTCTTTGCTAGATGCTAATACCGCTATATCATCTACAAATCTAACCATACCGATCTTTTGTTCCTGCATAGTAATTCCAAATGCCTTCCTGCATTTGACAGTATTCGTTGCCTCTTCTATGTACAACTTAAAAATTATAGGGGATTAGGCATATCCCTTTCTCACGCCTTTCCTAATATTTACTTCTCTTTACTTTCTTGCTCTAATTCTGTTACCGCTGTTTGCTCTTTGTATAAGCAATGCACTATCCGTCTATCCCTAAAGCTCATTCCAATATTTTTGAGTATTTCGAACATTTTTTTCCATTTTACATTGTTGAATGCTTTTTCCAGATCCACAAACCCTATATACACGCTTTCACCCTTCTCTATTAGCCTCCCATGTTCCCTGTTTCGCCTAAACCCAAATTGATCTTCTTCCAGTTTTTCTTCAGCTAGTTTTACCATTCGTCTTTGTACAATTCTAGTTAATATTTTTGAAACGTGTGCTGTCAAGCTTATTGTTCAAAAAATTTTAAAATCTATCGGCGCCTTTTTTTTGGTATAGTTATTATGATGTTACGTTTGAAATCTTTGGGTATCTCGCATATCTCATACATATAGATTACAAGTTGGAAGAGACGTTATGTTACTGCTTGTTCAGCGGCTGCTTGCACCTTATCTGTTCCCGGCGCCTTACCATTTTTCAGACTCTTTAATGCTAATTCAAACTCATCTCTAAGTATAGGATATCCCAAGTCATCATTTCCAATGTCTGATTCCTGTTCTAATGCTGTTAATTCCTCTCCTGAATATAAATTCCCTATATATTCCTGCCATCTAGCTACTTTCTCTACATTTTCTACAATGACGTCTCCTCCCGCATCCCTTATATTTTTGCTAGTAGTATAATAGGGCCGGTCTGACTCAAAACGGTGCACGCGTATGTTTTTCAATGGTACAACCCTTGCTCTTAAGTTGCAGAAAAACCTATTTATGCAATTTACTGCAATTAACTGATAGATGGCTACTTAGAGATTTAAACAACATGTGTTTATTTTACCGCTACAGGTCTGCTTGTTGTTGGCTTTCTCAAAAGTGTAATTACCAATCCATGCTCCAAAATCGTTTAAGTCGATTTAAAAAGTAAGTTTTTCTATGCAAATTGATCCATATAACATATAACACGCCGTTCTAATCACGTATGCCTTATTCTAATCAAGAAAACTGTATCTTACGGTAGTTTTGCTATATTTAATTATCTGTTTTCCATTTTTAAACCATTATAACTACATCAAATTATCTAATCATTTCTGGGTACCAATCAATACTTTAACGTCGGCGATTCGAGTAACACTCAAACTGGATATACATAAGTTACACTACTAAATACGGTACACGCTACGTAGACCGTTAAACTACTTACTATTTTCTAATTAGGTCGACTGCATGCCGCCGCTTCAATCAAGACTGAACCCTATTCAACGCTGATTGGCCTTTATAAAGATAAGCATCTTCTTGCGTGGGTTTTGAGAAATTTCGCGGCTCATCTGGTGTCTTGTTTTCACGTTCTATTTGTTCGCGAAACTGAGTGTGTTGTTCTATTACCATTCCCGTTTGTTCTCATTGGTGTGTCATACTTACGTTGACTGTCAACTTCCGAGAATTTATCATTATCTTTTATTACCGCGTTAGATAAATTGGACAAACGTTCACATCTACGGCTATCGTAACATTTTGTTGTTTTCTAGAACATTTTTTCATTAACCATGTTCCTCAATTAAAAATACTGATGCATTTTTGTTATAAAATTTAATGTTTCAAGCTTAATCAATGCGTTGCTCAACTAAGGTTAATCCTTTGCAGAGCAGTTTATGCATTTGAACATGTACAAAATGGAAATTTTTTAGAATATGCAATTTTATATTAAGTTGAATATATTGAACAAAAACTTCTTTAAACACAACGCTTTTAATATCAAATGTGAATGAAATCTTTCAATTAGCGCACATTAATACGTCAAACATAAAAAATATCTTAATTTTTATCTTAACACAATTAAACTTTCGAATAATCACAGTTTTCATACATTGATGCATTTTATGACAAGAATTGTACAAATACGTTTTCTATACCAATAAATGTCTAGTAATGTAGCTTTTTGCAAATTTTGTCAAATTTTTCTCGAATTTGCGGCGTCGGATGTTTATTATATGATGCAACATGACCTCTCTATGAACTCGTATCACATCACTATACAGGGTGTCTGGAAAATACGTGTACAACGTAAGAACAGAGATTCTTTGGTTCGGAATAGATCGATTTGGGTCAACTTACCTATTATACAAGTTGCTTCATTTAACCGCTAGAGGGCTTCAAAAATCGTGAAAAATATTTGATATTTTAAAATAACTCGAAAACGCGTCGATAGATTTTGATCATTTTTGGGGTGCGAGTTTCTACTTTCAATTGACATCTTTTGGTGGTGTACGCAATAATTTTAAAAGCATAAGAGTGTCTCAAAAATAATGTATTGTATAAATATCTGACCATTACATTTTTCCTGTTTAGGCAATGAGTAGCCCACTTAATTTGAAAACTTTTTTGTCTTTTGTAAAATTTTGATTAGACGAGCTGTTTGACAAAAAAAAATAATTTCAAATGTCTGCATACTTTCGTCATCATTGCTGCATTAACTGTAAAACGGGCAAATAAAAAAACATAGTATAGTAGTAGGCTTTGCTTTTGTCTTGTTATTTAATTTGAATATTATTTAACCTCAGTTTGCCTGTCAAGTCGTGAATTTCTGCTTAATTCAATATAAGTTTGCCTCTTTCTTCTTACATTATGAGTACTAACACAAACAACGAACAGGTGGATATGCTTTTGGTTTTCGAGTTTTGTCAAGGCAATGGTCGTGAAAGCGTCAGAGTCTATAGGGAAAGATTTCCTAATCGCCGAATTCCAAACCACCAAACATTCGCAAATATTGAAAGACGTCTTCGTGAAAATGGTAGCTTTCAGTCAAGAAATGCGGATCGAGGACGTGAACGTACCACAAGAACTGCGGATCTGGAGGAACAAATTTTGGATAGAGTTGAAGAAGACCCAAAAATAAGCACCAGACGCTTAGGACTTGAACTACAAGTTCCTAAAAGTATTGTTCATGAGTTTTAAAGGACCATACCACGTTCAACAGGTAAAAGACCTTTTGCCTATCGATCCTGAGAAGCGTCTAACTTTCTGTCAATTTATTCAAGATCAGAGAATTCAAAATGCAAATTTCAGTCGCAAAATTTTATTTACAGATGAAGCTTCTTTTACAAGATCTGGTATTACTAACATACATAATGAACATGTTTACGCTGTAAAAAATCCTCATACAACTAAAGTGACTCACTATCAACATGAATTTAAGATTAATGTCTGGGCTGGAGTTATTGATAATTTTATTATCGGTCCTGTTGTGATACCAAATCGATTAAACGGAGGCAATTACTTCAACTTTCTACAACAAACATTGCCGAATTTATTGGAAGATCTGCCAGTGTTATTTCGCCAAGACATGTGGTTCGTGCACGATGGTGCTCCTCCCCACTTTACTCTAGCTGTTCGACAACATTTACACAAAAAATATCCGGATCGATGGATTGAAAGGGGATATGATGCTCCTACAAATTGGCCAGCACGATCGCCGGACTTGACGCCCTGTGATTATTTTTTGTGGGGTACCTTAAAATCTAAGGTTTATTCGTCTCCACTTGATAGCAAAGAAGAATTGTATAGACAAATTTTAAATGTAGCCAACTCTTTAAAAAATAATGCACAAACAATGCAGAGGGTTCAGTTAAACTTTTTACGAAGAGTTAATTTGTGCATTGAAGAAAGTGGCGGCCATTTTGAGAATTTATTGTAATGGTCCAACACTTGTACCGCGCTGTTAATTTTCAATGATAGTAATAAAAAATAAACAAAACAATGAAATAAAAATAAACAAAACAGACATTTGAAATTACTTTTTTTCTTTCAAACCGCTCGTCTAATCAAAATTTTACAAGAGACAAAAAAGTTTCCAAATTAAGTCGGTTACTCACAAAAAAAATTGGTAGTCATTGCGTAAACAGGAAAAAGGTAATGGTTGGATATTTATACAATACATCATTTTTGGGACACTTGTATGCTTTTAAAATTATTGCGTACACCACCAAAAGATGTCAATTGAAAGTAGAAACTCGCACTCCAATAATGGTCAAAATCTATCGATGCGTTTTCGAGTTATTTTAAAATATCAAATATTTTACAAACAACTACAGATATACATCGTCATAAATGCGAACTGGATGATCATTGTTATTTTGTAGTTACTACCTGCATCAAACTAAGTTATTAATAACAAAACATACAACATGTAGATCTCATAGTAAGTGTTCAATATGTCCACCTCCAGGCATATTTTAAATATTGAAGCGTTGTAACAAATATATATTCTGTGGCACTGGTTTTAAAGAGATCACATTTATTCACTGTAAATCTGTGATATCTGATGATAGTAATATAGTAATATCTGAAGGAAACAATTTCACAATAGAACAATACATTAATATCATTTAATTAGCTTTAAATGCATTACTAGGAAATATTTAATAACAATAAACACTTTGTAAACGTATTTAAAAAGTACTACGTAACGAACAAGTCATTTGTGTTGCCTAATCCGTAGGCGGATTATATCCTTTCTGTTATTAAATTTAAATAGCGCTTGCGTAAATAGTGTCACGAGGTGACGCGCAAGACACATCAGCTGTTCTCTACGTGGAGGATACTAAAAGGCAAATTCGCCATTGTGGTTTAACATATGAACGAAGCTGCAAACTTAAGAGGATGCGGACACGATCCCGTGTCAAGTGGAGTCTTCGGATACCCATAATATAGTAGGGGATAGGAATCGTGGTCGTTTTGGGGGTCCCAGAATGGTTATCATTCTTTAAGTTTCGGCAAGACAAGGGATCACGCTTCGTAACAAACATGGCTTGAGAGATCGGTGACTATTAACGCGTTTGGAATAACCAGATTTATATTTAGTAATTAAAGCAACTTTCGTTATGGATGTATTTAAAGCTGTTGTTTGACATTTATTGGGGAAGACGTATTGAACAGATGTTGGTTATCAACGTTATATCATAGGCATCAAATTTTGTAAGCAGGACCTGAACTTGTGCATCGCAGCTCGTTTGGAAGAGGTAACTTCTTCGCTAAGTCCAGGTATTTAAACTTTCAGTTACTACGTTTGCTAAACTTTTAAAAGTGTTCATTGGATTGACGAACGATATTAAATTTTAATAGAGGATTGCTTAATCATGTTGAATTTTGCGGACGAATTAGCTTTGTGTAAGATCATAAAAAAAGTAATATTTCCTTAATTTGATAACAAAGTTATTTGCTAAAATAGTGCTAAACAAATTTAAACAAAGTGAAATATGGTCCTTTAGAACGTAATATTAAAATAATTTTGTAAGACACGTGGGACATACATGTGTTCAAAAACAAAGAGATTCCAAAGTCCACTTTCTGTTTAAAAGATTTAATTACATTGCTGCATTAACTGTAAAACGGGGCAAATAAAAACATAGTATAGTAGTAGGCTTTGCTTTTGTCTTGTTATTTAATTTGAATATTATTTAACCTCAGTTTGCCTGTCAAGTCGTGAATTTCTGCTTAATTCAATATAAGTTTGCCTCTTTCTTCTTACATTATGAGTACTAACACAAACAACGAACAGGTGGATATGCTTTTGGTTTTCGAGTTTTGTCAAGGCAATGGTCGTGAAAGCGTCAGAGTCTATAGGGAAAGATTTCCTAATCGCCGAATTCCAAACCACCAAACATTCGCAAATATTGAAAGACGTCTTCGTGAAAATGGTAGCTTTCAGTCAAGAAATGCGGATCGAGGACGTGAACGTACCACAAGAACTGCGGATCTGGAGGAACAAATTTTGGATAGAGTTGAAGAAGACCCAAAAATAAGCACCAGACGCTTAGGACTTGAACTACAAGTTCCTAAAAGTATTGTTCATGAGTTTTAAAGGACCATACCACGTTCAACAGGTAAAAGACCTTTTGCCTATCGATCCTGAGAAGCGTCTAACTTTCTGTCAATTTATTCAAGATCAGAGAATTCAAAATGCAAATTTCAGTCGCAAAATTTTATTTACAGATGAAGCTTCTTTTACAAGATCTGGTATTACTAACATACATAATGAACATGTTTACGCTGTAAAAAATCCTCATACAACTAAAGTGACTCACTATCAACATGAATTTAAGATTAATGTCTGGGCTGGAGTTATTGATAATTTTATTATCGGTCCTGTTGTGATACCAAATCGATTAAACGGAGGCAATTACTTCAACTTTCTACAACAAACATTGCCGAATTTATTGGAAGATCTGCCAGTGTTATTTCGCCAAGACATGTGGTTCGTGCACGATGGTGCTCCTCCCCACTTTACTCTAGCTGTTCGACAACATTTACACAAAAAATATCCGGATCGATGGATTGAAAGGGGATATGATGCTCCTACAAATTGGCCAGCACGATCGCCGGACTTGACGCCCTGTGATTATTTTTTGTGGGGTACCTTAAAATCTAAGGTTTATTCGTCTCCACTTGATAGCAAAGAAGAATTGTATAGACAAATTTTAAATGTAGCCAACTCTTTAAAAAATAATGCACAAACAATGCAGAGGGTTCAGTTAAACTTTTTACGAAGAGTTAATTTGTGCATTGAAGAAAGTGGCGGCCATTTTGAGAATTTATTGTAATGGTCCAACACTTGTACCGCGCTGTTAATTTTCAATGATAGTAATAAAAAATAAACAAAACAATGAAATAAAAATAAACAAAACAGACATTTGAAATTACTTTTTTTCTTTCAAACCGCTCGTCTAATCAAAATTTTACAAGAGACAAAAAAGTTTCCAAATTAAGTCGGTTACTCACAAAAAAAATTGGTAGTCATTGCGTAAACAGGAAAAAGGTAATGGTTGGATATTTATACAATACATCATTTTTGGGACACTTGTATGCTTTTAAAATTATTGCGTACACCACCAAAAGATGTCAATTGAAAGTAGAAACTCGCACTCCAATAATGGTCAAAATCTATCGATGCGTTTTCGAGTTATTTTAAAATATCAAATATTTTACAAACAACTACAGATATACATCGTCATAAATGCGAACTGGATGATCATTGTTATTTTGTAGTTACTACCTGCATCAAACTAAGTTATTAATAACAAAACATACAACATGTAGATCTCATAGTAAGTGTTCAATATGTCCACCTCAGGCATATTTTAAATATTGAAGCGTTGTAACAAATATATATTCTGTGGCACTGGTTTTAAAGAGATCACATTTATTCACTGTAAATCTGTGATATCTGATGATAGTAATATAGTAATATCTGAAGGAAACAATTTCACAATAGAACAATACATTAATATCATTTAATTAGCTTTAAATGCATTACTAGGAAATATTTAATAACAATAAACACTTTGTAAACGTATTTAAAAAGTACTACGTAACGAACAAGTCATTTGTGTTGCCTAATCCGTAGGCGGATTATATCCTTTCTGTTATTAAATTTAAATAGCGCTTGCGTAAATAGTGTCACGAGGTGACGCGCAAGACACATCAGCTGTTCTCTACGTGGAGGATACTAAAAGGCAAATTCGCCATTGTGGTTTAACATATGAACGAAGCTGCAAACTTAAGAGGATGCGGACACGATCCCGTGTCAAGTGGAGTCTTCGGATACCCATAATATAGTAGGGATAGGAATCGTGGTCGTTTTGGGGGTCCCAGAATGGTTATCATTCTTTAAGTTTCGGCAAGACAAGGGATCACGCTTCGTAACAAACATGGCTTGAGAGATCGGTGACTATTAACGCGTTTGGAATAACCAGATTTATATTTAGTAATTAAAGCAACTTTCGTTATGGATGTATTTAAAGCTGTTGTTTGACATTTATTGGGAAGACGTATTGAACAGATGTTGGTTATCAACGTTATATCATAGGCATCAAATTTTGTAAGCAGGACCTGAACTTGTGCATCGCAGCTCGTTTGGAAGAGGTAACTTCTTCGCTAAGTCCAGGTATTTAAACTTTCAGTTACTACGTTTGCTAAACTTTTAAAAGTGTTCATTGGATTGACGAACGATATTAAATTTTAATAGAGGATTGCTTAATCATGTTGAATTTTGCGGACGAATTAGCTTTGTGTAAGATCATAAAAAAAGTAATATTTCCTTAATTTGATAACAAAGTTATTTGCTAAAATAGTGCTAAACAAATTTAAACAAAGTGAAATATGGTCCTTTAGAACGTAATATTAAAATAATTTTGTAAGACACGTGGGACATACATGTGTTCAAAAACAAAGAGATTCCAAAGTCCACTTTCTGTTTAAAAAGATTTAATTACAGATGTCTAATCTTTAGTAAGGTCATTGTGTCATTTCTATAACAGGATAAATCCGAAATTTTATTTACTTAAACTAGTTACGTGTGATTTAGAATTTTTTATAAGGAATATGAACTAGATTTATTTGAAATATATGTAAACCAATACACAGATCTGTTTGTTGGGAATTAAGAATCTTGTTCTAAAGTACTATTAAAAATAAGGTCTTGTTATGTCAAGACAGATTTATAATTAAAATCAGAATTCAATTTTATTATTTTGTATTTGTAACTATATTTAACAAAAAAAAGAAAAGAGAGAAACAACATTAAATTATATTTTTGGATTCAAGTTTTTTATTCCATTAATAATTAATTTTAATAAGAATACCTATGAGAAAATAAATTTTTTTTAGTAACGAAATTAGACGAATGCTGAAACAATATAGAAGTACAGACATGTTACAATTGATTTATTCTAGATATCCATTTTTAACTAAAATACCTTTA
Source organism: Platerodrilus igneus (assembly GCA_036346225.1). Taxonomy (NCBI): domain Eukaryota; kingdom Metazoa; phylum Arthropoda; class Insecta; order Coleoptera; family Lycidae; genus Platerodrilus; species Platerodrilus igneus. Next base: position 1,265,493 of record JARFIW010000787.1, on the reverse strand, counting down.
GTATAGTAATCTCAAGATGATTAATTCATAATTATTATCATGCTCTTTTATTGAAAAGCACAAATAGTGTCTTTTTAAAAGAAAATTTGTTGTGCAACCTTTTCTTTCAGGATCATCGTGATAGAAGAGGATGTAGCTACGTTCAAGAGGTTTCCAGATGTGTTAGTTCATTAAGTTGTAAGTTTCTATATAGTGTTTATATCCAATGAGTTTCTGTATCTTCTCATAAGAGTATTGAATTTCTTGTATTGTCCATATAGATACAGTGGCGCTGTTAAAACTTCATACAGTTGGAGGTCAGCGATTGACAATATAGATGGCCTTATCGCATATTATTGTTGTGCTCTACATATGGCGGAGCGATAAAGCCTTTTCGCTTGACCAACATAACACTCTCTCGTATCGTTTCACCGACTCAACACCTAGTAACTATAACCGCGAGTGCATAAGTGCTGCTGCCCGACCAAGTGCGTCGACCGGTAAACAACACCTATCTTCGCGGGAGTAAATTGGTGAACAACATTGCAAGGTAAGCAAAACATTAATTACGGTTTGACCTATGTTACTGTTTTTCGCGTCTTACCTCCAATTGCATACAGTCCATTTGCTAAGCTTTACGCTTTGGGAAACGTTCTGGAGCTGTCCCGATTTTATACACTCCAACGTATACCACACAAAAAGTGGTCCTTCTGAGCCTCATACCACAAAAAGTGGCCCTTCTGAGCCTCATATCACAAAAAGTGGTCCTACTGAACAAATAAGCTTTGAATTATACTCAAAATTAATATAATTTATTAGCGGGATCATTATAATTTAAATTATTACATTAATTCATTTTCAAAACTATTTTCTAAAAGTGGGTTTGAATATTAAAATGCATGATTTCTATTAAAAATTTCAAACTTCAATTATTATCAATAAACGAGTACTTTGCATTTAGCATCACAGGTGTTCAAAAACTTGTTCCAATTTATTTAAAGTTTGTAGTTCATTAATATCTTGTTACTACGCTTATCAATCAGCTGTGTAGATAACAAAATAAGTCAAAAGACTTTAACGAAACTGTTTGTTTACATTTTTGTTTGTAAATATTACGTACGTAATGCACTTTATTTCTTAGAGTTGTTTTGAATTCACTTATGTTAGTTTAAGCCTGTATCAGCATTAACATTGCTTCTCCACGAGTACTGTGTTTACCTTTAAGGCTTTGCAACTGCGTTACATTTTCCATTAGTTATTTGTGATTTCAATTTGTTACGAGTATACCTGGTACAATATGGAACCAGAACGTGAAGTTATTGTTGTATTTAAACGATTAACAAATCGCAAAGAAAGGTACTGGCGATGTTTGCAAGATTGTTACGATTTAATTTCAACGTTACCAACTAATCTTGATCAATTTAAAGCTCGTGTTAGTCAGCTAGATGACGTAAGAACAAAATTTTTAGATATCTTAGATGAATTATCGTCACTCTCGACGTTTATAAAACCTTATTTACGGATACCGTTAATCTAGAATCTACGTTCAATACTATGTACTATGATATTTTAGCTAATGCGGCGCGCTATGTCGTTTCAGACACAACGCCCAATGTAAATACTATTGATATTTCTGGAAATACCAGATCTAATGTTCATTTACCAGAAATAAAAATAGATATATTTCGAGGTGACCCCGAGAAATTCGGTGCGTTTAAATCTCTATACGACAACATTATTCATAACAATAACGCACTTAATGATTGCGAAAAATTCACATATTTGCTTTCTTATTTGGATGCGACGGCATTAAAGCTAGCACAATCTGTTCGATTTGCTCCAGAAAATTATATGGTTGTTTATAATCTCTTAGTTCAACGCTACACTAATAAACGAATAATTGCTAATCATTATTTATCCAAAATATTTTCACTAACTCAACTAAAGACGGATTCCCCAAAAGTTCTTAGTGATTTATGTGAAACCCTGCAAGCCAACGTCACAGCTCTTATCGACATGCAGCTACCTGAGTTGGCCGATTACATATTTTTATTTTTTCCCTCGGTTTATTAGACCCGAAGTCGAGACAAGAATTCGAAAAGGAACATTTAAATCAAACATTTCCGAAATTTAACGATTTTATAAAATATTTACGCAACAAATGTTCTATCTTAGCACTGGTGAGCGGTAACAATAATACACCACCATCAAAAAATGTGTCTAGTCCACCACAAAGGGCTAACCCTCAACCATATTATACAAATTCTGTAAACAATAAGCGTGTAACAATGTCCGCACAGGAAGTTACTTCACGACGATTTAATGCAAAGCAGGCCGTTTCTAAGCCCTGTCCTGCCTGCGACGATCAGTTCCACAAATTTTACAGATGTCCAAAATTATTAGCTTTATCAACTCTAGAAAGGCAATACATGGTAAAGCAATATCATAGATGTTTTGCGTGTTTATCACCACATCCTCTTTCGACTTGTAAGTCAAAATATCAGTGCAAACGGTGCGGTAGTAAAATGCACCATACGCTACTGTGTATCGAGGCACCAATTTCATGCAGTACTCCGACTCCGCCACAAAGCGCGGTAGGACACTCTTCAGGTGCCGCTAATTCGGCTGAACATTTTCCTGCTCCAGTCTCTCTTGTTCATTCCTGTGCAAATGAACAGGGAACCGTTGCGCTTTAGCCACGGCGCAGGTACGAATTTTAGCCTGTGATGCTAGTTGGCATCGTTGTCGCTTGGTTTTAGATCAAGGGTCGCATTCTAATTTCATCACATTATCTTTAGCTAACAAGTTAGGTCTTAAACGCAAGAAATGTCCTTTTGAAATACGTGGAGTAGGCCAATCTCCGCTAGAAAAGGTTCATGGAATTGCTACCTGTAACGTTACATCAATATATGATCAAAACGTTTCATTAAATTTACAGGCTGTTGTTTTATCTCGTATTACCGCAGATCTTCCGATAGCAAATTTATCTAAGCATTTAATAGACAAATTTTCGTCCCTACAATTGGCAGATCCTGAATTTCACATATCCGCTCCTGTCGATATGCTGTTAGGTGTTCAAGCTGTCTTAGATGCCATACCCAACGATTCATTGCGTATAACAGGCAAGCCATCGGCGCTTCTTACCTCGTTTGGTTGGGTTATTATGGGTGATGTACCAGCTTTAAGTCAACCGTATTCAGGGGTTGCGTTGTACACTAGCATCTCGGAAGAACCGTCCCTTAGCGACACCATTCGTGCCTTCTGGGAAGCTGAAGAAATACCATTTACGCCGCCAATGTCGCCTGAAAACGTGGCTTGTGAAAATTATTTCAAGTCCACTACTATACGAAACGAGTTAGGCCAGTATGTGGTTCGACTACCGTTCATAAAAAACATTTCCCGAACATTAGGTTCAACACGAGAATTAGCTACCAATCGCTTTCTAAAACTAGAAGCTCGATTTGCACGCGACAAAAACTTTTATAAATTATATTCAGAAAATATTGCTAATTATATATCGCAGGGACAACTCACTCCCGCTGTAAAACAGTCCTTATATATCATGACTCACCACGGCGTGGTTAAAAATAAGCCCTCTAGTACTCAAGTTCGAGTCGTGTTTAGTCCTGCCGATAGGGATATTAATGGTACAAGTCTCAATGATATTCTTTTACCGGGTGTCAAATTACAATCTGATATTGGTCTTGTAATAACAAGATTTCGAATACCTCAAGTCGCACTCACTTGCGATATTCGACAAATGTTTAGATCTATCGTCGTTCACCCAGAAGATAGAAAATTTTTACATATTTTTTGGAGGTTTCACCCTTGTGAACCTTTAACGGAATATGAACATACACGCGTTATTTATAGCCAGACGCGGGTTACCCACGAACATATACTCCGATCAGGGCCGCAACTTTCGTGGGGCGGCTAGAGAAATGTTAGAAATATATAAACATTTTGATCAAGCTAATCCCGTCATTGCGCACTACTTATCTTCTAGGGGTATAGATGGTGTAACAAGAGTTGTAAAGCTAAAAACACCCACAGGCGAAGCGGTCCGCCCAATTAACAAGGTGGTACCACTTCCTCCACCATAAGTAATTCAGCATTCTAACATGCAATTTTTATTTTTTTCCTTCTTTCTCTACAAATTATGTTTTATTTTATATTTTAGTGCAGGAAGCAAAATGCGGAGTACTCGAATAATTTATACATACCTAAACATTTTTTTTTAAAATTTCTATTTTTATTTTTTCTCCCATTCATTTCACGGTATTCAACAAAATTTACCATTTTGGGTGGGGGGTATGTTAAAACTTCATACAGTTGGAGGTCAGCGATTGACAATATAGATGGCCTTATCGTATATTATTGTTGTGCTCTACATATGGCGGAGCGATAAAGCCTTTTCGCTTGACCAACATAACACTCTCTCGTATCGTTTCACCGACTCAACACCTAGTAACTATAACCGCGAGTGCATAAGTGCTGCTGCCCGACCAAGTGCGTCGACCGGTAAACAACACCTATCTTCGCGGGAGTAAATTGGTGAACAACATTGCAAGGTAAGCAAAACATTAATTACGGTTTGACCTATGTTACTGTTTTTCGCGTCTTACCTCCAATTGCATACAGTCCATTTGCTAAGCTTTACGCTTTGGGAAACGTTCTGGAGCTGTCCCGATTTTATACACTCCAACGTATACCACACAGGCGCTCAATTTCCCTTTTTCTTTCTATGTTTGCTTATTATCGAGTTTACACCATACCCACACCCATTCTCATTGCTCACCCTTGGGGTAATTCCCAGACTAAGCCGCGAACAATAAAAAAGGATGAAGCTTCACTTGTATCCAACGAGTGGAGGCAAAAACAGTTTCAGCGTTACTCTTAACAAAAATTATGTAATTTTGTTTTAAATAAAATTGCGTTAAACTGCCACGATTATGTGCCATTTACGGCGAATGAAACAAATATTTTCTAATGCATCTCTATGCACAAAAATTTATTTTGTCGTTTAATCCAGGACTTTGTCGATAAATGCAATAGCTTTATATTTTAACTCTTAGTATTGAGAACTCGTTTTTATTAAGTATAGAAGAATTAGTTACACACACGGGAATATGCTTTTCAGTCTGCACGAAAATATATTACGTTTTGCTTGTATTATATAAGGTAACGACATTAATTATTTGGCAATTTCAATTTTTCCGGTTTCTTTCTATATGGGTGGGTTTTCATGACCCCTCGTAATCTCTTTATCACACAACACATCAATATATATATATATTTATATACATATATATATACATATATATATATATATATATATATATATATATATTGCTACGAGAATGACCGCGTTGAAGCCCCGCTAAAAGTGTGCACGATTACAGCAAATTATAAAATTCGTAATTTCTATGTTACCTTTCTTTCTAACTTTTCTTTACCTAGCTCAACGAATTAATGGAGTTTTAAAATGAAATCAAACACAGGAATATCACGAAAACATTTATACAGTCTAAAATATTTTCTCTCATTCAAAATCATATTGAACATTTATAATACAGTATCTTTCAAACAAAAACTTATTCTTAACAAGTACTTATTTACTTAAAAATGTTTCTCACGTTGTGTTACTTACAATTTACAAAACTAAAATCTCTTCTCTTGTGGATAGTTTACCTGGTTTTGCTTTTTACGCTTGTAAGGTTTGTCTCGCCAAAAAGATCCTTGACAGATGCTCTATTAAAAGGTCATGGAGTTTCGAACTCTGATCATAAGCTTCCTGGTAAATACTTTTACAAAAAAAAATTATTATATAATTAAGACCTATTCTACTTTAAATTTAAATAACAGTATTCAAATATTAGTTACAAACAATGTTTTAAAAGTAATACTTGCAAAAAAATCTACAAAGCACTTTTCCAATTCGTAATTAACAGTGTTAAATATCTTTGCCTTTTTGGATTTATTTTAAATTGACGTTCGAATCCCAGTTTACAAAATCATGCATATTCGCTTAAATCTTCCTTCCAATTATTTAATTAAATTTTTAAAGTAGCTTTTTGTATCGCGATGAATTTTCCCTCTTCATCGTATATTACAAATTCAAATAAGTGCATTTAATATTTTTCATATTTATGTGCAGGTTGCGTTTAACTTTACTTCTTTATACACCGTTAGATTTTGATTATTAAATTACGGTATGCGTATTGCGTACTTCAAAATAACATCTTAGAAGTTCTTCCCAATGTCAATTGCTTCCGTTTATATATGACACTTATCTCTTTTCTAGAATGTACTAGTGCTTTCATGATGCCATTCCAAATACTACACGCCTATTTGACGTAATTTTCTGCGAATTCCTCATTAGCCTTCAAAATCGTTGCGTTTTATTACCACGTTAGTGTTGATTTATGTGCACTGTCCGTCTTTCTCTAACACCTAAAGTTAATTGTTGGCGGTCTCCTTCGCTAACACGCAAGGCTATTAAACCGCATTATTTTCGACATTTTTATGGGTTTAAATGTTCCAGGCGCTTTTTCGAATAAATGCTTAATTTGGTTTAATGAGTTCATACGAAGTTGACGTATTTCTTTTCAATTCCTAAAAAATTCTTTATTTAGAAGGATTTTATGTAACACAAAAGTCAATTTATATGATTAATTTAAGGATTTATAATGACTCCTATAGAAAATATTTGTTTTCAGGGTAAAATGTGTTTTTAATACGCATAATTAAGATTGGGGTTTTAAATACAGGAAATTATTTATTTTTATGCACGGAAAGTGCATTTTTTTATTACAAACAAATAGCTTTGTATTTATTTTAAATGATCGATTTGCATTCGCATTTAATGCGTTTTAAGGCATCTTAAAAGTAGTTATCTTTACATATACCGTTTATATTTGCTATGTAATTACAATAAACTTATTATACAGGGTGTATTTATTTATAGGTAAGCAATTGAGTTTTTGCTTCGCACTTTAATTGCTAAGAAGTTTGTATTATACAGGGTGTGACCATGAATTTTCGAAAATTGTTATTTTTGGGACTTAAGTGTAGAATTTGGGTTTCATTAACCTTTCGTGTCCCCTTATCACGTCAATATTTATACACACACATATGCATCCACACGAACACACACTAACACACAGAAACATGCATAAACACACACTTATTAATTCGTGCATACATACAATCCCAGTTAATAGTGGGGTTACACTGCTCTAATAGCTTGTTGTGTCACTGAAGCATTGATAAACTGCTAACATTACTTCGTACCAGATAGTCTCGAATTTTTAACACAGTAGAGCTTTTCTGAATATCTTGCAGAATAGAATTCCAAAGTAGTAAACTACCAACAAGAAATGAGTGCAATATTTGAGTGTGAAGTATAGGAATAGCTATAAGATCATTCTGGCTAGTATTGTACTTTCGATTAGAAAGAAGAGGGAAGTCCTCTTTTAGGTAAAATAGTGACTTGTTTTTAGAAATTTGTAAATTAGGACAACTACATGAAGTTTACGACGATTGTCCAATTTAAGACAAGATAAACTTGTGTAGCTTTTGCTTCTCTGTCACGATACTTTACGCCACAAATAAAGCGGATGGATACAGCCATTTTGGGAGCGCTGTAACTGCAAGCATAAAGTTGATGATGAGTTAGTATACAGTACGCCGCAGTAGTCGAAACGTTGAAAATTAAGAACAGAACAAGTTCTTCTAGTTGATCAGGCAAAAAATGTTTTAATGTTTAGGATATGCAGTGAGTAAATAACCTTACTACAAACACGAGCTGTCGCCACGAATAGCATAAGTCAACTATAACACCAAGATTTTAACTGTAAGTAAAAGTGTTATATGGAAAGTGCCTAGAGTTATCGAAGGCTTGTCAGTCGAGTTAATTCTAGTCGAAAATTTTTGGATGCCTAAGAGAAAAGCTTGGCATTTGGATGAGTTTGGTGTGAAATAGTTGCTATTCTACAAGTCATCGTTAATCATCCTAAAAGCTTATTAACAACAGTTAAATGAAAAGGATAATAAAGCTGTAGATCATTAGCATGACAGTGATAACGACAAAATCTGTGGCATGTTGAATCGTCCTCAATATACAAGCTAGAAAGAAGTGGGCCAAGCACGTTTTCCTGTGGAAGTCCCGCCATAAGTTCTGCTGGTCTAACAGACGTCAGTTATCAAAGTCTATAACTTTTTGTTTACGTCCTCTTAAGTAGAACTTCAGCCATGCTAATGCTGACTTACAAAAATTATTTAGACGTTCCATTTCGGCCAATAGGATGTCAAAATCTACACCATTAAAAGCAGACCTAAAATCTAATAGAGCAAGAATTGTTACTTGTTGTTCGTCCATTGCTTATTGACTATCATCTATAATTCGCAACAAAGAAGTATCGGTACTGTAAGTTGAGAGAAAACCAGATTATTTGTATTTAAAAATGGTGCCATTTGATTAAGTGCTTACATATTCAACATTTGATTATGCAGGTAAAATAATTATTGGCCGAAAATCGCAAGATGCTGATGGGTTTGCTTTCTTCGGCAGTTGTCTGATTAGTGACTGCTTCGTTGTAGACGGAAATGACCAAAGGTGTAACACGCATTAACAACGTTAGCTAGTGGTTTGAGAATGGATGAACTAATATGAACAAGCATAGAAACGGAGATTTGATTAACACTAATAGCATTTGATCTAAAACGTTGAATTGATTTATAGATATCTTCATCAGTAATCACACTGAAACAAAACTGTGGGCAGTCGGAAGCGATAACAGGGATATCCTTGTGATTGTATTTTTTTGGCAGAGTTATTATCGAATTGCGGTTAGATGTTGTTTTCCAACACTAGCACTTTTCAAAACTTTTCAGGTTGTTCGTGTGTTGATGTTTGAAGAAATCGTGTAGTACAATCGTAATTTAGAGTTTCTGATCAATTGTTTCGTTTTATTCGTAACTGTTTATAACGGCCGTGGTTAGATTGTGTTGAACATTATTTATAGCTTAGCAAAGCAGCACCCTTTATGCGTCTTATATCCTACGAGGGTAAGCTGAAAAGTTCTCGGCCTGACACAGAGATGGCGTTCCAATCAGCAAAATGTGTGCTTCCCGCCTGCGTGCGCATGCCATTAGTTCGTATGACAAATTTCAACTTGCTATCTCAAGTAGTTTGTTTAAACGAATTTTTTCAAGCACAAGTTCCATGCGTGTTTCCTTAAGATGGATAAACTTGAATATCGTGCGGTCATAAAATTCTTCGTTTTGAACGGATTAACCCCTCAGGAATTACATTCGAAGTTGACAAAGGTTTACGGAGACTCTGCCCCTTCCCTGTCAACCGATAAAAGGGTGCCGCTAAATTTAAACGTTGTCGCACGTCTCTCGAAGATGACACACGTGAAGGACGACCAAAAACCGCAACCACACCGGAAACGATCGAACAAGTGCATAATATCGTGTTGGACGATAGGCAAGTAAAAGTGAAGGATATAGCTGAGGGTGTAGAGATATCGGACAAAAGGGTGCGAAACATCTTACACAAAGAGTTAGAGATACGAAAGCTCTGCCACATTTGCTGAATGCCGATGAAAAGCAAATGCGAAAACGCAGCAACGTTTGGCCCGGTTCAATAAGCATCCGAGCGATTTCGTGCTGCGATTTGTCACTATGGATGAGATATGGCCTACCATTACACGCCAGAGACGAAACAGCAGTCGAAGCAGTGGGTGGAAGCCGGTTGTTCAGCACCAAAGAATGCGAAGTCGATCGCATCTGCAGGAAAGGTGATGGCCAGCGTGTTTTGGGATGCGAAAGGGATCCTGTTAATAGATTACCTTGAAAAAATCAGAACAATTACAGGCCAATATTACTTCACCCTTCTTGACCAGGTGGATGCCAAAATTTGCGAGAAGAGGCCTGGAATGAAGAAGAAAAAAATCATCTTTCACCAAAACAACGCATCTGCACACAAGGGTACGTTGGCGATGGGAAAATTGACGGATTTGGTGCACGACTTGCTCAGCTATCCCCCCTATTCCCCTGATTTGGCGTCCTCAGATTTCTATCTGTTCCCAAACAAAGAAATTTGTTTCCGGGAAACGGTTCATGTCCAATGAAGAAGTTGAGAAGGCTGTAGACGAATATTTTCACAGCCTTCCAGACTCGCACTTCCCGGAAGGAATGCTGATGTTGGAGATACACTGGACCACGTGTGTTTAAATTAAGGGGGATTATGTCGAAAAATAAAATCATTTTTTGTAATGAAACTTGCAGTTTTTCATTGTAGGCCGAGAACTTTTCACCTTACCCTCGTATATCTGAGATGTTAGCCATGGAACTTTAAGTTTTGTGAAACGTATTGTTTTAATCGGTGTACCTTTGTAATAAATTTTATTAATAAATGTGTTAAATTTGGCAAGTTTTGAATCAGCATCTGTCATATTATCAATTTCGTTCCACGGAGTATCTAATGCATCGATTCTAAGCTGCTTGAAATATATATTTTCAAGGTTTCTAAATATCTTTTTTGACTGAAACTTTGGGTACTTAATGGCATATAAAATAAAAATTAGATCGTGTTTGGGATTTCTAACACCTGTATCTGATCATGGCTGACAGTTCTATTTTTATTGGCGACCATGATGCGATCTATAATTGATTATGAAAAAGGAGTATGATGAGTAGGTTGAAGATTGCATTCATATATCATCGAAAGAAACTAGTTTATGTAAGTTGTATTAGTAAGCAGATTAGTATTCCACTCGCCAAGTATGATAGTATCTGTATAGTGGCTAAAATTTGAAATTTTACATTTCGATGTCGGTTAGAGTGGTTGCTTGCGGAGGTTTGTAAACTACACCAATAAGTAGTTTAATTTGCTTGACAATTATTTCGCTAAAAAGGTACTCAAGTTTAATAATATATGGAGATGGAGACTAATTAATAAATATTTGTGTGAGATCATTCCAAAAGTATAAAGCCACAGCTCCTCAACGGTTTTCAAACCTGTCATTTTGTACAGTATTATATCCCTCAAGTTACACTACTGAGTTAGAAAGTTGTTACGGTATACCTGGAGGACAAGGAAGTGAGCAACGAAAACAACGTAATTAGTCAAAAAAAAGGATCGGAAGAATGCTGTGCTAACTGAATAGTCGTAGAGTGGGGGTTTTAGAGAAGGATTATACATAGTAGTTAAAGTTGAAGTTTGGCATACTCTTAATCTCCAAATATTCGTCGTAATGCTTAACCTTTATAATTGTATTATTTTGCGGTTGTTACAGTCATCAATGCAGTCATCCATTAAAACAAAGTGTTTACATACAATCACAAAGAAAAATAATTCGCGACACTCTTAGTGGTTATAAAATAGATGTCATGTATATAATCGTAAACAAAACAATCACTTTCACACCATAACAATCTATTAGTTAAAACGTTGTCGTACACGAACACATTTACAAAACCCTACTATACCGAGTGGGGCCGTGATAGCACAGTACATAATTTGTGCCTTAGCACATCCAACCCGTTCAAATATTACGGTTTAAAATGATTGCTTCTTAATTGTCTTTTTACCTAAGCTATTTTTGAAAGTTTGGAACGCATTTGTCTCAAAAAGTCTAGACAAAATATTTACGGGTTCTTTGTAACATCATTCATTTCCTCTAGATTAGTCCAATTAAAAAGTAAAAAAATCAAATACCAACTCTACTGAAAGTGTAGGCCAGGTTTCCAATAAAAAGGAGCGGAGTTTTAGCACTAAGATTGATGAAACGATAAAATTGACTAACCATGCTCTGAGAATAAGTAAGACTTCCGAATTATAACTACTTCAGTGGTTATCAGCATCAATATTAGTTTGACTGACTGTAAACGGTTATACTATCCACTTACATATTTAGAGATAAATCCTCCGATTTCTTGTTTCAATAACTATAAAACTGACACCTGTATACAGATTTTGGAGCACGTAAGTTTGTTTGGCGTAATTTTCGACACTTTCAACTGATAATTATCTTCTAAATCGTCACTTGCACGTGCACTTTTAAATCAAGTCAAAATCACAAAGCACGTATAACCAAGTTATCGTTAATGAGTCATCCCAAAATGTAGGCATCTTCTATGCTTTGTCTAGAGTATAATTATTTCTTAAATAATTTTGCAACTCGACAACTTCTTCGTACACATTTAATTTTAATTATTTATGAAATTACAGATGCATTGTATATTTTAAATAAAATCATAAACAGAATTATATTCCATGCCACGAACTGTTTTTTAATTTAACATCTCACTCACCAGAAAAAACCAATATAATACACTCCGGACACCCCTCATTCGGTAAGTTTGCGTGTATGATAAGCGACTAGAAAATGTAACATAAACTTGAATAGGTGATAGATAAGAATATGGACAACCAAACTTGTAGATTCAATGAAGGACGAGTAAAATTGATTGCCTACCTCTGCGGAATGAAATTATAGTAAACGTAAATTAAATAATTGGGGCTGAGAGGTTTTCTAAATTAAGTTAACGAGGCAGAAAATCTTCCAATTAAAAATGGAACGTAACAAAGTGATGGTTTTAGTCAAGTTGCGGATATCAAAATTTAATGTGGATAACTTGTGTTGTAATAAAAAATTTTTCTTGCTTGTTTTTTTTTATATTATTTATCGCCGTGACTATCAGCTAATAAATTACACCTTTAAATCTCCTAAACCCTAACCTGATATCACAAGGTCGAGAATTTCTTATTATTAATGCAAGCCCAAGGTAAAGTTGGATGGAAAATGGCTTGAGAAAAAGAAAACTCTTAAGACATAAACGGCTGGTCGAGTGTTAGCTCTGGGTAGATCATGAGCTTGGGTCATGGGTTGTCAAAAGACCAAAAATATATTTAATGAGCGCCACTGTATTTTTCAATACAATAACCACCAAAATTTAACTGTGCTTGTATTAGGGGAATGCGGAAACCTTATGTTAACACCACTAACATAGCCATAAAACCTGAATTTCACTCTTTTAAACACACTTACCAAAGCCTCAAACACCAGATGTCATACAGATATCTCGGCTTGACCTGTGAACAAACAAAGGTACAACATGGACACCATTTGTGTCCTCCAAAATATTTGCCAAAAATAAAATATTGGAATTTAGGTTTCTAAAGTATACACCCAGGGAATTTGTTTTCATTACACGCAATTTCTGATCGGGGATGACTTGTAATTTTTACTTGAATTCAAAATAATAAAAAGTTATTCAAAAACAAAATAGATTCTATTTGAATAAATTTCTGGATTTATGTTACTATAATATTTTAATTCGTACCTCTATAATATTTTCACTTAATAATTTTTATGGAACAGAAATATACTAGTAAAGAATTGTATTCGATTATATAAAGATCTCTGAATGGATCTTTCTACAAAATTTAAATGTACTGACTTGAGATTTTCTAAATTATTCATATTACATATTTTTTTTAAGCCATAGAAGTACTTCTTCGACCTTCACAGTGAAATTTAATTACCTAAGCGCTGATAAAATAGTATGTAGTTACCCTAAGTTACTTAACAGTTAATACGCGAATTCCACATGTCGATTAAAAATGAAAGTTCATGACCTCAAAATATTTAAACATACTTTAAATTAACGTAAGACGACATGTGAGGTCTAAATAGGACAACTGAATCTATGTTTTTTATATCTGACATAAAATGGCATTCACAACTTTTTAAATGTACACTTTGTGTGCATGTGCAAACATTCTGACAAACAATAAATTTGTTATTTAATTCGCTGTTTCCTTAAAAGCTTTTTACGTTACAAAATTTTTAATATTCTATTTTCTTATTGCAACTTAATTAATATTCAAAGTGATTAAATTCTAAGGAACACCCACGTGTTGTGATACTGCTCTGAACGAAAGAAATGGGACCTTGACCTCAGCTGTCGGAAATTTCCATAACCATCGATTATCAAAGTTCTTCTGAATACAACCATTATATAACGAAACTAACTTCTGCTTGATTAAATTTAATACTCCAACAAAATATCTAGATCCAAGATTTGCTTATTCGATATTATTATTTGTAAAGTTGAATTATTCGAAACATATACGAAATTGCCTTCTATGATATTGTATAAAATTTTATCATATCCGATATTATATAAGATGTAGCCATATATGATATTGCACTAAGAGGAAAAATATTAATATAATTTATTTAATTAATTTATACCAACTGTATTAATGATGTAAGGGGCGCTTCCATCTCCTTAGGTCTGCAGGGATCAACTGAACCGCTCTAGGTGGAACTTAAACAAAAACATCCTTACGCTACAGCTGCTAGGTTCGACCTCCAGACACCAAGAATCAATCAATTATTCATCTTTTTTCTTACTGTGTTAGAGGCCACGTGTTTAAACACGACCATCTTGACTTCACTATCCTGCCGAGCAGCTTACCCGTTCGAACGCTGATAAAGAAGTGACAAATTGACAACTCGACGAAGCTTAGTAAGGAATCTTAGACCATAGAGGTAAATGAGTCTATATGCTATTATTAATTTTATGTATTAATTTTTTACTGAACAGGAATTTATAAATTATATATTATATATTATTGCTGATTTATTTTATAGTAAAGAACGAAGCGTAACAAGAAAAAAAATACGTTACAGTGTTACGTGCATGAACAACCTGATCAAAGTGAAAAAGTACGACCTATCGTTAACGCGGCAACAGTGAAATGTTCCAGCTTTAAAGTAAACGATTGGGTGAGAAAAGATGGCGATGAGGTTGTGTTTCGATAAGTGCAGCATTTTATTACAAAATGTAAAAAATTAGTTGCACTCTTACTGAATAAACCGGGAGTTGATGGCTCTATGTCGTCAGGAACTAACAGAAGACAAAATATGATACAGATATCTAAACCCACAACAGCATTGTATTTGTTACAGCAAGAGAATACAAATTAGTATCTTAAAGAAATATTATCTCGGCAGTAATAAACAGTTTATCGCATATCTAATAAGAAAATTCACATCATAATTCAATTGATATAGCGCTTACGCGGTTTGCCACTATCACTTAAATCAATTATTTCACTTAAGATTACACGGATCTGGTACTTTACTGAAGTCGCATTTGCAACTCTTGAAGCACATTTTTAGTACTATTTAAGGACGAATAGGCGTCTATGTAATCATCACCAACATTTCTGCAATTTACAAATTACAAGTTGTGAATGACCACACCTACATTGGCATCTTCACTTTAATCAGTTAAAAAATATCTTTAATGTAATCTTCGGTCTTTAAAGGTTTTACGCTACCGCCAGTTATAAGATCCCGGGTTCGAGTTTTAAAACGGGCCGCTTGAAAAATGTTACGCAGCATCTTTCACATATGCCTCGGTCAGATAAGAGGTTCGATGTAGGTTTCGTGTTCAAATGTTGTCAGGGACGTTTTAAAATCGGTACCTTGATTGGTATGGCAAGCGTTCGACTAAGCTGTAAATTTTCAGGAAAAAACTTGCGTTCGGGCATCATCATCATTAGGTGTTCAGTTCTACCTCCATTTCTACTCTGAGCTAATCTACACAATTCCCTGAAACTCCCATAGCGTATATCTGTCACTATCCGTGTGCAATAGTCTAATCCAGATCTACCTGTACTTTTCCTTCTGCGCGATATTCTTCCATGCCTTGGTATGTGTCCTATCGTCCTATTTCGGATGATATTTTACTGTTTTCCACATATTTCTTCTTCTCCTAACATTTCTAGTACCTCTTTGTTCTTAAATTCGCCTGTCAAGGGTATCTTCACCATACGTCTGTAGCATCGCAGCTCGAAGGTTTTCTATACTTTTTTTGTTGACTTCTCCTGTCCGCGTTTTACAGACTTACAGTGTTATACTCCACACTTTTGTATTCTGCAATTATTCCTTGTTTCTATGTTTGTTGTCTTCGAACATAGCAGCTGCTTTTCTTGTTCAGTACAGCACAGCGTTGTGATAATCTTTTTTGTATCATTTGCACTTGTTCTCTTCTATTGTTTTCTAAAAAATATACTCCAATATTCAATAGTATGCAATATGCGTTAAGCTACCTGGCGGCTACCAAGATCCCCTACCACATAGGCACTTACCACCGAATCAATAACGCTTTTCAATTACTCTTTTGATTAAAAATATTGCAAAACAAACACCTGTAATTGTTTAAATGCAATTGCTTTCCTCACTTTTAAGTTTTTTGTAATGGAACTGGTTGGACGAGTACCCTCATTGATGAGCTAACATATACATTTCCCAGAATCATACAGCCTACATCTCTGACTACGTTGCGCCTTTTTCCTTTCTCTGCTGTTAATATATTCTGCACTATTTCGTCACGCCTTAGCATATATCATATGATCCTATCTCTTTCTTCTTTTACAGCTTTTCACGTATTTCTTTTTTACTCCTACCATTTATAGAACCTCTTTGTTTTTAACTTTATCCGTCTGTGATATATTTATCATACATCTATAGCACCACGTTTCAAAGGCTTCTATCTTTTTCCTGTCCGCTTCTCCTACTGTCCACGTTTCACATCCGTACAGTGTTTTGCTCCACACATATGCTTTAAGCAATCCTTTCCTTGCTTTTATGTTTGTTGTCTTTGAACACATTAATTGCTTTTTCTTGTTAAATGTCTCGTTTCCTATTTGAATTTTAGTTTTTGACTTGTTTACACCCACATACCTCCTTATATACTAGTATTTTAATTATAATTTTGTTAATTTTCATACAGCATCTTAGTATTAGCATTGTTTCGTTTTCATAAAAAACTGCTATTACCTCTTCTTTGCTGGATGCTAATATCGTATATCATCTGCAAATATAAGCATATCAATCGTTTGCGCTTGCCCAAAAGTTTCAAATCTCTTTCTGCATTGGACACTATTCGTTGCCTCTTCAATATACAATTTTAAAGTTAAAGGGGATAGGGCACATCCCTGCTCCATCCCTTTCCTAATATTTACTCTTCTACTTTCTTGCTCTAATTCTATTACACCGCTTTGCTCTATGTATTAGCTGTGTAATATCCGTCTATCCGCACCTTTCTTTTTCGGTATAGTGACTATGGTACTACGATTGAAATCTCTAAATATCTCGCCTGTTTCATACATATAACTCACAAGTTAGACGAGACCTTCTGTTACCGATTAAACAGTAGTCTTTAGAGATTGTGCTTGCACCTCATCCGTACCCGGTGCCTTATTAATTTTTAGACTATTTAATTCTAATTCAAACTCATTGCTAAGTATAGGTTATTCCAAGACATGCTTTTCCATGTCTGATTTTTATTCTAGTGCTTCTGGTTCCGGTCCTGTATATAAATTCCCTATACATTCTTGCGGTCTGGCCACTTTTTCTACATTTTCTATAATAATGTTTCCTCCCGCGCCCATTCATTATATTTTTGCTCTACGATTTTATATCCCTAAAATTCATTTGTAGGCTCCGTCTGTCTTTCATACTTCTATCTTAATTTGTATCTCTTTGCACATTTCATCAATCCATTGTTCTCTAGGTTTTGTACATTTGTAAATAATCTTCCTTTTTATGGCTTTGTATCTCTGTTTGCCTACTTCGTCTGTTTGTTTTTGTATTTTCGCCATTCTTCTATTAAATTTAGTATATGCCTTATTTCTCGTGATTTCTTCATTTCTTTTTGTTTAGACTCCAGAATTCCTCTGGCTGACGTGTCTAAGCTAGATGCCATTCGGCTACTACTTAGTATTAGAAATTTTCCTTGTCTTTCAGCAATTCGTTTGACTTTTTCTTTAATCATTTGTGAATATGTTTATCTGATAGTTTCTCAAAGTCAAAGTGTCTTTTTCTTTTTTTTTCAAATTTTTAAATTTAAACAAAATTTTCATAATTACTATGTTGTGATCAGTGCCTATATCTGCTTCTGTAAAGCTTCTACAATCTTTTACTTAATTCCTAAATCGTTACCGAATAAGAATGCAATTTATGTGATATCTCTTCATGTTTTCCAGCATTTTCCATGCGTATCGCCTTCTAGCGTGATGTTAAAATAATGTGTTTATGACGGTTAAATTCTTTTTGTCGAAAAATTCTACTTGCTTATTTCCTCAGTGTAGCTAGAGGTGACATGTATAATTGTGTAGTTACTGTATTTGCCGGGTTAGATTTTAATCTAACCATGACTACTCTTTCGTTCTTTTGTAAGTAGTTTTGTACACAGTGCCTTATCTTTTTCCGTATAACTATCCCCACACCCGAACTTCCTTCCGCTGATCCTGTATGAATTACCCTAAAGTCTCCTCTCAAAAAATCCACTGCCTCTGGCCACCGAACCTCACTAATCCCCACTATGTCTTGTTCTAACCTAACCATTTTAATTTTCAGATTCTCTACCGTACCTACTTGCTTCATGCTTTTGACATTCCACGCTTCGACTCGCAAAATATTCCCAACGTTTCTTTTAAACTTACTGATCACAACCTCCGAAGCAGTTTCCTCCAGGAGATCCAAATGGTGGACTAATATAACTTTCGAATCTTTACCACATAGGACGCCATTACTTTAAAAATATTTTCAGCACGTTATGTACTTGGGAGGTGATGTGGTGGTTTTCTGTTGCCATCAAGATCGCAGTAGTGTGTTTTGCAATGTCATACCGAACTCAAAGGTTTCAGACACTTTAAGTACTGAAAGAGCTGCTGCCCTCTTTCAGCGAACTGTCTTAATCTGGTTCCTCACTAAAGACCACACTAACTTGGTTGAACCTATAATTCGGCTATTTAGCTCACTGAAAGACGCATGCCATTCAACTCGTTCTGGTATGCTAGAACTTCTGCAAAGGGACAGGTTCTTTCAGAATGACGTGTGGTACTATCGGGTGAAATATTCGGAATTCAAATATACGATTATCAAAAAGTAGAGATTGTTTGTAGAATAACCAATCGACTACAGCTGTTTTAGTAATACGACTAGCTTGAGCTACAGTTCAACTTGTAATATAATGAGTCATTGAAAATTGATAAATTTATAGAGTGACTCTTGGCATTCAAGATAAACCTGTGTAAAATTTTGATATTATATTTGTCAATTTAAAATGATTAACTTAAGTCAATATATTATGAATAAAGTCTTTAATTACGATATTGTGAGAAGAATTAAGTAACAACGCATATTCTATAATTCATTTAAACCGAAAGAATTTTCTTTACATTACGGCTACTCAATCGCGCATATCGAATGGACTTTAAATTTATCCGAGGGTATGACTGTGACTTTATTACGGAACCGGAACCGGATGGGAACATAATATAATAATTAAATGCTACATTCGTATAAACATTTATTGGGGGTGTAACAGTAACAAAAGAACATTCATTTGCAAGCTTTCGGATGAAAAGTGACTTGATACTATGCTATAGGAGCTGTAATTCTTTATCTCCTTTTTATAGACTACTATATAAATTTAGTACATACGATACTGCTATGGTATAAGAACTTAGTACATAAATATGTACAAAACCCAAAAAGTTTTGTTCTAGCGTTACACATTTTACCGTATTCCGGAAAACGTGCACATCTTTTTCTCTTTACTGTTAGAAGTCAACCTCACGCTACACTAAACTTTTAGAAAACTTGTAAAGTTTTCTCGGACAAAAACTTCTCAATCCTTCAGCTAATATAAATTGCCAACCTGTTCTTCCTGTTCGGAGAGGGCAATGTAAGGCAATGGGGTGAACCGGGGATTCTGCCACTATTTCTACAGCTGTATGAAAGGATGATATTTTCACACAAGGAAATGGAGAAAATTATGAATAACGGTTAATTATAAAAAAGTAGTCTAGAAATTGGGAAATTGAAATTGTTACATCTTTGTAACGAGTTTGCTGCAATAAACAATTTAAAGCTTATCAGTCTAACGAAGTTATCTAAAATTAAAGTAAAGCAAGCTACCGTGTGCAAAATTTATTAAGAACGTTCTGGATCTTTACAAACTGGAATAGAATATTATTATTATTAGGGGGGGGGGCACTAAATATATGAAAATCAACACCTATCATGCACCACTAATCACTATTTCAAGCAATTTTTACACAGGTAATTCGTATGATATAAATTGTACATTTTGTTTGCAGGACTATATAGTATTTACGATTTCATTTATAAAGTACGCCAATCCAGTGGACTATTAAAAGATTAATTTAATTGGAGTGTTATCATAAATAGTAGTAGTGCGTTCAAACCCTTGCAAATGATTTTTTCTAATCAAAAACTAATCAATTTATTAGTAATCCTCGTTAACGGTTTCTTTTGAGTCATTATGGTCATTAAGCTTTCAGTCCTGGGACATGTTGGACGCATACCTCTGTTGCTTTTTATTCTGAGCTAACCTACACATTTCCCTGAAATTCACATGGCCTACATCTTTTACTCTCTGTGTGCAATATTCTAGTGTAGGTTCACTCTCATTCTCTCATACCGTGGAATGTATCCTATCATCGGATCTCTCCTGTGTTTTACTGTTCGACATTTTGCTTTCTTCCCCTACCTTTTCCAGTACCTCTTTGTTCTTATATTTGTCTGTCCATGATATTTTTATCATTCATGTGTAGCTCCATATTTCAAAAACTTTCTACCCTTTTCATGTCCACTTCTCCTACTGTCCAGGTTTTACAAATATACAACGTTGTGCTCCACGTATACGCTTTTAACACTCATTTCCTTATTTAATGTTTTCGAACATAGTAGCTGTTTTTGATTGTTAAATGCAGCACGCCCTTGTACTAATTTTATTGTTATATCTTTTGCATTTTCACATCTTGCGTTATTTGTCTTTCGAAGAAACGAAAATCCTCAACGTCTAATAAATTTTCATTTCCTGTTTTTTATTATGGTTTTTAATTTAACTTCCCGTCTTTTACATACCAGCATTTTAGTTTCATTTTTGTTAATTTTCATACCACATCTCTCTATTAGTACTGTTTCCATTACATTAAGAGCTGCTTCACACACTTCCTTGTTAGATGCTATTAGCGCCGTCTTCTGCAAATCTAAGCATATTAATCGTTTATCCCTGCATCACTATCAATATTAGGTTTTCACTCCTACAACTGGTTAGACGCGTACTTCCTTTTGTTTCCTATTCTGAGCTAACCTACACATTTCCCCGAAATGTATAGATACAGTTCGGTTACCCTTCTATTGTTTTCTCCGTTTTTGTATTTTCGTCTTTGTTCTATTAAACTTAAGATATCTTTTGCTATTCATTGTTTCTAATTTTTCTTTTGAGTATACCCCAGCATATTTCTGGTCGCAATGTCTAAGCTGGATTTATTGTTACTCCATTCTGTTTATACTTCCTTAGTATTCGAAATTTTGTTGATGTTTTTCAGCAATTTATTTGACTTTCTTCAAACCTTTCGTGGATATCGTTATTTTTAGTTTCTCAAATTCAAAGTGTCTTTCTCAGTTCCTTTTTTCAAATTTTTAAATTTAAGAGCGAGCTTCATAATTACAATGTTTTGGTCAGTATGTATATCTGCTTCTGAGTAGCTTATGCAGCCTTTTACTAGATTCCTATACCAATGTCCAACAAGAATGTAATCTATTTGATACCTTCCTTCCACTGATAAACTGTTTTTTTCGCAAAATTCTACTAGCCTATTTTTCGTGCCTAAACCAAATAAACCTGCTACCGCTCCTTCCCAACCCTAACCCACCATTGCATATAAATCTCCCGTAAATATTCAATTTTCATGTTCTTTTACGCATCGTAGTATGTCTTTGATACCTTTGTAGATCGCTTCCTCTTTTTCCTCACTGTTACCAAAGGTGGATTTGTATACTTGTATTATTACTGTATTTACCGGTTTAGATTCTAATTTAACCATGGGTACATACTCTTTCGTTCTTTTGTATGTAGTTTTCTACACAGAGTCTCTTCCTTTTTAGCATAACTATCCCCACACCCAAATTTCTTTCCTCTGATCCTGTAAGAATTATCCTGATGTCGGCGCGGAAAAAATTCGCCCCCTCTGGCCACCGAACTTCAATAATCTTTACTATGTCTAAAGTTAACTTATCCATTTCAATTTTTAAGTTCTCCAACATACTTCATACTTCTGACATTCCACGTCCCACTCGCAAAATGTTCCTTGTTCTTCTTTTATACTTTCCGATCACGACGTAGTCACCTCTCGAAGATCCTAATGTGGGACCATTTTAACTACGTAATCTTTTACTCCACAGGATTCCTTCATGTTAAATAATAATTTAAGTACGCTGGTAATGTGGTGGTTTCCCGTGATCTTCCACATCGTAGTAGTGTGTCTTAGAATGCCATTCTCTGCCACTCTAAGTACCAAAAGAGCTGCTCCCCTCTTTCGGGGACCCGTTTTAGTCTGGTTTCTCGCAAAAGACCCAACTAATTTGGTTACACCTATAGTTTCGCTCATGAACTCACTAAAACACGCAAGCCATTCTACAAGGTGCGTCCATTCAGAACGGTTTCCTTGCGTAGTAATTTCATGTCTTTCTGCGTTTGGCAGTATTTATTGCGTCTTCGATGTTCTAGTTAAAAATTAACGGTGATAGCGTACATCACTGTCTCACCCATCTCCTAATGTCAATCCCTATAACTCATTCCTATCTTTTTGAGTATTTCGAAACATATGTCTCATTTTACATTGTCAAACGTTTCTTCCACATCTACAAACCTTGTATACATACCTTTCCCCTTCACTATTGTTTTCTCCATCATCGCCGAAATGTAGGCACTAAAATACCAAAATAATATCTATATTACCTTAGAACCGTTTTAAAATTGGGATTTTGTTGTAACGTATTTTTTTTACGCAGTTACACTTCGCTTATTAATCTAAAATAATACCGCAATAAAATAAAAATATAATTTATAAATGTTCGATCACTAAAAATAATTCATAAAATTTACAATAGCATATGCGCTCCTTTGCTCTTGAGGTCTAAGTGCCTACGATAAGCTTCGTCAAGTTGTCATTTTGTGTCACTTTTCTATCAGCGTCTAAACAGGTAAGCTGCTATCAGCGGCATAGAAAGTCAAGATGTTAGACAGGCACATGGCCTGTAACACAGTCCGCAAGAAAATGGAATTGTTTTAACCTTCATGTCGGAAAGTGGTTTGGCAGTAGTAGCGTGCAGATTTCATTTTGTGTTCCACCTGTAGCTGCTCAATCGATTCCTGCTGACCGAAGATTTAGAGGTTCCCCCATCATTAAAACAGTTGGTATATTTAATTAAATACATTTTATTAATGCTTTCCTCTTAGTGCAATATCATGTAGTTAATATCAAGGAAGTAAGCAATATCAAGGAAGTAAGCAATATCATGGAAGTAAGTAATATCAAAGATACAGTCAAAATCATGGAAGTAATATCATGGAATTATATCACGGATTTCGTTAATATTGTAATTGCCGTATTTAATGCTGAAAAAAAATTTAGTTTGAGATTTGGAATACAAGAAGAATTGGTTTGGTTAAATAATGTTTTGTTCAGAAGATTTTTTATAGTTCCAGCGATAAATTCATTCGTAATCATATGTTTACTCTTTGTGCATCGCAGGTGTTTATGGAATACCCCACATCTGATGTCATAGTTCAATTTCTTTTGGTTGTACTGTACTTCGACACGTAAGTGATACTTAGTCTTTAATCCTATTTATAATTATTTAAACGTAATACGAAAGATAGAAGGTTGAAGCTTTACCTTGATTAAAGTAACTTAAAATTTATTTAGAAAAAGAAAGATTCCGTAATAAATTTGTAACCTTGCATAATTTTTAAAGATGGCTATGCAGTTTGCTTATCATAATTATTTCACAAACAGATAGCGTTAACTAAACTGAAAAAGTTGTTATTGACATATGATGTTAAAAATATTCAGCTGTCTAATTTAAATATCACATGTTATTTTACGCTAATTTAAAAATATCTTTAGTAATTTTGAGGTCATGTAATTGATTCTTAAACAACGTGATGATCTTTTTTATACATATTAAGTAAAACTAACTCTATGTTAAAAGATGCAATTTTATGAGAAGTTAAATAATTAAATTTAATTGTGAAGTCAACGTAGTACTACAGATGGCTAAAGATTAAAATATGTAATATGAATTATTAAGAGAGCTCAAACTTTTTAGTAAAGTTATCATGAAATATTCAGTTTAAAGATCTTTATGTTTTTTGAATACAAAACCATACTAATTTTCTGTTCTATAAACACTTTAGTTGAAAAAGATTATGTTAAAACAAATCAAGGTATTTAACCAAATAGAATCCATTTTTGCATATCTCTTTTATTATTAAAAATTCAAGTAAAAAGTTATAGGTCATCGATGAGCAAATATTGTGTCTAATGATAACAAATACCCTGGGTGTATACTTTTGGAACTTAAATTCTGTTATATTATTTTTGGTAAATAATTTTAAGGACACAAACGGTGTCCATGTTGTGCATTTGTTTGTTCACAGGTTGAGTCGAGACATCTGTATGACATCTGGTAATTGAGATTTTGGTAAGTGCTTTACAAAGGTGAAATTCAAGTTTTGTGGCTATATTAGTGGTGTAGATTTAAGGTTTCCGCATTCCCCTAATACAAGCACAGATAATTTTTGTAGGTTGTAGTATTGAAAATAACGGTGGCGCTCATTATCTATATTTTTGGTCATTTGACAACTCATGACCCAAGCTCATGATCTACCCAGATCTAACACTCTACTAGCCGTTTATGTCTAAAGAGTTTTTCTTTTCCTCAAGCCGTTTTCCATCCAACTTTACCTTGGGCTTCCATTGTTAATAAGAAATTCTCGACCTTGTGATATCAGGTAAGGGTTTATAATATATAGTGGTTGCAATTTGTTATCTGATATTCACGAAGGGATTTTTTGTTTTCATCGAGGCACAACTCGAGTACTGCCGGCATATAAGTTATACGCGAGTAAAAGAGAGTTGATTAAAACTATCCGTGGAGTGTTTGTAATTTAAGTTTTAGTAAAATTCTTAGGACAACATGGTGTTTGTTACAATTTTTATTAAAATCTGTTCTAAATACGAGGGTGATTTGAAAAGTTCGCGAAACGAAGAGGAAAATGAAAAAATTTTAAAATATAGTTTATTTTTCAACATAATTTCCATCAAGTTGAATACACTTCATCGAGCGATGTTCCAAACCCATTATGCCATCACGAAAGTGCAATTTTTCAAGGTCTCCAAAATAGTCACCGATAGCTGCTTTTTCTTCGTCCGTGGAAAGTCGTTTTCCCCCAAGGAAAACTTTTAGTCGTGGAAATAGATGGACGTCAGAAGGAGCCAAATCGGGCGAATAAGGTGGATGCTGCAACAGATCGTACTTCAGATCATTAAATTTTTGCATTGCTACTGCACTTGTGTGTGGACCTGTATTATTCTGATGGAAAATGATCTTCTTCTTACGTAATGCAGGTCTTTTTTTACGAATATTTTTATCCAGTTGGCCTAGAACTTTAACGTTATATTCTCCGTTTATTGGTTGGTCCTTGGGAAGATAGTCCACTACTAGGACACCCTTACCATCTCAAAAAACTGATGCCATAGCTTTTCCAGCCGACTTCACGGACATTGCTATGTCTCCATTGTTTAGATCGTTGCTTGGTGTCAGGGGTATAATAGTGAGCCCAAGTTTCATCTGTCGTAACAAATCGTCGGACAAAATCGGTTTTATTGGAGTTAAGGCGGTCTAAACTCTGTTGGCAAATTCGCTTCCTCTGAAGGTTTTGATCAATTGTCAATATGCGCGGCACCCATCTTGCGGAAAGCTTTTTCATACCTAATTCCGCAGTTAAGATATAAAATGCTCTTTCATCTGAGATAGCTGCATCCTTAGCAATTTCGGAGACCTTTAATCGACGATCCTGCGTAACCATATCATTAACTTTTTGGACGATTTCAGGCATGGTGGCAGTTTTTGGTCGTGCGCTGCGCGGGTCATCTTCTAGGCTCTCACGAGCACGTTTGAATTCTGTCACCCACTTGTGCACAGTTGTAAATGATAGAGCGGAGTCTCCTAATGTATCCTGCATATCTTTATGTATTGCTCTTGCTTTCCAATCCTTTTTTTGCAAAATATTTGATAACAGCGCGCGTTTCAGTTTTATCCAATTCGAAAAACTCACAAAACTAACTTTACTTCATATAGCACCAAATTAATACTACTTGACAGAATAATGTCAAATTTAACATCTGCGCACTAGATAGTTAGATCCATCAATTGCATATATTTTATTCGAACTGATGCTGTCATCTATGCTCCATTTCGCGAACTTTTCAAACCTCCCTTGTATAATGTTAGTTTTGCAACAGCTAAGCGGAAAATTAAAAACAATAAATAGCGTTGAATGTATGTAATGAAGTACTTGTGGTAAAACGCTGCCAAATGTTATGGAATGGCAAAGTGCAAAGTAGATACATGAAAAGTAGGTTCTTTGAATGGTTCAGCCTTGGATTTAATGCCTTTCCTAGGTGTGGCCTTAATCAAATGAAGATAACACACAAACTTGGCTATTTTGACAAATTTAAATCAATTCTGTAATATTTCCCACGCTTTCAATCAGAAAAAATTATATAATTTATTAAATATGAGGTTAGGGATATTTGGGTAAATAGTATAAAAAGCAAAACAAGTGGGATTAGAAATTAGAAATTAGAAATCGTTTAAAGGCACCAATTTCTAGCTTTACTATATATTCGTGTTTATCCCTCTAAATCCAACATTGCTGTAGTAAAATCAATCAAGTAATGTTAGTGAAACAAACCGTTTCTAATTAACTGCACAGAAAGTAAACATAAGAATTCCGAGAAAACAACGAAACCCTTGGAAGTGATATCTACTATAGCCCCAGAGGAAAATTAAATTGCTTGGTAAACACTGAACAGCTAGAACAACTGTATTAAAAATTTCTAAGTAAAAACTTAGAGACAAAAAATACAACGTGGTTTATATTGCAGCAAGGTGAAGTTTGTTTAATCCCGACGTTGCCCTTAAACAGGTAGTCCGACCGGAAAGTTAAACATTTCCCGCAAAGCAGAGGAAAACAAACTCCAGGAACGACGCTGATATTTAATAAATTCGTTTGAAACTAGAACACCAAAAGCATTTTCCAACCACGAAGTTTATATATAACTCTGCATTATAAATGGCATCTAAAGGATGTTGCTATATTTTATGTAAAATGTAAACGCAAAAAGTACAGCTTTTAATGCCTAAATGGCCTAATTAAGACGTTGAGGGCACGCTAGGATATTATAATGTAATACTTCAATAACCCAAAGCTCGTAATCGTGTATTGTATTGAGCCAAAACCGTAACGCCCCATCTCCACAAAATTCTAATAAAGTTACACGACTCTGCAGTCTAAG
Source organism: Platerodrilus igneus (assembly GCA_036346225.1). Lineage (NCBI taxonomy): Eukaryota > Metazoa > Arthropoda > Insecta > Coleoptera > Lycidae > Platerodrilus > Platerodrilus igneus. Next base: position 1,238,021 of record JARFIW010000787.1, on the reverse strand, counting down.
GAAGATGGAATCATAAATATAAAAAAAAAATTATTTCCTTTCTAGAATTTTGCTTAATTTTCATAATGCTAATATCACGACTATATCTGATTATAGTGCAGAAAAGAAAAGACCAATGTTTTAACGCGTGAATAATATGAGTATTAACATCTTCAAAAATGAATGTTGAATAGTAATATTATACCCAATGTTCGCATAGCACAATTACGTTAAGAACATCGTACTAATTAATAAGGAACGTTATGCTAAAAGCTCTAGGAGGCAGCAATTGGAACTGCTTATTTCAAGGCAAAAATTCAAGTCTGTCCTTAATCGATGTTGATTATTTAGACAACCGTGAAAATTTTTTGTAAAGTTTGCAACTGCGATATATACAAAATTATTAAAACTTGTTAGTATGCAGAATTAACCCTTCTGGCCCCAATATGGTGAATAGGCTACCATTAATAAATTTTTCGGCAACTGGGAGTTGAGTTTGGTTTCTAGGTTAGAGAAATCGTGATAGAAGTAACTTATTGTGCTCTCGGGACTATAATAATGAACAACAACCACAAGAGGGGTTTCATTATACACTTAGTAATGGCAGAATATTACAGAAATGTTTATTTTCTAACCCGTACGTAAATAGTGGTAAATTACGTGTAGTATGAGAATTGTTTATTACAAATAAGTTTCGAGGTTATAAAATATTTTTATTCAAGAAATTTAGAACTCTTCGTTTACATTAATACAAGGGTATTATTAAGGCACCAATCTATAGATTTCTTGCTTGTGAAATTCTTGTTGTTTTTACCCATTCTTTAACAGGAAACTATACCTTAGCACAAACTGCAACGTCGTTTTCTTAGGTTGCAAGTTTATTCGTTTCTTTCATTAAAATATGTAGGCTTATTAGTCTATCCATCTTTAAAGCAAAATTGTAAAATGTTACAAGAGACGCTATAAAGTAATTTAATAAAAAGATATTCCACAAATGTTAGTAAAGAATCAGATTAAGTGCAGATAGTAAGCAATAATAATTAAATCTTCTATGCATGTATTGTTATTATGTTTAAAGGTTAATTTGATAGGCGATGGCATTGAACCGAGGAACACGTTTGTTATTTTTGATAAATCACATATTTAATTTCATCCATTAAATTTCCTGTCCTTTTTGGTTTCGATTATTGGCAAGGAAAAGTCGTTACTGCATTTGTATTGCGTTTGCGGATTTAGCATTTCAACTATTATTTTACAATACTATTGGGGTAGTGTGTCTATGGTAGTGAGACTTGTTGATCCCATTTCGCGTTGTGCGGATTTGTATAGCTTTGCCAATGCTGCAAGTAAGTCATTTCTGTCTGTACTTTGCCCGTCCTTAATTTCTACTTTATTTTAGTGATTTCTTTTGATCGTGAATTGATTCCGATTATAGTAGATTTCCGCAGGAATCGTATTTCACAACCTGTGGTACGTTTCATGAGACCGTTTTTCCACTCAATTAATATGTAATATATTACAGGTTTTTTTGTTTGTCAATGTTTACGTTTTACAACGTTATTGCAGTCGTACAAAGCTAGTTCCTGCTTACTCCCCGTTTCATTCTATCGCTTGAGGGAAGTCCTACAGTGGGTTACTTAATATAGAATTCTGTTCGAAGTGAAGCGAACAGGCACACATCAGAATTTACATTCTCACGTTTTCTTTTTTGTTATAAATAGATGTAGATGATTAAATGTTAGATTTGTATTATCGAACCGATAGCCATAACATTTTTGTCAACGCACGCCGATCGCGTCATTGTATTTTGGTTAAACTTGTTGTTACGTATTTCGTGGCAGCCACGTTGGGCGCCAAAATATTGCTACGTTACGTAATTCGTGCGTAACACAAAGAAAATCAAAGAAATGACCGGGCTCAATCGTAGATTAGGGGGGGGTTTGTAGAAAGCATACCAACATACAATGTACGCGGCTGTAAGGAGTTAGTGATAATACCTGCAAGAAAAACAAAATAGTTAAGCAAACCTGAAATAAAGAAAAGAATAAGCATAGCAACAATGATAAGTCTAAATTATTCAGTACTTTGTAGAATGTAAGAAAAAAACACTGTTTAGATAATCTATATAATGTAACAACGGTAACAGCATTATAAAAATTTTTATTACTACGTGAGGTAATATTGGGGAGTAGCAGAAACGTTTCCTCACACACCAAATAAACATAAATCAGACAAAATGTTAACAAAAGATAAATAGGTAAGACACAATAGATATGAGTAATTCAGTAGGATTGATTCCTTTTTTTTTCTTTTTTTTTTTAATAGCAGGCAAGTCTATTTTAAAAGGTATCAGAACGACAAAGATATGGTAAAGCAACGGATAGATATTTAAAGTAATAACAAGTAGGAAATAGTTCAACTTACAAAGTCCTTCAGCAACGCTTCCTTGCAACGGAAGTGTGAGATTCACGATGTCCTGCACTAACGAAGCACTTCACCCTTGACTGTGAGAAAAGCAACAAAAACAATTAGTAGAGTAACGCGCATCGCTAAAACACGTCCGTCAATCAAACACGTTACATCTATAAGCATACTTCCTTCAAAAGTAATCAGAACTACACTTTATACAGTTAAAATACAACTTTTATTTCACAAGAAAACCACTAACATCGTGCAGCGCTTGTTCGGGAACAGTACGAAAATTGTTACCGCATTAATTCTCACTATTTTCAAAGCAACAAAAACAGTATTTTCACGTAATTAATGTATAGGAACCAAGAACAAACTCTGACTCCCCATCTGTTTATTCAACTCGTTCCATTACAACTTCTTATCGTCTCTTATCTAGACTTGTATATTCACATAAGCAACAAAATTTATACGAACGGCAAGATAAAAACAATGCAATTTATAATCATTTACAAGCGGTTTATAATTTTCAATTTATCTATCTTTAAATTACTACACACGAGTTAATAAATATTAAATGTAGAACTAGTAATTGTAGAAAGGTACTTACGAATTGAGTATAAAAGCGTAAAATGTTAAAACTATAAAATGCCGTTACAAATTCCCCTAGCAAAATAAAGACGTCGGGGTGAAAGAAAAATGAAAAACGACAGACAAGGAACCAAACCAAAAAATTTGTATCCGGTTCGAAGGACCAACACCAGTGTAAGAGAAAGAACATTTTTCCAAAAGAAGACAAATTCATCTATCGTAACCAACAACAACAGAATAGGTAAAGAAAGCATTAAGTAAACACCCAATGAGGATTAAAGGTCTTAGCTACTTTCAAAACGTCAAAAGACGGATGTCCCCAAAAAGGGATGTTTCTGTTTTCCACCTCAAAGAAAAGTTTTGGCTTCCCGCGAAGAAACCAAGAGGAAAGAAAAGAAAACGAGGAAGAAAACTCGTAGCAAACCAACTACACGACACAACTGTCAACCTCAAGTGTGCAGCAAAGAAAGAACTAAGACAAAAACGGGCAAAGGCAAGCTGGTACACAATTTAGAATACTTCCAACTGAGGTAACACAGATTCGTATGAAACGATTACTCAAGCAGAGTATGGCTAACAGACCTACAAAAGCGACCAAGTCGAAATTCCTAAAGGAAAAGAAAATAGATCTGAAGCCTGCCTCAAGGAATGGATGTTGCAAGCGACTATAATAGTCAAATAGTGAACAAATGGCGGAACTAGCCAGAAGAAAAAGTCACCGGATGGGCTAGCTACAAAAAGATGAATAGGAATACGAAATGAGCGCCAGTATTTTCGGACACAAGCTTATCAGAGAAAACACAAGACCAATAAGCCACAGAAAGAATACTTAAGAACAGACATAGTGAGAGAATAAAATGACATAAAAGATGCAAAGACAATTAAGATTAAGTTTAGGATTAAAATACAATAAACAGAGACAGATGAAAAATTAAGATAAAAAATGTTGTAAGAAAGAACCAAAAATGTATTA